>CM070752.1:23446375-24075620 GCA_036346245.1 Bonia amplexicaulis | reverse complement strand
TCTGGTGTACTAAGATGGGCGTCACCATCGGAGAATTGAGGCCACAGGATTAGTCTTCTCCGAAATCTCTCTGTGTTGCAGCTGCGTCTTCTCCCGTCCTCAGGTACGTGTGCTGCCATCTCCTCCTCATCCTCCTCCTATACTCCAAGATTTGCACGTCCCTTGAACCTGTCAAGCTCGACTCAATCTCCAAACTCTTCTAAATCACCAATCCCAATCCCAAGCTCAATTCAATCCGACTGCTCCGGCTCTTGCAGTCGTCAAGATCCGTTTTTTACTTGTTTCTTTGAGCCTACAACCCAATTTAGTCCAATTATATTGCATTGGAAGCTAAGATAGTTCCCAATTATTGACCATGCCTGCGAAATCCGTTTTCTTGGTCTCGGCGTTGCAGCTAGGCCATGGCTTCCACCGTCTCCTCCCCCGCCAACGTCCAGATGTTCCAGGCTAGGAACTGCCACGGCCATGCGGCCTTTGGAAGCTGTTTCGCTGTTCCAAGAACCGGGCCAAGGCTTCGTTCCACGGCCGTTAGGGTCAGCAGCGAGCAGGAGGTCAGGGCGCCGTCGGGGAGGAGCATCGAGGAGTGCGAGGCCGACGCCGTGGCTGGGAGATTCCCCGCTCCCCCGCCGTTGGTTAGACCAAAGGCCCCTGAAGGAACACCGGAGATCAGGCCTCTTGTAAGCACTAACTGGATTTGCAATGTCTCTGATGCTTTATAGTGCAATTGCAAAAGACTGAATTGTAGACCTATTCGATGTGTGTCACTGTTCAGGACCTGACAAAGCGCCCTCGTCGCAACCGGAGATCGCCTTCTCTTAGGGCTGCATTCCAGGAGACGAGCATCTCACCCGCCAACTTGGTGCTCCCGCTGTTCATTCATGAAGGTTGGTGGTGAAATCTACTGATATCAATAGTGAACACATTTAGATTTGATATATCAGGATTTTTCGGTGTGATCTACAGGGGAAGAGGATGCTCCTATTGGAGCTATGCCGGGGTGCTTTAGGCTTGGGTGGAGGCATGGACTTCTTGATGAGGTTTGAGAGTACTAGGGATTAGCTAAGATTGAGTCTCTGTATTTGTCATGTATTTTCGGTTGAATTTCTTGTTGGCTGGATCAATAGTCTTAAGCGGCTATCAGTCTTCAGACCTGATGTAGTATTATCCATACAACCACTCTTATATGCAGGTCTACAAGGCAAGCGATGTTGGTGTTAACAGCTTCGTGCTCTTTCCAAAAGTTCCTGATGCATTGAAGGTCTTTTGCCGAATATAAACTCCTTGTTTTATACTTGTATTTGTGTATTGGAATGACTTATACTGTTTTTTCCTCCAGTCTCAAACAGGAGATGAGGCATACAACGACAATGGTTTGGTTCCACGAACAATCCGCCTGCTCAAAGATAAATTCCCTGATATTGTAAGTTGTGCGTCCTCATTCAATGCAGATTGTGGCTTGCTCTGTTGCTGCTAATATCTTTGCTTTGAATCATATATCTGGTTTAGGTTGTCTTCACGGATGTTGCTTTGGACCCTTATTCATCTGATGGTCATGATGGCATTGTGAGGGAAGATGGTAAGGAAAATGACCACCTTTTGATCTTGCACCCCTCAGAGAGTTAGAGATATAATATGTGATCATTTTCATCCATTGCTTACGTGCTGATGGTAGTGTGAGAAATATGTTAGCCAGCAGCTACTCTGAAAAATATCGATGTATACCTCCTGGTTTCAACACATCTCTATACGTGTCCTGATTGGACTTTCTAAAACTGGTATCAAACCGGATATAGCCAAGCAAGTAGTACTTTAGTTCTTGTTGTTGCATCCAGTTCGGTATTGGCTAGGGGCGTGAGAATGTGAGATGCTGCTGTGTAGAATGTTTGCAGTCGATAACTCAGTCAACTGGTCAGTTTTGGCCACTTTGCAATGAAACTAGAATTTCCTCCTTTTCCTCAAAGATGCAGCAAACAATGTATCTCCATGCAAGAATGGTATGGAATTCAGCTAGAATCTGCATAAATTGTCTGCCTTAAACCTTAAATCGGAGTTAATTACCCTTAAAGGCCCTAATGCCTAATATTAAACCACACAGTTTTCAGAAAATTGGTTATCGGCAGTAAGTGACTACTTGTAGCAATTCTACTCTCCAGTCTTCCCTTTGATAACCATTAAGAACTACTACCACGCAAGGCATCAGTGTGGCTTTTGGGTTATGTGGGATGATGATGCTAGAGTTAGAATTCTGTATTACAATTTAAGGAAGTAATTTTCATTTCTATTTTCTGGTCAAAGTATTTGGCAAAGTTAGATGTTTTTGACAAGGGAGCAAGTCTGCAAATTCAACCTTTATAGTTCACCTAATTGTTGGTTTGTTCCCATCTCATGTCAGGAGTAATCATGAATGATGAAACAGTTTATCAGTTGTGCAAGCAGGCAGTTTCACAGGTCCACCTCTTCTCTTGATATTATGCTTTGGTTTTGATGGTTGAGTACCTTCATAAGTGCAATAGTTCGGTAACATGAATAATGTTTCTCCAACTAATAGGCACGTGCTGGTGCTGATGTAATCAGCCCTAGTGACATGATGGATGGTCGTGTTGGAGCAATCCGTGCTGCTTTGGATGCTGAGGGTTTCCATGATGTCTCCATTATGTCATATACTGCAAAGTACATATCTATGTCGTTCATGGCGTTGTATTATTTCCATTATCCTATATCTGTTGCACTTTTTAATTTGAATAATGCATCTGTAAAATATGTTTTTGCAGATATGCCAGTTCATTTTATGGCCCATTCCGAGAAGCTTTAGATTCAAACCCACGATTTGGGGACAAGAATACGTATGGAGCTGACATTGAAGCTACTATTTCCATCTAGTGTACAGCTTAATTGTTCATTATCTAAATGTGTTCTTTCATTTCATTCTTAAGTTATCAGATGAACCCAGCCAACTACAGAGAAGCCCTTCTAGAAACTGCAGCAGATGAAGCAGAAGGGGCTGATATTCTTTTGGTGATTATCTTGCTTTATATAAGAATGGCATATTACCAGGGTAATTCGTTTGTATGTTGCTATACGATCGTTGTTCCCATTTGACAGGTGAAACCTGGATTGCCATACTTGGATGTCATCCGACTTCTTCGCGACAATTCAGCGTTGCCAATTGCTGCATACCAGGTTAGTTCATTGGCTAATCCACACTACTGTGAAGTCGTGCTTTTATGTCCCTCTTCTCTTTTACTATTTCCATTTTCCCCACACACAAACAAAAAACAGGTGTTTCCTTGTTTACTATCTACACCCAATGCCATCAATGAGATCATTTCAGCATTAGCACTATACTGCATAATTCAGTCTATCCAATTGCTGCACGCCTCACTAGTCACTACTTCATCGTATACTCCGTGCCCCACAAGAACCTCTCTGTTAATAATATCAGTCATATGTTCCTTCATGTTTATTTTTACTTAAATTAAAACGCCATCAATTGGGTCATTTCAAGCATTACCGCTACTAAAGTTCTCCTAGTTCATTATGCATTGCTTTGTAGTGACTACACCTGCCTATGTCTGGAGCAGATAACTAGATATTCTTTTTTCCATTACATGCACAACCAAGAATACAGAAAAAGCTTGATCCTTGATCTGTTACTCATCTCATAAATTTTGTTCTTATGCACCGCCCTTGTATGTTTTGTAAGGCATCAAAATATGCTCTTGTTTGCATCAACAGGCCTTGTTCTTAAGAAGTTGACCTGATGTTAAATTGTTAGTATACTTGAACCTTTAGGATTTCTCATTCTCTTCCAAAAAAAACAGAGAGGAGAGGATCTCTTTTTCCATGAGTATTACTGCCACCGTTGAGAAACATAAGACCTATAGTTTGAAAGGTTTTGTTAGGCTTGTATGTAGATTTAATGAGGCTCTTTATTTTCTTTCTATCATTTGTATTTATTCATTACCATCTACACAAAGTATTCTCACTCATCTTTCCAAGACAATTATGAATGGTACCTAAGTTATTTTCTCACATACTTTTATCAATTTCACCACCTTCTTAATCCTTATACAAAGTCAAAATATGTCCTATATTTCTCAACGGAGTAGTAAACATAACCAGCCAACTCCTGATCTTGTATTCTCAGACACCACCAAGCTTTCACTAAATGGATCTCCACCTCGGAGTTGTAGATGATTTGATCAGTGTGTTGGAGGACATAAGATTTTCTATTTATCACAGTTATCTGTAGAGAGTATTTAGCTTTCATATGGGGCAACCTTCATATGAACCTAACAATCTTGGGTTTGTTCCAATTAATTCTTCAGGTTTCTGGTGAGTACTCGATGATCAAGGCTGGCGGAGCACTGAACATGATCGACGAAGAGAAGGTCATGATGGAGTCGGTCATGTGCCTCAGGCGAGCCGGTGCTGACATCATCCTGACGTACTTCGCCCGTCAGGTCGCCACCGTTTTGTGCGGCATGAGATCGAAGTAGGTGGTCAACTCTGAAGAAGCTCAACCGCAAGCGTCTTGCGTTGCATGTTAGGCAACATAACGAGGCTCGTTTTTCGTTTGCATCGTGTACTCAAGTAGTACTCCAGTTTGCAAATATTGTACCGAGTGGCCTTCAATAATCCGTAATTTGCGCCTA
Source organism: Bonia amplexicaulis (assembly GCA_036346245.1). Taxonomy (NCBI): domain Eukaryota; kingdom Viridiplantae; phylum Streptophyta; class Magnoliopsida; order Poales; family Poaceae; genus Bonia; species Bonia amplexicaulis. The sequence continues at coordinate 24,070,965 of CM070752.1, read as the reverse complement.
TATTGGTCGGGTTCTTTTAGACTTAAAGTTGACTTATATTTATACAGTCTATAGTAGCTAGCTTTTACACGGTGTTTTTGTAAGATAAGGTTAATAAAAAAATTATAGCAAAAAGTATACTGAATTTAGCTGTACCGACTAAAATCGTATACGACCTTTGCGTACTGTCTCTCGTGAACAGTCAGAATTTAAATATTTAAACTTATAAGCTATCAGTCCAAAAGAACCGATCTATTAATGATAAACGCCTGATTAGTAGTAGAGTTACTACTAGCAAACTCTTTTTTTTTTTTTGTGATTTGGTGCATCTCTCTTCTCTCACGCACACAATGACACAATCAGTCGAGCAAGCAGGCTGGTCGATATGCTGTTAGAATGGGGAAGATTTTTTCCCCCAAATTAAGATGCTAAAACAGTAAAGACTAAAGAGCAATCAACACTTGTAGATGAGATTGAGGAGAGGGCCCAATGATCTAAGAGTGAAGAACTCAAGAAAGATGTACTGATGACCACTAACGAACTTCCGGGCCCCACGCACGGTCTAACAGAGAATTCTAAAGTAGGCTAACAAAAAAGGGCAGCAGATTATTGCTTCAGACAAAGATCTTAACATGTTGAATGGCATGAGTCTTCCTCCTGCACTATGTAATTAAGCCTGAGTATTTTGAGGACCATAAAATCGTTAAAGAACTATCACTAATATGCAGCATCTGGTTTGATAATATAGACTATGTACTGACACACAACAGAACATACACTTAAATCGAACTAATAGAAATGTAGTATTGTCACTAAAGCCGATGGTAGTCATCACATGCCACCATTGCTCCTGATCGATTTATCTGTGCATGTTCGAACATCCAAGGGCACACCTTGACGACACACTTCAGAAGGACCTGTACGCCAATCTGGAAAATAAGGAGTGCAAAAAGTGAAGCTAGGAACAGTACTCTTGTGGTAATAAAGTCTGAACTCTGAACAAAGCTTCATACAAATTGTCCACTGCAAGAAGTGTTCTGGCCTCCATACAAATTGTGCAATAATAAGCATTCATGTATGGTACTTTCAGATTAGCACAGTATTAATTAGGCCCCTGTACCTGATTCAATTTTCAATTTGGGTTCTCTTATCGCTGTTAAATGAGTACCCAACCAATGAGATGCTTGTGACCTTAACTAATCTAAAATACTTGTACTGGTATGAAGAGAAGCTCAAAATATTTCACTAGCAAAATCATAGATGAAAATATGTTGCTCACAACAGCTGTAACCAGTAAGTGATTGTTTGCAGCAGCTTGTAAACAAGGTTATCAAGGCGCTAGTCAGGCGGCCGACCCCCTCCTAGCGCCTAGCCTGCCTAGGCAGCCGACTTGAGCACACCATGCAGCAACGAGGCAGGCAGCAAGCAGCAACAGTTACAGCAGTACAGCAGACATACTACAGGAAGAAAATGGTTACCTGGATGCTTAAGTAGTGATGTAACATGTTTAGATGTTCTTGATGTAAAATGTTTCATGTAAAATGAATTGCCATTCAGGGACTTGATCTATATTTGATGTAAAATGCAATGCTTGATGTAAACATGCATATTAACCAATGATACATGAGTTATTTACTTGTTAATTGTTAATAAGAGATACATTCCAATTGGCTAACAGACTAACAAAGAGAGCAGGGTAGTTGTAGGTTGGAAAAAGACGTACTCAGTACCTTGTGTATATACTGAAATGAGCTCCAATCAGTTTTTCTGCCGATGGCAGTGGAGAAGTCCAATTGATGGCGGTAAAGCGGTGGGGGGAAGGAGAATTGCCGGCGACGACATGGAATCAGCTGTGTCGTTTCCCCCTGCCCTAGCTCGGTCCCCTTGTTGCCCCAGTCGACTCCCTCCCTAGGCCCCGGCCCGTGGCCTCGACCCGGATCTGGTGGTCAGCCTCCCCTTGGCTGGCTCACCGCCAGATCTGGCTACTTTAACTTCGGTCTGGCTCTGGCGACACCCCCTTCTACGCGCACGACGCGCCCTCGCCCGGTCGCCCCTAGCCCCCCTCTCTCTGCGTTGTGGCGGCGCCGATACCTCTTCTCTGGGAAGTAGGAAGTTGAGAACCAATTACAATAGCTAGGTTTATTAGTTAGAGTGGATGTTTTAGTGAACCAATGAGATAAATTTATTGAGCCTCTTAAAGACAGTGGACTGCCCACTTGACTAGGCTTTTTTTTGTTTTTGTTGGACCTCTCGTGTCGATATCGCCATTGGTCGTCGGCCACTGCGGGCGCGTGGGGGAGGGGGGTTGCCGCCACCGGGGAATATGAGGTTTAAGCCTTACTAAGTCCCGTGGCTTCGCCCCTGGTGCAGCCCAAAGCATCTTTATAATTTCGTGTTGCTTTGTCCCCTTCTTCCTGTCTGCACCTACTGACTATAGGTGGTGTACGTTTTTCGTTCGTTAGTGGATGTTGGACGCAAGATGCATAGAGACGTATTATGCTGTGGGGAGTTTCAATCACTGCTGTCTCAGATATACGGGCCAAAACCCAAAGTATGTTGCCACCCCTGGGCTCGGTTTCCTGAATACAAACTCAAGAATGCAGATCTTACGGTACTGACAGACAAAAAACTTCAGGGTTGATGTTCATTTGGACTGAAGGTTCAACAGCAGTAGTGCACATACTGACATACAGCCCCAGTGACGTACAGATCGGCAATGGGATACGCACATTGCAGATCACGGTACGTAGTGGAATAACTTGATTGATGTCGCATGCAGTCAAACAGTAATATGAATAGAGCTATCTTTCATATGTTGGGCAAAGCGGCGCCAGTTACTAGCCTGGCGTCCTGATACTTCTACCTAGTTCGCTACCTTTCTTTGAGCTCTTCCTCAAACTTGCACAGCTTCTCCCGAATAGGTGCAAGGAAGGACTTCAAATCCTTGCAGATTTGCACTTTGTCGTCCGACCAGATATCCTTGTCATCGCTGAACTGTATTTGCACCTGAAAGGAATAGACAAAAGATACGAACAACTCAGAAAGCCAGCTGATGGCGTCTTCAGCTTCATCATTTCAAAAGCACACATCTGAATTGCAGTTCCTCGGGATAGGAATAGATAATTTTTCTCCTCAGAATTGCACTAACACAAATTCCATGAAATAGAGTATTGTTACCTCCAAGTCTTCAAGCTCGCCAAATGAAAATTCAGGAATATCCAGATAACCCTTAACCTTCTTGTTTTCTTCCTTAATTAACCATTCACCTGAAAAACACTCCCATGAGTGGCATTTCAGTAAAAGGAGAAAACTCTGATAAATATGTCAACTCTAGAATCATAACTTGTTCTACCTTTAAATTTCAAGCTCAGCTCATAAGTATAGCCTACTCTCTTCTTATTACGGACAGTGACTAGAAATGCCTGCCAAAGCAATCAACACATTGTTTTCAGCTAAACTATTGCAACATAAGAGTTATACAGCAAAGAAAGATGCTGTCAAAAACACATCAGATTCCATCTAGTGATACACGTCAAAGAGATGGTAGAGACAAATTGACCTTGGCTTACAACCTTACATGCAGACTAGAAATAAACTCAAATAGCAGGTGTATTGGTTCATCAAAACATTAAGAAAACAAATGCCTTTTTTCATAGCTGGATTGTCAATGAAGAAGCAAGAACATAGCCCTCCATCAGCCTATACATTTTTGTTCTTTGATATCGAGAATAAACACAGTTACTGTATAGCAAAATCGAATGCGCTGCCTAAATTCTCCACTGACAAAGGTCCTCTAAAAAAAGTTGAACTGAAAAAGGACAGGAAAGCTTGTGAAGCTCCATGAAGGATAATATTCCTAATTGTCCAAAAACCTATGCTTGTCCAGCTTTCCATTTGTTACTACTTACTAGCATATTGCAGAGCTACTTTGAACAGTTATCACATCTTTTGGTACTCATAAACTCTTACTTCTATCAATATTGTTTCAATGTCCATATCCAGAACAAATACAGTACAAAATATTAGGATCACAACTCAAGCTGGCATAGAAGTACATACACGTCGTGTCGCTGATTCACAAACAAGCATTATGGTGGCAATGCTTCCAGGAATTCAACAAAAAGAGGGTGAATGCTGAGGAAGTGAGGCATGTTTAAAAAATCAAGCTGATACATATAAAATTCTCATGATAAATTTTGTGCTTCAAATACATGAATATTTGATGTTTCCTTCTTGTCTGTCAAATCCTCAAGAGGGATATTAACTTTAGTATCTTTCAACAGTGTTGGTTAAATTCAAGGATATCCAGATATGTAAGAATTCCCATGAAAGCTCATAAAGAAATCCTCTTTGTGTTAACAATAGACTATCAGAAAAAAAATGGTTTCAGACGTTCAGTAGCATGCGACATTGAGCTGATGAAATAATAAGAATGTTTCCTTCAATCACAGAGTGCTTGTGAATGAAAAATCAATTGTGACTGAAAAATCAAACGACTCTGTGAAATATGGTACTCACATCGCCTGAGCATTTGGATACTTCATAAACAGATGCCTTTCCAGTAGAGAATTCCAAAGGATCTAAAGACTCCAGCAAATCCTGTAGTTTTAGATTTATCCAAGATCACTCAGATACAAATTCAGACAACAGAACCATTGCAGTTAAGATATGTGATGTTTCCAGCAGTTGACTGCGAACTACAGCACCTTTATCCTACTGTTGGCCCATGAATTGAGGTTCTTTTCTTCCCAGGTTCCAGCCTGCAAGCAGCATTCAAAACATGATGATTGATTAGCAACCTATTCAGAGCTAACATGTTTTATGACTTCAAAAAAGCCAATTTCTTCCCTGTGCACTTATATTTCACTACGAACTTGTCTTGCTGACTGTTCCATTGTTGGTGTTATCACAGTCTAATCAAATGCTGCAAGTAGTCAATATTGCATAGACACCAAAATTAAGCATTAGCAGTTTAGCACATACTACATTACACCTTGTTTGGGTGTCAAGCATCATTTGTTACAGGTACAAAAATTGGAAGATCATGCCAATGATCACGAAACCCAGTGATGAGCGCTGTCAAAGCGATGTTGTGTCAAAGGGCCCAACGCTTAGATAAAATGAATTACAGTCAAGAACAAAGGCAATGGTCAACATATTTGTTAGCTGTTTCGTGCCTTTCAATTGTTCCGGAGGAAGCAATCTCGTGACTCAGCTTCTTGGCCGCTTTTGCCTTTTGGGGATTGCCACAGATAGCAAAAGCAGCATGCTTCCAAGTCCCAAGTTCCCATGTGATATTAGTCACACGATGGAAGTAGGCTGTGGTGGCTGTGACATTCGTGCTTACAAACAAAGGGTTCATGCATGGATAGATCGATTTGGGTAAGCTTAAGTACAGTATCAAATTTTCCATTCAGATTTCGAATTCTTATAAGAAAACTAGAACAAAACCGCTCCTTTCTCTCATTACAACTATATCAGAAGAATCTGAATCCGATCTAATCCAGATTCGGTGGTAGCACTAATCAAAGAATAGCAACAAAAAATATCCGTCTTGCTGCCGGTATCGGGATGCAAGGAAGAAGAAGCGGACCTGGTTCCAGACGGAGCCGAGGGTGCTGGGAGGGGGGTTGGCGGCGTCAAGCTTGCGGGGTGCGGGCAGCGGCGCGGCGTCGCCCGTGGCCTCCCGCACCCAGTACCTGTACGACGTCGCCTTCTCCGTCGCCGCCGCCGCCTCCTCCATCTCAAAGGCGGAGCTCGCTTGGTAGAGGTTGCTAGGTGGGCTGGGTCGGGCTGGCACTCCAATTTTGACTCTTCGGGAGACTCCAATTTTTCGGCACGGTTCGATTCCGGACTCTTCGGGAAACTTCCACGCCCACGTGCGTGCCCTTTTCCTTTGGCTTAACAACTGCACACTTTTCCCCCACTGATTACAGGTACACCCACGCACACACCACCATGTACATGCACGACCACGCCTCTTTAGCGCATATATATAATAATTGTTCAAGTAAAAAACACGATGATCAATTAGCAAACTAGCATCAGTAATTTTTTAGATTATGGAAAAAATTAAACCTCGTGATTTCCGAAAAACTAGCATCATATTCGTTTCCAAAAAAAATCCGCATTCATTTCCGATCCGAGACTATCCGACAAAAATCCGAGCCAAACTATTTCGTATTCGAAATTTGTCTAGATCAATTGGAAACTATTCGTTCCGTTTTCACTCCTAGTTGCTACAATTGCCAAGAGTACGAGCATTTTGCAACAAAATACTGCAAGCCAAAGAAGACGGTGGCTCTTTCTGCCACAGTGGATGCAGATGATGAGCCAACGTTGCTCTAAAGCCAACAAGGAGTCTTCATCTTTTTTTTCTTTTCCTTCTTGCATGTAGTTGAGTTCGTGTACTAATATGAGTGCACCATTACATTTTTTGAGTCGTTTATATGTATGACACAGTAGGAGTGTTATATGTGTCATTTATCTGTTTGAGCACATAGGAGATGTGTTACATATGTGCGTATATTTGGTCATGGTCGTGCATGTATGTGAGTCAGTGCATGATGCATAAGAGTGTGTGTGAGTTCTTGTAGTTATGTTCATGTTCTCATTTATGTAAGTTCTGATGAGAGTATCCATCGCCGTCAAGATGTGTCACCGGCGAAAGACAATTAGAGCTGAGAAAAAAGTCAAAGTCGTCGGTGAGGTATGTCACTGACAGTGAAGATGTGAAAGACACCGACAAATTGTGTCACCGGCGGAATGGTCAGGAAGAAGAGAAAACTCTTTGGAGATGCGTCAGAAGATCGGACTTCATCTTGTGAAATTTAACAAGTCAAAATTAGAGAGGAGATTGTTGAAACTAATCTTGAGTTATATTAACTATATTGAGTATGATCGAAACTGTAGTCCAAGATATGGACATGGTCGAAACAGCCGTTATGATCGCGGTCGAAGCGAATGTGGTGCCGTGATTTCTAACATCCGGCACCGACATGAGCACGCAGCAGAGCTTCGAGCAGCTCAACCCGCGCGCCGTCGCCGTGGTCATCGACCCCATCCAGAGCGTCAAGGGGAAGGTGGTCATGGACGCCTTCCGCCTCGTCAGCCCGACGGCGATGATTCCAACAAGCTCAACGCCGATAAAAAGCTCGAGGAGCGCGTCGAGGCCGCCATGTCCGCCAACGTCGTGCAGACGCTCGGCATGATGCTCGACACGGCCGCCTTCTAGTTTTCTCCAGCGTTGTTGCATTCTGGATGAACCAACCGAACCGAACGTCCCATCGATCGTTCCCCCATGTGAAGCACCGAATGGCAGACAGCGTAGTTGCTCCTCCAGTCCAATCACCGATCGAGCTATCTTCTCAGATGTCACTACTACAGCCAGTCAGCCAGCCATTGTTGCTCGACGCAGGCAACTCAACCTGTGCCGGCCTCCGCTCCGGATGCAGTGCATTACCCGTCTCAATTGCATTCAGGCTCAGCCCTACTCTGGGGATCATTAAGTATCGAGGTTAATTTCGATTACCAAATTAATTTCGATATAATTAGCAGCATGATGGAGGATTCGATGCACTGTTATCATTGATCTCCGGACTTGGACATATGGTTGCTGATTAGTCTCCTCCTGAATAGTTGGCGAGATAGATTTTTTTTTTGTTGGATGGTACAAGATGGTAATCCTCGAAACCGACAGCCCAATGATGCTGTTGTATATATCAATTGTTGGAAAAATTTTTGAGTTCTTCGTAACCACTACTATTCTTCAATTACCCCCACCGTTCTTTTTAATATGTCTTTTAGAATGTGTGTGATTAACACTTTGAACACTAATATGCATAAAAGTATTTTATATTCATTATTGAAAATTGTTGGGGGAGAAGTCCAACCTTATCTCAATCGACTCACTATGCCAAAGACTCATTGTGTAACCATGAGGTAAACTCAAAAAGGGTTATAAAGGCGAAAGATATATTTGTCTCTATTATTGTAGATCCTAATATGGGCATTTATATGAACAACCTCCACGATGGACAAAAGGCAGAAGAAATAATGTGACAAGATGATGAAACAATAGGAGGAGATCCGTGACCTAGCACGGTCAGCTACCGCCCGTGATGAGAAAATAAAGGCTGTTGTGGCCCGGGAAGAACAAACTTAGCATGCTACGAGGTTAACTCCCCGTAATGACAGGGCCCGTAGCAACAACCCCATCCCGAACGTTCCCACCGAGTGTTTGCCGCAACTCCCACCCGAGGGAGAGACACCCCCTTTGTTGGTGCGGGGACATGTGCAAGTTCTTCAAGTCTAAGCACTGCATCAGCCTAGGTATGCGTTACTGTGATTGCGCAAACTACTCCAGTGACTACCCCGATTGCCGTCTAGACACCGCAACCTATCAGCAGCCGGTAAGCACCAGGTGCACTGTTTTCTCTACATTTTCTCCTTCACAGCACGCACTAACAATCTCTTGTATTTACAGTCACCAGAACTCCTATGTGCCTACCGCAAATGGATCGATCTTGAGATCCACCCTGAGAACCAATGGGCCCTCGACTTCGAGGAATGAAATGTCGTAAGGTCATCGGAGATCCGAGAGGAGGAGCGCCGCAAGAATGAGCAAACCCTGCGTATAAAACACGAGACTAAAGTTCATCTCGAGGCGTGCACGCGTAGGGAGCGGGAGGCCCACGAGAGGGAGCGCGAGAGAAAGAGGAAAATGGCGATCAAGGCAAAAGAGGCCACCGAGGAGTTCAACGCCGAGCTGGCAAGGAAGAAAAAATAGCTCCGGTCCACACAGTAAGTCGTATGAGCAGTTAGGTGGGTTAGTCACACATGACACTATATGTTATGCATGTAATAAAAAATATGCGGCATATTACTCCCAACTGTATTATGAAGTCTATTTAAATTCAGACAAGCTTATTATCTCGTCTTTTCGCATTCAATGATTCACACATCTAACAATATTTTGTCTGTATACGAATTCCCAATAATATCACAATATCACTTACCATCGTATGTACCAATCGTTCTAAGGTCAATTGTTTTTAAAAATAATTTCCCAAATTTTGTTATGCACCTACAACATACAATCAACATAAACTTATATTACAAATCCACCAGATTATTTTCTAGTTATAAACTACAAAATTAACAAAATGTACAAAATTCACGGGGGACAGAGCTCCAGTCACCCAATGAGGGGGCGAATGGAGCCAATCGCCCAATGGGGGGCGACTGGAGCTTTGTCGCCTGACCATTGTGCGATTGGCTCTAGTCGCCCCCCCCATTGGGTGACTGTAGCCTATTTGTGTAAAAAATATTGTCGCGGGTATATTTCTGTAATTTCGAATAAAAATAGATTATTCGTACAAAAAATTCGGCCTGCACTGAGCAAATTAGTTATTAGATTTTACAGTCTTATATTTGAACCAAACACTGGAGGTAATTCATTGCAATTTAAACCGAATACGGAAAACACTCACATATGTTCTTTATAAGAGACCAATAACTTAAGGTATATTAGCACAACTATTTTTGCAAAGCCGTACTGTTGATTTCTTAACTCTTTGTAACACCTTTGCTCCAAGAATGCTATGATCTGCACAAATAGATGCAAGAGAATGAGGTCTTTGGTAGCTATAAACTATTTGCACTATATAAGGAAAATTAAGGCAACTGTGAACACACCTTTGGCACACGATGTAGACTTCTAGCAACATACTTGCACAGTTTACCGATCCTCCCCTTGTTCAGTTCCTCCTCCTACAGCTCAAGAAGTTATGTGATGTTTTCATAGAGCATCAGGTAATATCATAAGCAATATAGGCCATGCCCGTATATTTTTTCATGAAAACAAAAGATCTATAAATGGGGAAAGGAAGAAGAAAAGAAGAAATCAGGAGAGAGAGAGAGAAGAGAAGAGATGGGCTGATGGGGGAGCCACCAAGTTGGGGCCGTGAGCTGTAAAAAAACTTGAGGCTCACGAGCTATTCGAGCTCGACTTGTTAAAGCTCATAAGGTTGGGATCAAGCTCGAGCTCAGCTTGTTTAGAGTTCGAGTTGAGCTCGAATCAAGCCTAGAGCGAGCCAAGCTCGAGCTGCTCATGAACCTCGAGCTTTCTTACAGCCCTAGTTGAAAGTAGACAGAGATTAATTGAATTTTCAGAGGTGGTGCTTTCTAGTGCTCTTAAGTGGTATGACCGCTGGAGGGTTTTTTCTGGTGCTTTAAAGCGATCTAACTGACCTATGGCTGGCAGTCTGATCGATGTTGAGCCAGCGGTCAGACCAGTCCCATGTTATCGGGGTAAGGTTGCGATGAGTTGGGCAGTCTGATCGGCCTATGGTTGGCGATCAGACCAACCCTGTAGGTTCAGAGTGTGTTTTGGTTTGAATTGAGTGGTTGAGTGTTTGTATAGCATGGGTGCCATTGGATGGGTGTGTTATGTTGCATGATGTATGATTTGACTAACGTGAGTCAAGTGCATATAACTTGTGCGCGGAATCGGATTACTTGCACTTTGGATGTGTAGGGTTGCTTGGAGAGCGGCGACTATCAACGGCGATAGACCGGGACTACGTGAGGGAGCTAAGGTCCGTGTGGTCAGGTAAGTTCACATGTGGCTACGTATCTCAAGCGTGAAGCACAGAAGAAACGAGGATCATGATGAGACGAGTTGGTACATGTGGTGTGCCAAGTAACGAGGCTAATGCACGTATAGATGGTTCGGGAGAGTCTAAATGCATGAAAACATGACGGCTAGTTATTGGGCACTACAGGCTGTGTGTTAAAGCATGCGAAAATGTTTTGATGGGTTGGATTGGTGTTTTGGGCTATCGGTGCCCTTTAGATGAGCCACTTTAAAAAGCGTGGTGTGTGTAAAACCTGCTATGGTGTTGGATTAATATGTTAGCCTATGTAAGTGGATAAAACCTAACTAGAGGTGTTGGTTAGGATTCTCTTATGAGCCTCCAAATATAAGGGAGATATGTGGTTTAGGGGCTAAGCTTTTAGAGTCTTGGCTAAGCCTTTGAAAATTAGGGTCAGGGTTTCAAGAGAAAACTTTATGTGTGCATTCTATGGAAAGGGAGCCCTATCCTCGAAGAGTGGAATAGTTTTAAATATCCATCTAAATGAAATAAATACCCAAATTTTATTTAAGTGAGTTTTGCCATGGATTTCTCCATGTGCTTTTAATTTGCTTGATTTTCTTGTTTGGATTTCCTCCATTCTTTACCATGCTAGTTTCCAAGGATGTGTGTATGATGGAAGAACCTCCTAAAGGCAAGATCCTATCAATCTCGGCAGTCCTATAGCAAATTCTTAGTGTTTGCCCCGGTTTGGATGTGATCTAGCTTATTTTGGAGAAAGGTTAAAACTTTATTGAGTAGCCTATCTATCCATTATTGAAATAGGTTCATAGGACCCAGAGGAGGCTACATTTCAAGTTTTAAGTCTTTTGGTTTGCTAGATTAAAAGTCAGGACAATTTGAGTTATTGACGACGAGCTGCATTCTGTTCTAGATCGACGAGCAGTTAGACCGTTATGACCCTAGCGGTCAGACCACCCAAGCCTAGTCAGGCCGCTGTGACCCGAGCGGTCAGACCGCCTAGGCCCGTTCTGATCGATGTGATACTTGCTATCAGACCGACCAGTTGAAGTTTTGGTCTGTTTATTGCTTCCTTTTGTTTCAATGTCTTATTGATTTCTATTTTTACTTGTTTTTACTGTGCATCTAAACTTATTAGTTTTGTATAATTAATTAAATAAAGAAGACAAAAAATAATTATATTAAAATAAAAAAAAGAGACAAAACATCATTCATCAAATCTCGGCCATCGGCCCAACATTTCTCTTCTTGGTTGCTTGATTGCTTCTGGTCGGCGACTTTTCCGATGGCGTCCGTTTCGTTTGGATTAGTAGGTCAGTCCTATCCTCGTCCGTCGTGCAGGGCAGTCTCCTCCTTTGCTCGTATCCAAGTTTTGTCTTGACCTAGATTTTATAGTCTGACCTGTACTGTGAACCCTCTTGGTCATGTATTTTTGTCTAACTTTTCTGGATGTATCTGCAGAAGTAGCTCGATTAGAAACCGTAAAAAGTAGATGGAGTATTCTGTTCACTGAGAACAGGAAGTGTTAGTTGAACAGGACTACAGGAGGTGTCTAGTTGAACAGCACTATCCTCTTTTATACTAGTTCAAGTTAAAGTATATGATTTGAGGGGAAAAGGGACAGAGGTTTTCTTTATGAACTTAAGGGCCTCTTCGAAAAAAGAAATTTAGGAGGAATTTAATAAAAAAGTCCTACGAGGAGTTTTTTGGTTTGTAAGATGTTCCGACCACCGGCGGAGTTGCTACGCCCGCCGAATCAAGACAGGATGACCTGCACACTCACGCAAGAAAGAAACTGAACAGCGGAGCTAATCCTATCGAGAGACAAAGAAGATGATCACAACGCAGGAAACAGAAGCTTTGTGCGGCCTCAGAACTCACCGCTTTTCTGGACTTCATTTCAACTATAAATAGCAAGAGAAACAATGCATGGCCAACGGCCACGACGCACGTACTGCGCCCACGTTCCGGCATGAGCGGCGCTATCCCACCACTCCAGAACGTGCCGCACGACCCGTTCATCGACGTTAGTTCCCGCGTGAGTTCATGCACGCGTGGAACACTTATTCTGACGCACCCGAATCAAACCATCCGAGTTCAGAACAAAACATCAATCGATAGCTAAACAAACTACGAACAGAAGTATGTGAACACGCCTGAGTTAACTAACAATCTCCCCCTAAATCTGGCGTCGTTCACTTCAGCTTGATGACGCCTATCAGCTCGCGGAGTTCCTGGAATCGAGACCTCCCGAGCGATTTTGTCATGATGTCTGCGAGCTGCTCCTGCGTCCTCGTGAATGCCAAGCGCACCGCCCCGCTATCCACGCACTCACGAATGTAGTGAAATTTGGTGTCGATATGCTTACTTCGATCGTGTAGTACTGGATTTTTGCTGAGGGCGATCGCAGACATGTTATCCATCTTGAGTAGCGGCGGGGATGACTTGGCGCCGAGTATGTCCTCCAGTAGGCGCCTGAGCCATACCCCTTGGCATGTGGCTGCTGCGCCGGCGATATACTCCGCTTCGCACGATGATAGTGCCACCACACGCTGCTTCTGTGATTGCCATGCCACCGGATTTCCGTCGAGGAAGTAGACGATCCCGGTCGTGCTCTTCCTGTCGTCGATGTCGCCCGCCATATCACTGTCGCTGTAGCCCACGAGACTAAGCTCGGCGTTGCCCCTGGTGTATGTCAAGCCGTAGTCGATCGTGCCAGCTAAATATCGGAGCAAGTGCTTCACCGCCGCCATATGCTCCTGTCTTGGGTCTTCCATGAATCGGCTCAAGTACCCCACGGCGAATGCGAGGTCTGGTCGGGTGTGCATCAGGTACCGCAAGCTGCCGATCAAGCTGCGATACTCTGTTGAATCAACCGCCGATGAAGTACTCTGTTTGGACAGCTTGAGTCTTGTCTCCATTGGTGTTGCGCATGGGTTGCAGGTGCCCATTCCCGCCTTGTCGAGCAACTTCTTGGTGTAGGCAGCTTGAGAGAGCTCGATGCCGTGCTGCTTCTGTCGGACCTCGATGCCGAGATAATACGAGAGGATGCCTAGATCGCTCATGCGAAATAGAGTCTTCATCTCTGATTTGAACACTCCAATCTCTTCGGCGGTCTCCCCTGTGATGATGAGGTCGTCAACATAGATCCCTACCACCAGCCGGGAACGCTCGGTGCCGCGCGTGTACAGCCCATGCTCGCACTCACTTCTGGAGAAACCGAGCGTGTGTAGACTGGCGTCAAGCTTGGCGTTCCATGCTCGCGGCGCCTGGCGCAACCCATAGAGTGCTTTATGCAGTTTCAACACTTTGCGTTCATGACCGGCAGCAGTAAACCCAGAATAGCAAGAGAAACAATGCATGGCCAACGGCCACGACGCACGTACTGCGCCCACGTTCCGGCATGAGCGGCGCTATCCCACCACTCCAGAACGTGCCGCACGACCCGTTCATCGACGTTAGTTCCCGCGTGAGTTCATGCACGCGTGGAACACTTATTCTGACGCACCCGAATCAAACCATCCGAGTTCAGAACAAAACATCAATCGATAGCTAAACAAACTACGAACAGAAGTATGTGAACACGCCTGAGTTAACTAACATAAGATTGCTCAAAGGAATCTGATATGTGAGAAAAATTCCTACAAATTTTAAAGGGATTCTACAAATTTTAAAGGAATTTTAGTACGAGATCTAACATCATGCTGTCAATCCCTTTTGAGGGTTTCAATGCGCCTTCCCACTTACTATCTTCATTCTTTCTTTATTAATCTCAACATTGAAGTCTCTAGTCTCTCCTTCTAAACTCAAGCCTCGTAGCTCTGCCGAGTCCTCTACTGGTGACTAGATGAGAACAAACATTCTACCCTTAGTCCTCGGATCTGTATCTAACCATTGATCATATCACAATGACATTTCAATCCTACATTTTTTCTATTTCTTAGTTCCAAAGAGACCCTACTTCATATTGGTTTGTGTGCTTGTGCAATTAAAATAATTTCAAAAATTCATGCATGGCCTACTCCAATTAGTTTTAGCTTTAAAAAATAAAAAACATCATTATATCTTTAAGGACAATGTAAAGAAATAAGGAAAAAAAAAGAAAGCAAAAAAAATGAAAAAAAAAGCTAAAATGAGAAACTGAGGAGTTCTAAGTGGCTTCGGAAAGCTGAAACCACTTAGAATAGCCCTAAATATGTTAGAGACTATGAATAACACTTGCAAAAATTTGTACAAAAATATGACCACATTTGTTATATAGCTGTGATTTCAGCAAGTGAAGATTAAGCAAAAGGCACTAGTACTTGGTTTGATTTATTTTCATGTGCAATTAGGTTATGGACAGGGCCTCAACTCCAGCCTATGGATCGGTTCATGTGTAATTTTATTTATATCAGCTAAAATTATATATAACTTTCTATTAGTTCATACTATTACTGATAAACAGCCAAAACGACATAAGTCATGAGCTGGACAAAAAGAACAGACCATAAAAGAGCCGAGGTTTTTGCAGGAAAAAGCAATACTAACTACATGTTATTAGCGATTTTTCTAAAGATCCTCTTAAACCAACCGGCTGACAGCACAATTTCTCCCATTTTGATTGTCCATTTGTAGGCGACATGCAACAGTGGAACGCTGGAGAGGATCTGACCAGGAAAGGGTGAAAAGGCTGCACCTGGATGGGGGCAAGAGATTCATCCCAACTTTCACATGATTTTACTGTTGTGCAGACTGATGAGAACTGTGGTGGCTTTGTCCTCTTGCCACCCTTCACAATCCGTATAGGCTCATATGCACACCATGACAGCAAATGATCAAACCAAACAGCACCAGCTGCATAGACCACCAGGGAAAAGCCTAGAGCAACCTCTGGTGTTGGTAGTTGGTACTCTGGGAAGAAAAGAGGTAGAAAAGCAGCGCCATGGCATAGCCTCCCCTGCAATCAGGTTTGCAATTATTGCTTTCTTTGTAAACCAGAATCTTTTCATGGCATGGTATTGTTTGTGGAGGAGAGATTCTTCCCCTGCTCACTCACACCCTTCCCCAATGGGGCAAAAGGAATTGGCCATCTTTAGAGGTGGGCTACAAGGTGATATCCACCACAAAAAGGTGTTCTTTCTTAAGGTGTTGCTGCTGCTGCTGCTGCCTTTGAGGAGTGGAGTAGTTGGGGAAGTAGTAGCTGGTAGAGGCAGTAGTAGTAGTTGTTGTGAGTATTATTGAGGTGTCAGGGAAGGGCATGTGCTTGGTTGCTGTGGGGGGAGGCAGCCATCCACTGGGCCTCACCCTCTTCTTGCCACTTACTGTTCAGTCTCAGCCTCAGGTGGGGTTTGGGGAGAGAGAGAGAGAGCTAGCTAGGGGGGGTTGTTGGATCTCTGTGAGTCGTGCCCTCTTTATCTTCTTGCTTTTGCTTTCTTGGTCTTCTTTTTGCTCAACTCATGGTTCTTGTTTTTTTTGTGTGTGTGCGCCTGCCAGGTAGAATTCAACATTATAAAAATTCTTTCGATTAAAGGAGGTGAGATTCTTGATTTCGCATCTAGTGTTCTTCTTTTCTTGAAAAAAGTCTCCTTTTTATGTTTTGTTTCTGTCATGCCCCAAAAAAAACAAGTGGCTTTGATTTAGTGCTGGTTCATGTGTTGGTGGGAGCAGTAAGAAGAAACTAATAATGCAATGCTGAGGTAGTTGTGGTGAAAGATTGGAAGGTTTAAACGGGGGTGGCGGTGGTGATGAATAGGGCCAGCCTTGATGGGGCTGATGCTGTGGTCTTTTAGCTTAAGGAAAGAAGAGGCATAGGATAGAAGAGACCTCAAGGCCAGGTGAGAGCTCAGGCAAGGACAATGGCGTCGCTGGTGCTTTAGTTGTCAATCAATTGATGCACCGTGGTTGCTGGTTCGGCTTGCCGGGTTGGTGGATTTCAAGGTTTTGTGTAGTGGTGCTGATCGGGACCAAGATTTGCAGGAAGAGGAGGAGGAATCTATTGTGTTCGTTTTTTGGCATAAAATAAAGTTGAGGTACTTGATTTTTTGCCTTTCTTGATGCCGCAAAGAAAGACGATGATGATTCTTTTCTTGATATGATTCCCCCAATAAATTAGGTGCATATCATTCATTGGCATAATCTTTTGGCACTTCTCTTTTATCGGAATGACAAGTTTTTAGTCCAGAGATATATCTATATCTGTCCCAGTTGTGCGATTCGTGTGTGACATCTGTTCTTTCTTCCCCTTCTTGTTCCTACAGTGCCAGCAGTGACAGGTTTGAGCAGCAGTTGAGATCTTTAATTCTGGTATGGGTTCTTTTGGGATGAACTGGAATCAGAAGAACTCCATGTTGTGGGACTGGGAAAATTTGGCACCGTTGGGCCCGAATTCAATGGAAAACCCCAATAATGTGTCACACCATGAACCAAGAGTTGTAGGTGTGGGGGCTGCTAGGCATGGATCCACAAATTCACCTGGTGGTACTTTCACTTCTAGCTCGGAGCTGGGCCATGGTTCGTCCAAGAGCTCCATGTCAGCATCGATTGATTCTCCGTCCAAGGTGGGGAACGGTTTGGAGTTCAAGTTTGCTGCTGTCAAAGGGCATGACAAGAACAAGGGCAAGGGCGGTGAGGCCGGTAGAGTTGAGGACTCAGGGACTTCTCCATCATCGATGATGGCAGTCAGCCATGGAGAGCCATTAATTGGTCTGAAGTTAGGAAAGAGGACTTACTTTGAAAATGCTTGTGGAGAGCAGATTGTCAAGAATTCTGCATCTTCAGGCGTGACTTCTCCATCTAATTTGGTCAAGAAGGCGAAGGTGTCCCAGCAGAGCACACAAAGCTCATACTGTCAGGTCGAAGGATGCAAAGCTGATCTGTCTTCTGTGAAAGGTTACCATCGCAAGCACAAAGTCTGTGAAGCTCATTCTAAGGCTCCCAAAGTTTTTGTTGCTGGTTTAGAGCGCCGTTTTTGCCAACAGTGTAGCCGGTGACATTTCTTGCCCTTAAGCCGAGCATATTTTCATTTCATTTTTTAGGGAAATATTTTCATTTAATTGGCTAGTAGATATCTCTTTGACTTCCTTTTTTGTTCGTCTTGTCATCCTTGAATTGAAAAAGAGAGAGAAGTTAAAAATATGACCAACAGAAAGCAGTATTACCATCTTGAAGTCTCTATTAGTGAAATGAAATGAATTTAGCCAGTTCTATAATAGCATGAACCACTGTTAGATGATGCTAAGTTTACTGAATTGTTTTTCATGAGATCTGTCTATATTTATCACCTGCTTGCTTAATCAAGATACACAGAAACAGTGGTGCAAAAAACACAATGAAAAAATTGGGCATTTATTTTCGTTTTGGATACTACTTATACTAGTTTATTAATGATGTGGAAGTGGATCTTAGAAAGAAGCATTATATGTCATGAAAAAAAGTTTTGAAGAAGTTAAATACAACTAATGATTACAGCTTGTTCTTTAACTCAAATAATCGATGTTACCTGCTTCCCTTTTTCCTTCTTTAATACTTCGTTGGTTTGTAGGTTTCATGGCTTATCTGAGTTTGACCAGAAAAAACGAAGTTGTCGCAGGCGTCTATCCGATCATAATGCACGAAGAAGGAAGCCACAACCAGAGACAATTTCATTGAGTTCATCAAGGCACTCCACGATGTTTTATGGTAGCACTGATCCCTTGGTCGCTTTGCGGGTTTAATAAACTGACCTATTATCTACACTTTCCTGTTGGTATCTGTAATGCTCAAAATTCTTATTTTGCCATATCAAACTGACCTACTGCATGGCATTCATTCATTAACTCTGAACTTTGGATGGTAAAAGAGCACTGGTGTCAAATATTGTTTTCTTATGGTCATGCACCTTTACACTGTCTTGCTATTCATTAACTTCCATGCTTGTGGTATTGTACGACAGTGGTGCCCTATACTTTATAAACTGATGAGATGATTCTAAACAGGGAAAGGAGCCTAATGCGTTGAGGACATTTTTCTACTTTTCCTATTGCAGCGCCTTGACACATGGCTTGGACATTATCTGTTGTTGTGCCTTATTCTCTTCATGTAGTTAAATTGATGACTGAAGGCGAACCAAATTTATACTTCTGAAATAGCAGGATTATATTTCCTCAAGCATTTCAATACGCCCTGCTTCAGTTTTCTGCAGATGCATGTTGTGTGTTAAATAACTCTTGGGAGTTATTTAGTGACAATAAATAGTAATCACATTTGTCATTAAATCATTCACAAATCTCTATTTTCTCTCTAGATATATATTTTTTTCTTGTGCTGAAACAATTTAGCCTTAATGTTGGCATTGTATGCATTGCAGATGCAAGGCAGCAGACAAATCTTTTATTTAGCCAATCTCCTTTTGGTCAAGTGAGAAGCAATGCAATTTCGTCATGGGATAGCTTGGGAGGCTTCAAATTTACGGAAACCAAACTTCCGTGGATGAAGCCAACAGAGATGGGAGGCCTTGATGAGTTGCATTTCTCTAACCTGCAGATGCCAAGTAATGTTGTTGCGCATGCCGTACATCGTCATGATTTCGACGGGCTCATGCGATTCAAGGGCGCCAACACGAAGGTCCTCAACCAAGGTACTTTTTCTATCTGCCAACCTATCACTGAACTTAACAGATGAAAAAAAGCTGTGGCACCACTTGATTTTTAACCAAAATGTCACCAGTAGTTGTAGGATCAGAACCAATATCAGTGGGAGATTTCTATGTAACTGATGTACGTGTGTCCAAATTTCAGGTGTGGAAGCCTCTGCGGTCGTTTCCAGCTCGAATGGAGCCCCAGATCTTCGGCGTGCTCTCTCTCTTCTGTCAAACGATTCCTGGGGCTCGACCGATATCCAGCCTAGTTCGCAGGTGCACTCCGGCGGTGTGGCGCCGCCCCTCGCCACCGTCACGGCCTCCAACACTGTGATGCATCATGCTCTGGACCCATCCCCAGGAGGATTCTGGCAAGACGACCCGCCCCCGCTCTATCAAACCCCGCAGGTTCAGGCGTTCACGCACCTTAGCAATGGGGGCAGCTCTGGCTACGGCCAAATGCACTGATGCTGCTGCGTCCCCTGGGAATTAGCTGGTTAGAACTGTTTCAAGTAGTCTTCTGCGCTTTGCTTTGCGTTGCCAGTGACAGAGCCTCTGTACGATGTTAGTACGTACGTCATTGGAGGCGCTTGGTGAGGTGAAAAATCCGGAATAATACGAGGCAACTCCCCTTGTGCAGTTTTTAGGATCCGGTGGTGCTGCTACCAGAACCGGTTTTCTGTTCGCCATTAGATCAGAACTGTTTCAAGTAGGAAATTGCTTCACGTCTGGTACGATGAGAACAACGACGTGTATAACCTGTATGTTTTAAGTGCTGTGTTGTGCTGCCATACCACGCTGATCGCTGCTGCACATGGCTGGCGCTGGTTGCACCGGCACCGGCGGCGAGCTCGTGCGCGCCCCTGCACTGCCGTTGGCGGCGCACGGTCGCGAGGCCACATGATGTTTGTCCCGTACAGTACAGGCAGCGGCACGGAGGAGAGGATCACGCAAAAATGCAATCCAAGTAGCAAACCGCAGGCCATTGCACTCCATGGTGAGCTGCTGCTGTGGTGCCACCGTGGTTTCGACAATCTGCCGTTTTTTGGCCGGTTTTACCGGCCCCTCGGTAAAATTTTAAATTGGTTTCAAAAATTGTGTTTGCATGAATTTTGTTAAATATGGAAGAAATTTTTGCTGAAATTTGTTTTCAAAAATTTTGACCGATTTTTTCAGCCGATTTTTGGTCTTTTAAATTCAAATTTTAATTTGAAAATTTTGGCCCAAAATTTTCATTTATCGATCTTATCAGTCCCCCGTTAAAATTCTAAAACCGGTTTTCAAAACCCTGCATGCCATTACCTTGACGCCCCACGTCACTGAACCTGAACCTGAAAGACAAGGAAAAAGAGAGGCAAAGTCAAGCGAAGGAACAAGAAAACAGATGTGAATAGCCTTTTTTTTTATAGAGAAGTATTATAGAACATTCGACTATTTTTTAAGAAAAAAATTGTTAGATGATCTGGAGGCGCTGGATCTCTATCCAACGGATCCACTCATATAAACACCTCTCCAAAAAAATATCTCATATAAGCACCCCTCAAAAAAAAGATCTGGAACGTTGGATCACCATCCAACATCCTAAAATCTGACTATTTTTACCTTAAAAAATAGTCAAATGTTGTATAGACACTCTCTTTTTTATATTGACTTTTAAAAACTGCTTTTGTATGGTACCTAGTTTTTAAATAGAATGTCTTTTAAGACAAGTTTTACTTAGTCGATTGTATTACACACCGTAGCAAATCCATTTATATTGGCTAAAATTATACATAAGTATCTCTCTGTAAGATTCTCTATAAATTATTACTATTTATAAGACTTTTGTGCCCTAAACAACGCAACCAAGCGCGCGCGCGCATCCGGTTCGGGTCTGCATGCATATGCCAAAATAAGGCAACCACGCGGCCAAAACAGCAGAGGTTAGGGGGCCCGCCCATTCCTCGCGTCGCCTATCTCCCTTCCTCAACATCTCTCCCTCCCCGGCCTCCCTCATCCTCCCACCCCCATCTCTCCGGCCCGTGGTCGGAGGCTGCCATCGGCCGCCCCCGCCACCGCCCGGCAGGCGAGCGCGCGCTTACCTCGCTCTCTCTTCTGAAGATGCATCGGTGGATCATCGCCAGCTGCGGCGACATGCGGCCGCCGCGCCGCCGGGACCAAGATCAGCAAGGTACGTACGTACATGTATCTACGTGTTGTTGCATCTTGATCCCGACGTCATGCTCCGAACATTTTGTGTTCGACCTGAATCTTTGCGCGTGCAGACGATCCTCAACGAAGATCCACGACGTCTTCCCCTCCGAGACTGAGGAAGGTCGGCTCGGAGGCGATGCTCGCCGTGCCCAAGGACGTGGAGGAGTTCCGGACAATGTCGGCGTACGGGCACCTCAAGCTGTTCACGTACGACCAGCTCAGGCAGGCCACCAACGACTTCAGCCCCGCCCAGATCGTCGGAGAGGGCGGCTTCGGCGTCGTCTACAAGGGTGTCATAGGCGGGGCGCAGCGGCACCCGGCGACGAACGTCGCGGTCAAGGAGCTCAACCCGGAGGGCCTCCAGGGAGACAGGGAGTGGCTGGTCAGTATATATCTACATAGGCATGATTGCATGTTCAGATGCTCTGCCCATGCACGTACATTCAAATACTTCCCCGTTGTTGTGTACAGACAGAGGTGAGTTATCTAGGGCAGTACAACCATCCGAATCTGGTCGAGCTCATCGGCTACTGCTGCGAGGATGATCACCGGTTGTTGGTGTACGAGTACATGGCCAAGGGCAGCCTAGAGAATCACCTGTTCCGACGTACGGCCTCCACCGGCGGTTTTGATTTCGTAATGAAGAAGAGTGCATAAAATTCACCAGTATTTCAATGTCGTTTCAGGTGCATGTAATCTTTCGTGGACGACCCGGGTGAAGATCGCTTTGGACGTGGCCAGGGGGCTCGCGTTCCTCCACGGGGCTGAGCGACCCATCATCTACCGGGATTTCAAGACCTCGAACATCTTGCTCGATGCGGTTCGTGCGTTGATCCATCTACACATATACAGCAACACGCAAAGGAATCATGCATGTCTCATCTTCTTCTTTAATCTAATTTCAGGATTTCAACGCAAAGCTCTCGGATTTCGGGCTCGCGAAGGAGGGGCCGATGGGCGGCAAGACGCACGTCTCGACGAGGGTGATGGGCACCTACGGCTACGCAGCGCCGGAGTACATGGCGACAGGTGATATATACACGTATACGTATCGATCCTTAATGGCTAGCTAGCTTGCTGCGCGCGCATCTGCCGTCATTGCGTACGTACGACTAATGGCGCGTCGATGGCTGTTGCTGGATGCAGGGCACCTGACGGCGATGAGCGACGTGTACGGGTTCGGCGTGGTGCTGCTGGAGATGCTGGTGGGGCGGCGGGCGCTGGAGCCGAGCCGGGCGGGGCGGAACGGCAACCTGGTGGACTGGGCGCGGCCGATCCTCATCCGAAGCAAGAAGCTCGAGAAGATCGTCGACCGGAGGATGGCCGAGCAGCAGGAGGAGGGGCAGCGCTGCTACTCGGCGCGGGCCGTCGAGCGGGTGGCGCGCCTCGCCTACGACTGCCTCAGCCAGAACCCCAAGGTCAGGCCCTCCATGGGCAGGGTCGTGCACACCCTCGAGGCCGTCCTCGCCGCCCGCGACCACGACCACGGCGACGGCGGCGCGGCAGCTCCGACCCGGTGATATTATATATAGATTTGGAGATACGTACGTACGTACGTACGGCGATCGAGCCGTAGGGACGGTCGATCGACGGCTTAGGTACGTCGTACCCGTCGGTGTGTGTAATTGAAAAAACGTGGCCCTGAACAGCTCGTTCGATCGATCGACGAATACGAGCAATGTGATGATATGGATGGATCGAGATCAAGGCTACTAGCACTCCACTTGATGCAATCGCTTGTCACTCTGTCAAAAGTGCAGACTTGACCAAGACCTCGAAACTGTTGGAAAATCACGTGAGGATTAACACGTAGTCGAAACATGCCCGAGTACTCTGTTGTCGGATGGAAACAGAGCAGGCCCGAGGGAGACACGACCACTCGCAATGCTTCACGCAGTGGTCGTAACCCGTTCGGCGACAGCGGTCGTAACTCGTTTACGACTGCTCACCCGAGGTTGGCTCTGGCTCTCTCAAACGCACGTTTTGGCTGTGTACTCTGATACATGTCGTAGACGGCTTGTCAGAGGTGGGAACGACAAGGTGGAGCAGATAACAGGACTGAACACACGAACTGAGGCACGATTATGCGATGCAAACTGACGCACCTGTTTCACTATGTTTCCTCTGTTATACACTGGCTCAAAACTCTCAGTGACTTACAGAGTATATATAGACACAGCCGGCCACTCAGGCCACTCACTCACTAAGACTCCAATTGCTACCGCTTTGCTCAGCCGCCCACGACTGCTACAGTGTCCAGCCGCTTGTCCATACCGGGTAGTTCACCGACCAATGTATGGTTTGCGTCATCCACGACTACCCGTGCTAACGCTTGCTATCTTACGAATATGGCGTCCACAGTACTCCTCCGAGTATGACGTCCACAGTACTCCTCCACGGCCACAACGTGGAATTCTAACCACTAAACTACAGCCACTTTGTAGCGAGACGCACCGCACAAGCTTGAGATCATGAATTCAATTAATTTGAGAAAGCGATTAATATCGACCAATTCGAATGGTGCTCATCGCAACTAAAATTAAACCCACTTGACAAATAGTTCAGAATAGAGTCTGAACTAAGAGTTCGGACGGTGCACACAAAATCAAGTAGTATGCTACATTTGTCGAACTTCAATTCTCGGTGTTGGCATAAATAACCGCATCGTGATCACCAGCTTCCACGAGGGGCTTCCGGCACCTGTTGCGGTCACCCGCGACTGTGGCCCGTGGGCCGGCATGGCCCGTTTATTAAACACCACTGTTGAGATTCGTGGAACACGTCGACTTCGAGCGGCTCCAGCTTTTTTTAACTTTTAACGTGTTTAAACCAGAAACCAATTGAAATACGTCAACTTCTAATTTTAATTTAATTTAACTTTTTAATCTTCTTTTTACCTCTTGTTCCTTCTATTGTCCATACCAACATAACTTTTTTTAATTTTTTCTTTAAAAAAGCTATCAATCGCTACAATACAATTTCAATCAGAAACCACCGGATAGAGCGCCGCCAATAATGGCCTCAAAACAGACGAAGCATCAGTTTACTACAAACTTGGCTTTCCCAAAGTAGAACAACAACATCATCTTTTACCTAACCCTCACATGCTCTAGGTAAGCTCCATTTACCATGCCTACTTCCTTTCATGTAAGAAAAACTCCACATATAAACAAAACACTAATAATCCGTTGAGCCATTTGCCCTCCCGGATGTAAACTGACGCATCCACAGCATTCCGCCGGTGCACAGCCTCCGCCGGTCATTGTTCCGGTGATGGACCGGTAAATTAGGTCAATCGAATTGGTCGTATGACCCGGTGGAAGGGTTGTCATTCTGATGGCACCGAGCCCTCCAAGCATTCCCGCCGTCTGAGCTGCTGCAGGCCTGGTTTGGGAGAATGTTGTTCCCCAGATCACCATCCAAGCTCATCTGTTGCACTTCTTGAGGCGACAAGATCCTGATGCACCTCACGCAGTCGACAAACTCCCTGTAAAGCCAACATTAGCAACCATAATTAGCGCAAAACATGTGTAATCCATAATCTACTAACACAAACTGCACTGTTGCGTATATATACATTTCAATTAATTCATCATTCCAGTATAATATTTCACATTGTCAGTACCACTTGCAAGGACATGCATATCCAGTATTTCTACAATATTGATTATTATTATGGAGTCACTCATGTTAACTTTGTTCCAGAGGAAAAACAAATAAACCGAGAGAACACGGAAAAATTTCTGAATTTCTCTATTCTCTTACTTGCTCCCCTTTCTTCTTGCTTCTGTTCCTACAAAACTGGCTATAAGCCTTGTCAATATATATGCTAATACTTTCCTACTAGCATACGTATTCAGACTTCAAGTTGGACACGACTTCAACTTGACTTACACAGAAGACAGACTCTACTACGTCTTAAACTCTAAATAGAGATTATTTCTAACAATCTCCCCCTTAATCTTGACTTACATACTCTAGTTTTAGTCTCAATGCATTATAAACTATCAGCCACATCTCCACATGAAGCGCTCTACATACAAGCTACATATAGGGACTCAACTTAACTGGTACGAATCCATCCAAATGCAAAGATTCTAAAACACTGAGGCGGTCGGACTCAACTACGACTTACTAAACTCATACTTGACACAAAACGGTGACACATCTCCTCAGCGTTCCGATTTCTTTCCACATTACTTGAGTTTAGACGACGACACATCTTCTCAACGTCTCTGACACAACTTATCATCAGAGCACTATTGATTCATCATCGCTGAGCGCTTCAGCAAGAAATGCTTTCTTTTCCAGACGCACTTCGTCCCCTGTCAGAAGGCAACGAATCTTTTACCTGTGCTGGCGCAAGAAAAGATCTTCTCTCCTGATGCAACCAAGGGACAGTGAGCTCCGAAGAAGCACAAATCGTGTTGTACACTTTTTGTTTGCTGTTGTCAGCACAGCAGCAGCTCTGCTGCCTCTTTTTCCTTGGCGCAGGTGCCAATGGATGCCGCTGTGCTGCTACATGCGGATCGAGACGAACGACGAGAGACCACGCTGCTACCTCGCCTCAGAAGCACTGTGCGCAAAGGACTAGGGACGAAGCACCACGCGACAAATTCGGCGAAAAACGCCTGGACAAAATGCGATGCAACGTGACGTTCCGTCGGACCGAGCGCCATGCGCGGGAGTGCCGCGCGAGACGAGCGCGAGACAGAATCGTCGAGACGATTTTTTTCAGCGACTCGGTTCTCGCCTACGCTCTAAAATCAATTGTTAACTTTGTTCCAGGAGAAAACGCACAAATCAGAAATAAACTAAAAGAACACAGTAGAATTTCTGAATTTCTCTATTCTCTTACTTGCTCCCTCTTGCTTTTTGCTTCAGTTCTTACAAAACTGGCTACAAGCCTCCTCAATATATAGGCTAATACTCTCCTACTAGCATACGTATTCGGACTTCTAGTTGGACACAACTTCAACTTAAGTTACACACGAAGACGAACTCTACTACGTCTTAAACTCTAAGTCAAGATTATTTCTGACAATTCACCTATATGACATTCGGAGAGCAGAAAATTCAGAATTGATGCAAGCATAAAAAGAAAGATGGATGAACTTACTCCCACGGATCATCGCCGAGAAGTAGGATGTCATCCTCATGATCCTTGTAGACAAGCTTCCAGCCAATCCTCTGCCGTTCCTCAAGTTGCCCCTCTATACTAAACATGCGAGCTAGAGCATGCTTTAACTCATCATATCCAGAGAACTGACTAATGTCAATGGACCGGCCCACAGCTCCACGTTTATACACCTACAGAAAGAGTTAGGTTAGGCAAAGATGCAACAGAAAATGCATGCATGAATATGACAAAGAAACACATGCTTGAGTGTAGAATTGTGCCACAGTGAGTAAAAGACAACAGAAAAGCGCTTACCTTGGTGAATGTCCGCATCCTCTTTAGGGGAGGAGCAGGAGGCCAAGAACTTCTGTTCAAGAAGGTACCATCGTTGATTCCCGAGTCGATTGAATTAAATGCTATATCTGATGCACCAAATGACTGTGAAACCATGGAGGATGATATCTCTGGCTGTGCATCCTTCGGAATTCTATAGTTGTTATCAATGTCTGTTGAGATATGAGTCTGATACTTGGCAGAATCAATTCCATTCGTCAGGAAGCCATCTGTTCCCATAGGGAAGCCCAGCTGACCATCATTGCTAATTCCAAACAATGCATTGTTGCTTGGATCTTCACCATGAATTTCAGTACCAGGAGGTGCATCTTTGAACATCTGCTGCTGATTAAAGTTAGACATGGGGAAACTTTGATGCAAAAGTCCATCAGTTTGGGAAAGCCACACTGAAG
Organism: Bonia amplexicaulis; assembly: GCA_036346245.1. Taxonomy (NCBI): domain Eukaryota; kingdom Viridiplantae; phylum Streptophyta; class Magnoliopsida; order Poales; family Poaceae; genus Bonia; species Bonia amplexicaulis. The sequence continues at coordinate 24,043,716 of CM070752.1, read as the reverse complement.
TTGCTGACGAAGCTGTTTCCAGATAGTCTGTCGGGGGTGCATTGTTCACAAAATTTTGAGGACCAGCTCTTGCATTCGGTAATTTTGAAGCAATTACACTTTGCTTCACATTAGAATTCAACTTTGGCAATTCCTTAGACATTCTTGGAGTTGCCATGATAACATCAAGGGAGCTTGGAACTGACATAGCGGCAGTGGATTGAGGCACCTCAGTGTTGATCATTGTGCAATGTTGGTTCCTACCAACAACTGGATGTAGAAGATGATTACCATTAGCTATGGAAGGTGATGTTGAGCAAGAAGGGATTTCTTCTGTAACTACAGAATGTGTGGCACCGGTCGTCATCAAAGGACTTTCATTTGCTGAAATAACATTGAGTGATGCGTTCGGAGGAATGGCAGTTTCTGATGTGTCTGCAGGCACAGCATGCTTCTGTGGAAGCTTCTGCTGTGGCGCTTGTTGCATGGGTGGTGGCAGTGGTGCTGCCTGTGATGGAACTTTGGTGCTTTGTTGAGGCATCATTTGTTGTTGGGGAAGTGAATGAGAGTTTGACAGCTGCTGTTGCATATCCAGAAGCATTTTTTGCTGTTCTTGGATTAGAGGTAATTGTGCAAGGGTAACTGAAGGTTGTGACAGCAATGACTGCTGCTGTTGCTGTAGTTTTTGCAACAGTTGCAGCTGAAGCTGCTGATCCGATAGTGGCAGCTGTTGATTTGCCAGATTTGGCAGCTGTGTAGGCATCTTATTGAGCTGCTGCTGGTTCTGGTGCTGCTGTTGCTGTTGCTGAAGTAAAAGCTGCTGCTGCTGTAGCAATTTTTGTTGATGCTGTTGCTGCTGCTGCTGCTGCTGCTGCTGATGAGGCAGGAGTGGCTGGCTCATGGCTGGCCGCTGATTTTGAGGCATAGATGGCTGCTGTTGCTGCTGCTGCATTTGATTCTGGACAAGTACCTGAGTTTGGGCAGGATTGGTTTGAGCTTGGCTCAAGGGAAGTAAATGATTCATGGACTGTTGTTGCCTCTGCAGGTTGCTAGCATCTTGAATCTGTTCTTGCGGTTTGGTGCTCACACAAAGCTGATTCAATGGAAGGGCTGCTTTGGACAACTCATTGATCGGCTGCATTTGCTGAGGAAGTTTGGGAGTATTAAACTGCCCGCTGTTCTGTTGCAGAAGCTGGTTCTGCAAGCATAACTGCCTCGAGAGATCAGCGGCACCAATATTTTGCATGCTGGGGTTACTTAGTGATCGCAGATACTCGGACTGCATGGCTGTGTTCGCAAATGAAGAGCTCTGCTGCATATTCATGTTCATCCATTGAACCAAGCTCAGACCAGGCATTATGGTGTTCTGCGTCTGAGGGTCCTTTATGCATATCTCCTCACCGAGCCAAGGCATAGCCCTCTTTAAGAGATTCTCCATTTCCGAGGACTCATCATCTGTAAGCACACAATTGGGATCAACTATTAAGCACGCATACAACCAGGTTAATAAAGCACTTCATATATAAGAGCTCGCAAACTTCTGTTGCATCTTAAATTCAGATAAGAGCTCCACATTGTTATGAATATTATGTATGTATTGAAGAGTCTCAATGGGCAATATATATAGAAAGTACAAAGGGATATTACAGGGGAATATGCCACATGAGATAAGGAAAGCGAGGCATATACGGAAAGGAATAAAACGATTCCTATTCTATCTCTAATACCCTTAACACCACCCTTCAAATGCAAGGCATATGCAATAGCATTGCATTTGAAAAAAAAGGTTAACACTAAAACAAGATAAATCCGAAGTCCGAGTCTTGATGATGTCGTCGTTGCGTGCAGTTTTTGAATAAACTGTCAAATCAAGCCGAAGAGGAATAGATAGATGCATGACGACGCAGATCGAAGCCCAAGAGGCGGCGGCACAGTACACAGAGGACGCGCGGCGGCCTTTAAAGCTCGGGGCGGCGGCTAGAGAAGATGCGTCATCATAACGACTTCTACGATCTGCACGCGGCTCAGAGAGTAGAGCGACGGCTGCTGTCATACAAAAGAAAATTCCTCCACTTCTATAACTGACAATAAATTTGTGGACTCGCACGGCTTGAACAAACTAAAAAATTATAAACTACGAATTTTGGATGAACGCAACGCAAGACTCACGAAAAATAACTAAAGACTGACTCAAAGGAAAATAGATACTAACAATACTATAACTCATCCTCACTCTTTCTCTCTCTCCATCCCCGCGCTGCGCTCGCTATCTCCTCCCTCGCGCTCGCTCATCTCTTCACTCCTCGCTCTCCACCAGCAACGAGAGGCGGTCGGGATGGCGGCGCGTCTCTCCCTCTTTCTCCACCGCCTCTCCCTCCCCCATCTCTCTCGCAGGCACAGAGGCGCGGGAGGCGGCAGCCGAAGGTGGCGATGCGGTCACGGCGGCCCGGAGGCGGCAGTGGCTGAGGAAGGCGACATCGGAGTGCCCAGAACCGGGCTCCCTGTCGCCGGAGGTGGAGGTAGCAACCGGATCCGAGGCGCGCTCTGCGGCGGCAAACACGGCCAGATCCAGCCCAGAAGCGGCCGGATCCGGACTTGGAGGCGAGCGGCGGCGGCGGAGACAGCCGGATCCGGCCCGGAGGCGGCTGGATCCGGGGCGAAGACGGCGATCCGACCAGGCGGCGGTGGAGGCGGCAGAGCGGCGGCGGCAGACAAAGTGACGAATCCGGAGTGGGCGTCCATCTGCGCGGCAGCGCCGCCGGGGAGCCGGACCGTCGGGATCGGCCAGAGGCGCGACAGCGCCGACGGACCGGACAATGTGAAAACACCGAGTGGGAGCGGCGGTGAATGATGGCGGTAGGAGGCGCTTGTGACGAGGAAGCCGACGGATCGGCGGCGGTGGCGAGCCGAGCGAGGGAGGCGGCGGACCAACAAGATGGCTGCCCGGAGAGATCAATCCTCCGGGCGATGATCGGAAGATTGATGAGGTTAGGGTTGTAACCTAAGCTCTGATACCATGTTATGAATATTATGTATGTATAGAAGAGCTCCAATAGGCAATATATATAGGGAGTACAAAAGGATATTACAGGGGAATATGCTACATCAGATAAGGAAAGCGAGGCATATACTTAAAGAAATAAAACGATTCATATTCTATCTCTAATACCCTTAACACACATGTCCATAATCAACTCAGCTATTAGATGGAGAAGATTACCTAGAAAGCAATTTTGGCTCCCATGTAATAATGGTTTATCTAGCTTTATGGCACCTTGATAAATAGTTGTTGCTACACGGATGTCCGATGAAAAGTAGTATGGTGGATTCTCTAAAGCCCAAACATCATTTGTTCTGAGGAACTCAAAAACTCTGAGCTACCTCTCTCTAAAGATCAAAGAGAGGTATGATATTATCTATCTCTTTACAAAAAAATGTGCATAAATAAGTATGCTATCTTCAAATTAAGGCATCTGGATGACCATTCAGAGACATAGGTATATAACCCTCAATGCTAGTATTCTAGAACCCTTTGGTGCAGGCCTACTTTCCCAAGTGAGTGGTTACAATGTAACAAATGCTTAAGGACTACTATAAAGTCTCCCAGATCATAAGATGTGTTCAAGGTGAATTAACAAATACAGAAGAGCTGAGGTTGATGTAACCATCAAGTGTACCTAATTGTCTGGGACGCTTTGCACCAAAAAACGGTGGACAAATGAAAAATGGGGCAGCGACCGGTTCAATCTCCCAGATTGAAACCCTGTTCCGCCTTTCACCTGCTGCAGACTCATCCCAGCCAACCTGTTCGAACAACACCAAATCTTTGCATCAGCAACAGGAAGGGCAAAACGACGCAGAAGGTGCTGCAGATTAGAGAAAGAACCTGTAGGTTGCGCCACTGTGAGTTTTTCCATCTTACTGGATCTAGATCACTTATGCCAGTTATTGTACCCATGTACCTGCAAAACGGTAACATAATTCAGGCATACAGAAAAGATTGGGAATATGAAGGAGCACAAAGTCTTGTGATTTAGTAAAATTAACAGCAATTTAGTTAGCTAGTCATAAAATGTGATTTAGTCAAATTAACAGCAATTTAGTTAGCTAGTCATAAAATATGGCAAAATCTCCATGAATCATTTTCTTTGTGTTAAAAAAAGAAAGAAAAATAGAAGATATTGTTATGAATAGCGCTTGTATTCATATGAGGCCAAAGGGCCGGTATATATACACAAGTACAGAGTGGTAAGTATGGAAAGATTACATATAAGGAAAGAGTACATGTATGGAAAGAATCCAAACTATCCTAATACAATGCAATCTGAATATATCTCTAACAGATATAATACTTGAGAAAGAAAATTGTTAAATGAGTGACAAAATACCTTCTTGTTCCTAATTCCTCAGTTTCAAACATCATGCGAAAGCGCATTCCTAAAGATATTTGATTACCATAGACTGCCTTCTGATACTTAGCAAATGGGATAACAAATTCAGTAGGGCTAGCCCTGAAAATATGAAGATGGTTTTAACAGCCAATACAATTCACCAAAATTGAGCTCATCAATAGTTAATATTGGACATTAAGTCAAAACACAGAACTGACCTTGGGTTATAAAAGATAGTAAACGGGCTATTGTTGGCAGCAGCATGGGCTGCTGCAGCAAGAATCCCTATATGCATGCTGTCACTTGAAAGGACAGATGACGATATGTTAGTCGGTTGTCGGTTAGCACGCCTGATTCCTAGTAGAAGTTGCTGCTTTTCATCCCTAGAAAATATATAAAAACAGAAAAGGAACAGTCACCACTAAGTCACCATGAATAATAACCGAAAAAATAAATGGAAAGACTCCTGGAGCAAAACAATAATAACAAAAAAAATTGCTCATATCTCTCATGCTCTTCTATAGTTCAAACTGTAAAGATAAATTATCAGAAGTTGTGCTCCACCTAACAAAAATGACAGAATCTCCGGCAAATAACCTCTTGCCGCTCACAAAGAGACTCCAGCCAGTGGTAAGCAAATGCCTTTTTGGTTGACCTGCTCAGACCAAAGCGCAAACATGATTAAATATCTTGAGAAGTTGTATGAACAGAAAACAGACAACCATACACAAAATTTCACATGAAAACATATATTGAAGTTTGCACAGATGAACTACCATGTGCAAAAGATAAGTATTCTTATGTGTATTTACAAATAAATCTTGTTCAATATTGAGTATTAACAATTATAAATTTGAAGTTTACGGATAAATGCTCCATTTGCAGCAGCAGAAGTTCTCCTCAATGCTGCAATTTCTTACCCCGATATATGTGACGGAATGTCCACGCATTATCGTGCAAATCCCTAGCTTGTAGCTCTTGACAAGGTGGTTGCATTGAGAAGTCCTACAAGAAGAAGCAAGGATAATTTAATTGTAACGGCACAGAAAATGCACTAAATTAGTCTTTAGGACTCCGATCTTTACATACAAGGGGTGGAAATATCTTCTCTGCAGATCGGCGAGGCACAGAGAAGCCTCCATGCGTACTTGTATCACTTGCGGTCAGTGTCTTACAGAAGAATTCTGTCTGTGGCCTTGCTTGTTTGAGTGCTAGCTCTGATAGCTGCAGTGCCTCCTTTCCATACTGACCATAATTCACAATCAATTGAAATACAAATAACTGTGTTAGCGTACCTGAATAAAAAGGGAAAACAAAGAAAATTTTGATAAGAAATCAGAATGGCATGGGATACTTACGGAAGTAACTGGCTGAAGAGTCATTTGTGCATACACTTCATCTGTTTCTGGGTCCGCCTAAGTAACAAATAGTCAAATAGAATTCTTTTAGTATAGATTATTACAAGCAGAAGGACAATAAGTTGGGCTTGCGGCTGTAGATTACATGTAAAGTGACATTGTGCAGAAGGCAAATCAACTTTGACGCCAGATTTGGGTAGCTTGGAACATGGGCATCAACATCCTTCTGCATAGAAGCTGCAACCTGCAAAATGAAACATGCTTAAGTCCCAGACTACAAGTAACTCAAAACATAAGGTTGTCAAGGAAAAAGGAATGATTCTCGCAAAAAAAAAAAGAGAGAGAGGAATGATCCTATTCCGAAATCCGAAGGATACAGGCATAAACTTGTTAATATTGTGAGCGATCAAGGACATCTAGTAGAACCAGATATGCAATCAACCACAAGCCGCTGGACCAAAATTAATCAGTCATGTTGAAAATCCCTGAATATCAGCACAGCAAATTGGTAGTTGTTTCTGTTTTATCTTCAGATTCTTGACTCAAGTACTCGACAAGGTTAAGAAAAGAGACTTCAGGGTGGAAAGGATAATCAAAGTTTTGTTCAAACATGCTTCACTTTTCAATCTAAAAAATATTACCTTATTAAACGTTTCCTTTCTTCAACTTCAATAATGTATTGTGATGGAAAGTAGTCTGGATTTGAAAGCATAAAGCAAAAGTTGAGATTTTTATTATATAATACAAATGCATCAATTCGCAACTAAACCTTTCTTTCCTCGCATCACCATGTGCGATGAAGCCATTTCCCAATCATGCCTAAAAAAGTTCTCTTTTTCTCTCATCGAGCGGAAAAAGAAGGTAATAACCAATACAGAATTAGGCACCTCCCTGGACTAGCTTTTAGACAAGAGAATCTTCTCGAAATCCAAACATCTCATCATCCCATCCTTCAAACTTGCTCAAAACGAGCTACTCCAATGCCAAATCCAAGAAAGTTCCAACAGACGTTACTGAATGCACCACCATTAAATGCTAAAACTCCAAGGTACTTAGTTGCTTCGTCTACCAAACAACAGAGCTAGAGAATGGTGCAACACACCAGAAGCCCGTAAAAGAAGGGGGCTAGTAGGCCCATTACTCCCAACTACTTTGGCAATAAGCTTAAAATCGGTAGCAAACAAAGCAAACTTTGGCAATAGTCTAGCAACCAACTGACCAAGTAATATCTCCCACGGCCTATAACCAAAGAAAATTCAAATATCATGAGGGCAGTAAATGATCTCACAGAACAAAAAGAATCAGTTCATGAAACAAGGGACTTTAGGGAACGAAACATATATGCTTTGAAAAAATGAAGCGAAACATTCCCAGAAATAAAGATAGCAAAAAAAAAAGCATTTTTAGCACTCAAACAGCAAAACATCCCGTCAAATCAAATAGTTATAACTAGCACCACCATTCAACAAAATGGGGCACAGCAAATCGAATCATCTCCGTGATATTTTACAGTAAGAAGAACTCAGAATGACAGAAACCAACCTTCCCCTCCAAAGAACTCTCAAGGACCGCAAGAAGTAGAATATCTTCGTGCAAGAATCATCAGAACGAGAAAAATGCCAATCGAAAAGCATAAACAAGAACAAAGCTTTGCACTGGAAAAAACTAAAATCAGCAAAACTTAGCCAAAAAAGAAAAAGAAACCCCAAAAGGAAGGGAATCCAAAGAGCTAACAGACATCACTACACAAGAATAATCTCAAGAAGCATGGGAAGAAGACAAAAAGGAATTCACCTGCTCACTGTGGCCTTGTGGGAAGTAGACGACGAGGCTGCCTGCCGGCGGCAGCGACACCAGCGGCCCAGCGCAGGCGTGCCACAGCTCCGAGTTGATCGCCGGCGCCCTCTTCTCCCCTGCACAGCAACCAACCGCGGCATCAGTAACCAAAGAAAAGTGGAGTCTTTTCCGAATTTCGTCGTAACACGGGGACCCAAATGCATTCGATTCCCTTGTCTTTTTGGCATTTTGCCTCACGTCGCCGGCGACAGCCGTGGCTGCTTGTTCCAAAGTTTTGCGCCTTTTTGGTTCACTTTTGTTTGCACCTATCCCCTTCGATGATCAAGTTGTTACATAAACGGCACTTCCCATGGCTTGACGGAGGCGACCAGAGGGGGGCTACGCGATTTCTTAAACTTTCAGGCGCTAAATGCAGAACGATAAACGCTACACGCTTTCTTTCGTCGCGTTCGCCACCGGGCGCGCGCCGGCGCCCAACGCGACGGCCCGGCCATCGACCTTTTGGAGATAAACCCCCCAACTTCCCCGAAAAACTGCGCAACACCTCACGAAATCCCAGGTACCAAAATGCGCAGAAAAAATCATCACGCCTTTGGGACAGAACAGCAATAAAGCGCTTTCCAATTCCCAGACGCAATAACGCGAAAAGACAGGGACCATTTAGCGCAAACAAGAACACTAGTACTCCATTCCGAACCGCCATTAGTACCAGGGAGCTCCAGGAAAGCAAGTACCTTCGCATCCACTCCCCGCCGCCGACGCCACCATCGCTGTCACCGCCACCCCAGCGGAGCCCGTCGGCTGCTGCTGCATCTCCGGCCACCCACCAACCAGATCACGTTCCGCCGGCGCGAGCTCAGCAGCGGACCCCACGCATGGCCGGCGAGACCGTCGTCGTCGGAACAGGCAGGACGTCACACGCGGCCGTGTGGGTGCGTGCGCGTGTCCCCCCCGACACGAGAGAAACAGGGCAGCAGGCGAGGCCGAGGCGGCGGCGAGCACAAGAAGGCGAAAGGCGAGGCAGGCAAGCAAACACCAGCACCAAGACCGAAGGCTTGTTTGCTCTTTAGGCTAGGCTCTATCTAGGGAGAGAGAGAGAGAGAGAGAGAGAGAGGAGGCGTAGGTATGCGCGTAGGGTGGTGCTGTGCTGCGTTTCTTGTTCTGCTTTTCTTGATCTCTCTGCTGCGGCGGCCTCGGGGAATTAAAAGCTTTTCTTCTCCCCGGTGAGGTGAGAGAGAGTGGAGGTCAGCTCACAGCTGCGCCTCTTTTCCTTGTGGGCGCTTTGACGATGAGTTACGATTTCTTAGTGTAGCTAATTTATTGTTTACTATATTTAATAGTGTTTTATTTAGTATAATTAAATTTAAAAAAATTTAAAAAGAAAAATAGCTTAGCCTATTATGGACAAATGCGAAAGAATAAGAAAAAAAGAAAAGATTCTAAAAACCAAAAATCCAGAAAAAAACAAAATTAAAAAAATAGCGAATTAAAGAGCTGAACCTGAATCGAACGAAACCGAGCTCATTATTTACCTTGTACTATAGCTACTGACAACATAACATAGCTACCGATAGTTTTTTAATATAGTTAAATAAAAAGGTTATATCATCAAAGATAATAATAAGAAATAAAAAACAAAAAACCAACAAAAGACATATTACAAAAAAAAAAGATGAAAGTAAGAAGCTAGAAGTCGAAAGAAGCTGAAGCTACTATCCTCCCGTTTTGCATATGGGGGTTTTTGCATGCTACACTCAGCACATGGCGTTTTTGCATTCTTAAATTCCAGGAATTAAAATTTTGATGTTCTAAGTAGGTTGTCGCAGAATATTTGGAATGCACGAATTTCCCGTAGATGGTAGAAAAATTCTATATATTAAACAGATACTAAGATACTAATAGGGAAAAGAAAAGACAAAAATATCTAAAAGGCTATATCACTAAAAAATAAAAGTAAAAAATTAGAAATTAGAAGCTAAAGCTCAAATAAACGGCCTAATCCTATTTTACAAAACTAACATAAACCGTATGTAGCAGGAGTACCTTTTAATCCTCTCGAGTTAGAAAGTGAACTGAACTTATTCTGCTCAGCTTTCAAGTTAGCTTACGTGCCAAACGTGTCCCTGCTTTTGATTCTACGCTCACTAGTATAATCGTTCGCAGCCACTAATTCTGACCATGACGCCGGAAGCTTTTCCCTGGTTGGAACTTGGAAGGGTTTGGTGGGTCGGACACGGACCTGAAGAAATTAATGTCAAGCAACTTGGAATCCGAATGAGCAAGGTAAAATCCGGAAGCAACTTGAAATTAATGTAAGACTGAAATACTTAGAATATATTGGTTTGTTTTAATTTATTTTAGCTTTTTGCTTTTAAAATTCTTCTTTTTTCTCTTATTCCTTTACACTGTCCGTGACGATATAACGGTTTTTCTATTATTTTTATTTTTAGGCTTTTTAAATTAAATCACTTAGAAAAACTAACATCTGCTATTGTGCAATTTTAACCAAAAACCAACAACCAAAGCCAGAAGCTTAATCTCTTTGTAGCGGACCCAAAATGTTGCTTCCACCGTTTAAAGGAAGTGCTCTAAACAGCTTAAAAGTCAAGGCTTCTGAGGTGGACTTTTTAGGCTATGACTTATAGCTGAACTTTTTAAATTTCGTATTGTTCACGAGAGATTGTACGCAGAAGAAAATAGTGGTATGTGATTTTGGTCGGTGCAGCTGAACTCAGTACGGTTTATACTACAATTTATCTATAAACCTTACCTTGAAAACGCATCATTTAAAAGCGAGCTATTGTAACAAATGGCATAAGCTATAAGCAGAAGTCGTCCCGAGCCCGCCCCTGTTTTTTGTTGTAGGCTTTTGGCTTCAATTGTGTTATAGCGATTCTTAACTTTTTCGAAATCAAAAAAGAGAAAACATAATTGAAATGTGAAAAATTGAAAAACTCTGCTATATCTTTTAGGATAATGCAAAGTAATAAGGAGGAAAACAAAAATAAAAAAACTACAAAGCCAAAAAAACTGAAATTAATAAATCGACGAGTTCCAAGTGGCTTCTAATCTGAAGCTGTTTGGAGCGGAACACTGATGAAAATTCGTTCGTAATGTTCACTAGTAAATTGGAGTAGTAAGTGAACATTCGTAATACACTTACTCATGCTTGAGATAGACTAGTATATCTTAGTGTAAAATTATAATTTTTATAATTTTATTAGTATATCTTAGTATAAAGTTATAAAAATTAACAGTTAAATTCGTAGCTCGAAACGTCAAGAAAAGAACGGAGGGAGTAGATTACAATTCAATGCTTGAGACACATTCCATGCTATCTAAAGTATCTGTCCCATTAGGTGATCACAAAATACCTCCGCTAAGGCAATAAGGAGTTTTATTTTGCAAACTCATACTCTCTCCGTCGCCTGATATAAGTTCAAAGTTCGCTGTATGTATATATCAAAGAGACACAACATTTAAGAAAAAATCAATGTCGTTGGACAATGTATGCGTCTATTAAATGATATACTATAACTATTTATCCACCTTTTTAGTATTAAAGGAGGGTATATGATAGAAACATTATAATAACTATAACTTTAGTCTCTTCAGTAAATTTATATTATAGGACGGTATCTTTTAAGAATAAAAATTTATATGGAGGGAAAGCGAGTAGCAGGAAGTAGCACTACCGTTACTCCTATGTCCATTCTTTTAAGACCGGACTGATGTGAGCACGGGGAGCGTGGCCCTTGATAATTGGGGAGAGCAAAGCCGGAAACACGGGCTCAGGCCAACTAATCTCCTGTGGCCTCACCAGCTCCTCCATCATTGCCATGTGCTCATCTTTTAAACTAAGCACCCCATTTGCATTTAACTAATTTATCCTCCTTAGCTTCATCTTTTCTGAAGGACATATATAATGCTATAGTTAACTGCTATCTAGAATATTCTCTATATCATCTGTATAAGGTATTAGAGCATGTACAATGCAGACGCTTAAAGAGATGCTTAGCAATAAAAAACTGATTTTTCTTACCACATAGGATAGATAAGGTGCTAATTTTCAAGCATCAATGCTTAAATAAGCATCGGTGCTTAGTAGGTGCTTATGTGTATAACTATGTCTATTAATAGATAATATATCATCTAAGCACCCACGGAAGAGATGCTTGCATTGGAGGAAGTAACTTTTGCATAGATGCTTGATGATGTTGCTATATTATCTCTATTTAAGCATTTATATATAAGCATCTTACATTGTACATGCTCTTAAGGATAGCTCATACAGTAGGTTTTTTTTATATGTCTCTATCGGTAGTCTTTTTATGACATAATGTGTCTTGTTTATCATGTTACAGTCGATTACTGCACGAGAGACAGCTCAATTCTCTATGCTTTCTCTTTCTCCTCTATATCATCTCGTGTCTTACGTGATAAAATTTATGAGTAACTGATATTATACTATTGTACATACCCTAAGGGCATCTTACGTAGGGAATATTTATCTAGGGCAAAACAACAATACAACATCCTATATGTTATTGTCGTCAGGATGTTGGGTTCAAAGGATTTGACTATCTAATTGATGGCAATGGGAGTTAATTTGCCTTTCTTTACATGGTTAATCATAGTTGCTGTCCAAAGTTGGCAGGTTTTTTTTTTTTTTGGTAAAATAGCCACAAGACCACTCGCGTTATTTTACATGGACAAGTGGCACTTTGTTGGCTGGTTGGTACCTAAGGGTTGCAATGGAAAAGGGTTGCCAAAAGGTCTAAGCTTCTGTCGGCGCGACAATCTTTGGCAACAACATCGGGTTGATCAGTCGATGATCCATAGACGACAGTAGAGATAAATTTGCCATAACGTAGAGCATTTATAAATTTCATTTTTTTTAAACTTTTATTTTTTTTGAGCTTTTTTGCTGTCCAAAATTTAAAAAATACTAGAGTTAAGAAAGGCGGGTCAACAAAAAATTCAATAGCAAACTCAATCTCATTTGAGATATATGATGTATCTTACCCATGCAAATCCGGAAATCTCGCATGGTTATATAACATAACCTCCGCTAACTGTGGTGTTTTTTAGAGTTTTCGAAAACTTCTAAACCAATTTTCATGGTATTTATAACACTCAGGGCATTTTTTCATGGCATGCACCCCTAATAAATTGATACAATATGCCAGTAGGATTCCGTGCATAACCGAAATAAGGAAAGAAGGAACGAAAATGGAGACGCGCCGGCGTCATGGGCCGGAAAGGGACCTGCCCAGTGGGCCAGAGCCATCATGCCACGTGGCGGGCTCGCTGCGGGAGGAGGGAGACCGCTGCGTTTCCGATTGGTTGGGGGATCTTTTGCGATCATTCTGTCGTGCCTACCGGCGTGTGAACCCCCACGGGCGCCGCAAAACAAGCTGCGTACGCGCGCGCGGTGCGTCGCGTGCACGCTACTCCACGCCTTCAAACTTCAAAGGAACTCCGCAAAATTGTGACCGGTTTCTCTTTCTTGCTTGGTAAGAGTTCACTTTTATCTCTCGACTCTCCGTATTATTTAATTTTTATCTTTCATCTATAAAATCAGATGAAACATGCAATGAAGCTCTTAAGACCGTTTAGAATTCATCCTTCCGCTAGAAAAATATGATCTTCAAAACCAAAAATATCTAATATTCCAATGATACGTGAGTCTGTGAGTAGGCTGCAAACTCGGTGCACCATGATACATTGGCTCCACCTTGTTTTGGCTAGTTCGATTTCAATATAGCGTGTCACGTGAATCAAACTTGGTCAAAACCGTCTTTTACTAACAGGAAGGCTGCAAACTCGGAGCAGAAAATGCTGCTTGTGCGGTCTTGCTTGCGTCTTGTGTATTCTTCTTGGGATTTTCCTTCCTCGTGGATCTACTCCGTCCATTTCTTTTGTTGTGCACATGATGAAGATTTTGTTATTCTTTTTTTTGTTATCAATATTTGCGATGTCAAAAAATAGATCTTAACTTTTTACTGTCAGATTTTTTCTGGGTATCTACTCCGTCCATTTCTTTTTATAAGTTGTACTCCTCCATTCCTTTTTACTTAATTTTCTAGAATTCATACCGTCAAACTTTTTAAAGCTTGACCACCAATACGTTTAGAACTATCTAGATTGACTATACAAAAAATATATTGTTAGATTTATCATTAAAAATACTTTTATAATATTACAATTTTATTAGTATATCTTATTGTAAAGTTATAAAAAGTAGCAGTCAAAGTCCTATTATTCTGAAAATGCGCTTTCCAAATTTGTGTTCTACCAATGGTCTGATGCGAGGAATTTGCGATGTAGACCTTGGACGCCCTTGCACTGCGTACACAACGCCGGAGGTGCAACAGGCTACCGTAGATCGGTAACTCGACATTCGGTAGCATGATAAGTAAGTTTCACTAGTCCTCTTAAATTTTTATTAGGGTTCAACACTGTACCAGCTTGCGCAGCTTGGCGGCAAGGAGCCAAAAGTAAAAATCTGGATGGTCTATATATATTACAAGCAACAGCGGCAAATATAAAAATGGTTTGCACAATCACAACCGAGCGTCCGGGATTAGGAGCGACTAAATATATGATTAGAAGGAAACGATGGATAAAAGATGGTTAAGGAAGTACTCCTCTCCTTAACCACCCTCCGTGGGTTTCCTTGCCACCTGTAACCACATTCCTTAAACGCAGGACGTATAAAATTCTGCTGCTGACATGGTCACTGCCTAGTGCCTGTCGGCGCCTGCCGGGCCCACCGATGTGACATCGACCGCACTGTACGATTCATCTTGTAAATATGTTATCTACTTTGCCCCCTGAAATGCTGCGATATTTGTAGTTCCACTCTACCCTATTTACTACCTACCAGGTTATCACTCGGAGTAAATGCATTTCTTTAGCTCTCTTAGATCTGATCAGAATTTTTCAGGAACAAATAGAACATATTTCAACTAGTTTACTTCCAGTTAGTACGTAGACCACATCTAGACTTGGCTAAATTAGTCTAGCCAACCATGCCTAGGGATGAAAACGAATCGGATAGTTTTTGATCGATTCGAACGGATACAGATTATGTTGGATCGGATTTTCTTCGGATATTTCTCGGATCGGATACAAATATGGATTTTTTATCGGATACGAATACGAATACAGTAAGCCTAGTATCCGTCGAATACGGATACGAATACGGATTATCCGGATAATACGAAACCAGATATCCGGAATTTTAGCCTAATAGCTATTACCCAGCCCATAATGCCATAAGCCCACCGACGGTGACGGCCCATCAGCCCAGGCGCAATCCAGCCGTCAATTTCCGCTTGGCGATCGCATTAAACGTAGGGTCTGCCGCTAGGGTTCCTCATTCCCCACTGAGGCACCGTGACGGCAACGTCGAGTGCCGATTGCGCGAGCGCAACTGCCATGCCGAGTGCCGATGGTGCATCTGCTCCGGCCGCCTACCAAATCTCGCCGCCACGCCGGCCGCCTGCGCGCCGCCCTCCCCTCGCGCCTCACGACCACTGTGCCTCCGCCGGCTGTCCTGCGTCTTCGCAGGCTCCCCCTCACCGCCTCACAGCCCCATGCCTTCGCCGGCTGTCCTGCGTCTTCGCAGGCTCCCCCTCACCGCCTCATAGCCCCATGCCTCCGCCGGCCGCCTGCGTCTTCGTTGGCTCCCCTCACGGTCCGTGCCTCCATGGCGGCTACCTGCGCCACGGCTACCTCACCGCCTCACGGCCCGTGCCTCATTGGCCGACTGCGCCATTGCTACCGACCGCCTCACGGCCCCGTGCCTCCGCCGGCTGCCCTGCACCTCTGTTGGATCCTCCTCGTGGCCACCTGCCCTCACCGCCGGCCACCTCACTGCTCACCGTGGTACGTCGCTCCAGATGCAGATCAGATGCACCCACTTCAGCGTTAGTGGTAGGCTAGATTGTACATTAAGTGTTTGTCTTATTGAGATTTGAGACTATAGTGGTTACTGATGATCAACACCAACAATTCACATATGAACATTTTTGCTATGAATTTAGGGTAAACTGGGCGTCTGGGCCATTGTAACATGATCCTGTTTTGATTCTGTTTGAGCACAGGCGATTCCTACCATAAGCAGAACGTCAAGAGGAGCTGAGCTGTATACTCCTTTTGCATTCATCTCTGTGGAAGATACGAGCAAGCTAGCTAACCATGAAAAAGCATTGCGTGGGCAGATGCGAATTTATGACTTAATGAAAGGGCCCCAAGTGAGTGGTCTTCTGGCTGAGGTGAGGGTTTTTAGCTTTAGACATCCTCTTGTTCCATTTAATTCTCGATCCATATTCCCCATGAGGATATCTTCGTATTTCAGATATTTTATTGATGTGGTTATGCTAGGAGTAGTAATGAACCGATGTGGACATACGTCTTACAAGTTTTCTTGGTATTACAATTAGAGAAAACAAATTTTTGTTGTAGATGTTTAGTTGTCGACAACTTTGCAATGCATAAAACTTCATCCCTGCGTTACTTGCTTTGATTTAAACAGACTCGGAAGCTTGCGTAAATTGCTTTAATTTAAACAGATGAGTACAACAACTCATCTGTGGCACTGTAGTAAATTGCTTGCGTACGACAGTAAAATTACTTGTGTCAAAGTTATTGCACTATTTTAAGCGCAGACGGATGACTCGGTAGTAAAATTACTTCCGACCGATTTTTAAAATTACTTGTGATTAGCAATAAAACTATTTGTGACTGTTAGTAAATTTCTTACGATTGGCAATAAAATTACCTATAACTTGGAAGTAAAAATATTTTGTGACCCGTTGAGCTAAGCGTGTCCAGGTCGGCCTGCCATGGACCCCTCTCCGTGGCGTGTCTAGGCCGGAGAGCAAGCACGTGGGTTGGTACGTCACAGCATAGTAACTTATTCGAGCCAGTTGGACTAGGTCTAATCATGTCGTGCCCTATCCAAGTCATACCGTACCGTGCTGGGGCGGCCCATTTAGGCCCCGTTCCAATCAGTTACGGTTTCGGTTGTTGGCTTTTAATTAAAATTATATTGTAGCGGTTGTTAACATTTTCTGAGTCATTCAATTAAAGAAAAATAAGGAAAAAATTAAAAAGTGTTGTTATATCTTCATAGATATACAAAAAAACAAAACAAAATAAAAAAACCGAGAAAAAATAAATGAAAAGGCCGACTTGCTCATTTCAAACTCTAACTTTTGGTAGCTGTCCACTGCCACCCTACAGACCACACCAGAAAATAACTGAGTGGTCGTGGTTGAACAATTTGTTTGAACGGCTGCATAGTTGTCATGCCATGTTGGTAGACTTTGATTTTTGATATGGATGGTGCAGTAGTATTCCTTAGAGCTTAGGTTCTAGCCTTTTAATTTCATTTTTTTGGTTTTTTAGTTTTTATAATTTTTCTTATTTCTTTGTATTATTTGTGATAATATAATATATTATTTTTTAAATTTAATTACGTTGGAAAAAGCTAACAGCAACAGGTATAGTACAAAAAAAAACTCTACGATACTAAATAAGCCTGTAACCAGAACTTATAAGCTCTGATAAGCACCGTCGCACAATGTTACCTAAGTAATCCATAATTGGTATCCCTATTCAATCAAATTCGGATATCTGCGGAACTTCGGAGGAGAGGCTTTAAAAAAAAAGCACATGGAATTTGGGCGTCGCGAAAAAGCCAAGTAAACAACACTTCCTAGCAGGCTCAAAAAGTGATGCAATATTGGGATTATTCGAGGTTCAAAGTTGAAAAGAATGTGCCAATACGTGCACTAGTAGTAAAATACAGTTTTTGCTAGGCGTGTTGGGTGGAGCACGAGGTGGGCCGGGCTGGGTTTTGTGTTCCTGAAATGCGCGTCGTGGGCCCGCTGGGTTTGACCAGGTGGCCCGGATTGCGAGGCCTTACGTCGGGACTTGTTTTTAACTGGAGATTCGTGAGCGATTAAGGCGCCGCTTGGCTCGGTTTAAGCTTCTGTCTCGGACTTATTTTTTCTTTATTTTAATTTTTTTTCTAATTTGTTGGCTCTTGTTAATTTTTTTTGTCGATTCTTTTTTCTCGTATTCGCTTCATTGTTCATGATGAGCTAACATATTTTTTATTTTATTTTTAAATTTAGTTATACCAAATAATTTATCATCGATTCTGATGTAATTTCATCCATGAGTCAGTTTATTTTAGTCCAACCGAGCGGCATCTAAGACCTATTCGTTCTGGCTTCCAGGGTTTCTAGCATCTCAAAAGCCGTAAGGAGTGGGTTCGTTTCTTAATTTTATTTTTATATGGTTCGTACAGGTATAATAATATTTTATTTTTAATTTTATAGTTGAATGATTTAAAAAACTAATAAAAATTATAGCATAAATCAAGTTAAAAGTTAATAGCTGAGAAACCACTATAAACATAAACATATGCTACACTGGTGCTGCTGTATTTCTACGTACACCTTTCTCGCTTCTCTCCGGATGGTATTCGAGTGTCTTATCAGCTGCCGATCATGCTTGCGGGTTCCGGTCTACCGACCTGATACGAACAGGCTGTAACCGTCCTATTATTTTACATTTTAGGTGCATTTTCGTTTTATTAGTGGGTGGCTCTACAAAGTATCTACACCAAATTTCCAGTTCAAAATTCGAGCACATTTTAAGCCACTTATTTGCTTTTTGTTGTGGGTAGGGATGCAAATAGAGCGGGTATTTCTCGACCGCCCGTCTATCCGTTTTAATTTGGATACAATCCGAAGCAAATTTTTGGATATCCGAAGGTTTCGTCGGATACGGAAACATATTCGCATATGTTTTGTCGGATACGGAAACAAATTCGAAAAAAGCATTATCCGACGAATACGGAACTACCTAGGTATTTTTCTGGATAGTTACCGAATACAGAAACGGATAGTTTCTCCTTTACACTCTACGTTTGTTGAGTAAGAAATAAAATATTTTCTGACTGAAAATCTATGTTAAGCAATAAGCATACCGTTATTCTTGGGATTGTGAGTTGCAAGTAGAAATTGAGCTCTTGAGAAGAAGCGAAAAAGTGTATCTCGAAGGTTTGGGACCACTATATTAAATATACGGTGACCGTTGACACAAAAAATGGTGGAAAGGAGAAACAACTTTGGGTACAGTACAATAAATATCCTCACAAAGCTCGATGTGAGATCTTAAGGGGCACGAAGGTCTTATGGAATCATTTGCTAAATGTAATGAAGTAAAATGAACTAGTGATTTACTTAACTACTTGGCTATAGGCAATTCGTACTTTTGAACCATGTGACATGTTGCTAGTTAGCTACTACTTATTTAACTAGTCTCTATCATTTACTTGCTACTTTGCTAGCTAGAATTTACTAGTTGCTTAATTTGTCTGTCACCATGTGAAATTTGCTTTCACGCATTATTCGATCAAATATTCGTGACCAAAACTAACCATATTCGAAGCGGCATATATTCGCTCCGTATTCGTGACTGAGAATATCCGCATTCGTATTCATAACCGGCGCTATCCATGTCCGACTCCGACTCCGACAAAAAATATGGGAAAGGATACAGGATAAACAATATCCGTCCGTATCCGCTCCGTTTGCTCCCCTAGCTATGGGGGCCGTTAGACCATCTTTAGTGTATTGATCTGATGTCAATTTAAAATTATGCAACGTAAGTATTCTAGAAACTAAGTTTATTTTTTTCCAATGTATTGAACCGATTCCTATTAATAACTGAGACCCATGTTATATTAAAAACCATAAAATAATAATATCCTCTCTCATTGCATTATTTTCTATGTAGTTGCATTATTCCCAACCTTTCGTTTTTAAATGGAAATTGCAGCAGCAAGTGTAGATTACAGTAGCTAGTTTTTCTTAAAGGTACGGGACTGACGTACATTAAACTCACATTACATATATATACACGCGCATACACGATACACGCACTGAGACTTTTTTTTCTTTTTTTTTTGTGAAGGCACGAGGTCTTACAAAGCGTGGATATATACTTTTCTAATAAATAAGTACTTATTTATATAATATATATCTAATTTATTCGAATGAGGTGACAGGCTACACGCTCGACGACGCTGTTAGTAATCCGAGCATTCTACAGTAGCTAGTTTTTGCAGGTTGCTGTTGATGCGTGAAAGGCACTGTGGGCTCATGATGTCATGTGATACCAGATTGCAGTACGTATGTTTCAGATGGACGTTCTAGATGGATGCCGATTCCATAGACTTTATGATTTCGGATATGGTTTTGTACGAAATTCTACGATGCTTGAAGCTCAGTAATCTATGAGCTCAGATCATACTTTATGATGAGAATAATGTCGAAGAAGCAAAAGAAATCGAAGAATCTTTGTTGGGATACCTACGGAATTCACCTGATCGAGGGTCCATTTCCCGGTACCAAATTCCCTAGAGGGAGGCTCCGTCGAGTTCGTCTTTCTCCGGCGATGACGAGTTAGGACGGGTGTCACTAGATTAGGCTTTAGGGGGCCAGCCATGGAGGAAGGAAGGAGGACTATAGTGCCGACGGTGGCACCGGCTATGGGCTGGAGGAGGCGGTGGACGGTAGAGATTAGGCTTTAGAGCGACAAGAACCGATAAGTGATTAGGAGAGCATCGGCAGGAGTAGGAGGTGGCGCATCGTCGTCGTCGGATCTCGCGCTTCCTTCCGCTACGTCGTCTCCTCCCCGCGGTTGCAACGCCTCTACGCCCTGGCTCGCCCACATCGTCTTCCTCATGCGCTCCGCAACCACGTCACCTCCTCTCGCACGCTCCCCAGCCACTGAGGGGCCCAAATCGGATATTACGCATGAGAGAAAACAACATGAGATATTCCTGTGTCGCCGGGGCCAAATTGGCGATGAGCTCCAAAGTTCATGGTGTCATACATACGCGAGTTTCCAAAGTTCGCCGGGGCCAACGGCGAACGGAGCAGAAGAAGGGAAGGGCTGCAGGCAAATGATTGACGGGACGGGAGCGGTGAGGACGACAAGCTTTTCACGCCTCCCCGGTTGGGGCATAGCGTCTCTCTTGTCACCAACGCCGTTTATTCACATCACTCCTCACCACAAGGATGCACCTGCCCAACAAGTTCTTACCATTGCCATTTTTTTCCCTAGCATATATCTAGATAGATGCAGAACAGGGATAAATCTAGAGACCTCATAAAGGTCCTACTAAAGCGTACTCACATGTACATAAAGATAGTCACCAGAATTTAAACTCTGTTAGTAGGAGTCGTGCACATATAACTCGACCACCTCATCGAGAGTTAGTTTCCGACATAGTTATATCATCGAGAGTTAGATAAACGAGAGTTAGTTGTAGACTTATGATTTTTAGTTATAAGCAGACTTTTGGCTTTTACAAAAGCCAAGAAAAAAGATTACCGTTTGTTTAAGCTCTGGTTTTTCTTTCTTTAAGTTAAGAAAAAAGCTTGAATAAATAGTATCATAGTTTGGTAGGAAAAGGACGCGGTACTAGCGCCGTTCTAGCTCGTTCCAACGCCAGATTCACATGCTTCAGAAACCAGCCGGCGAATCTTGCTGTGTTCCGCAAACAAAGACCATCATGGGAAACTCCACTGTAGCTTCTATCACGAACAACAGGCACTACTAGACACTAGATGCAGTGCAGGACAAGTACAATGGAAGCTAGTGCATCGCACTCGAGTCGAGGGAGCACCTGGATCCGCCATGTCTCCTCGCGCTCGGACACGCTCGTCTCCTCTCTTTTCCGTAGATGTTTTCTTTCACCTGGTCGATGAAAACACCACAGCATGCAGAATCCCAAAGTTTTTTTGGTACGTCAACATGCGTGCATGCATGCTGCTGGTAGTACTTGGTCGCGAAATCGTGGTGAAAAAATTAACTGTCAAGCATATCGCCTTGTGTAGCTTTCGTACATGAAGGCATGTAGTCAAGCACGATCGTCTGCAGTAGAGATCGAGGCAGCTTTAATTTCCTTTGTTTAAAGAGAGAGAGAGAGAGAGAGAGAGAGAGAGAAAGTTAGCAATTGCACAAGATACTCGACCTGGCAGTTGATACAAGTGGCCGACATGGTCATTCTCATCCGGGTGCAAGAAACGATCAGAGGATGGATGGCTCCTGTTCGCTCGCTCTCACTGCACCAGCACCACTCGCTGGCTAGTGTGCAGTCGCGGCCACACCCATGAAATGACAGCATGCATGCGTTGTGTGCGCATCTGATCTACTAAGTGATATATACAGGTGCACTCAGCCTCTCGGTGTACTCGTGTAATCAGTTCATGTCAATCGTTCAATCTTTATCCGACGTCCTATATCAACGTGCGTTACTTTTCGTAAAAACTCATCCGCCACTCGCGTTGGTTTCGCAAATCGTCCCTCGAGCCATCCCCTTCGGCCTTCGCCCCTCCTCTCTCCAGACCTGCTGCCCGTTTCCACCCCTCCTCTCCCCCAAGCCGCTGCCCCCAGCACATACCTACATACATATGCCTTTGAAAAATATACTTGGTTTTAAAGTTTCGAACGAATTTATATATATATTTATATATATACATATAATCAGCACATACGTACAATCAAATTATCATAAAAAAGGCAACTATAATTCGAATTTCAGTTCAAACTTATTTGAACTGGTTAGTAAACTAATTAAACTCGATATCCAAAATATTCTAAAACTTTTTTCACATGATACATAGGAGAATACCTATTTTAGATCATGGTGCCTGGGTACCATGGTGTCCCAGTGAATTGTATTATATATATAACTACTATTCAGCGTGCGAGTGAAGAATACGCGCAGAAAAGTTTCTGTCGTGCATAAATGAAGTTATTGCCAAACACATGTAGAATTACCGTCAGTTGTGTAGTGACAGTAACTCTACATGTGTTTTGCAGTAATTTTATCCATGCACGACAGTAATTTTTTGACACGTAGGCACAGGCGTAGAATAGCGTAACCGTATATACTACAATTGAGGTGTTTCAGTAGGATGCACACGCGTATATTTATGTGATGTATGGTAGTGTGTGTGTGAGTGTGTGTTCTCGGTTATGGTATAAAAAAATTCAACCGTGGAAACAGGGGAAAAAATTCGCGTTCCAAATTGGGCCTACAGCTGCATGGGGCAGGACGAGTTCCGAGAGTAAAAGCGTCGCCTACACGTTGTACTAGTACCATAAACTTCCATCCCCTACGAGAAAGAGGCGAATAATAATCATATACTTAGTCGCATATTGGTAGATAAAATTAAAACTACCTTTCGGATAAGGTGAAGTGTACTAGTACTACTGCGAAATGAACGCTAAATTGGAAAGGCTTGCTAGCTACTGGTAGCCGCGTGCATGCCTGAGTTTTGCATCCATTTTATCCTCTCATTAGCTAGCTTAGGGTGTTTTTACTGGCTGTAGCCGATAATTTTTGGCTATGATTAAAAATAAATAGTAGTGGCTAAAAGAAATGTTTTTTAAGAAAAAAGGAAACGAACGGTGGAAAAAGTGAGGGATAGTTGTATACGTGAGATGTAAGCGAGAGGAGTAAGATGCGCTATACTCTCATAACCTTCTATCTTATCCTTAGAGCGAGATAGAAGCGGAAGGAGTGAAGAAACCGTTTTGAAAAACCAGATATTAAGCAGAAGCCACTACGATAACCCTTAGGCTTAATTTGAAACCCAAAAATTGTAGGTTCTCTTGAAACCAGATTTCAAAGTCAAAATTGAAGAAGCTGAGCCTGATCAAACAACCCCTTAATTAGCTAGCTAGCTTTGATCGTGTAGACTTTTGGCTGCTCCAAAACTCTACACAGGCCCTGCTCCAAAGGGCTTCAAAAAAGTGTGTTTTGACTTTTTTGTGTAGAGTTTTGGCTGCAAATGCACTGGTTCGACCGGTTCGAAGGAGTTGAACTCCGTTTACTTCTATATTTTTATGAGTTCTTTGTTAGTGAATAAATATGATCTTCTGAGCTTTGAGTAGCTATTGGAGTGGAAGTTTTGAAATACCATTTGCGAGGTTGATTTTGAAGGCGTCATTTTTCCTCTCTCCCTCTGATTGTCATATCGAGTGCAACACCATCAAAATAACTGAATTAGAACCAGTGACGTAGCCAGACAGTGGCCGGGCCTCAGGCCAATCCAGCCAAAATAACGATGGTGTAGGAGACACATCTCATCTCTATTATAAGTACCAAACAGTAATCAATTTTTGATTTGGGCCTCGAGCTATTGCCCCGATGGTCCGAGACGTAGCTCCGCCCCTGATTAGAACATGTGTTCTTGGAGAAGTTAGAGCCCTTGAGAAGAACATCAACTAGTATTTAGTTGCATCAAAATAGAAAACGAAAAAGTATAGAGACGCAGGCACGAGGAAGCGACCTTTTAGCAACAGCGACGTGAAACCGCAGGAGCTCATGGATCGTCAGGAAGCTGCAGCTGCTTTGTGAGCGAAGAAAGAATAATTTATAATCCAAATGTGAGATCGGTGCCCTGATCTGATCGCGTTGAGGGAGAGCGCGCATGTACTGGCGTTGTCAGGCTTTGTCGACTTTTGCCGACACCGTTAAGTAGTCCAAGATTACTGAAGCTGACCTGCTTTGTTTTGCCGACACAACTGGGCTCAAGGTTACCGATGGTAGGGTTTGAGGTTGTAACATTTATACGAACTGAAACTTCGCTTTTCAAAAGAATAAAGGTGTCAATTTGGAGTCATGAAATTCCATAATAGGGATTTAATTCCTGTGGCTCTTCCTTTTTTGCAATTGAAGCAAATAATGGCAGATCGCATCCTGCTTTTTACTTCTCAATTTTGTTCCGAACATTTCTCGATGAAGCCAATGTCAGCATGTAGCAGCAATATCAAGTTTTTCAGTTTTAACCGGTGTCATCTCATGCTGGCCACTGCAATAAGTCACTTTAAATGGGTGGTCTTATGCTTTTGTTTTGTAGATTGGATGATATGCTGTGCAAGTACTGGGCCTTGTGACTGTTAGGAGGGCCCACAATGTTGGCTAGATCAACATGAGCTCTCCAGAATCCAGATATAATCTAACAGTGGAGTAAATTAATCCTGTCCACTAATTTCATGTTAAACTCCTGTATGTTTGACTTATCAGGTGGTCTAATATCAGAAAACAAGGTGGAGGCAGCACGGAACATGGCTCCTGCAAAATTACATTTGCAACAGTAATTTGATGGTAACGGTACGCTGAATATAGGGTCTGTTCTTTTTTGCTGCGGCTTGTGGATTTTGGGCTGTTCGTGCGAGAGATTACAGAGTAGCAGAAACTCACGTGTGTTTTTTATCGATATAAATGAAGCCGGTACAATTAACTAGTAGACCATATCTTAGAAAGATACTCTGTTTAAAGACAAAACTAGTTACTGCATAAAAACTGAAAAACAAGTTTTAGAAATCGAAAAGATCGGGCCAATAGCGTACTAACCTATTATTGGATCGAGACTTCCACGGAGGATGATGGTTACACGCCCTCTTCCAAACAAGCCGTTAGAAATGGGAAATCAGGCTGTCCGTATAGAGACGATGATAGATTTAGCCACAAAGATTGTCCATGTATAGCTTGTAGGCGATATGTTTCCCCAACTGTTACATACGACGTGTACTACAGCATATGACACTATTTTTGTTGCTTTGCATCGAGAGGGCTAAGATTTGGGGATCCTCACTTCATCCACCCAATTTGGCTAACTCTGAGGGGGATTTTGGGCCTAATATTTCGATCCATTGTTGGATTATATACCCCAAGGAGTTGACACCAACATGTCATGTCCAATTTACTCCACTTAAATGTGCGAAAGCCTAAAGATTTTTCAATGGGAAATCGAATTTTGAAGGCTGTGGATGTATTTTAAGGGAATTGATACAACCCAATACAAATTGTTTGTATCGTACGTCTCAGTCGTCTCCAACATCTCTCCACTACTCACTTCTTATTCATCCACTCCTTTATTTCCTTCACTTCACACCGCTTTGCTTTGCTTTTCTTGATCGATGATCGATGTCTCTGTCCGCCGGTCCCTTTCCTCACTACAATATTGCTCTCCTTTTCTCAATCATGTTCTCAATTAGAATTTACGACATATTTTTGGAATCGGGTGAGCCATTGCATGGATTTTTGTGATGAATTTTGAAGCGCGAGAAGGAGATCGAACGACTGTTGTTGCACTCGACAAAAATCTAAAGACAAAATAATGTACGGAGCTAGCACTCGGATGAAATGTGCGAACGCTAATGGCTACCTTTAAGTAAAATAAAATTTGGAGGTAGCCTTCAACGACCCAAGCCCGTTACTGATGAGTCGTCCATACATGAGTGGCTACACTCGAGGTTGTCAGGACTCCGATCCCAGGTAGGATCGGATTGTAGAATGACGATTTTATCGATTTTTAACAGTGTATATATTTTATATAAAAATTGAATTATACTTCTAAATATACACGTCTATAGTATATTTTTTGAATTTTTTAAAATTTAATTTTGTAACTTGAGTACACTTATTC
Source organism: Bonia amplexicaulis (assembly GCA_036346245.1). NCBI lineage: Eukaryota > Viridiplantae > Streptophyta > Magnoliopsida > Poales > Poaceae > Bonia > Bonia amplexicaulis. Next base: position 24,017,658 of record CM070752.1, on the reverse strand, counting down.
TTGTTATATTAAATTAAGATTGATTTTTGAAACTTATTTAATTATTTTAATAAACTAACAATATAAAGTCCAATATGTCAAAGACAATACTTTTTTACCTTAGAACAATATGTAAATAACAAAAACAAAGCAAAGTAAACTAGTGCAACTTAAACTAGCAATAGATAATATCAAATTTTATATACCAATATTGTTTGTTACCAGAATCATGATCCCATTGCGATCCTAACAATTCTACAAGTTGAATCGCGATCTTAATATGGTACTACTTTATTTTGATCTATATTACGATCCGTATCATTTACCTTTAATAAGATCATAGAATTACACGATATTACGATACGTGTCGTTTACCGTGTGGTGATATGGCTACACCACACCCAGTGGTTTTGGCGTAGACGCTTAGGAAACTGGCAGATGTGATCGTGTGGTGCATCCCCCGTGGAGCAATGACCCAGACGGACGAGCAGGACTGGGGCAGCACTGAGGCACGCATTTCTTTGGAGGCGAGGCTTGGGTGCCATCTCGTTCCTTTCATGTAGTTATCTGGCATGGGGCGGACTGGGCTGGCTGCATTTAGTTGGCTCCACCTGGCCCGAATAGAACAGTGAGGGCTCGGCCGAATCCTCAAGGAAGGAACCGGTGATTGCTGTGGGCTGCAATGGAGGAACCCATGCGCGACGGCCTCGTCTTCTCCGGCGACGGATAAGAGCTCGCGGTTCCTTTGCTGCCTCACTCGTTAGCACTGCCTCGTATAACCCATCTCGCTTTCACGCGTAACGTCTGCCTCCTGGGCTACGGAACCAATCCTTGTGTCGAATTCGGACTTTCTCAATTCAGAAACCTATGTGATTATAACATACTATTACCTAGATCTATAGATAATACTTACATATGCATCACCGAATCATTTTATACATAGTGTGCACCATACCATTCATAAACATTACAGTCCAGGGTTTACATAAGCCACATCGGCCGAGTTTACATAAAGGATCCATTGGGCCAAATAGACACATTGCAGAAAATGGAAGCGGAAACGACAACAAAAAGTGTATATATTTTATATAAAATTAAATTATACTTCTAAATATACACGTCTATAGTATATTTTTTGAATTTTTTAAAATTTAATTTTGTAACTTGAGTACACTTATTATTGTTATATTAAATTAAGATTGATTTTTGAAACTTATTTAATTATTTTTAATAAACTAACAATATAAAAGTCCAATATGTCAAAGACAATACTTTTTGTTTACCTTAGAACAATATGTAAATAACAAAAACAAAGCAAAGTAAACTAGTGCAACTTAAACTAGCAATAGATAATATCAAATTTTATATACCAATATTGTTTGTTACCAGAATCATGATCCCATTGCGATCCTAACAATTCTACGAGTTGAATCGCGATCTTATTATGGTACTACTTTATTTTGATCTATATTACGATCCGTATCATTTACCTTTAATAAGATCATAGAATTACACGATATTACGATACGTATCGTGATACGTGATGATATGGCTACACCACACCCAGTGGTTTTGGCGTAGACGCTTAGGAAACTGGCAGATGTGATCGTGTGGTGCATCCCCCGCGGAGCAGCTGATTGCCATGCGATCTCTTTGGAGGCGAGGCTTGGGTGCCATCTCGTTCCTTTCATGTAGTTATCTGGCATGGGGCGGACTGGGCTGGCTGCATTTAGTTGGTTCCACCTGGCCCGAATAGAACAGTGAGGGCTCGGCCGAATCCTCAAGGAAGGAACCGGTGAGTGCTGTGGGCTGCAATGGAGGAACCCATGCGCGACGGCCTCGTCTTCTCCGGCGACGGATAAGAGCTCGCGGTTCCTTTGCTGCCTCACTCGTTAGCACTGCCTCGTATAACCCATCTCGCTTTCACGCGTAACGTCTGCCTCCTGGGCTACGGAACCAATCCTTGTGTCGAATTCGGACTTTCTCAATTCAGAAACCTATGTGAGATCCATAGATAATACTTACATATGCATCACCGAATCATTTTATACATAGTGTGCACCATACCATTCATAAACATTACAGTCCAGGGTTTACATAAGCCACATCGGCCGAGTTTACATAAAGGATCCATTGGGCCAAATAGACACATTGCAGAAAATGGAAGCGGAAGCGACAAAGACAAAAGGTGAGACCACATGTTTGGGGAACAAAATATCATCTCAGTTCAAAATACCAATCATTTCTATGCAATAATCCACTCTTATGTTGATGCTATTGTTTTTATTTTGGACTTGCTAAGTTATGGACTCACTCTTATTTATGTGTGTTATTTTAGATGGTGTATGAAGAAGACATGTATATATATAGAGAGAGTAGCACATGATCAATACATGCACCGTCGTTACTCCGTTCATCACACTTATTTTTTACTACTAGTACATTGCTCGTATGCGTTGCAACGGAATCCAAAAAAAGATGATACATAAATATATAGCCCTTTTCCCTGAACTCTTGGTTTGTATAACCATTATGACGATGTTTCTTTCCTAACTTGATCTTTAGAAAGTGAGAAGGGTAAGATTCAGCATGGTCTATTGCAGCACCCTTTGAATTTTCACTAAGGGCCTAAACACCATGGCAGAAACAACTACCTGACCTGAATTGTAGCCCAAACAGCAGCGGCGAGGGAACTCAATTAGAGAATGGCACAACCCACCGTTCGACGAACCATGCAAAAAGGCCAAGTGTGCACTAACGCGGATCCACCATCAGTGTGATTGTTGTGTCACGTCGCTGAGCAATGAGTGTGCCATGGCTATAAACGAAAAAGTGCGAGAACAGTTAGAACATCATAGGAAAATCTATGCAACAATGGTGGCAGCTGCAAACTAAAATACTACTAATCACCAAATATACACACAAGAACTTTAGTAGCAAAAATATAGTTGTATTCAAGTATTTTATCCACAAACCACCATGTCTGACAAAACGAAAATGAAAACTCTACAGCACCAATTAATTTTTTTCGAGCGGCCACAACACCATTTGTTTCACAAGGCATAACCATTTTTCATTAGGCAATGGAAAACACGAATCTTTTACAAGGGAGGGGAGGATAAAGCAGGAAGCCGGAGAAAGTTAATAGTTTGACAACTCCAAAATAGACATCATGCCAACATCCAACCACATTACAAAATATGACCACAGCCAACTTAGTAGAAAACTTGAGCGATTTCTTGAGTTGAGCCACCATCTTCAGCTTCATGGTCAGTAGCATCTGGCAGCAACAGCATGGGTGTCCTGGACGAAGCCACACTCAGCGCCGCTTGGATCAGACAGTCTGCACCTTCCTTCAGGACCTCCTGCATTTCTCCTTTTGGAAGACCTGCCCAATACCGTAAGATGGAGCACACCAAATAAACCACTTCCATGGGCGAATGGATATTTTTGTGCTCGAAACAAGCTTTGTTTCTACATTTCCAAATGCCCAAAAAAAAAACAGCAGCAAGACTAGACGTCTAAAATTCTTATCCTTGTGGCATTTGCTTAATATAGCATTTCTAAACATAAAGCACATATAAATCTTGATCTTAAGAGACAACTTAGCTCTCTAGATCAGCTTGTTACTATAACCATGAACAGATTTAGCCAAATAAGCATAAACAGACTTGATTGCGAAATGACCTTTACTTTCCCAAGCCCAAAGAGTTTTATCAGCATAATCATTCAGCTGGATGTTTCTTACCAATTAATTGATCCAAGCAAATAAATTCACCATTTCACCTCCTAAACTGCTTGTTCCATACCGTCCTAAATTGACCCAAGCACATAACCTTCCTAGATAGCCTTGTACCAATCAAACAGGAAATCCAAACCAAAACATAAAGCAAGCATTCTGAAGCTTATTCCATGCGCATTTAGCGGTCATATAGAAAGCGTGGAGAGAATATCTCGAAGTATGTTTAATGGATGGGTCGCTTATGAAAAATTGATACGAAGAAGGGTATACCACACAAGAAGACTATCGTAAATGCTAAGACACTGTAACAAACTAAGAGTCTTCTGTAATTGAAACCTTACAATAGTCAGAACATTTGTTTGTGAAAACACTTTTGTCAGTTTCAGTGAAAGGCAAACCTTCTCCCTCTCCTGACGTGATAGGTGCACATTGCGAGAGCTCATGGCAAGACCATCAGCTTCTCGCACTATTTCTGATCCTACTATCTCTATGGCAAAGTGACGCCTTTGGTTTTAGATTTTGTTGAGATCAGCCCAAGTTGAGAAGGAATGAATGGAAAGAACAAAAAATTGTTAATGTGCCATTTGTTGTGACTCAACACCTACCTAAAGCATGGACCTTAAATCCAAATATATGTCCAAAAGCGTATTCGAATCAAAAGCGACACCTAGTGAAGATTAGTTTCAGAAAAAAGCACTTCACTTCTAAGTAGCTAGTGTATGCTAATAAGAAATAGACAAAACTTCTATTACAATCACTACAGATCTGTGCAAGACACCATCATTAAACATATTTGTAAATGAATCCCAACTTCTTCAGAAAATATACCTTGAATTTTCTTATTCTTGTGTGGCGGTAAAATCTAGCCCAGCAGCAGCAGTAAAATTGAAGGCGCACTACTACTTTCTAAAGGAAACATAGAGTCACATTGTAGAACACGGAGGTTTCACGAAAATATCATAGGAAGTAGGAATAGTAAAAATAATAGATATGAGGCTTTACCTAATTTCCCCAATAAACATTAGTATCTCACTCATGCAAGAAATGCACCATGAAAAGTAAGAAATGACAACCAGCTGCCTGCTCGTAACAAACACCTACAACAGACACAACATTGTTAGTAGGTGTTTTTTGGGGCGTTGACAGAGCCATAATTTAGGAAATAAACTCACATGGATAATTAAGAAGCCACATGATCAAGCAAGCATGTTAGGAAATAATTCAGCAACAATAACATACTCTCATCGTCGTAGGGGGCTAGGCCGGCGCACTGGGAGACCTAGGTCCCCACTACTGCAGTTCTGACCACCCAGGTGGCCCGGTGGTGGGCCGCCTTTGGTGGGCGTGGGCTACGGCGCGGCGGGACGACGAGGAGGATGACGAGGCCGATGGTTGCGGCGGATCGGGAGGGACAGGGAGGGTAGAGTGGCGGCGCAGATCGACACCCCGAGGCAAGCCCGTCCACGACCACCATGGCGCCTTGGACCCCGACGACCGCGGCGATGGCGAGGAGGACGAGGCTGCGGGGGTCGGCGGTGAGCGGAGGTGGGGGGAGGAGGCGGCGGAGCGGAGGATGGGGGGGAAGAGGCGGCGGGGTGGAGGAGGCGAGAGGAGGCGGTGGAGCAAAGAAGTGGGGAGGCGGGCGGGAGGCGGCGCGGGTGGGGAGGAGTAGGCGGGCGGAGGCGGAGAAGCAGGGGAGGGGGGAGGAGGCGGGGAGACACGGAGAAGCGGAGCAGTGGCGGCGCGGATCGGGGCAGGTGGGAGAGAGCGGTGAGAGGTGGCGCGGACTTGGGTGGGGAAGAGGAGAGTAGCGCGGATCGGGATGGTGGGAGGGATTGAGACGTGGGGAGGGGAGAGTGGTGGCGTGGAGAACGTGGGGGAAATGACTCGGTGGGGAGGAGAAGGCCCAGCGGTCGGCGCAGGTTATGAGGCAGGGTGTGGGAGGACGGACGGACTGTCACCAACTTCAATTTTTAAGTAGTAGAAATTTATAAATTTCGTCTTTTCTGAATTTTTGGTTTTTTTAGATTTTTTGCCTGTTTTTTTTCTCGTATTCGTTTCACTGTTCGTGATGAGTAGCACATTTTTTCAATTTTAATTTTTTTAAATTTAATTACGCTAAATAAGCCACCTTCATTCTGGTGAAATTTCGATTCTTCTGATGTAATTTCACCATAAACCATGACTTTTCATTTCAACCGAGGAGGCCCTAATCCTATATTATCAGTGATATCGTTCATGCAAATTTCTGCATTTAGTTAATGAGTTTCCTAGGACATAATGATATTAGCAAGGATATTATCGATTAAAGTATTATTGGTTAAATTTAATATTTGATTTACCTCAATTATTTATTTATATTAGCCTGGAATTCCGGCCTCGAACGGCGGGACGCCACCACGCCCTCCAACCAACGGAGGGAAAGGGCAAACGGAGGCCGGTCGTGAATAACCGCGGGGCGTGCGCGCGCGTGCGGTGCGAGCCCCTCTCCTCCCACCCCGCGTCTCCTCCCACCCCCGCGCCTCTCTCGGTCGGAGCGGCAGGCAGGAGGCGGAGAGGAGGAGGACGACCACCGCCACCGGCGCCGCAGGCGTCCCGCCCGCATTCCCCTGATCCGATCCCGTCCGATACGATCCCCCTCGCCGTTGGTTGCTGCAGCATCTCGATCCAACCAACCGGCCGGCCGGCCCCTCGTAATGTAACGCGCTTCCTCACCTCGTGGTTCCATATGCGTGCCGTTTGAATTCTGGTGGGAAATTCGAATGATCGGGTCATGCCGCTGCTCGATTCCGGTTTCGCTTTGCATCGCCGTTGGCATTTCACAAATGATGTGTTTCACCGAGTCAGTTTTGACCAATATGTAGCTTGATTTGATTGGTTTGGGGGGGAAGTCCTAGCTAATGTTCCTTGAAAGTTTAATCCATTGCACCGATTGGTCGGTTGGTTGTCCAATTTTGGCGAATTCAATTGAGGAGCCTTGTGTCATCGCTTCAGTTTGGAATGGATCATGATGAGGTGTTCATAACATGCTCGTTGTTCGATTCTGCCTGCAGTAGTAGAGGATGGGTGTGATATCACGGCAGGTCCTGCCGGCGTGCGGGAGCCTGTGCTACTTCTGCCCCGCGCTGAGGGCACGATCCAGGCAACCCGTCAAGAGGTACAAGAAGATCCTTGCTGAAATCTTCCCCAAAACGCAGGTTGGGCCATGTTGCATCTCCTTTCTTTTCCACAACCACATCGCCGGCGCCGCGTTAGCTGCTGTTATGGACCTATTTACTCATAATTGTGTTTTCGTATGTAGGATGAAGAACCAAATGAGAGAAGGATTGGGAAGCTGTGTGAGTATGCTTCGAAGAACCCTCTTCGAGTGCCAAAGGTTCACCCCCCTCGCCCACCTTGTTGGAAATAAAATGTTTATCGAAAGCTGCCATGTGTCTGTGGTGCCCTCATTTCAGACAAATCCTTGTTCCTAATATTGCCCGACATAAATGCATCTCAATCTGTTTCGAGAAATTCAAACTGTCAGTTTACTTGCGTATTGATATTTGAGCAGATCACAGTTTACTTGGAGCAAAGGATTTACAGGGAATTAAGGAGTGAGCAGTATGGCTTTGCAAAAGTGGTGATGTTAATATACCGCAGATTGTTGGTTTCTTGTAAAGAACAGATGTGAGTCTTCTTTTGCAACTTTCTCTTTCTCACATGTCACTGGGTTCCATACAGTTATTTGCAATAAGTTAGCACCATCCTAACGCCAGTCATCATATGTTAATCCTGTCATTTGGTTTGCAAATGGGGATACGTCTTACACTTCTATATTATTTCTGAATGGTTGCAAATATAAAGGCGATTTGCTCAATGCAGGCCACTGTTTGCGAGTAGCTTGTTAAGCATTGTACACACCCTTTTAGATCAAAAGAGGCAGGATGACATGCGCATCATAGGATGTGAAACCTTGTTTGATTTTGCTGTCAATCAGGTATTTCCGTTGGCCTGATCTTCAGTGCATACCATTCTTCACCAGCAGGATTCTACTTAATATGGTATATCACCTAGTTGGTGCTTTCATTTCTGTATATTCCAGGTGGATGGTACATATCAGTTCAATCTGGAAGGGCTGGTCCCAAGACTATGTGAACTAGCTCAAGAAGTAGGGGAGGGTGAGAGGACAAATACCCTGCGTGCTGCAGCCCTACAAGCCCTTTCAGCTATGGTAAGTTCTTTCATCAAGCCATATCAAACAGACATTATGTGTTAGCATTGATTGCTAACAATGCTGAAGAAATGAATAGGAAGTTAAAAAGTGTAGGGAGACTGTTACATTGCCAACAGAGGTTTGAATCACACTTTGTTTGATGCATTCCTTATCATGTGATGAATGAAAGGTCATAGGCAATAAGTATTAAGTACTATTGTACTAACTACATATCTTTCAAACTACTTAACTTCCAGGTATTATTTCTCAACATAAAATCTAGATAGATCCATACATTTCTCACCATTTTTGTGTACAACAAAGGATGCTCACTGCAATTGTATAGCTCTTTATTTTTTCAATTTATTTTCTAATTCTTCGAAGTGTGCTCCACTGTAAATCATAAGACTCGCATGAGTGATGTAAATGGAAGTGGTGTTCTCGTTCTCTTATTATAGTTCTTTCTTCTGACTGGTGCACTAACTACTCTGAACATCTGAACTTTGCAAACCAAAACTTTTGACAGTCATGATATCATTTAATTTCTTATGTTGAGCAGATCTGGTTCATGGGAGAGCTTTCTCATATCTCATCTGAGTTCGATAATGTAAGTAATATATGAGTGCTAGTTCTTTTCTTGCCTTACTTTTCTGTTTTAAATATTTATTTGACAATCTTCAGATAACATCTTATTTCAATGCCTGGATGTAGCTCATGCATGGACTTGGGCTACCATGTATATGCTCTATTGAAATATATGCCCGAATAATGGCCTATCTAAATCATACCGCAGCAAGTATAGGTTTTCTCCCCTTCATTTGTGTATATTTATGCTAAACATCCATTACCTGCCTCTCATAAGAGCTTGGCACAAAATTCATAAAGTGTTGTCTCCAGAATTGTTGCAGAAATATTGATAATGCTTCTATGGAAGAAATATGTAACTTGGTAATGCATGAGAGTTTTCTTGCAGATATTCATTTTGATTAGTATCAGATTGTGAATTGCTTGCACAATCAGATTGCAGTCCTGAACGTTCCATCTTAGCTTTTATTTTCTTTTCGTCATTGCTAGGTTGTTGAAGTAGCACTGGAAAACTACAAACCTCAGAAGATGCAAAATGATCATCAAGGCACCAAAGATCCAGGCAACCAATCGGGTCAAGAAGTCCAAAAAACGGAGCATCATCCTTCCCCCTTTGTCATCTCTGCTGCCCCCTCTTGGGAGAGCATAGTTAATGCTAAGGGAGGAGTCCACCTGCCTGAGTAATATAATCTTCTTTCCACTCTTTGTTGATTTCATTTGCCATTTCTTCTTATTCAGTAGGTGGGTTTTTAACAGGCTTCTGTGCTACAGGGAAGATGCTAAGGATCCTAAGTTTTGGTCCAGAATCTGTGTGCACAATATGGCCAAGCTTTCTAGGGAGGCAACAACATTCCGTCGTATCTTGGAGTCTTTGTTTCGGTACTTTGGTAACAATGCTTCATGGTCACCACAAAATGGACTTGCTCTGTGTGTATTGTTGGACATGCAACTGTTAGTTGAAAACTCAGGTACTTCATTTGCATTGTGTGAGAGCAGAGCCCAAATGTATTGTATACAAGCAACCTAGTTATTTATCTTGTTTAAATTTACTTCTGCAGGTCAAAACATGCACTTAATGTTGTCACTACTGATAAAGCATATTGAACACAAGGCCATGTTGAAGCAGCCAGACATGCAGCTTAGCATCGTGGAGGTGGCAGCTACCCTTGCAGAACAATCCAGTGCTCATGCTTCAGCAGCAACTATAGGTGCCATAAGTGATCTTGTCAGGCATTTGAAAAAGACATTCCATATTACTCTTGGCAGCAGAGATCTGGAGTTAGTAAAATGGAATGAAAAATTCCGCAAGGCTATAGATGAATGCCTAGTGCAGCTGTCAAAGAAGGTCTGTTTTCTTTTCTCTTCGTCTGAAACTTTATGCTTCCTGCTGCTTGGTACAATATCAGTATACCACTTAAGTAAATGTGAGGTTTTAACTGATGCCCCTTAGAAGCCTGGTCTGTGCAACACTTATTAGTTTCAAATGAAGGTCTCTCCACAATGCATAGAAGGCTTATCAAGACTATTTTGTTGATCAGGTATCTAATGCTGGGCCAGTTCTTGACATGATGGCTGTGATGCTAGAAAACATTTCAAGCACTCCTGTTGTAGCTAGATCAACTGCAGCTGCTGTTTATCGCACAGCCCAAATAATTGCTTCTGTACCAAATTTGACATATCAGAATAAGGTATACTGTCAAAACAAACAAATGGAAGTGTTTAAATTCATCTCAGGCAGCAGTACTTTCTTCTGCCTTACAAACTTATCTTCTGTATTTGCTGTCAGGTGTTTCCAGAAGCCCTGTTTCATCAGTTGCTCTTAACAATGATCCACCCCGATCATGAAGCTCGTGTTGCTGCACACCGCATATTTGCTATTGTCTTGGTCCCCTCTTCTGTTTCCCCCTTGATTCAAGGAAATGTCTCAGGCCAGGCTAAGAAACATGACATGCAGAGGACACTCTCTAGGGCTGTCTCTGTATTTTCATCTTCAGCTGCTATCTTTGACAAGTTGAGGAGGGACAAGTACTCAGACAATTCACAAGGAGAAAGCAAGGATAACAGTTTGCATAGCATTGATGAAGAGACTGGCAATCCCAAACGTCAAAACCTGCCTGTGTCTCAAAGCCACCGGCGTAGCATGAAAGTTCCTAATTTTTCTATGAAAAGAGCTCCTTCAATGTCTTTGAGAGCTCCTTCGGTTTCTATTAGAGCCCCCTCCATGTCTCTGAGAGCTCCTTCGATGTCTCTGAGAGCACCTTCAATGTCTGTAAAGGAAGACCAAAGTTCCGCAAGCAAGTCAGATGAGGAAACGGTACTTTCATCAAGTCTAACATGTTCTCCAACTCGGGATGTATTAACTAAAGATTACTAATATTTGAGCCAATGGTTTCTTACCATGAATAACTGTTTCTGTAATACGTTGAATGCATGCAGGAATCAGTTTTGCTGAAACTGAGCAGTCGTCAGATCACACTTTTGCTGTCATCCATTTGGGCTCAAGCGATATCTCCTGAAAATACTCCAGCAAACTATGAAGCCATTGCTCATACTTACAGTTTGCTTCTGTTGTTTTCTGGACGCAAGGTAATCCTACTTATTAAATTCCATCTGTCATCTGCGTATGTGTTGTTCATTTTTGGCATGATTATCTGCTTGTAAGAGAGAAAACAGATATTTAGTGCAATATATTAATCTCATCCTAACCAAGGCCTGCTATCAGGGGCTAGTAATGATCAATTGTTGGTAAGTGCAACACTTAGATGTGGAGATGAGGTGGACAGGTTTCTGAGCAGGACCACAAGTTCTGTTTGGACCTGGACATGGTTGTGGGAAAGGGCATACATGGGATTTTGTAAATGGTTCTGGGATTTTGATTCTTCCGGAATCATGCAAACTATTTATATGTTTTTCCATACAGCGCTCCTAAATTTGATAATACATCAGAATCTTGTCTTGATTGAATAAGCTGATAAAGATCACTTGATGAATATGCGCTACACACTTGAGATAAGAATTACAACTTTATTAGTTAGAAGATCTCTCTGCAAATTCGATAGATTGGTTGGTTCTTGTTTATCAGTGCTAAGTAGTCCCGAACATATGTTTTTTACGAACTGATTTAGACAACAGCCTCACCAACTAATCATAATCTAAACTAACATGCGTTATGCAAAGAAGGTCGTAGTTTTCTAAAAGACTCATTAAAGTTTGATGAAACTTATCTCAGATTTACACACTTTTCTATTACTTCATACGTTTCATGATCTCTGAATTTATCTTTCTGTTTCTTCTCTTGCTTTTCCCATTCCTCTATCTTCCCTCCCCTTTTTCCCTTTGCAGGTCTTAGGCTGTCCTGTGAATTCCATCTCCTTTTTCTTCTAATGAATCAACACATATTGCTGTTTTAGCTTTTAAAAAAAGAAAGATATATATCATGCTTTCCTCTTTGCTGATGTTTTCTCCTTTTGCTCTTCCAGGCATCAATTTTTGAGGCACTTACTCAGAGTTTTCAGGTTGCATTTTGTTTGAGGAGCTATTCACTTACTGAAGCAGGCGAGATACTCAAATGACCATTAAGTAGCATTAGTAGTAAATAGAAATGCAATGTTACATGTAACTTATCAAGCTTAGCCTCGTGCTGTGCATAAATCATGATGCCGTAGCAATGACTTATACTAGAATTTGGCTTTGATTCCTTTGCATTTGTCTAATTTTTCTCTTTGTTAACCCCTTAGATTCGTTACTACCGTCTCGGCGCCGATCCTTGTTTACTCTGGCTACGGCCATGATTATTTTCTCTTCAAAAGCTTTCAGTGTGTTGCCTCTTATTCCAATCTGCAAGCAAATGCTTAATGAGCGAACGGTATGTATGATCAAAATAATGTCCCTTGTTTTGTTTCTGCTATATTTTATTTGAATATGGTAGTGTAACATCCTAAACAAGACATGGTTTTGTGAAATGAGATGCCTACATATTTATATTATCAAGCTGATGTATCTGAATTACTCTTGAAGCAATCAATGCATCAAGCTTACTTGTTATGTTTCATTAGTTTAATCTTGTTAGTTTCCACTATTTCTTGCTTTTACATTAATATTTGTGTGTTATATCGTGACCCATAAGTTCATTGTGTGTTATATCGTGACCCATAAGTTCATGTCAGCCTTTACATGAAATTTTGTTTACCACATGAGTACTGAGTAGTCACAGTATACCAGACGTGTATTAATGAACAACACTTCTCCATCCTTCCTTTTTATGGTCTTCTTGCTATCCTACAATATAATGCGGTTTTAGAATTTACTTGATAAATATGTTTAAAACCCACTAACCATAATCATCATGCGTGGGTTCGCTGACCATGCTTCAGAATTATTCTCCCAATTTATGTAATTCATATGCCAAATTGGAGTTCAATTGCATCTCTTATTTATTCTGGAGATGATCAAATTAGAGTTATTCATGGTATTGTTATTGGAGGCATTTTTGTTGCATCTTGACTCCTATTTACTCACCATGTATGGCGTAGACCTTATATCTAACATTTGGGTGCTGTTTTCCCTAGGGTGATCCGTTCCTTCATTTGGTGGATGAGAGCAAACTTCAGGCTGTGAAAGATTCCTCAGATGACCCATCAAAAATATATGGATCGCCAGAGGATAATACTAACGCGCTGAAGTCCCTTTCAGAGATAGAACTAACAGAAAGTCAGTCCAGAGAATGCATTGTCTCCACAATCATGAATAGCATAACAAATTTGCTGGATGTAATGTTCGCCTTCTCAATTGTCTCTTACATTGATTGTTTGAACCGAGTTCCATGAAGCAGCTGATGACTTTTGTACTTCTGCAGGCTGAGCTGCATAATGTGAGAAACCAACTGCTAAGTGACTTCTCTCCCGATGACATGTGTCCAATGAGCACTCAATTTTTTGAAGAATCTGGCGAAAATATATCATCAGGGTCTCATGAGAATGCTCACCATCAAGAGGTATATATTCGTCTACTACTTTTCTTTGAGACGTACAATTTTTTTTGAAACCACTATATTGGTCTACTACATTCGTTGCTAAAAAATGTATATATTTTCAATAGGCTGTGCTGATTGACCTGGGAAATGATAATGATATCTTTGGGGAAACTTCAGAAATTACAGCAGCAGCTTCTACTTCTGTGCCTGCACCAGATCTACTGAGTATTGATCAGCTTCTTGAAACAGTATGGCTTTGCTCTCAGAAACCCATCCTTCCCTTATGTCTCTCCTTATTTTCTCTGTTCTTGGAGTACTTTCATGATGAGATGACCTGGCATGAGTTGGTTACCAGTTCTGGCAGCATTTGAGGTACTCTATTGGTGCGATAGTCTCTCTTTTAGTAGCATATCTAGGCAGAAGCTAGCCAAGTTTTCAGAAGGTATACAGGCATTAGGTTGGAAGTTACAAAATATCAGTGGAATGAGGGAGATTTGCCAGGTGTAAAATTCGACAAAGAATTTCATCCACATGATGGATCAAAGCCAATGTTTCCTGTCATTGGGAGAGAACATACGATGTGCACTGAACTACTGAAGTATATTAGCATCCAATCTACAAAATGATCCATGCCTGAAATGACATATTTTCTAACCACATGTTAAATTAATTTGTTTTTCTTTTACCTGCCTAATTAAGGAGCAACAATTGTTTGAACAGTAAAGAATGTTTGATCTACAAGTTATGTCCACTTGGCATGATAACTGCTTTTACTTATATTTCCATCCTTGTGCATTTCATAGGTTGTCAAGGACACGGCACCTCAGACAGAAAGAGTTTCAGTGTCAACAGACATGCCATTCAAGGAGATGACTAGCCAATGCGAAGCCCTGACAATGGGAAAACAGCAGAAAATGTCCACATTCATGAGCTTCCAGCAGAACATGCAACTGGCTACCATGCCAAACAATCGGCCCAACCAGATGGAATTGGCTCTTTTCTATGATCCGCAGCTACCTCAGGTAGAACAATTTGCACTCTCTAGACCATTCTTTACTTTCTCGATGCATTGGGCAGAGCACATTACATTCAGCAAGATGCTGACATCAATGGGGCTAATTTTAAGCAGGCTGGGGTGCAGAGCACGAATCCGTTCCTCGATGACAACCTACACGGTTACCCTCAGTACGTGAACGGCGGCAACCCACAGTCAGCTTTTGACTCTCATCAACAGTTCCTGAAGCTGCCGGCATCAAGCCCATATGACAACTTCCTCAGGGCTGCTGGCTGTTGAAGGTTCAGCCTGCAGCAGCAAGTCTGTTGTTTCGACGCATCGTACCGTCGAAGTAGTTCGCATGGATGAAGATCTCAAGTTGGTACCAGAGATGATGTGGTCAATTTTCCATTTTTGTGAAAAAAGAATATATATTCGTGTAGGGTCAACCGGATTCAACACCCATTCCATTCATTGTTTGTGTATAGAGCCTGGTATAGGTTGGTTCTTGTGCTGTTTTTTTTGCCAATGTACCGTGTAGAGCGACTGGGGGGAGCAGTCCAAGCTGTACATGTGACTATATATATATATATATAATGAAAATGACGTGTATGTATGCAGAAAGAATTTCCTGCAAGTTGTACCAGAAAGCCCCCCTCTTCACAAGGCGATGTGGATGATCAAATCATCGTACGGTACAGTGATTCTCCATCACAACTTGGTGATATTCTGTACTCTCTAGGCAGGAGTGCCGTCGCGTTCATGCATGGATTGGCATCTTTATCTCGCTTTCGACAGCCTGATTGCTGCAGCCATTCTTTAAATCAGGCAGATACCGTGATCTGAACGTGACCTGACACCGAACCGAACGCTCATTATGCGTGTTCTTAACAACTCATGTAGCTCGAATGCGACTACCGATTACCTTACCTTCTTTTCGCTCTCTCTAGTTTTGTGGTACACGCTGCATTGTGTGATGACCGATGAAACATCAACTACGTGATTGCACGCTTGCTCTGCGAGCTTGCAGTTCGGTTCCTGCATTTTGGTCATGTTATTAGTCTGACATTCGGTCCATGGGTTTGGATACGGATGTTCATAACGCTCTCTGCACAATGCTGCTTCTTTGGACCACATACACATAGGAGTGCAATTGAAATGAACATGGACGGATATCGTTTATCTTGTATTATATTCATATTTTTTTCTTCGGATTCGAAGTCGGACACAGATAATATCGGATATCTATTTCTTCATTCCGTATTCGTTTCATAATCTTTCGGACGGTCAGTCGGACAGAAATTATTTGCTTCTTTGCACAGAATATTGGACAGTATAATATAATCAGAGTGAACATAGAGAGACTAATTACTGAGATGTTAAAGAAAGAACACTCAGTACTCCCGCTTATTTAGATATGATAATATATCTATATATTATTTTGTTCCTAAGTGAAATTATATCATTTGACATACGATATATACGGATGGATATATTATCTCGTATCATATTTCATATTTTTTTCTCAGAGTTAGAGTCAGACACGTATAGTACCGGATATCCATCTACCCCTTCCATATCTGTTCCGTATACTTTTGATCAATTGAACGAACAGAAATTATCCGTTTTGTTTACACCCTAGGTACACATGCTTGATTGGGGACTTACGACACTACCAAGCATGCACGCATAATATCTAATCAATTTTCAGCTTACTAGAAGCTAGTAGCATATACCGTTCCAATCTTCGGACAAGTATTTTTCTGACCGGTTTTGGTCTGTCTCCACCATCTCCGTAGTACGGAAACCCAAAAGGCAATTTGCCACTTGAATTACTTTTTTCTACTGCTTTCGATCTTGTCGCCGGTCATACCTCCACGTTGTGGAGACAATTGTAATCAATATTCCACACAGTAGCTTTGACTTTTGACTCCCACCGACTGCGATGAGACCAACCCAATAACAAATGATTTGTTTTCTTGCAAAAAGGCTGTACTTTTGATGAATTTTGACTAGGAAAAAGAAAATGCTAGTCACGATTTATGTGCTGTCATAGTATTTTACATTGTGTATTGCTAGAGGATGACGAAGATGGCCGCTCGAATGTGCCACGTGTTACTTGTTGTCCTTAAAAACGTGCCGGCCTTCTCGTAGCCAGCTTTGAGAAATAATCTATATATTAGACCCGGGTTCCTGGCCGGGCCACATCATCGATTTTGCGATAAAATCCTTACGTTTTATGAAATCGCGTAGAGGTCTTTTGTTCTCACAAATAGGTCTCTACTTCTGGCAAACAGATTCCTGCCAGTTTTTTTACGGAAAACACCCTCTAATTTGCCGATAGCAACCCGCGGTTTCTAAAATTATGTATATGTCCTTGTTTAGTTACATATAGGTCCTTGCGGGTCTTTGTTTTTTTACGAAAAAACCCTTTGGTTCCTCCGAAATTACGCATCCGTCCTCGATTTTTTAAAAAAGAACCGTCTCACGAATTTTCGTCTCTTTTATTTCGGTCCACACGGTGGCTAGCGCGGCGTGGCGCTGCGCTTATGTGGCTAGTAAAACAAACATTCCGTATCATAGGATCGATCTCACATTCTTTCAGGAAACAGTGTGTGGAATTTTAGCATGTACCTTATCTTATCACTGCAGAAATTCGTCTGAAATATACTAACATGGTATTCAATTCTCGCAAAATAAAAATACTAACATGTTTTTAATTCTCGTATAATCTGATAATCATATGATAAGTGGGCAGTTAACATGGCCGTTTCTTATCATATGGAAGCACTTATGTCACAATCCTTCAACAAAGCAACTTGTTGGTTGTAATGGGTGTACTGTGCGTCTAGGAAGAGCCAAATTATGGATGTGTTTGATCAAGCTCTAACCTTTTTTTTTTTTTTTGCTCTGGAGCTTGGCTTCTAGAGAAGTCAGATCCTAGAGAAATTGGAGCCAAGAAATTGAGAGTGTTTGGTCTGAATTGCAGCTTCTCAGCACTACTGCATTCACAACTTGTGAAATATCCATGCTACCCTTACCACCATGTATCCTCAAATTCCATACAAACCAGTGCACAACAAAAATGTTCATGCATGATATACAATTTCCACTTATAACATAAATAAACCAGCCTTGTTCTCTCGTCCAACTTTGCAACAACTTCATTGTAACTAGTATTATCGAGATGGATACTTGGGTCGGTTTCTAACTTGTACTTATTCAGTAAAGAGTTCACACACAATTCTAGCATTTCCATCATTCCACTCAGCCAATTGCTCATCACATGGATCAAACATTTGTTTATCTAATCTACATTTGATTCCCATTTGACATGTATAAACCATGCAGAGCTAACATTTTTAGAAAAAAAAGAAAAATAGACATGTGTGCTCTACCATCGTTCTACTAGTCCAGCATAATCTACGCTCATTCAACAAGATAAGCTGGGTTCATCTCAATGAACGTCTCAGGTCAAAAACTAACTACCACTACAGCATCTATCTTAACTAAAAATCAAGGACGACAGCCAAAAACCAATAGCAAAAACTGTTTTGAAAAGCCTTAGCTTGTCATTTCCTCGGCCAAAGTCACGGACCTTGCCTACTTCATTTTGCGTGAATGCTGAAAGATAATCGCACTAAACTGTCATAGATTCTAGCTTGCACTGAACTCGACCTGCCAATTGCCACACCGAATGAAGTACTGTACTGCCAAGTTTGTTTTTTTTTGGGGGTTGTTGAAACGCAACACGTGTCATGTTAATTACAAGTTCAACATGAGAACGTAAGCAAAAGGACTAATTAAAGACAAGGAATGGACTTTGCAGACGAAGTAAATACCGTGTGAAACCTCGCTGGTCCAAAAATTGAGTCATGCAAATTAAATATCACATCAGATGAAGACATCGAGCTACGGCTGGTGCTGTGTGGAAGACGACGTACGTACGAAAACTGATGCTGAATGGTTGAATCACTTATCTAGCATTCCAGCTAGCTATTGTTCTTCGGGGTTCTGGAGACTTGTAAAAAATGATGTCACCGTTGGAGCCTCCAGAGCCGTGTAAAAAATATGTGATGCCAGACGCCGATTAATATGTGAGCAGAACCATTTACAACTTATTGATGGGACTTTTGAATTGTTGAATTTCGCATCTCAATTCCTAGTCGTCGCCCCGTACGTGCACGACCAAACGTTGCAAAGAAATTAAGCGTCCTTTGAATTTCGCACCGCGATCAACCACACAACAGCCATTCGTCTTCGTCTTCGGAGAGAATAACAATTTACAAACAGCCATACCGTGACTACATATCGGGTGGATTTTTAATTTAGCTGTGGTTTTGACTTTTATTTTTGAATTTTGATTGCTCGTGGGATACAATATTAATTTTTTAAAAACTATAAATCATAATATGGAAGCGAGGGACCCTAAACTAAAAATTTTGGCAGGACAGTTTGACTTGGAATTAACGTGCGTTCCACGCGGGACACCGATCGATCGAGATGAGCTGAAACGGATCTTAGGCCGTACTCTATTCCTCCCCAATTTCCCACCTTTTTTTGTCCTCAGCGTGCGTCCAAATCCCTTGGATTATTTGATACATCATGTAACTAATATTATTTGATGAGGAGTTAAAGTGTTACAATTACGTCCTTGTACACTTGTTTTCAAAAGAGATACTTTAAATTAACGACAAGCCATGGCACCCGGCCTGCAACCTAAACATGTATATACTTGCTGGTACACTAGCTAGCAAGCCTGCTTGGCTAATTCGCAGTCAGATCCGGCAGGCTAGTGCAGTTAATTAGTGTATGCTAGCAGATTTATGGTCATTCAGGCGACTCACCCAACGCAACGCAGCCAATGAGAGGACTCCACGTGCCGTACGCTCTACTGGAAATTTCCAGTACGTGCCCTCTTGTACGGCTTGGATACGGTCGATCTCCACACTCCAAACTCATCTCCGTCCCCGACGACCAAGACCAGGAAGAAATAGAAAATACCTCGCTTTTACTGTAGCACATGTGTCAGCAGCTGCTTGCTCCGTCTCTCCTCTTAGTTACGGCGTTCCATGATGTAAATTTATTGAGTAAATCAAAGCGAAGGTATTATAATATTTTTACTTCATACTCTTACTCTAATACAGAAAAAGTGGTTTAGTGGTTTGTCCCATATAATATAATCAGGTAGCAGTTTAGTTAATTAGTGCAAGGTGATAAGTACAACGACCAAGCCGTACTCGCAAACTCTGGTCGTCATGAACTCTTGTCATTGGTCCATTTGGCCGCTTATCGATCTCTAGCTGATCTCTCTTGCGTCAACACGGCATGAAATGAAAAGTAAGTAAAAAGGAAAATATTTTGGTTGGTTGCCAAAATTTGTCACATGAGAGTCAGCTATGTTTAACTTTGTGTTATGCTAGCTAGCGTGTGCTTCTTTGCCTAACTTATAGCGCGTCACAGTTCTTTAATACTATATATATATCCTATACTTGTCATAGAAAGAACTTTTTTGCTAAATCTTGCTACACATTTAGTTAACAAATTGATGGTCACAAAAATTATAGCTTGTTGGCACATCTTTTGCACAGAATTTTGGCAAAACTTGGCAAGCAACCGAATAAACCCGGCCTTAATTTTGTGAGTTTGTTTGCACCCGGCCGCTTGCATTTTTTTAGGCGACGGCTACAATAATTTTAGTTCACAATTAACTATTGTAGGGTGGGAATTGGGACCAGTCTATGCATCTCTGGGACGTGTGTTTTTCTTTCTAAAAAAAATGAGTATGTGCGTGTAGTAGTACTAGTGAACCTGTGTAATTTTGATAAGTAGGTTTAACAAATAAGGGGTTGATTTTTTTTAGACTGTAGCTTATAATTTATGGCTTAAAATTTTGAATTATAACTGTTCGTGAGAGGCAATACGCAGAGAAAAATAGTCACATGCGATATTGACCGGTACAGTTGAACTTAGTACACTTTTTACTATAATTTTCTTGTTGACCCGCCTTAAAAACCGCACTATTTTAAAGCTAGTTACTGTAGCATAAGGCATAAGCCACGAGCCCAAAGTCAAAACAAATGCAGCCAAAATAACCTTGTAGTTCTTCTTATAATTTTTAATTTTACAACGAGTTGTGTTCAGACTTCAGAAGCAAACCTAACAATCATAACCATTATTTTAAATAGCGTGTAGCAGGAGCGCAACAGCTAAGTATTCTTATATTAGATAGCAGATATCGACGATATAGCGGGCTCAACATGCTCACCTATATTTGTAGAAATACAAAGTTGAATAATTCAATTTTGAAGTAAAATGATTTATCTTGTATTCAGATTATTTGTTTGTGCTTATCTCAAGTTTTGGAGTAATGATTTAAAATGGCAAATGGCAAGAGTATGCAATAAATGAATCATATGAAAAATCTAAACTGTATTTGTACTAAATTGCCACTACACATCAAACACTATAGCGCCCATATCGGACTGTAGAAGGCCATAGCGGGCCGTTGCAGCTTCGTAACTGTATAAAATGTTATAGACAGCTATTACATAGCGGCCACTATCCCCCTAACCACTGTATCGGGGCTACAGTGATCATAACATATTAACATATCTACTAGGACGGAATTAATTGAAGTCTGTATAAATAATCAGACAACTCTGTGATTTTTTTTCTCTGTGCTATTCCTTTGGAACCAGAGGGATAGGAAAATTTCCCTTCGTTTTCCCTGTGGCAAATCCTTCAAAGAAAAGAGGTGAACAGTGCACATTTCCATAGGATTGGGATTCCTTTGGTTTCCCTTCAAACCAAAGAGACCCTGAAACCACTGGTATAAAACACAGCCTCCCCAACTGGCCTCCTAATCATTCGAGTCGCAAACCCCAACACAAGAGAAGCTCTAGTTGAGACGAGGAGACCACGTTCTCCAGTCCTCCTCCTCCTTGCGCGGTGCAGTCGTCGTGCTATTCCACACCGTACCACCCCCAAGAAGAGCTTAGCCAGCAGCAGCCATGGCCGCCACCAACCCAAAACCAGGCGCCAAGCCCACCTACGCCGCATGCTTTTAGTTGATCCCTTCTCTCCGCCCGTCGGCTGCACCGACCAAGAAACGTACTATATACGTACGGTTCTTGGACGGCGACGGGCACTCGGGACGTACGCGATCTTGCCGCCTCTCCGGCCGGCGACGATGATGGTGATGGGCTACTTCCGGGCGCCCAAGTTCTCGTCGTCGACCAAGAAGTGCCGGGGGAGGGAGAAGGACAAGCGCGCGGCCGCGGCGCACGAGGAGGCAGGGCTCCGGGAGGCGCTGCTGGAGCAGCAGCCGGGGTCGCCGGGCGGGGGCGGAGTTCCCAAGGGGTACTTCGCGGTGTATGTCGGGGAGGAGGCGCGGCGGTTCGTGGTGCCCACGGGCTACCTCCGGGAGCCGGCGTTCCAGGACCTCATGGAGCGCGCCGCCGACGAATTCGGCTTCGCGCAGGCCGGCGGGCTGCGCGTGCCCTGCGCCGAGGAGGACTTCGAGGAGCTGCTGCGCCGCCTCCAGCGCGAGAACGGCCGCGCCGCCAAGGGGAAGAAGAAGGCCATTAGCTAGCTAGGTTCTAGCAGGCTATCAGCAGCCGTACGTACGTAGGATTACTTCGTGTTTACTTCTAGATTCGTCGAGGTGCAGTGTACAGAGTGCAAACAGCCACATGCATGCAAATGCATTGCGTGTTGACCATCACGGGTTTCATGGATTTGTGGAAATAGCATAGATAGTGTTAATTTATCTTCATCAAACTATGTGCATGCTTTAGAGTACAATATTATGAATATTGTGTATATTTATGAGGCTCAAAGGACAGTATATATAGGGAGCACAAGAAAAATATACAGAGCAATATGTCACATATAGATAAGGATACTAAGGCATATAAGAAAACAAATAACAATCTTATACTATCCTTAACACATCCTCAAACTCATGATAGATCACATACATTGAGTTTGAAGAGAAAATACAAATATTGTGTCCTAGTATGTGGCTTTGTGAAGAAATCAACAGGCTATAACTCTGAGGATACAAACTGTAATGCGAGTGCTCCCTCCTAAACCTGTGAGCAAGTGTATGAAGCATCCACACCAATATGCTGTGTGAGCTCATACTTACTGGATCACGGGCAATGCTGATAAGGTATGTGCTGTCAGTCATAAGGGTCGTAGGTCTTCTTATAGGTACTCCAAAATCTGCAAGTAGTCATCTCAACCAAGTAATCTCTGTTGTCAAAACTGTTATAGCTCTCAACTCAGCCTCTGCACTCAAACGGGAAATGACAGTCTGCCTATGTCTTCCAGGCAATCAGGGAGGAGCCAAGAAAAACATAGTAAGCAGAAAGCGAACGGCGATAAGAAGGATCACTGGTCCAGGTCGCATCGGAATACGCCTGAAGCTATAGTAAGTTGGAGCTAGGGAAAAACAAGCGACGAGAGATAGTCCTACACAAGTAGTGAAGGACACGAAGAAGGTGACTGTAGTGAATATGAGTAGGACAGGACATGAACTGACTCAAGATATGAACAACATGAGCAATATCAGGGCGAGTGCTCACAAGATGTACTAGACACTCAACAAGATGGTGATAACGAGTATGATCATCAAGAAGATTATCATCAGTAGCACGAAGCTGAAGGGAGAGCTCCATAAGAGTCTCAGCAGTACGAGTATCAGTCAGACCAGATCGATCAAGAAGATTCTGGACATACTTCTGCTGGGAGAGGTAGTAACCCTCAGGCGTTGAAGAAACCTCAATCCCAAGGAAGAACGTAAGCAAACCAAGATTAGTCACCAGAAATTGCTCACTGAGATGCTTCTTCACGTATGTGATGAATGAGGAATAGTCACCGGTAATGAGCATATCATCCACATATAGAATAAGCAGTCTCCTACCTCAAGGTGAGACATGGACAAATAGAGTAGGATCATATGCATTGATAGTGAAACCGACAGCGGTAATCACTAAGGTAAAACGCGCAAACCAGGCACGAGGGACCTGTTTGAGGCCATAAAGAGCACGACGAAGACGATAGACATGGCCATCTGGAACAGAATACCCAAGTGGTGACTGCATGTAAATCTCCTCATGCAAGACACCATTAAGAAATGCATTCTTAACGTTCAGCTGAGATATAGATCATCGGCGAATAGAAACAACCGCAACAAGAGTGCAAATAGTGGTCATATGGGCAACAGGGGCAAGCGTCTCATCGTAATCACGACCATACTCCTTCTGGAAGCCGTGAGCCACAAGACAAGCCTTATAGCGCTCAATAGTACCATCAGACATGGTCTTAATCTTGTACACCCACTTGCACATGATAGGACGAGCATGCACAGGTGTCGGTACAATATCCCAAGTCTCCATGCATCGAAGAACATTAAGCTCATCTGCCATAGCGAGTTGCCATTCAGAATGAGAAGCAGCCTCACGATAAGAACCGAGCTCAATGGCAGAGAGAGCATGAGCTGTCGAAGTAAACCCAAGACAATCAGGAGGCCGAAGGGATGTCTGTTCATGATGGGCACAACGAGGAGCATCATTAGATAAATCAGTCGTCGGTGTCGGCAAGATACGAGGAGATGAGTCTAGGGAAGGACGAGGATGTTTGGAGTAGTGCACCCCAGAGAAACGAGATGGTAGTGCTGCAAGAGCAAGAGGTGGTGCTGCAGGGGCAACACAGGAGGTAGAGGTACAGAAGGAATCACTAGAGACAGGCTAGAGGAAGGTTGTGAAAGGGGAGAAATGGGTGAAGAGTTAGGGAGAGACAACCAGGAGATCGTCCTGATGGTGGAAGCAGAACGAGAAGCCGAATCTCGATAGAAGAAAGGTCGAGATTCATCAAAGATAACATCTTATGAGATCCTAATCTGTCGAGTAGAAGAATCATAGCAGCAATAACCCTTATGCTCAGAACTGTACCCATGAAACACACATTCAACTGACTGGGCTGACAGTTTAATGCGCTCACAAGGCTACAGCAGGACAAAATAGGTGCAGCCAAAAACACAGAGACTGTACTGAGGGGCTCTAGAGTAGAGATGCTCTATAGAACTGACATCCTTAAGAGCAGTAGAAGGCCGCATATTGATGAGATATGCAGCCGTAGAAACAACCTCAGCCCAAAACTGTGGTAAAACGTGAGAGGCAAGGAGGAGTGCAAGCAATCTCAATCAGATGACGATGGTTACGCTCAGCAACCCCATTCTTAGCATGGGCACCAGCATAAAAAGACTGGTAAAGAGTGCTCTGCTCAGAAAGAATTGTCTAAAGGTGCCAGAACAGTATTCGCCAGCAGAATCACAGCGGAAAATACGGATAGAGGACTCAAACTGAGTACGAACCATTGTGGTAAAGCTACGATAGATCGCCAAAGACTAACCACGATTAGACACAGGGAAAAGCCAAGTAAAACATAAATAATCATCAATAAAAATTATATAGAATTTATGCCCGCCTTTGAAGATAATAGGCACAGGTCCCCATACATCTGAATGAACTAAATCAAAAGGACGAGAAGACAATGACTCACTAATGATAAGGAAATTGTAGCTGCTTGCCCAGTTTACAACCCTGAGAAAACATGGATGTGTCAACAGTAACACGTCCAAGAACACCCCGAAAAACTAATGAAAAAAGACAGGACCCACACAGGTGATCTAAACGTGATGCCACTGCGCAACAGCTCCAGAGGTGGTGGCAGCAGTGGCGGTGGAGGTAGACATGTTAGGAGCAACTGGGAAGGTGGAGATGGTCGAGAATGTAGAGACCCTGACGATTTTTACAGCACTGACTGGTCCCAAGTATCGTCCCTGTCTGTCGATCCTGGATGAGACATGTGTGAGAGGTAAAACTAACCCTACAACTAAGATCAGTGAGTTGTCTCACCGAAAGAAGCTGCATGGTAAGCAGAAGGTCCTACTAAAGTGAGAGATGTGGAGTCTGGTGTCATGTGGAAAGAGGCACCAAAATCTAGAACCCAAGAGGTACCTAGAGGAGACATCTGAGTTAGACTGACAGAACCCACTGAGTTGTGAGAGATCTAAAGTAGAGCCTGACAGAGCTACTGAACAGAGTCACTTCATTGAGAACCTAATGAGCTGGTCTGTCCCCCTTGGATCGTCTACCCCCACGTGCCTTATTCCGCTTTTTCGCACAGCACTACTTGATAGTCGTGCCCAAAGTTCTTGCAATAGTTGCACTGAACTCTAGTTGATGCAAAATCAGGAGTGGAAACAGACACCTTGGGAGGGACTGTAGTCGAAGCAGAAAATGGCGGTGTAATCGAAGAAGGAGCAGCAAGAACAGTCGAAACAGACTGTGCTGTTAATCCAAGACGAAGCTCCTCTGCCCGAAGCGTCGAAAGGGCCTCCGTAACGGTCGACCGCGGAGAGCGACTCAGTAGTTGAGCCCTGACAGTTTCAAACTCTGGGCGAAGGCGGCAGACGAAATCATAAAGGCGAAGGCGATCATGATCTGTCTTCTGCACTTTATGACACTCCTGATACAGTGGAGAGGCCAGCTTATCCAGCTGACGCGAGAGACTGGCCAAGGCTCGAAAGAAGTCATCGACGGAAGAATCTCCCTAAAGAAACGTCTCCAACTCACGTTGAAGCGAAAAGAACTGAGCATCACTGCTCTATTGATATCGCTCATGCAAGTACTCCCAGATCTGTCGAGTAGACCGCAGACCAACAATGTCTAGCTGAATTGAGTCGTCGACGCTGACCACCAGGATGGCACGAACACGGGCCTCATCACACACCAGCGCTCAAAAGCGTCGGTGATATACTGAAAAGCCTCATTAGCAGTGTCGGCAGCCTCTGTCTTCTTCTTGGCGGCCTCATCATCTGCAAGTGCGGAAGTAGACTGCCTGGAAGGAGACTGAACTGGTGGTGGCGGCAAAGGTCGTGCACCGGTGATATGAGCGTGATCTCTATGAGAGAGGACCACAACCTGTAGCTCGTCCCATAGAGCTTTGTTCCCGAGAATGGGATTGCAGCAGATAGAACAGAAGCTATTGGTAGGCGGTGCTGGACGGCGCGACGACCAAGGAAACGACGTCTAAAAGGTGGCGCTGGACGGAGCGACAGTTAGATTGACAGTAATCTTTTTCCTTTTTTCTTTTTATTTTTTTCTCTCTCTCTTTTTTTGCTAATGCAAAATAACTAGATTGGATCTGATCGGGTGGATCAGATCAAATCGGGCGTCAGTGGCAAGCGAGCACCAGGGAGCGGGTGCGTCGCTGGTCTCTAGGCAGGTGGCGACCAGCAGGCGGGCCAGCGAGCGGCAACCGGTAGGCGGGTAGCGGCTTCGACGACCGACAAGCGGGCTGGTGGGTGGCGGCTGCAACAATCGGCAGGCAAGTCGTCGAGCGGCAGCTCCGACGGCA
This sequence comes from Bonia amplexicaulis, assembly GCA_036346245.1. Taxonomy (NCBI): domain Eukaryota; kingdom Viridiplantae; phylum Streptophyta; class Magnoliopsida; order Poales; family Poaceae; genus Bonia; species Bonia amplexicaulis. The sequence continues at coordinate 23,990,762 of CM070752.1, read as the reverse complement.
GGCATGCCGGCGGGTGGCGGCTCTGACGGTAGGCGTTGGGTACCGGGCGATGGGTAGCAGCTAGCGGATGACCGAGGCGAGTGCCGAATGCAGACCGACGGGTGGACAACAGCTCGAACAGCAGTGGTTTCGACAAGCATGGGCGACGACCGGAGGACGATCGCGGCCTTCGAGATGCGGCGATCGAGGTAAACACCGGACGAAGATCGATGGGCGAACAACGGCTCGGGGCAGAGCGGCGGCGACCAGAGGTCGGTGGCCTAGAGGGCGGCGGCGGCGGATCCTCAGCGTGGGTGCGAAAAAAAACTAGAGTTAGTGTCCTAGCTTTGATACCATGATATGAATATTGTGTGTATATTCATGAGGCCCAAAGTGCAATACATATAGAGAGTATAAGGGGATATACAGATAAATATGTCATATACAAATAAGCAAACTAAGATATATATGAGAAAATAAATAACAATCCTATTCTATACTTAACATATAGAGTAAGATATTTGGGTTGAAAAACAAAGCAGATGATGAGATGAAACAAGTGAAGCATCTGCAACTGCAAGAGAGAGAGAGAGAGAGAGGAACTTTCTTTAATTCTGAATTCTGAGAGTTTCTGCTTTCCATCAGAGGAGGAATTCTGGTTCAGGTTTTTCTATAGAGACTGATAAAAAGAAAGGTTTTTGGAGACTTGTAATTTTTTTCCAAGTTCTAACATTTTGGTCCATGCATGTATATAACTGATGGAATTTGATTTATTTGGTTAGTTGGAAATGATGGGCTAGTGTATCCCTTCCATCAATTCAGTTTTCAGCCTCATGGATGCTGTACCTCTGTTCCATTAAAACTGAATGGGTTATGCATTTGGTAGCATCCCTAGTTAATGTAAATTGTTCACTCAAAAAACAGAAAAAGGAAAACTGGTATAAATCGAACAGCATGGTAGCTTTGGATCCGAATCTGAAGTGATCATTCTGAAATGAATATTTCACCGAAGAATGTCTGGATGGTCACCATGTAATTCTGTGCTGCATCTGAAAAAAGAAGGAAAGTTTGCGTCACTAACTTGAAGAAGAACAACGTTGTTGCATTGTCTCTGCAGATTGTACTTTCCAGCATCGGGGAATATTGGATTCAGGTATTAGTGTGCTGCAAAATATTTAGAACATAACCCACGTTCATCTCAGAATTGACTAATCATTGTACTTTCCTTAGCTGTTGGGCTTAAAGAGTGCTTCACTTTCACCTGATTTGTCCTCAATTAATATCCTTTTTGCACAGTCCTCTTGCAGTTTCAGGCCTTTGTTTGTCTTGGTAGAACAGATACATTGAATCCTATAATACATTTAGTACATAGTAAGTGCAGGCTATTTCTATTCCATCATCAAGATTGCTTGTTTTCAGCTGTATCTTCAGAGTTCAGACACTAACAAAATGAAATGTTGTATGGGTACCATGGATATTGTCAGCATTTTCAAAACCGGTTACAATTTTTTAGGGGGGTCCAATAAAACCGATATCACTGATAAACGAAAGATTTTGGTCGAAAATTTCAAATTTGAATTTTTAAAAATCGGCCAAAAATCGCCTATTATCCGTTGAAATTATCAGCCGAATTTCAATTGTTATTTGGCCGGTACCAATTTTTACCAGTACCCATTGGTAAAGCCGATATGGCCGATTATCGGTATTATCACAAGCCTGGATACTGTCTACAGAAGATGGAATATACGCAGGTCATGCTAGTTTGGTAGCTCAAGATTCAGCTAAGGATGCAGAGAATTTCCCCTCGTGTTGATGCTCTGAGGCCAAGTGTGTTTACCATGTGAACATGTACTACAATCTTTCTTTTATCTGGCTCTCTTAAGCCTAAACATTATATGAGGTAACATGATTAAGAATATGCTGGTAGCATCACCTGTTAACAATGGAGTAGCTAGAGTACATGCGTATGTCATGAGCAAGTAAAAAAAAAGGATCTTTTTACTCCTATAATGAAACAGTAGCTTCCCACACTCCTGTACATACTGCTGATCTCTGGAGTAGTTAATCTCTGCTCTGGTGGTTAATAATGAACTATTATCTGAAGTGAGATGCATACTTGAAGCATTAAGCAAATTAGCAAAGGGAACATCTGAAGCATAAGCCATTGTTCAGTTGCTTAGTTTCAGTTTGTTTGCCATTATTCAGTTGCTAATTAGTTACAGTTTCTGAAACACCTAGGACAATACAAATAACAAGAATGTAGCAAAAGTAACCAATGAAATGTGAGGGAAAGAAGGGGGGTGGGGGGTATAATAGCAGCAGGAACAAGATCAAAAGCCTTGTTGTGAAGAATCCTTCATCTCCTCGATCCCCTTGTACAAATTACAGATCTCACCAGGTGCAACCTCTTCCTCTTTCTTCGTAAAAAACCGAGAAGAAAGAAAGGGAGAACGCAAGAAAGGAGGGAGGAAAAAAACACGCAGACGCAGACACTCCTCTGAATCATCATCTGCACAAGATCTCGGTCTCTGAGGAGCAAGAGCAATCGCACATGGCGGCCTCCTTCTTCTTGCCGACGAGCCGGAGGATGCCCTCGAAGACCTCGACGTCGCAGGGGATCCGGAGCGCACCTCGTGCCGGAACCCGAACTCCTCCGCCGCCTCCCGGAGCAGCTCCTCGAACGCCCAGTGGCCCAGGTACTCGGTGGGGATCACGAACCGCCGCATCTCCTCGCCGACGTACACCGCGAAGGAGCCCTTGGGCACGCTTGTCTTGCCGCCGCCCTTGCCGCCCGGCGCCACCGCCAGCTTCTTCCACTTCTTGAGCAGCTGCTGCAGCCTCACGATGTCCCTGATCTTGTTGCTCGCCCTTCTCTGCTCCTCCATTGCTGATCGAACACTGGGCACTGAGCAGTTTTTGGTAGTTGCTGCCTGCTTGATGCTTGGTTTGGTTTGGGTTTGTCTAAGGAATGAGGCTGAGAATATATATAGGAGCTTGGAGGCTTTGCCTGTGGCTGTGAGCCTCCTCCTCGTGACCTCCCAGTCCCTGTGGTTAGTTGAAGTGTTCAAATCGATGGTTTGTTATAGTATAATGATTAGTTTTTGGTAAGGTGAGCTCTACTCTTTTTTTATGGCAAACTGGTCTGCATACAATGCAAAGAACTGATTGTAAAAATATTTTTTACATCTGCTCTTCTTTTACTCTTTTACATTGCTGGCTATTTTAGGATCACTTTACATGATGTACCATTAAGTCAAGGTGAAGAGGAATGGCCACTTTTCTCGGTATAATTAAATGAACAATCTATGAACACAGTACAAGTCCACTGTTCCTTCCAGCTCTTTGCTGCTTCGGTGTGCAGAGATCAGTCATCAGAGTGAAACTACTGCAGCTGTTATTTTTACTGTAGGATATCACAGACTACCAAGATAAAAATTTTGCGTTTGAGCCATCAACAATTACTGGATCTTTCAAACATCAAAACATATTTGCCCTGATGAATCATGAATGTGAGTCATACACAATTCTCGGTTCTGAAACACCTTTCTCTGACATATCAGTTTTAAGTTTTATACACCAGCATATATATGGGTATATATGTACCTCCCTCGGTATTTGCGTTCAGAGAATCATTTGCCTTGCGTGTATCCAACTAATGGAAGCCAAAACAAACAGCTGAGGCAAAGCGAAAACAATGGGAGCCAAAACAAACCGCTCAGTGATTTTTAATCAGTTAGCCTGCACTGCACAAACAAACACAAAGTCTTTTAGGCTTTCAACTTGCCATCTGGATGCATTAGCAGATGGATTTAAAAAGTTCATGTACTTTTTTCAGTTTCAAATTGTGTGCATGGGAGAACATGCATGGCAGGCCTGAGGAGAGTGGAGGGAGTTGCACGCTTGCATGTGAGCAGGCTTCACATGGTATCATCAATAAGTCCTACTTCCTAAGCAAAGAAAGAAACAAGCACTACTACTAAGATGCCTCTAATGTATATGATTACATTAATTCTGATCATGAGACTTCTTTTTTTTTAAAAAAAATGTAGGTGTTGAATGATTCAAGGAAATGGGTTGATGAAGTGTGAAAACAACTAATGAGAGATTCCTTAATTGTATCCACCTATTAGATTTCTCATTTTTCTTCGTATCCTTCCAGTTTCATGTGAATACTACTTGACTATCTCCTGAAGGTTGCAGGTACAATCCACCATGCTAATCATGAGCTAGAGGGCCCAAATAATCAATCAGCACCCAAAGCCTAATTAGTTTATCCTGAACCACCATATGCATGATTTGCCTCAATCTAATCATTGGTGCAAGCAGATGGACAGATCATGGATTGGAAAGGGACTAAGTCCTACTAGCCTTTAGGTAGCCTTAGAAACTGCTCTTGTAAGTTGAACTTGCATGTACTAATGGTTTCAGTACAATTATGTAGACATTGCTATAAATTTCTCTTTTTTGCGCTTTCCTTTCTGCTGTGTTCACAATCTTAATATGCGCTGACATTTTACTTAAGTTTGGAGGTCATTATGCTGTATCAAAAGTACAAGTTTCAGTCCTGAGCAGTTCTCAAAGTTTGCTTAAGCCTGAAAAAAAAGAGGCTCCTTATCTGCTCAATGCTACAAAAAATAAAATTTGCAAACATCTTAAATCAGCAACGGTTAGATTCAAGCAAACTAAGTACATCTAGTAATCTTGGGCTCTTTAACTCATCATCAGAGTATCAGACTAAGAAAGAACCAAATTTTAAGGAGCAATGACAACTGGTATTTCTTTTTAACCTACGAGGAGTAACAAATTAGAGATTTTGGTGTACACGTACTTGGTCAAGCTCGATCTACTCGCCGAGTCAAATTACAATTTACTACAGTAGATCGGTCCGGGGATTGTTGTCGTACGATCAAAGTGAGAGATTCCCTTTTCGCTGCCCAAGAACCGAGGCAGATCACCACTGTAATTTTTATTTCTGTTCACATCTGATAGCCATTTTTAACCATAGATTATGATAGCCATCTTTCAAGTTGGAAGACGTTAACGGTGCATGTGAGGTAGCGAGGGGATAATTTTTTTTTTTGTCAGGCTTTTTGTTTCGGTGTGAGGTACGGCACAGGACACCAGCTTTGTCTTCTTGAAGCTATCTATCTTTCTTAAAACTACACAGATATGCACTTGCAGTTTGGACCACCACTACACTCTATATTCCTTTCATGGGTACGTAGCTAGCTTGTTGTCGTCTGGCTCATCTTCAGAGGTGAGGTAGAATTGCCCTCTAGCCTTGCCTCCACGGAATTGCAGATAAGATAGTATTTATCATTACTAGCTAGAGCTAGCCATTGCTCTAGGGTTTGTGCATTACTAGCTGAATCTAATATAGTGTCCAACGGCAGCACCAAAATTCACTGAGCAAAACAGCAGAGTAGGAGCCAAACTGAACATTTTGGACGCCCATGCATGTTCTAGTTTCAGAGTGCGAAAACCGAGGGTGGATACGCTCGCTGTTGATGTTCCAGTACTCAGTTGTGTGTGCATGCAGTACTGTTCCTCCCTGCGCTCTCCATGAACTAGATATATCATGACCTTGTAAATCTTTAACTCCGAACTTTCAAGTAAGATTGTACAATGCACAGTATGCACTACGACAGAGTTGTAGAGTACGTACATGTGCTATCAGTTAGCACTTGCTTGTGTCCAACTCGAAAGAGAACATTGAAGCTAGTGAAAGCGTTGCACTGCATTTCATAAAAAACGAACAAATGCATTGCATAACTGTCATAGCCGTTGCTCATGCCTTCTCCGTGCAAGTGGGGCTAATGCCGCCCGCCGTTGCACGCGGCCACCAGCAGGAGAGCTAAACTGTCCAATTATCCGTATCTAATTAATTGAGCCTCTCGCCGAGTCTGAATTGGGCGATGGAAAGAAAAACAGAGGGCATGCGTTGCAGTGCATGCTGGAGATGCATGGCGAGCGAGCTGCACGATGGAGCCGCATGCAATGGCGCGTAAACAAATCTCCCAAGTCCCAGCTCCGGCGACGCTGTCCCTGTACAACAATGAGTTTTAGGTGCATGCCATGCCTAGATAGAATCCACTTGGTAGCATACTATGCATGCGTAACTGAATACTACTACTACTACTACTACTACTACTACTACTACTACTACTACTACTACCTGACTTGTTGCTGGCGGCGCGCTTGCTCGGATTCGCCGTGCCTGGACGTTGCCTCACTCAGCAGTCAGCACGGCCCCAGTGTGCAGGCGACGCGGGATGCCACGGGCGCACGAGGGCGGGCTCGTGCAACGGCGCCGGACGGTGCAGGGGCACCGGCGTGGGATGGGCGCCCGTGCCCCTGCGGCGTGGGCGATTGCCGGACGTTGACGGGCTCTTAATTCTTGAAGATTCATGCGTGTGTGTGCACGCTAACATCGACCGTCGCATTAACCTTCAATCTCGTCAGTCAGGTCATTCCTTGAAATGCACCAGCTGTCCCTCCCTCTCTCTCTCTCTCTGTGTTGTAGACTGTAGACCTCGTTGGTTTGATGACCTGCCAAGCAACTCCATGCATGTCTGCGCGCATGGCCCATACATACATAGCTCCAATAATGCATGCGTACATTCCTTATCGCTAGCAATTTGGCAGAGTAACATGTACCTTTCTACTCGAACAATCATCATTGATCGATCGAGATGTCACCGCATGCCCGCAGCCTACATTTATGTTGTGCCATGGTTAGCAAGGAGCTGACTAGAGATGCACGAACTGAGAGAGGTTTCCTGTCCACTAGTGTCTGTACATGTCCCTTGAAGCATGGCATCAGAACACTTCCTGGCCATGAAATTTGATTACAGCAAACATGCTCCGGAGTTATCGTTTGGTAGCAGCTGCAATCGCTTTCCGAATCATCAATGCAAGACATCTTCAAGGCAAGAGCCAAATGCAAATTACCTTGCATCAACGAGGGCTAGGTGGATAGCCTCCCTATATGATATCAAGTGGATGTACCGAAATCATTTTATTCACATTCTTGTTCGCAACGCAAAATTCAGAGATCCCATGGCCACGAAAAAAAGCGTTCACCATATCCTTCCGGCAACTTCACTCTCAAAAGCACTTAGTAGTTACCACTTACCAGGCCACTTCATATGTAGACGACACTTGCCTATTCTGGTCATAGTTGCCCTTAGCAAGATGGCAATTGGAAAATGGTGGGACAGAAATATAGCATGCATGAAAACCTTTCTTTTATATGCTATCGCGCGCATTCGAGCATCTTGCTGCATGCTCTGCAGGCATACCATTAAGTTCTGAAAGGTATCTCAACCATATTACACATGTCTGCCTCCCCTCCACTAATCTTTAACCAATGGATTGTATATATACTCCCATTGAGATCAGTTGTCACTTGTAGATCTCAAGGTAGTTGTAGTTGCCTCTTGAATCAAAGTATACACATCATAAAGAGCTAGAGGCACTGCTCTTTAACTCCAATGCCTATTCGGCTGCATACATTTGTCAGTTCTGCAAGACATGTCATCAATTCATCTGTGTTCATTTGTCGGTTCATTGCTTTACATCTTAGCCCGCTTTTGATTCACTTGTCCTATTTTGTTCTCATTGATGTACTTGGTTTTGTTGCCTTGATGGTGCTGAAGCCAAGCAACCACATGTACAGTCCTCGCTACGTTGACATGTTTTTTCTTTCGACGTCTGCAGTTACAGTTACAGGATTAGCCACCATTAAAATGGAGGACCTCTCTAGCTCTCAAATAGTTGTTCTAACTCTCTTGATGTTGTTAGGCAGTGAGATGTTTGTTTCCTTCCTAGGTCTTGTTCTTAATTTGAGCAAGCAAAACAAGCATGATCCTGAAGACAGTAGAGTTAGATCGGTTACTGTGTGCGAGGCGTCGCAGCTAGAAGAGGCAATTCCAGCAACATCGTCAACAAATTCCACCAATAGCCTCAAGAAGAGTTGCCTCAAATACTTAGGATTTGTGCTGTTGGCCTACATGGTCATGATTCTTCTTGTAGGTTCTCTATTGGTGTTCTTGTACATAGCTCATGTTTCAAGTGCAAGAGATGTACTAACCAGGAAAAGTATCAACACCATACTCTTCTCGATGTCGGTCACCGTCTCTTCCTTCACCAATGGAGGATTGCTACCGATGAATGAAAGCATGGCAGTATTCGCCTCAAATCAGGGCCTCCTGCTGCTACTCACTGGTCAGATTCTTGCAGGCAGCACGCTGTTCCCTGTGTTTCTGAGGCTGGTGATATGGGCCTTGAGAGGACTAAGAATAACTAGAGCTCAATCTGAAGAGTTTGAATTCATGATGAACAACACCAGGGCAGTAGGTTTCAACCACCTGCTGCCTAACTTGCAGACAGCATTTCTAGTAGCCACCGTTGCTGCTCTCATAGCCGCGGCAGTCACTCTCTTCTGCTTCTTGAACTGGGATTCTGCAGTGTTTGCAGGGCTAACCTCCAACCAGAAGATCACCAACGCATTGTTCATGGCGGTGAATGCGATGCAGGCAGGAGAAAATTCCATCGACTGTTCTCTCGTTGCACCTGCGATTTTAGTACTATTCATCGTGCTGATGTCAGTTCTGCTCTTTCAAGTTCTTGCTGTTTTCAGGCAGATAACAGCAGAAAAATTAACAAAGCTGCTCACATTTTTCAGGTACATTCCGGTCTCAACAACATTTTTTCCAGTACAGCAAGACAGCGATGAAAGAGGCAGTACGGAAGACAAGAATGGATCAAAGAAGAGAAGTTTATTATTCCTGAAGAACATGTCCCTGCCACCTCTCGCCTGCAACGCTGCACTCATAATGCTAGTCTGCATCACTGAGAGGAGATCACTTTCCACTAACCCTCTCAATTTCTCCACATTCAACATGATCTTTGAGGTCATAAGGTAAGTTGCACACATATGAGATCCTTCTGAAAACTTCTTGCCCTCTCCTTCAAGTTTCATCTATGATCGATGTGATAATCTAGCACTCGTCGTGTCTGTTTCTGCAGCGCATATGGGAACGTAGGGCTGTCCACTGGTTACAGCTGCTCGAGGCTGCTGCAGCTGCACCCGGAGGAGAGCATGTGCCAAGAAAAGCCGTACAGCTTCTCGGGGTGGTGGAGCGACCAAGGGAAGCTGGTTCTTGTCCTTGTGATGCTCTACGGGAGGCTTAAAGGCTTCCACAAGCACAGGACTACAGGAGCTAGTTAATTCAGTCAACTATCTTCTTCTTTTTTTTTTGAAAAACAAGCCAACATCAGATTGGACGCCCATTCATCTTGTGTTATTCCTAATGATAATTTGCAAGAAGCAAGAAATGATCCTAAAGACTGCCTTTTTACTGTGCCCTATGTATATTTCAAGATACAATGTTGCTTGGAAGAGAGTTGGCTTAATTTGCACAAATATGGACACTGACCGGATGCGGGTGTGGGGGTTGCCGAGCGGCGGCGCGTGCGGCCGAGATGGACGCTGCCGCCAGAGTGGGTGCCGACGCCGCGCAACACGCCGGAGCTCTCGTGTTGCGGAGATGATACGCACTCTAAGAACAACTGGAGCTAGCTCCCGCCACCGCCGCCTCTAGCATCGGCCATGGCGGAGAGGCCACGATGCGCGCGGACGCTGCCCTGGCGGCGAAAGGGGAATTGGGTTTAGGGTGAGAAGGGGCAAGCTTCTTCTGGCCGTTTGATCGGACATTAGCGGCTCAGATGGAAGCTGGGACTTTTACATGGCACGCCCTTATACTACCATGTATTACCACTCCGTTAGATCAAATATAGGCGTTCCAGATCAAGACACGCATAGAAGCAGTTCGCGCATCTTTGAAAAAAATAGCCACTTTTGGCCGGTTTTAACAAATTACTTGCAAAAATGGCACTACCTACCGCTCAATGACCAAGCGGCAGGCTCCTTGGAGCAACATGTATCACCTACCACCTAATCATTGGGCGGCAGGCTTCTTAGGGTGACACATGGCGCACCTATCACCTAGTGATCGAGAGCAGCAGGTGCCTCGTGCCGACACGTGGTTGCTTACCGTGCGCATTAACCCTGCCACATATCAGCTCGAGGCACTTGCCGCTCGGATCGAGCGGCAGGTAGTGTTATTTTTACAATTGATGCAAAAAGAGTACTATTTTTATAAATAACATGTCCAAACCGGTCATTTCCGCTAATGACTCCGTATCTTTTCCCTACGCACCTTTTACAAATGTAAATCTTCAAAATGAACTCCTGTTTGGATGGTAATGAAAAAAGCAAGATCCAAATGTATCGCGATGAAAATTCACGATCCAAACTACGTCCCAGAAAGACCGTTGGATTAAACTTTTGCGGACCAGATCGAGATCGAATAGAACTGGTTGGTGCAGTTTTGCAAATTAGCCCCTTTAGTGGCTTAGTATCACACCTTACAGACACATGCATGGTCGCCTCCTTCGCCGGAGCCCCGCCACATCGCCGGAGGCCGCCATCTCCTCCGCCTCTCACCTACGCGCTTCCTTCCACACTCATAAAGATTTATGGTCCCCTCGCCGCCGTCATTCCCCGCGCTCTGTGCTGTGTCCGGTTCGGTCGCCTCGGCGGCTGCTCAACCACCTCCCGGTAAGCCAAGAACGGAGCCGCCCTTGAGCGCCCGTGCAAGCCATAGAGTGACTCGCCGGAGAGTGAAATGGGCGACAATGGCACATATATAGAGGCAAATTCTGCGGTGATAAGATGTATGTGGCGTCGCCGGAGAGCTAACTCCGCCGTGGGAACCAGCGCATAAAGCTTGCAGACTTGCGCTGTTGGTTGTGATGCCAATTGCAGCCAAGCCACCTGAATTTTCTGGACCAGCCCATGGTGCTAATTTCAGTGAGGAATAAAGAAGAGAAACGAGCAGGAGTTGCAATGACTTGAGGGATATCTCATCAAATGCAGCTAATTTTATTTGCAGCAGCCCGAGGTGTTTATCTTATCTTGGTTGGTGCTTTTGTCTCTGAATACACATGATGCTAAAATATATCAAGCACAGATTGTTGAGTGATGGCAACAATGTCTGATGGAAGACAGGGAAAGAGGAACTTCAGGGGCTGCTAGACTATCATCTCCTGCCTCCTCCACTAGCCAACTGGCCACCAAGTTTCATACTTGATGCATTCCAAGTGTTCGTTCTTTCAAGTAATGCATGTTGTAAAAGTTTTATTTTCATGTTAATGCTCATGCTAAACTAGAAAAGGAACCACCTTGAGTTGCCTGGTACAGAAGGAATAAGAAAGTGGAAACAAAACATAATCCTGATCAGTTTGTTCGCCGAAGGCAGAAACAAATGCTAATATGCAGCATACCATTGACTTCGATCGGTTGATCTCCCTCGCCTTTTCCAGGAAAATAACATATGTGCTTGTACCTTGTGCTTACTATCAGAAGTTTCAGAACCAAATTAAAGCTGGTAATCCAGATCTTAGCCCTCTGGCCAGCCCATTAATTTATTCATCATCTTATGTTTGGTAAGGATTTTGCATCAGACCCAACAGTGATCAGTTCTTCTCTTGTTACAAGTTCTGTTTGATCTGTCTCTGTAACACTGAACTCCTGTCCTGTGCTAGTAAATTTTCATCTACAATGCAGAGTCAGGCATCCCTTGTGTCTCTAATCAGAGTTTGGATCATCCACCACCTCCCAAATCTGTTAATCCAGCCCAATAAAGAGTGTTATCAACTTGTTCGGAAAAGACAAGAAGAGCAGATGTGTTACAAGCTCAAGCCCAGTAGTCTTGACCCGGCCCAAAGGTGGACATCCTTGCCACCATAGGCTAGCCCACCACACGACTACATAAACCCACCCCCCGAGCTAGGGTTCCAAATTTCGCCTCACCACCAACCTCCCGAAGCCTCCGCCGCCGCCGCGCACGCAGACGCATCTGGAGACCGCAGGCATGGGCGTGTACACCTTCGTGTGCCGGAGCTCGGGCGACGAGTGGACGGCCAAGCAGCTCAAGGGCGAGCTTGAGGCCTCCGCCGCCACCCCCTACGAGCTGCAGCGCCGCCTCGTCGCCGCCGCGTCCGCCGCGGACCCGGCCGCCGGCGTCCAGTCCTCCTTCGCCATGGTTACCCCCAGCTCCGCCGTCTTCCAGGTCAGGCCCCCTCCGCTGTTGTGCAGTACTCGAGTTGTTTTATGGCTGGCTGATGCGGCTTCGTTAGCTATGGCATGTTATGATGTGGGTTTTGTAATTTTCCCCTGCGATGTGCATCTGATAGTTAGATTGATTAGCTGTTTGTGTTAGGTTTTCGCGTCCATTGATGAGCAGCTGTATCGATGCTTTAGTTGAGCTCAACATGACAACATCTGAACAACAGAATGCTTCTCGTTGCATTGTTGTGCTATTCAACTAGAGTATTAGCGTATCCCGAGCTAGGGGTATTTGGAGTATTTGATGCAAACTCCAGAAGTTTTGATTGAAAAGACAATGGTGTATTTTGGCATTGAAAGAACAATACTAGTGTCGTTTATTGCTGTATATCCGGTCCTGTATTGACTCTTCAGTTGCTCTAGATTGTCTTCATTTGTGATTTTTTTGGTCTCTGCTACTTTGTAGTTCCATTAGCATACTAATGCGTATGTCGGCTAGAGGATTGATTCAAGAATAACAAAGCATTTTACTATTTCCAATGTTACTGAATATTTGGCCAAAATTGTTCGGTTTAGTATTAGAGTATGAGAAGTTGTGCTGCTTCAAGGTTTGTATTGGTAGCATGGCTCATAATTAAAATGAATAGGTTTGTATGGGGTTGTATTGTGGCACACAAGTCACAGTGTGTGGTGATTCACATCATATGCAGTCTATTTGTTCCTCTAGTTCTGTTAGGACATATGACGGTTCCAAAGAAATCTTCATTGTGGTTTTTGTGGCCTGTACTTTCTTATCTGCAGCAATGCATTCCAATATTTGATGAGACATTTGCACTTCCCCTATAAAATGCTTTGGGGATTGGTAGTTTGTCAGTCAATCTAGATGGCATCCATGCCTTTTGTTTTTGTTTTGTTCATTTGTTGTCCTGGTGACAAGTGCACAGAGGCTTATCTTTATAACTGTTATAGGGTGTGATTATTTCATCAGTATGCTAAAGTTTATTAAGGACAGTTTTTAGTAGCCTTGCCAAAACAAGGTTGTAGCTACAGTTTGCCTTGTACGATGATTACATGTATTATGAGACAAGTGTTTGATTATACTGAGTAAATTAATGTAAATATTTTGTTTATGCAAGATGGTAGTATTTGATTGATTATGTTCTATTTGTCCAGTTTGGAGTTTTGGGTTTGTGTTACAACTATTATCAATGTGTTGGCATTGTTCTTTGCAAAACAGCATGTGGTTCTGTGATCCTATGGTGTATTGCAGTCAATTTTCTTCCTCTTTCTTGGTGATGTATGCCACGGAAGTGAGCATTCAACATTAGAAGTCAGTTCTAATAGTCAGGAGACTTAGCATTTCATTATTTGTGCCAATGGTTTAAGCCTGATGGTAGTAGCTACTATAAGCTGGTCATACCATTTGTTGCATCTTGCATGTGTCTTCAACTAAGCTTTGTATAATGCTGATCTGAAATCTCACGCAGGTGAGCATTGGTGCCGTCGGTGGTGGCGCCATTATCGGTGGAGGTGCCGTCACAGGCGGTGCTGCTTCATCAGGTGTAGCTGCTGCCGAGGCCCCCAAAGCCGAGGAGAAGGAAGAGGAGAAGGAAGAAAGCGAAGACGACCTGGGCTTCTCCCTCTTCGATTAGATCTTGTTTTGCTATATCCCAGTGCCTTGGCCCTATCGCAGTACTTTTGGTGTTATGTGCACATGATCCATATTATCCAGAGGCTTGTGAACCTGCCTAGTTGATTAAGAAAACTCTTGTTCATGAATGTTAAGAAATCTATGTGTTACTTTCGGTTCATGCGACGATTTGATTATGTTATTTAGCATCAAATATCCTACTGTAGTTTTTCTTTGCAAGGTTTTTTCCGTAGTATTGTTTCTCAGTTTCAGTATACATTGAATTGTAATCTGTGTGTTTTTTCTCACGTAGTTCTATACTACCAGTAGTAACTGGAAATCGCATTTGTTTTGCTTGTCTAGTTCCCGGAAGCATTCCATGTCGAACACAGTTAGCCCGAAATCAATGGCTTAGATCCCCCAAACCACTAGCATTGCTGCAATATTTTGTCCTGTGCTTAGAGAGGAAGGCGAATTTTGGTTATCTTGTTCTGTTCTTCCTTCGGCAGGAGTCAGGAAGATGCTTTGTTCATAAAGAGAATGTTTGATCGTCGGTTGTTGTCAGTGAGAGATAATATAGAAAATAACCTCATGTCAATTGTTGTTAGAGACTCATGACCAAAGTATCGTGCTGTTTGGAGCGGATAAGGCATGTGTTTCATCTGTCGTACGGAAGGAATATTCTAGAATCGAGTCCAGGGACCAGTTTATAGACACTTCGAGCAGTCATCTAGTCAAGCAACATGCATAGTGTTTCTCTGAACAGGGTACTCGGGGAGCAACATCTGGATGTTTACGACCACATGAGTCTCTTGGCCTTAATTATATATTAAAGGTGTATTTAGGGATTTATTCAATCCTCGTCAGTTTTGTAGTTGATGGTGTTTTTTGGACTTGAGCCATAAGTTGATAGGGCAAAATAGACTTGCCAATGTTTTAATATCGAATTTACATATAATTTGTTTGGATTTGGGGGATCTCTTAGAAGATCCGGTGTATGTGCATGCGAAGTAGAGACACGTGAAACTTTATCCTAGTTCGGGGCTTCTTCTAAGAGAATAACAACACTATGTGCAGTGTGATTACTAGTTGCTAGAAAAGTGAATTACAACAGAGAATTACACGAATAGTTAGTGCTATCTTGTGTGAATGATTTACCAATCCTCCCTCTCCCCTTTCGACGTTAACCTTTTATATAACCGGTGAAGACGACAGTTATTCCACGCGCGGAAGACGTCTTGACGTTTCAGATGATAACCGTCTAACGGAAGTTACTATCAGAGAAACATAAGAGACCGTTCACCGTGTAGCGGTTGTTGTCAGCGAGAGATCGTGTGCGGTTAGTGGACTAACGTACGTTCTAATCGCCTTGTCAGACGAACCGACAAATGTAGTTCATTGTCGTAGATAAATCGGTTGAAGATAGACTCGTCGTAGTAATTCCCATGACCACAGAGTGGTCACAGTAAGACTTACGACTACATGGTCGTAGAAAGACTTACGACTATGCAGTCATAGAAAGACTTACGACTATGCAGTCATAGAAGGACTTACGGACAAGGGTGGTCGTAGTAGGACTTACGACTATGCAATCGTAGAAGAACTTACAACTATATGATTGTAGAAGTGCTTACGACCATCCTACCATATTTACCTATTATCGATAAGAGGTATATTCAAGAAATATAATGACGTAATAATTTGAGAATTATTCTACCCTCGTCAAGACTTTTTTTTGTCTCCTCTTACGGGCCGTAGACATCTTTAGGTACGTTTTCAGCATTGAAGTAGCCTCAAACATTGATCTGTACTTATGCGGGCATCACCGGCCTAGTCCGATCCCCGCTAGGCTTAGCGGGGGAGGTTGTCCTTGTCCCTGAGCTTCATGGGGATCTGGTCCCCTACGGAGATCCCAAGGGATTAAAAATAGGCTCTATTATTTTAATACTAATAATAATAATGTGACTTGTCTATTAATTTATAATTATTTAGGCATACTTTTTTAAAAAAAATATAGCTTCAAAATATATATCCTAAAATATAGATTCAAGTTTTAATTCAATATACAAGAAAAAAATATAATGTCCTATTGAAAAACTATAATCTACTATAAAAGCATTTTTTAATTTTTATCGGATCTCCGCGGGGAGGACGACCCTGTCCCCGTCCCGCTAGCGTAAGAGCCCGTCTTTGTTCCCCGCGGGGGAGATGGCCACCGCTCTCCATGGAAAAAAAAATCTCCGATGGACCCTACTCCTGTAGGAAAAATTGTCATCCCTAGAATGAGGTTCTGTGCTAAGGCACAATCCCATGCGTATCCAAAGCTTTTTAGCTTTGGGAGTATGTCGGCTAATTTTCCTTCACACTGAAGGTGGCCGGAGATAGCTATCATCTTGACGAGCCGTCACATGTGATGCTCGTCAGGCCGGCATTTTTCACACTGATTCCCAGTTGTGTCCAGAAAAGAAAATGAGTAGAGTAGAAACTGACTAGCGTTTCTTGAGGAGCGAGGCTTTTGTGTTCTGCCACTTTCTGTGAGGGCATTTGACTGACGAACCGGATAGGTGCCAGCACAAAATTTTGTTAAGTTGATTCAGTTAGTGCAATGCTAAAGGCGAAACTCGAGGGCTCCAGTAACAAGATGCTATGGTGGGTTTTTTCCTCGTAAAAAATTAAATTTAATTTAAAAATAAGTTAGTAGGTCACATATCAGTAAGATATTATACTAACAAGGAGAGATACTACACTTATTTTTTTTCTCCAAAAAGTCAAGAAAGGTACGAGCTGTTTGGTCCACAGCCTGACCTTGATGGCACCTAAAATTCTGTCCTTTTTTTCTAGTGTTTTGGTTTTTTTGTTTTTTTTTTCGTATTCATTTGTATTGTTCGTGATGAGCTAATGTGTTTTTTATTTTTAATTTTTTTTAAAATTTAATTATGTCAAATAAGTTACTATCTGCTACAGTGTAATTTCAGTTAATTACAATAAAATTTCAGGTATAAGCTATTTTTTTAGCCAAAATAAGCGGCACTGTAATATGGAACTAAACAAACGATGTAGCCGAGAAAGGTCGAAAGAAAATTGGCCGAGACAGTGGGCTCGCTGCTGACGCATGTGCCTACGTGTCGGGCTAGGTTACACAGATCTTACCAAAAAAAAAAACGAAGGAATTTGTTGCGACGTGTACGCGGCGCGCGCTCGTCTCCGTCCGCCTTCTAGAACTCGATTCCCTTCCAGAAGAAAAATTCTATTGTATATCCTGAACTGTGCCACCGTGATATAATAATATAATTTTTTTCTTGCAGAAGGGGCAACGAAAAATGTGTGCCCGGAGCAGCCCAGCGACTCGGCCGGCACGGTTTTCAGCTTTACAACACACGATTTCTACGTTAAATTTCCCAGAAACTCTTATAGAAATCGGCTTAATTCCTACGTGAATCTAGAGGCTGCTCAAATAAGTTGATTTATAATTAAAATTACATCGTAACTGGTTGAAATTATTCTGTAGTTGATAGTGGCTTATTTAATATAACTAAATTTAAAAAATTTTAAAAATAGAAAACATGTTAACCCATCACGGACAATACAAATAAATACGAAAAAAATAACCGATAAAAAAGCTAAAAAACCAAAAAATTAGAAAAAAACGATATTTAGAAATATAAAAAATAAATCAGAAACTCAAGCCAAAATAAACGGCACCATAATCAGTAAGTTCCGCGCGTCAAAAAGAGCATCGATGTAGACTCGTCTTTGGGGAGAGCATCGATCGAACCACTGCTCTTTTATTTTCCTTTGATCAAAGTGGTGTTCTCGTAAGGTGAAAAAGGGACTGGTGATGCCTTGTTAAAGTAAGATCTCTTAATTATAAAAGTCATATTGTTCCATGCAAAATTTCTATATTACAGACAAAAAACTTAACAAGTACTGGTTTGAAAGATGCAATTAGTCTGAGTACTTGGGATCGACGGCATCCTGAGGGTACTCTAGCCTCTAGGGGTGGGTTAGCCTTGTTCCCGATCAAAGAGAGTGCCTTGTGGACAACGACATCATATCATACCACGCAAATAATGTGACCTATTATCTAGTTATATTTTGGCAAAGAGTCCATGAAACTTTTTTTTTATCCAGGACTTGCATATCAGCCTCCATCAAACCATGCAACACTCCATTCTCACGAATAGCCGCTCTGAATTCTGATGCTTCTACGTACACAGGAAAAATCGCACGAACAAATCGGCTTCATATTACATAAATCATTACTATTATAAAAGTATGAGTTGGTGGTCGTCGGTCCGTTCTCCCTTCTCTCTTCTCAGCCATCCAATTTGATCTGGACCATTCGTCTCTCTCCTCCTCTCTCTCTCATGATACAACCGCTCACCCACTTCTCTTTTTCCATCTTCTCGCGCATTCTGGTCACCCTTCTCTCTGTCGCTTGCACTCCAATGTTTAATGTGTGAAGCTGGCTAGACAGTAAATTCCGTCTCATTATTTTTATGACTCTGTTGCAACGCACGTACTCTACCTAGTTAAGATGATAAATTCGACTGATCACCACAACACGTGGATGCAAAACCAATAACAAGGTAACATAAGGGTTTAGGTGCAAAGCAACCACTTGGAATAAATACGTCACAACTCTCAACTCTCACGCGCTTGTCTACTACTCTACTGCTCCAAACCTCACAAAACTTTCCCCCCTCGATCCCCTAAAGAAATAACTGTTTTTTCCCCTTTTCCTTTTTTTTGTTCTTTCGCGAATTCGTCGGATCAAATTTGAATCCCCCCGGACTTGCGACGAAGTTTGCCGATTTCCTTCGAGGACGCGCGCAAATCGAGGTAGCCCCCCCTTTTTTGATGATTTTTTTTTTTGGGATAGTTCGGTTAGCTGTTGTTTCCGTGGGTTTTGTCACCTCTATGCGCTTTGGCGATCTATTCGAGCATAAATTTCGCAGTTTGGATGTCAAAATTTTGATTCTGAGGCGAGGTTTTGGGATTGTGGATGCCTGGAAGGCATCTTAGGGATTCGTTGGGGGGATAATTCCATGCGCAATTCGATGTGATCAGGCAAAAAATTGTCGCCTTTATGCTAAGATGTTAATACCATCTCATCGGTTTCTTGTGCACTAGTGTAAAGCCACAGGCTTACTTAGCCTTTGATCAACAAATAAAGCTGTTCCGGTGCAAGAAATCGCTTGTCTGCAGTGGAAGTTGGTGCTGCAGTATACACCTGATTTTTGCGCGCTCAATTTTTGTTCAGCGAATAGGATTGGTCCACTTATGTGTTTGTTACGATTCATCACCTGCTTCAATCGATTCTAGTGTGCCTGGGAAACTGGGAGCTACTTGTGTGTTGATGGTGGAAACCGCCAGCATCCTTGCTTAATGAAGCAATGCTTCTTCCCTTTTGTGTTCTGTTCTTGTAAACCTTCTGTGTGTTGATGGCTTTGGCGGCGCCCACAAGTTTGACAAGTCTTAAACCTTGCCAAGGAAAAGTTGCAACATGTGGGGAGCTCAGTAGGAAGAGAGGACTGGTCTACGAGATCAGCGTGTTAAGCTGTACTGCCCGTGCAGCATCTGTTTCTGCACTACATTTTCTGCCGCATGCTTGGATCTGTTGTAGTTGTATGGGCGTTGTCTCGGTAACTACTTGCTCATCTCATTGTCATGTCACAGAGCATGCGGTGCGGGAAGCTTGCATCCTTTTTAATTATACTTTTACTTTTATTTACTGTCTTTATTTTATTTAATGTAAACGGAAGCTATCAAGTGAATCTGATTGTCATGTCAAGTCAAGTCAATATCTCTGAATATCTGTCCTGACAATGAAGCATTATGATAAGCTTGGAATCTTGAACAGTTGAGCCAATTGTGTGATCCATAATTTTACTATGGAAGGTGAAGGCCAACTAAGTTGCTGATTTGTATTTGCCTTCTTTAAACTTGTGTCAGTGCAGAAGACCAACTGGCTTGCTAGGAGCCTAGAGTTGCCTACAGTGTGCCGGAAGTTTTGTTATCTGTTATCCTGACTTGCTGACTTCTAATGGGATGGGGAAACACCATAACCAGGCGCCTCAAAGTTTTTTCCATGGCCTTATTTATCTACTTCGACTATAAGGTGTTGTTGTACTTCTTTCTTATGCTGTTCTTTCAACAACCAGTCACTTCCGCTCTGGTAGAAACAGATTAACATCTTCTTGAGGTACAAGCAGGCTGTTCAGAAGAGAGTTCAATGGGTTAGCACCAGTAAAAAGAATGCTATATGGACAAAAACACACGAGCGAAATGCTCGCCGTGTTCTCAACCTGATGATAGAGTTAGAAGGGTTATGGGTTAAACTGGGCCAATATTTGTCCACAAGAGCAGATGTGCTTCCTGAACCCTACATAAATGTCCTCAAGCAGTTGCAGGACTCGCTTCCTCCACGCCCTCTTGAAGAGGTATGCATACCTGTTCTTGATGAATGGAAGATTGAAAATTATTACTCTCATAAGCATTTTCATTGATTTGTAAATCAATCTTAATGGCAATGATTAACAATGTATATGCTAACTGTACTGTAATTTATCTTCATCTTGATTTTTGTCTCTTGTGTGCAGGTTCGTGGAGCCATAGAGAAAGAACTTGGAAAACCCATGACTGATCTATTTTCTAATTTTGTCCTGGACCCTCTTGCAACTGCATCGGTAAGTTCTATGGTGTTCGAATGAACTTTAATTTATCTGATGGAAATTCGTAGTGTGCTCATGTGAGTCTTCGTGAACATTTCGTAACAGATAGCACAAGTTCATCGTGCAACTCTGACAGATGGCAGAGAAGTAGTTGTGAAAATTCAGCATGATGGTGTCAAAGAGATCATATTAGAGGTTTCTCTCTTTTCTGGAAAAATGTTTTGTAAAATAAGTAGGATTGCTATTACATTTTTGTATTGGTGATCAGGATTTGAAGAATGCAAAATCGTTAATCGAATGGATTGCATGGGCAGAACCTCAGTATGATTTCAATCCAATGATTGATGAATGGTGCAAAGAGGCACCAAAGGAACTTGATTTCAACCATGAAGCAGGTAATTCTCCTTGCTCAGGTTCTTATGCATGTGCTCCCATATTCTCTTTTTATTGAAGTCATGGTCTAGCATGGTCATCATGATAACTTATGGTATAAAATCTTTAATTTTAGAGAACACTAGGACCGTCTCCAGGAACCTCAGTCGGAAAACTGAATGTGGGAGTGGCAGTGTTTCCAGTGCTGTTGATGTTCTGATTCCAGAAATTATTCAGGTCTAATGGTCTATCTGTCACATCAATTTTTTTATTCTGTTTGTATAGTTATTTTTTTGCAAATCAAGTGACCATCATCTGACCCATTCTTCTCTGTGTATCAGTCAACTGACAAGGTACTAGTTTTGCAATATATGGACGGCATTCGCTTAAATGACAATGATTCATTGGAAGCACATGGTGTTGATAAGCAAAGGCTTGTTGAAGAGATAACTCGTGCATATGCTCATCAGATATACATTGATGGCTTCTTCAATGGCGATCCTCATCCTGGTATTTTAATTCTATGCATCTTGGGAAGATCTTCTGTCACCTCAATTGTATTGTTCAATTTGTTCCTTGTATTGCTTGCACATACATTCCTACTAACATGCATTTTTTTTCTGTAGGCAATTTTCTTGTGAGCAAGGAATATCCACACAAACCGATTCTCCTTGACTTTGGGCTCACTAAACGCATATCAGAATCAATGAGGCAGGCACTAGCAAAAATGTTTTTGTCATGCGCCGAGGTTTGTGACACTTTGATCTTGTGAATAATATGCCAACAAAAATGGAGTTAATCCAGAGAAGATTGTATCTTTTGCGGCTATAAGCAACAAACATTTCCTTTGGAGTAGCCGCATCCTTTTCTTACACTATATATAGAACCCAAACAAGCATGTCTTGTTTACTTTCTAATCTTTTCATATAATAGTATGACAATTTTTAGTCATTACTTACAAGTGATATGGCAGACTGGTAGATGATATGACACATCAACAAGATATTTGAGAAAGTGAGAAACAAGACGTAAACTGGAGCTCGGCTTTGTTTTTTACTACTATGCTTTAGCGTTCCTAGAGTCAATTACTATACTTATAAAAAATTTCCTGCAACATTAAGTCATCACAGGCTCTTATATTTCTGAAGTCTCAACCTATGATAAGTAAAATTTGCAAGACGGGGTTCTTCAATTTATTCTACCTTTTGTTGTTTATTTACCAGCTTGTCGTAATTTACAATTCTAAGATCTAACATGTCAAGTGTCAATGTGCAGGGAGATCATGTGGCACTGCTGTCAGCCTTTGCAGAGATGGGGCTTAAACTGCGGGTTGATATGCCTCAGCAGGCTATGGAGATCGCCACAATATTCTTTCGCCAGTCCACTACAGCAAATGAAGCAAAGGTTGGGTGAAGGCTACTACATCCATAGCAGATTGTTTTTTGTCTACTTTTTTTTATCACTTCAGAAAATTGGGGTAACTTTTTGGTTGTGATTTATTCCTGTTCATTAGGATAACATAAAGGCATTGAATGACCAAAGAGAACGAAACACCAAGGCCCTTCAAGAAAAGATGAAATTGAACAAGAAGGAGGTTCAACGTTTTAATCCTGTGAGTAGGGCATGCCCAGCTAACTACTTTCCTTTAAGCTGTGTTAAGTTGTCAACCAAGAGATGGGAGTTACATGAAAGTTTTCTCGCTTTCAGGTTGATGCTTTCCCTGGGGATGCAATAATATTTATGAGGGTCTTGAATCTTCTTAGAGGTACCTGTTTGTTTTGAACTTATCCATTCCTCTAAAACGTCCAGTATCATAGTGACATTTTTTTAAATCAATGCAGGGCTTTCAGCTTCGCTAAATGTTAAGATAGTTTATCTAGACATCATGAGGCCATTTGCTGAATCAACTTTGCTAGGGTGAGATGCTTGTCATGCCTATGGTTTGCAGCAGCTTTATAGTAAAACATTCTTCTTTTCATTGCTTATTTATGCCTTCATTGATATCAGGAGTATAATGCGTGGACCCACAACTAACAGTCAGTGGATTTATGACTCACCTGTTAACTGTGAAGTGGAGTCTAAACTTAGGAATCTTCTACTTGAGTTGGGAAGCGACAAAATTTTAGGAATACAAGTAGGTCAATTATCTCATACAATTCATTTACGTGTAACGACATTGCTGTACCAAATTTGTCTGCCCAAAAATCATATCATGCATTTAGCAGTGATATCTGCATCTGGTCATAGCTTGTTGCAATGGTGCCTTACAGTTCTTCCTTTTCCCAGGTCTGTGCATACAAAGATGGAAAGGTCATAATAGATACTGCTGCTGGTATGTTAGGGAAATACGATCCACGGCCTGTTCAACCTGATTCTCTCTTTCCAGTTTTCTCGGTGACAAAGGGTATCACTGCTGGGATGGTACATTGGCTTGTTGACAAAGGGTGAGTGGTTAATTTCAATACCAAGTTTGTTTAACGTGCTAGTCTAAATCTGTTTGCAGGCCATCAAGTTACACTGTATTATAGAATTCTTAATGCTACATTCGAAGTTTTGCTCATCCTCATCAAGTACGAGGTTGTTGACTGTTGAAAAATCATAAAGTTTCTTGATATTGTGTATGTTCTGACGCGCTTAAAAAGTGCGCTGTGCTTCTATTTTATGCTTTATAGCATCTAATTCTTTTATGAAGCGGCTCCTTTGAATCTCCGCCACTTGTGCGTGATGGTATTTAGAGAACATTGAGCATCTTTTCCCTGCTAGCTTACGCTTTTAGTATGCTTTGTCTGGTCCACTTAATGACAGCATGTTGTGATCTTTCAGGAAGTTAAAGTATGAGGAAACAGTTGCCAATATATGGCCAAGATTTGGAACTAACAGAAAGGAGCTAATAAAGGTACTGGAACTTCTTCACTACTGTTATTTGATGAGACTTGGTGTTTCTTGGGACTGACTCTAAGAGTATCTCATTTTTTACTTCCTAATAAAGGTCCACCATCTTCTAAATCATACATCTGGTTTACACAATGCATTGGGAGATGTGGTGAAAACTGATCCTATGTTGGTATGTGATTGGGAAGAGACACTACACCAGATTGCCAAGTGTACACCTGAAACTGAACCTGGTTCAGCACAAATTTATCACTACCTATCCTTTGGTTGGCTGTGTGGTGGAGTCATAGAGGTATGTCTCTCCCCTACCATCGCATAAACTGAACCTTTTATATTATGGGAGAACTGAGCCTTGTTAATTTGATCAATGTATCTTTATGGGGTCACTTAATTGTATTAATTCGCAATCTGGCTAAGGGTTGGCTAAATTTAAATGCAAAGCCCCACCAGGTTATCTTTTTCGGTTATGGGCTATTGGCATTTAAGTAGAGGTAATTAATCTGAGACTTTCTCTGGTGCTTGGAAGGCAATGGAGGTACCTCAACTCCAAAATATATCAACCCTTGATTAACAAAAGGGTAGCTTAGGTATAGGATTTTTGTAAACGTGATTAATTTGTTAACGAAAGGGATACTATTAATTGGCCTAAGCCCGTAATTGTCGCAAGCCAGTTTATCTGTGCTAATTTAGATCATTGTCAATAGCATTGGTTGGCACAGCTCGACAGCGACGACGGGTGAGCTGCACGTCCACCATAGCACACACGGAGGACTAACTTTCATTGATTGTGCCTGAGTGTTAAATGACTACTATTATCACTATGGAAATTGCTACCATGAATGATGCATTTCTACCTGCCATTCTTCGTTGATGCCCATCCTCCTAACTTGCTCCTATGGATGCCACTGTCTCGCCATTGTTTGAGCCTTTGAGGCTGAAAGGATAAGGAATAATTAGGATTTGGCAGCTTCCAACCGAAAGAATAGGCACTGTTTCTATTCTGTTGCTCCCTTCCTAATCTGATTGTGTTATGAAATTATCTAACCCTTTGCCCTATTTTTAAGTCAATACCTGGCCCACAGTTTTAGTACCTTCCCATAGGCATCAGATTGTATACAAATGAACGGCTAATATCACTTCCAAGCACCAGAGAAAGTCTCAATTAATCTAAGACTTGTATGTCGATGTACTGTTCTGCCTTTCACGAATTATAAGTTTCTAACACTGATATTTGACAATAATAGCATGCATCCGGGAAGAAGTTTCAAGAGGTCCTAGAAGAGGCTATTGTTCGTCCTCTTCACATTGAAGGGGAGCTATATATAGGCATTCCTCCAGGTATGTAGCACAGTAGCAGATGTCAAATAAATCAGTGCTTAGATTGTTTACAAGATTTATTTCCAATTCAGCTTCTATCTTTTTAAATATTGTGCACTTGATTTGTTATTTATTTTTTGGTGAATATCCAAATTATCCTCTATATTCCTTTTTGTGTGCTGACAGAGTCAAACAATATTACTTGAGCAATGTTTCGAATTTGTAAAGTACTACATTGGAGTTTTGATTTCTCAAAATGTGATTAATGGAGCTTTATAATGCAGCATCACAGTTTTAATGCTTCCAAGTTCTGAGGCATTTTTTGACGAGTCTCCATTTTCTTACAATGTTTTCGCGTCCAGTTACATAAGGACGGATGCTTGTTTTCATAATTTACGTAAACATGTTTTTTTAAAGGGAATTTACATAAACATGTTGATCTTTTTCTTCTTTCTTTGAACTCCTGGATGGAGTATCCGCTCTTTTTGGATATGTGTGATGAAGTTGGATAAGTGAGGTTGCTGCTTTGATCATAATTTCATTGTTCCAGATATCCCGCGTCTGATGTCCATAAATTTGTGCCCCTTGTCAGGTGTTGAATCTCGCCTGGCAGCACTGACAGTTGACACCGAAGAACTTCAGAAGCTATCAGGAATCAGGGCAGGGCCGGACATTCCACCAGAGTTGCTGAGCAACGTTGCGCAGATGGCGACTGGTTTGCCGGTTCTTTTCAACACGCTCAACATTCGCCGGGCCATCATCCCTGCTGCCAACGGCCACTGCTCCGCGCGTGCGCTCGCCCGGTACTACGCAGCGCTCGCAATGGGCGGCTCCGTTCCTCCGCCACACTCCGCCGACTCCAAGTCGCCCCTCGGCAGCCATGTGCACACCCCCAAGTTCCCTACCACCCCTCCCAAGAAGAAGATAGGCTCCTCAAAGAAGGGTGGCAGCTCCGCGCAGAACCTCCTGGACGCGAGCCACGGTGACAAGAAGGGCTACACCCAGCTGCGCAGCAGCAGCGACGTGGACGAAGCGGCTGCGGCGGCCGGTGGAAGCGCCAGCAGGAGGATGTTCA
This sequence comes from Bonia amplexicaulis, assembly GCA_036346245.1. Lineage (NCBI taxonomy): Eukaryota > Viridiplantae > Streptophyta > Magnoliopsida > Poales > Poaceae > Bonia > Bonia amplexicaulis. Next base: position 23,964,690 of record CM070752.1, on the reverse strand, counting down.
GCGACGGCAAGATCGTGGACGCCTTCATGGGCGTCGGCGACTACTCAGGCATGATCCACCCGAACGGCAAGTTTGGGCTCGGGTTCAGGAGGTACAACAACTCGAGGGGGGAGGTGACGAGCTTCGGGCACTCCGGGATGGGCGGGTCGACGGGGTTCTGCGACGTGGAGCACGGCTTCGCCATCGCGGTGACGGTGAACAAGATGTCGCTGGGAGGCGTGACGCGGAGCGTCGTGCGGTTCGTGTGCGAGGAGCTGGGCGTGCCTGTGCCCGACGAGTTCTCCGGCTCCGGGGAGAAGGGGCCCGACATGGTGCTCAACCTTGCACCGCCGCAGTAGCTAGCCGCCGTCCAGCCTGTGGCAAGACTTGCGTTGTCAAACAAGTGCTGAGCTAATAGTAGATACCAAGGGGACAAGCACAGAATTATCACGGTAGTATATACAAATGTAATACACATGCATGCCATTTTGTTTTGATATGGCAATACATTTGTAAACTCCAATGACTGTTACATGTGACAACTGTGCAATGGTTAAGAACCAGGTCTTTTCGGTGATTACAAGTTTTACTTTGGAATTTGCAAATGTCCGGATGCTAACTCCATGCGACCGGTCGTAATATTTTTTAATCATATATGTAATATTTCTTAATCATATATATAACAAAAATATTTGATAAAATTTCGATATTGCATCGATTATTGCACACATAAAATCAAAATATTGCGAACTAAAACAAACACCTACTAACACTGAAAGGAGAAGGCCACCCGCATCCTCGCAGCGTACGGATGGGTGGCCGAGCAAATGGCGAGCTACAGCCGGGAGACGCGGCGGCCGAGCTAGCCTACAACGCGTAGGAGGCCAGAGGCCGCGCCTACATGCGGACCGTGGCGGCCACTGCTGGTGCTGGTGCAGAAGTAGGCCGCGCCTGCACGCGGTGGCCGCGCGCGGCCATCTCCTCCCCACACGAGGCGGCGGGATACCTCGATCGAAGGCGACGGGGATGCGAGGGAGGAGGAGGAGGGGCCGTGGGGGCAGTTGGGGTTGGGTGGTGGTTGTTTTGGGCGGTTAGGTGAGGGAGACGGAGAAGTAATGCTTTGGGAGAAAGAAAGAGTCAAGGGAATTTGAGGAAAAGGAGAATAATCTCAGCGTCTGATTTTTTTTCCTGTAATGTACGTCCACAAAGTAGCAATTCCCTTCAGCTTTAGCTTTAGATGTGTGTATGTAATGTATCTGATAATTCAACGCTGCTACGGCCAACTACCTCGGTTCGCTGAAAATTTTAGTAGTATTATATATAGTGGTTGCCGTCCTTCCCTCGTGGTGGCGGTCGGCTTGTTCCCCTTGTCGTGCTCCCTCCATGGTAGCCGTCTTCTTGGCCGTGCTACCTTGGCCTTGCTCTCCTTAGGCTGGTTGATGGTGTTGGGCTTGGGGATGGATCTTGAGGGGTGGAGAAATGGTGATGATGGTTGTGGTTTTGATCAGTGCTAGCTGTTTGGTCTTCGCTCACATGTTCTCTCTCTCCTAATGCCTGGCTGTCTCGGCCTTATCCCCTTTTCTACTTGTTGGAACTGAACCCATCAATTTCGATCGCTACTTGCCAGGAGAAAACACACACATGTTTTCTTCCTTGGAATGACACACGAACACGAGTTTTTCTTCTCTCTGTTCTATTCGCTCGCAACTCCTCCAATTGCTTACAAGAAGTACATGGCTTAAATAAGCCTCACGCATGCACTAAGTCGACTAACAACTGGCACCTATTCTCACGCCACTGTCTGGGATCTTCTCCACGATTCGCACGACTAGCACTCTAAGCACCATCCGAAAGACTCGACCACAGCTGCTTGGCCACGGCTTCTCGACAACGCACTGTCGACCACTTCACCGACCATGGCTTATCGACCACAGTTCTTCGATCGCAGCTCCGACTACACATGTCTTCGAGCACTGACCGTCGACTGTAGCTTATGACTATTATGCTACGACCACTGCACAGTTCGACTTACGACCATGACCACAGCGTAGTTTGACTTACAACCACTATAGCTATGACTTACGACCATTGCAGCTACGATTTACGACCACTGCAGCTACGACTTACGACTACGTCTGCTGCGTCTGATCTCCGACTCCAGAGTCTCTGATTGCTCTCTGACTCCAGGTCTTCGACTGCTACACGTAGTTGAATACATGAGTACTCAACACGACTACATCGTACTCGAACACACCGAGCATGCGACACATGACTTACAACGTACTCGAACACACTGAGTACTCGACACACGACTACAACATACTCGAAGACACCGAGTACTTGACATACGACCATGCATTACTCGAACACACGAGTACTTGGCTACGACTATAGTACTCGAACACACCGAGTACGCACAACAAGATTAGTTCCAACAATCAACTCCCTAATCGTATTGTCTTATCTTTGATATGTTGACTTACGACGCTGATGACCCACATCGTCTTGCCGTACATAGTAGCCTCCTCTTGCCACACTCAGCAGCATCTTGCCACACGTAGTAGCCTTCTTTTCTTGCCACACGTAGTAGCCTTCTTTTCTTACCACACTCAACAGCATCTTGCCGCACGCAATAGCCTCCTTCTTCTTGCCGCACTCAGTAGCATTTTTTGCACGCATCAACCCTCTCATCTCGCTGCATGCAGTGGTCTTAATTCTCTTCTTGCCACACGTAGCGGCCTTCTCTTCTTGCCACACGCAGCGGTTTCACCTTGCTACATACAGTGGCGATGACTTCACACCACTGTCTTCGGCTTCTATCTTGCCTGGAGTCTGTCGCCACCCGTAATCTCCACCTCGCATGGAGTCTACCACTACGTCACCTCTAGCCTCCACTCATGGAGTCTGCAGTTGGTGCGTCCGTTTGTCGTCACACCATGGTGATCACGTCGCCGCCGTCAGTGTATATGTCATGTGCGAATCTGGCACACCGTGCTGGCCTCCCCATGGTGCGCGGACCTTCGCCATTGTGCTCTTGAGCACATGGTGCTGCAGCTGACTCATCGTCAGCACCTATGCGCCTCCGTCCGATGCGCGCCGCTGCGCATGCCATCACGTCGACCAGCGAGTCCTTGCCAGGCAGCTTCTTCTCACACCTTGAAGCTCTGATACCAACTGTTGGAACTAACCCATCAGTTCTGATCACTACTCGCGCGGGAGAAAACGAACGCATGCTTTCTTCCTTGGAACAACACACGCACACGAGTTTTTCTTCTCTCTATTCTATTCGCTCTCAACTCCTCCAATTGCTTACAAGAAGTACATGGCTTAAATAAACCTCACGCATGCATCAAGTCGACTAACAACTGGTACCTATTCTCACGCTACTGTTCGAGATCTTCTTCATGATCAGCACGACTAGCACTCTGAGCACCATCCGAAAGACTTGATCACGCCTCACGACCACGGCTTGTCAACCACAGTTCTTGACTGCATCTCTGACCACACAGGTCTTCGAGCATTGACAGGTCTTCAAGCATTGAACCTTGAGAAGCAATTAATCTACAAAAGAGATTCCCGGGCTACCTCTGAGTTGTACTCCTAAGTACGTACCGAGCCATCGGAGTTATATTGCAGCGGTGTTTGGTGTATTTGTATTCATTGCCTTCTTTTGTAGCTTGCTGCACGCCGTTGCAAATGACCCATCCCACCTGAAGATTTTACAGACAATTGATTACCACAAATTTTACAAACAGCATACCTCACCAAATTCCCATCATCGTCGGTCTTGAACTTCTTGTCGAAATCGTTCTAGACTCCTGATGTAGTAGTTCTTGTTCTTTTTTGTATCCATGCTATGGGATGTGGATGCGCTTGTTAAGCCAGCAGAAGATAGATCGATTGGACCCTACGCCACCGGGGCCGTCGCTTCTTCTGGCTCTCCAGTTTGTTGTGGATGTGGACCTTCCGCGGATGGATATCCTTTTTGAAAGGATTGCATGTCCTCCGCCGAGAGGCCAAATTCGAAGAGTTGAAAATCGTAGTTCTCCATTGAATCAACTACAAATTAAAATAGTAAGGAACAATTAACTTATTGTTGAATCAATAAATAATAGCAAAAAATAAAATAAGATAGCACTATTATCTCTTTTGCAGCTCTCCGAAAATTCTTTGAGGATTTTTGAATTTTTTGAATTTTGCATGAATTTCTCACTAATTTTGCCAAATTTGAGCAAATACTATCGGATTTTTCACAGCTAAACAGAGAGATGAAAGTGAGGTTTGATGTGTGAAAAATAGAGACCGGCTACCCCCATATTTATAGAAAAAATTATATATATATATTTTAATTTTTTTGCTATTTTTTGAATTTTTTACACCCAAACGGTCAAAAAATGACTAAATTAGCCGGACCGAGCCGTGCCATGCCGTGCCGACGTGGCCCGTTTACGACTGTTGGCAACGGGTCGAGTTGTCTTTGTGCTCGCACGACTCCACAATCATAAACGAACCGCGTTCGTCCCCGTGCTCTGTTGTCGGCCTACCACGCACGGCTGCACGTGCTCAAGGTCGGGCTAGCGATGTCGAGCCATGGGTAAGACGCGAAGGCTTGGCTCATCGGACGGTTATAACCGAAACCATCTCTTTCTCTCTCCTGCCGGTCCCCCCACGCTCGGAATTCTCTGACTTTAGGGAGTAAAGTCACAGCGTCCATCAGCCAACGAACGGCTCGGATGTATGTTTTGATTTTTTGATTTTTTTTATTTCTAGTTTTTAGTTTTTTTATTTTTATCTTTTTGTAATTTTTTCTTTTTTATATATTTCTTTATATTATCTGTGTTAAAATAACATATTTTTAAAATAAAGATAACTATTTTTATTTAAAAATATGTTATTTTAACACGTATAATATAAAGAAATATATAAAAGAAAAATTACAAAAGATAAAAATAAAAACTAAAAACTAGAAATAAAAAATCAAAAAATCTCGATACATCTAGGCCTTTGATCACCAAATGGAGGCCTTTACGTGAGCCTGTTTGTTTCACTTAAGATTATTATAATCAGCTTATACATCATAAGTGGAAACAAGCAGACAGATTATAAGCTAGCTTATTATAATCTAATAGCCCAGATTATTATAATCTAATAAGCTCAAAAGGAGCTTATTTCACTTATTCGACTTATAGATCACCTTTTATCTAAATGACCATAAAACTTGAAAAATTACCCACCTTTGCCATTCATTAACTCCCAACCTTCAAACATTATAAGCTCAGGGCATTGTAGTATTTAAACATTCGAATACAACAATTCATAACTCTGATAATCCAGATTGCCAAACACGTGACAGCTTATTTCCCACCAGCTTATTATAAGCTAGCTTATATAGGCCCTGTTTGTTTCCACTTAAGATTATTATAATCTAGCTTATAGTTGCAGATTATATAAGCTAGCTTATAATAAGCTGGTGGGAAATAAGCTGTCAGGTGTTTGGCAACCTGGATTATCAGAGTTATGAATTGTTGTATTCGAATGTTTAAATACTACAATGCCCTGAGCTTATAATGTTTGAAGGTTGGGAGTTAATGAATGGCAAAGGTGGGTAATTTTTCCAAGTTTTATGGTCATTTAGATAAAAGGTGATCTATGTTCTAAATAAGCTCTTTTGAGCTTATTAGATTATAATAATCCCGCTATTAGATTATAATAAGCTAGCTTATAATCTGTCTGTTTGTTTCCACTTATGATGTATAAGCTAGATTATAATAATCTTAAGTGGAAACAAATAGGATCATAATCTGTAACTATAAGCTAGATTAAGTGAAAACAAACAGGGCCATAGTAAAGTCACGCTGTGACTTAAGTGGAAACAAACAGGGCCGTAGTAAAGTCACGCTCTGACTTTACTACGTACAGGCAGAGAATACGCGCCGCCCCGCCCCCCACGCCGCCGAATCCGAGACTTCGATCTCGGATTCACCGCACCGATCCCCAGCCGAAGCTCCATCTCCTCCTCTTCTCCGCGCGTCAGGTAGAGCCCTACCTCGATCGCTCTCCCCCCCGTCTCCGATTCGTCGCGCTTCTTTTGGTGCCGTCTCGCCCGATCTGTAGGGGTGGGGTGGGTGGCATGGTTTTGTTGCGGGTTTGGGCGAATCTGGGTCATTCTAGGGTTGGATCTGGGTGGATTCGGTGGAAAAGGTTCGGTTTTTGACGGTGGGGTGGTGGAGGCAAAGGTCGCGGTTTTAGGGTTGGTTTGTCCGGTGACGATCTAGGGCTCTTTTGCCGTCGAGAAGATTGTTGCCTTCTGTTTTTCCAATGTATGTTTTGGTTGATAGGTTCCTTGTTACGTAGGATTTGATTTTTCTGAGAAGATTTGGGGGATAGTTGATGCTTTGTGCTTAGTGATGGTAGAGGAAGCGCTCTCTTTTTGCTGTATTTGGTGTTGTACTGTATTATTAATTCTTAGTTATTGGATTCTAGCCGTATGAACTAGTGGGCTAGTGCATGCTCCCTGAAATTATGCATTACATGTGATGGCATCTTAATCTATCTTAGACGTGAGGTTAACTGCAACGAAAATACAAGATGAAGTGGTTGCATGGATTTGTTATAGTTTTGATACTGTTTAGGTATCTTAACGACAATCTAAAAAACAAGGAATGGGACGGCAGTGTTGTACGTTATAATCAACTTGATGTGTTCGTAGATTTAACTGTTGTCTGAAATGTTTTTAACAGTGCTTCTGATTTTTCCTGAAAGTGTATAGTAGATTGTTGGTAAAGATATCCGTTGTATGGTACTTGAATCCTCAGGACAAGTGATACTACATATTGTAATGGCTTAGATGCTGTTAGTGGGGTTAATGTTTAGAATCACGCATTCAGCAGAACCAGTTTTGTGAATTTAGTAGCTGAATGTTATATATTTTTGTTTCTCTTGGGTAGTTATACCTCTAGTCCCTTATGTGATATATTATTGACCATCTACATGATGTTTTCGTATATGTGTCTTTTACAAAAGTTACAGAATATATGTCTAGATTTGCCTTGTACAGTTACTAATTTTGTGTCTTTTGCTAACACGTTTATGTGCAAAAGTAACCAGGTGTATCTCCATACACAGCATCACTTCTTTCCAGAACCTGTGCTGTGCATTTTGTTGATAACTAGAGATCATTAATATCTGCTTCTCTCCTGTTGTTCTCCTATATGTTGTACTTGCTTCTTGTGGCTAACATGTTATGTATCTGCTACAGCCATGGCAGGAATGGTACCAGAGGGTTCCCAGTTTGATGCTAAGCACTACGATTCTAAAATGCAGGAGCTGCTGTAAGTAACCTTAAATAGATGTTTTATCTCAACTACCTGTTGTTTTCGTTTGTAGCGTGCATTTAGCTATGTGCTGTGTCTCCTCTGATGGATTGCATATTATCTACTTACCAATATTCATTGAATACAGGAACCAGGGTGAGACTGAGGAGTTCTTCACTTCGTACGATGAAGTTCATGAGAGTTTTGATGACATGGGCCTCCAAGAGAACCTCCTCAGAGGCATTTATGCTTATGGTATGCTGAGTATGTTGTATTTTACAATGTTTGCCTTTCACAGTTGTATTCGTCTCATATGGTCATCTTTTGTTTATAGGTTTTGAGAAGCCTTCAGCAATTCAGCAAAGGGGAATTGTTCCTTTCTGCAAGGGGCTTGATGTGATTCAGCAAGCTCAATCAGGAACCGGAAAGACTGCTACCTTCTGTTCTGGAATTTTGCAGCAGCTTGATTATGGTTTGGTCGAGTGCCAGGCCTTGGTCCTTGCTCCCACCCGTGAGCTTGCACAGCAAATTGAGAAAGTCATGCGTGCGCTCGGTGATTACTTGGGTGTGAAAGTTCATGCATGTTTTGGAGGAACTTCTGTTCGTGAGGACCAAAGAATTCTTGCAAGTGGGGTGCATGTTGTTGTTGGGACACCTGGTCGTGTGTTTGACATGTTGCGTAGGCAGTCTCTCCGCCCTGATAACATCAGGATGTTTGTTCTGGATGAAGCTGATGAGATGCTTTCTCGTGGTTTCAAGGATCAGGTGAACACTTTTGTTATATTTCTTCTGCTCTTTTTCTACTTAATTATCTCCTTGTCAACGTTAGTAGTTTGCATTTGGTGTGCTGCATTTTAACACTACTGACACCATTGCCGAATTGCTCAATTGAAGTGAGAAAGCTTAAATCTTTGTGCGCATATTTATTATATGTAAATACAACTGAATTTTAACTTTATGTGGCAGTTTGCCATGTGATATGTAAAGTGTTTACTGTTGTTAGATGTTCTAAGTTATTGGGTAAAATGTCATTTGACATGCTTAGGTTGGAAACTGTTTGGCTAAACCAGTTGAATCATTCTGAAATGTAACTTTTTTTGACAACTTACTGTTATGCTGTTCTTCAGTTATGACTTAGTTCAAATTACTGTTCCATGTTATGACTTGTTAATGTTTATTTCATTTTGCTATGTGCAGATTTATGACATCTTCCAGCTCCTCCCAGCAAAGATTCAGGTTGGTGTCTTCTCTGCTACCATGCCCCCTGAAGCCCTTGATATTACTCGCAAGTTCATGAACAAGCCTGTGAGGATCCTTGTGAAGAGGGATGAGCTCACCCTTGAGGGTATCAGGCAGTTCTATGTCAATGTGGAGAAGGAAGAGTGGAAGCTTGACACACTCTGTGACCTGTATGAGACCTTGGCCATCACCCAGAGTGTCATCTTTGTGAACACCCGCCGCAAGGTGGACTGGCTTAGTGATAAGATGAGGGGCAGGGATCACACAGTTTCTGCTACTCATGGTGACATGGACCAGAACAGTAGGGATATCATCATGAGGGAGTTCCGATCTGGTTCTTCCCGTGTGCTCATTACCACCGACCTGCTTGCTCGTGGTATTGATGTCCAGCAAGTGTCCCTGGTCATCAACTACGACCTTCCGACCCAACCAGAGAACTACCTGCATCGCATTGGTCGTAGTGGCCGTTTTGGCAGGAAGGGTGTTGCCATCAACTTTGTGACCCGTGATGATGAGAGGATGCTGTTTGACATCCAGAGGTTCTACAATGTGGTGATTGAAGAGCTGCCAGCCAACGTTGCTGACCTTCTGTGATCAAGTTCTAAAAGATATGGTAAGTGTTGTGGTTATAGATCAAACAGAGAGATAGTATAGTAGTGGAGATGTTAGGTGAGCAATGCTTTCTCTGGGTGCTTCTCAGGTTCAGGACAGGTTTGTATATATTCACATAGGGAGTATTTTACAGTTATTTCTTTACACCAAGCATTCCTCTTAAGGATATTTATGTCATTATACATGTCCTATTTTGGGCTTTACAACCTTCTAACAGATCGGCTGAGCTTAGGTGGGGCCATCCCTACAATAGCTGTTGCGGTTACAGACTAAACAGAGAGATAGTATGGTAGTGGAGATGTTAGGTGAGCAATGCTTTCTCTGGGTGCTCCTCAGGTTCAGGACAGCTTTATATATATTCACATGGGAAGTATTTTACAGTTATGTTTTCTCAATTTGGGCTTTACAGTCTTCTAACAGGTCGGCTGAGCTTAGGTGAGGACCACCTCTACAACAGTAAGGAACCTGTTAAGGCTTGTTTTTGTTGAAATATAACCAACTTTCTCGTCTGGGGTGGGGGAGTGATAAAGGTTAGGGGGTTCTACTTTAAAGTCGTGGTCGTGTACAATTTCCAATTTTTTTATGCTATTTTTTTTGGGAATTGTTGTAGTTGCTAAGCTGTGCTACGTGCTGGGTTTAGCTCGAGGGAGATGCTGCTGGAGTCCCGAGTTTTTTTTAAAAAATAATCCATTTTATTTGAAAATATAGAAATATACATGTGTTCTAATTTTTTTTACAGAAATAGTCTCCAGTCGCTCAACCGTTAGACGATTAGACCCTATCGCTCAACTGTCGAGCGACATGCAAGCGGTAACTCTACCACTAGGCGACAAGTATGCAGTCGTTTACATGTACGTGGTTGAACCGACGTTGTCGAAGCAACGTGATTGACATAACGTAGTCGAAGATTAGTGAGTGGTCGGAGAGAACAGCGTGGTCGAAACATTAGTCTAAATGTCGTGGTCGAAGACTTGTGAGTAGTGGTCGAAGTGAACGTGGTCGAAGATTAGTGAGTAGTCGAAGTGAACAATATGGCTGAAGATTAGTGATTGGTGAGAGGTGTCACCGAACAGTTGGGCGACAGAGCTTATCATCCAACCGTTGCGCAACTGTCCTGTGTGTCGCTTGACCCTTGGGTGAGAGGGTTCAGTTGCTCAACGGTTGGATGGCTGGAGGTTATTTCTATAAAAAAAATTGAAATGTAGGTATATTTATGAATTTTTGAATAAAAAAGGGAATATTGTTTTTAAAAAAATCGCTGGAGTCCTTAGTTTATTTGTTAATACTATGTATGACCGAATGATGTTATTTATTTGTGTCATCCTTGACTCTATCGCATGAATGCTGCAATCAGTACTAGTACTGCTATTATTATTCTGATTAAAAATTGTTACACTTAGCAATAACCTATGATGTTACTGCCTGTTGCCGGCAAGAAGCATCTGCTCCGGCGTCGGTGTGTTCTGAGGTGAAGTAGTTTCTGGGAGCCGTCTTGGCTTTTGAAAGCCTCGCGCTTAGATGTGATCGGTCGAACAAGTAACTTAGATTGTGCACTATTTTTTTTGTCTGCTTTATGATGTACTTCAAAGCATTTTGTAGGGTCGGTGGTGTCTCCGGACTGCTGATGGCGGTCTCGGACACGCTTACGATGCGCTGCGCCCGCTCCAATAGAAGTAACTGCGACGCGTAAGCCTTCACCATGAATGAGAACATTAGATGGCGTGTTGTCGCCCACAACTCTGCGTCCTGTAGGCATTGCAGGGGCAACCTGTACGATGATACACGATGCACAAAATTTACAATCTATGGACCCCAGATAGTGTTGCTGTCGTGTAACGACTCGAACTCGTTGTGCTACAACACGTAGTACCTCGATGGTTTGCCCTTGGCCTAGCGCAGACGGGCACTAGTCCACCGGAAGTCCATATTGGGCCCTTCTATCAGGTCGGTGAACTCGCCGAATGGGTGCACTGACGTCATGATGGCCGGACATCCGATAGGGAAGTGCTCCCAACTCCACAGCTACAGGAGCACGTAGCAGACGACCATGTTGGGGGTATCAGCAGTGGCGTGCTGGCAAGCGTCACACAACCTCGATATATGGCGCACAGGACGGCTAATCCCCAGCTGTACTGAGGCATCGCCCCAAACTCCATGTCAACCAAAGATTCGGCGAGATGGATGAACTTGGTGTTGCAAATATCGCCGTGTGTGGCTGGAAACATGCTCTAACCAAAAAGCTGAATAAGGTTTATGACGAGGTGCATCCTGACAATCTCGAGCGGTGCATCCTGTGGGTACACTGAAATTATTCAGCCAAGTATATACGATGCCACAAGCACCCTTCAGGATAGCCAGGTCGAACCGGTCCGTCAGCCTCTCCTTCCAGTCTGCTGGTCCAGGGGCTAGAACAAGCGTGTCATCCCGGAGAGGGAGACCGGTTAAGAATGAGACGTCCTGTAGAGTGACCATCACCTCACCTACCGAAAGCGGAATATGTGCATCCTAGGCCTCCACCTGTCCACTAGTCCTACGAGCAGGCTGCCGTCGATGGTGAACTCGTGTTCGATAGAGACTAGCCTCGCAAAGGACAATAAGCTCGTGGCCCGCAGGATTGGGACGTAGCACTCGTCCAGTTCCCACGAATTCCTTCCACCCCGTAGCTTCAAGGGCGGAGGGCTAGCCGCGTGTAAGATCGAGGTGGCCGACTAGAGGGGGGTGAATAGGCGGTTTTTAAAAATCTCTACAAATTATTGCTAATTAATTAGAGAGCCTTTTTATTTGCCTAAACCAAGTAACTAAAGCGGAAGGGAATGACAATATGGTTTAGCTCAAATATCCCCTACAATAAGAATATCGCCTAAGAGTACAAATTCTATTCTAGGTCAAGGTTTGCAATCCTAGAAGTGCAAGCAACCAATTTAATTCTATGAATGTAAATTGCTTGAATGTAAATAAGGAACAACAAAACAAACCACAATTTGACACGGTCTCTTTTTACCGTGGTGTTCGGAGAGTTACCGCTCTCCCCTAATCCACGTTGAGGTTAGCCCGGACGAATCGGACCGGCTCCACACATTAAGCCGAAACACCTCAATCCACTAGTGGTAGCTCTTTCCCGCTCCGGTAGGTGAGCTCCAACCTTCACAACTTTGCCGGCCTTCTCACAACCTTCGTTGAGAAGATCACCGCACGACGCCTCCAACGCCGCCTAGAGCTCAGTAAACTCCAAGAGTAATAAGTCAAGTCCTTCGCTTGACTCTCACCACATGCAACGGATGCACAAGCTCACTGGACACAAAGTCCTCACCTAGAGGCAACACATGCACTCTAGTCCTCTTCTCCTTTCTCACAAAGTGCAACACATGCACAATAGAGTGGAGAACCTTAACCTAGCTCAAGGGTCAACAAAATGAATGCACCAGCCACCTCTCCAACCGGCCTCAAGGGGTATAAATACCCACATCAAAAACTAGCCGTTGGAGCAAAGTCCTGAAAAATTCAGACGAGCGGAACTACCACGCCAACTACCGGTAGTACCGCTCTACTGACGCTGTATTTATGTGGCTATGTCGAGCTTCGAACTAGCAGTTACATAGTCGGTAGCGGTAGTACCGCCGTTCAATTTTGCTTAGTACCGCTCGACGGTAGTACCAAGAAAGTCGTGCAGTAGTTCCGCCGAGTCGAGCCCAAACTTGGCGCTCTCGGAAAAAGGGTCCGCCGAGGGTCGGAGCTTAGGGAGCCGGTAGTACCGCAGCAACACATGCTGGTACTTCGCTCACCCAGTAGTACCGCTCACACGAGCCAGTAGTTCCGATTTTCTGGCAAAGGCAGATATCTCAATGATCTTGCAAAACACATTTGCAATCTATGATATCATGCACACAAGGATCACACATGATTTCCAACAAGTTGCAAAACACATTTGCACACTTTTGAAATCATGACGCAAAGATTAAATATGAGCTACAACCATTTGCAAAACACATTTGCAGATCTAAGCCTCATATTACAAGGAGTAGAAAAACATGGACTTCAAGCACTTGCAAAACACATTCGCAATGCATAGTCCCATGTTACAAAGAGATTCAACACATGAGCTTCAACTATTTGCAAAACATATTCGCAAATACAAGTCTCATGTCAATTTGAGCTAGCGAGGTGAGGATGAGCCATCAACACATGATGAGACTCAAACTACTAGACATGACCCCTCTTAATAGTACGGCAACCTATACTAGCAATCCGGTCTTCCAACCAAACACCAAGACCGGTAAAGACTAGGAACGCATCCTTAGCCCTAGCTAGTCATACCTTTGCCTTGGGTCATCAACTTGATATGCATTAACACATAATGCATCTTTCACATCACTTCATCAACATATGATGGTCTTTTCTTGATCAACATATGATCACCTCCATGCATCAACTCATGAGACATCTTCTTGGTGGCCTTCATCACATGAAGCCATCTTCTTCTTGATAGCATTCAACTCATGAATCTATCTTCTCCTCGCATCTTGACTTGATAATCTTCAACACATGAAGTAATCCCAAGTCATCCTCATTTGTGGAACCTAACCTATTCATCCAACTCATGGAAACCGTTAGTCCACAAAACAATTGTCATCAATTACCAAACTTCACCATTAACACATAATGGAGGGACAAGATTCAACAATCTTCCCTTTTTGGTAATTTATGACAATCTCAACATATTATGAGATATGAAATTGATTTGAGAGTATACAACTTGTACACAACAATTTGTATACTCTTTAGATAAGCACAAAGCTTACTTATCCGGTTGTCATTTGACTATTCAACCATTAACATATAATGGAGATGTTAGTTGACAACCCGATTACACTTGAGTATATGTGAACTACACAAGTTATATATATACCCAACAATGTATTTCAAAGTAAAGATCCCAAATATGCATATTGAGACAAGCATGGATCATTACTCATGAAACTCTAAACAATATAGAGAGCTCCCCCTAAATGTGTGCATACAAAAGTGTATATTGAATACATATGCACATATTCATTTTGAACAATTAGTGGAGTTTAATCTATATTTTGGATCTAAGGAATGCACTAATATATGAGAGAATAATTTCGAATGCATACCTTTTTGATTTCATCTTTCCATCCAAATGAGACTAAACATAAGTAGACTTAAACAAATATATTAGTCTCATATATGCATTAGTCAATATCACCAAAACAACATAATGGTATATGATATTATCATTAAAATCAAATTATGATATTTGTCATTAACACCAAAACCAAGTTAAACGGAGCTTGATCTTTCACCGCGTCACCCGGCATCCATGAGTGGCACCGGTGGTTCTCATCGTAGAACTGTTCGAGAAGCTCTGATAAAACCATACCTTCCAACAAATAGGATAGACCAAATATTAGGACGAAGATTGATAATAACAATAAAATACTCCAAATTAAAATTTACGATGGAATAAATAGTATAAAATAATATATATTTAGGACTAAAATAATAAATTGTGCATATGAACGCATGCTCATAACCTGGTCAAGAAAAACATCTGAGCCTTGATGCTACTTGTCATAATTGTTTGTCAGTATAGTTTTGTTTTACTATATATCTGGCCTTTTGTTTTTCTCTACCTTAGTTGTCTTTTGATCAAAAGCAAGCAATTTATGTGCTTAAGTTAATGAGCAATAGAGGGGCTTAAGATCTGATGTATACATATATAGGCTTCTGTCATGTCGTACTCTCCACTAGCTTTATAGACTAAATAACATGATATGCTATCATAAAAGAGTAGTATAAGCATGTGTGATGCTTGTGTCCATAAAGAACAGTTCGAAGGTAATGTGATAATAAACTTAGCTTTTTTTACATACTATACGAGCTAGGAGAAGCACTACTTAGTATAATAGTATGCAGTATGCATAATACAACAGGAAGTTTGCTAGAGATTCTTTTTTTATGTTTTTAATATAATCTTTCCTCTGGCATCACAGTTAAATTAATTGCTACACTTAGTAGTTACGATTTTAATGTCTAATGCAGTCAACATAAAAGCATATAAAAAATATACAATTAAACAACATATACTTGCTAACAGAAAATTAATTACTCTAAAAAATTAATTAATTATGCATAAATAATTAGGATTAATTTAATTACACCTACATAACTGTGACTAATTACGTACATATTTAACAAAGACAATTCACACGACAGAAAATTACCTGTTAATATGACTGCTAATAACGACACTAAACAATATTTAATTGGTTGTGAAGAAAGCGGACGAAGAGCGCAGGCGAGGAGTGTGAGCGAAAATACTGCGAGACGAGGAGTGTCAGTGAAGAGACTGCAAGAATGTGAATGCATGCATCTTAAAATTTATAGCGAGAACGATAGCAAAGCACGCGCTAACGACGTGCCGATAACGACGGGAGTGAACTATGCGTGGGGCGACATACGCGACGCAAGTGACACTTTCAGTTGTCTGTTTCTTGCACGAGTGTTTAATTTTCGTGTGAGTCAAATGTCTATGGCCTACTGCGTTTGTTCACATGCGGATTGAACAAAGCAAAGAAAACCAAAATGCGTATTAAACAAAGCAAAGAAAATAAAATGACCCACCTCTGCCGCACATGTTAATCGCATGGTAATTGTATGATTTTTTAGTAACATTCACAGCGGATAAAATTGTTAAAAAATACACATTCAAGTACGTTGTCGCGAGAGGCTGTACATAAATTTTTATAATTTTTTGAGCTCATTTGTTGTATTTAAAAATTCGAACATTACCTAGTAATCGTACGATTTTTTGAGCAACGTTCACAGTGGATAAAATTACCCAAAAAATTACACAGTCAAGTTTGTTGTGTCAAGAGGCTGCATATAAAATTTCGTAATTTTCTGAGATCGTTTGCTATATTTAAAAATTAAAACAAACAGTATAAAAAAATTAAAACTGGTAATTAAGCCGACTTAATTACCTGCCGTCTGGTGGTGGGGCACATGTCAGCTTTGCTACGTGGCCGCCTGGCAACCGTACAAAAAACGCTATTTTTTAAATACAACAAAACCGCTATTTTTTAAATACAGTACGTATACTACTATTTTCGTAATTATAAATACAAACAGAGCCATATATATGAAAAAAATAAAAAAAAAACTCCGCGTTGACGGCACGCCGTGCTACGTACATACACAAGTTGGGTGTCTGATCGATCCATCTCCAGATGTTTCTTGTGGGAGCGAGATGGCCCATTACGCCTGCCTGCATGCATCTTATTCGCTTGAATTACTATTGTCCATCATATCCATCGTCATCCTCCACCTGCTCTGGCCGGCCTCCTCCTTCTGTCGCCTCTCCATCGTCTCCTTTCCTTTTTCTTCTTCTTCTTTTCTCTCTCTCTCCTTTCCCTTACTGGTCTTGCTTTCATTCTAGCTACGTAACCTTGCAACGACTCCCGTTCACACGGCCGGCCACGAATGCTGTCGGTACGTACGCGTGTCGATCATCGATCGTGGGATGCTGCCGACGTTGGCTTCTCGATCGCCATGAGACTAGTTAGTTAGTGGGATTTGTCGCAGAACCTTTCTCAATCTCATCTATCTATCTATATATCTATCTATCTACGTGTGTGTTGAGTCATTCTAAGCATCACTCCTTTATCAACCTGCTGCAAAATTTGGACGTTGATGCGTACCTTCCATGATAAAAATAGCTTTTTTTTAGGGTTAAATAGAACTAGCTTGATCGATAGGGCTTCCGGCCATTAACTGGTTTACTTGTGGACCTATATCCAACCAGGCACAATGTTCAAATACGAGAGCTAGCATAGAATTAAGGTCCTCAGCGTCTTATATATACCTTGGTATTTTATGGGGTATCAGTTTGCAGTCCATATATACAAGCTCCGAAAAGAAATTCCTCTGATTATGCTGCATACCTAGCTCTAGAAAGTTCAATGCAGAAGCCACAAGATGATATGAATCTTATGCTCTTCAAAAGGATCGTATATATCGGAGCTGATTTAATTGGCACCAGAATTACTGGTAGCTAGCTTGCCCACTGATCATGATGGGAATCAAAGAAAGCCCACCTAAATCTCATCCAAATCACACGCCGCTGTCACCGGCAGCTTTCACCGGCTTGCATATGTGGTTGTTGACTGCTTGTGTAAATGTATGGCAGTCTCGATCAAAACCTAATTAATTAATTAACAATGTATATATCCTACCTACGAAAACAACAAATTAATCTCTTCTTATTCTTTCACTTTGAATTAATATTCTCTACAGTTTGAACAAAACCTAAGTCAGCAACGGCCGGGGTGTACGTACGTATTTACTCATATATATGCCAGTTTAATTACCAAACATTCAAACAGTAGAGTACGAACAGACGTAACAGCAGTACGTGCAGGTGCATGCATTGATCATGCAACTTGCCTGGGTTCTCTGTAATTGTATGCAAGAAATTAACCAACTCATCAACGCAATGCATGCGTAGCGAATGAAACACAGTGCATGCGTGGCTTAATGAATCAGTGTTCGATGGTGTGTACGCATTTGATACCTGGTTATAAATATTTTCTCTGTATTCAGGACTAGTCCACTCACTTTGGTTATATATCAAACTTCTCGATTAGAGAGCCCAAATCGCAAAGCTTGGCAAGCTAATTGTGATATATTGTTCACCTTCTGGAAATGGTAATTTATCCTAGCTTTGCTTGTAGTATTCCTTCTCATCAGTCACCACCATAATAAAAACTTAATTAGTCTCCTACGTATGTTTCTATGTATCCATTCTGTGCGTGTTGTAATAGTGCATGCATGCATGCATAGGTGAGGTACGTAGCTGCTAGCTAGTGCGGTGTTTGATACGCAAGCATGCAGGAATCATGCATCCTCTTGTCCTTTCTTTCTTTTATTATCCACTCTCTATTCGATTCTTAACTATGTTATCTCGATATGATATACCTTTCACAGCTATGAAGTTTACTAGCTAGCTAGCTTCACTTTTTGTTTGATCTCCTAAAGTAGTAGTGTAGATTGAGCATGTGAGAGCAACTTCGACCAATGTAGTTCTTCCTCTTTGAAAAGAGGAAAATAAAGCTGAAACTACCCCTAATGGTGGTGGTTAGTATGACCTTTTAAGGCAGATATATAGCAAGATTGATTTATCAATTGCTCATTGTTGTGAGTGGATTAATTATCAAACTACTTTTGATCTTGCATCATGACTTTACAATCGGTGATCCGTTAATTGAACAATTTCTATCTTGTCTGCGTTCGCTCATTGGGGTAGTACTAGTACTGTGAGAATGAAACCATCATTGTTAATTTGGTTTTGTTGAGGTCGACTCATCTGATGGGTGGGTCCTTTACCACTTAGGCTTTGGCTTAGGTAGTACTACAGTAACTAGTTTTTAAATGGTATGAATTTTCAAGATAGAGTTTACAGAAAGATTATAGTAGATATCATACTGAATTCAGCTATACCGGCCAAAAACATATGCGACTATTTTTTCTTTGCGTACGGTCTCTCGCGAATAATCAGAATTCAAAAATCATAAACTAAAAGCCAAAGCCACAACCCAAAAGAATCCAGCCGATGTTACATTTGTAATAAGGCCTAAAAGTTAGTTCATGGGTGCTCACAATGCAAGACGATGACACATGGTGTCAATGCTAAGACCTAATCAATCCATTACCTAAATATATATTAGGCCATCAATATCATCATGGATATATAAAAGTCAGATCGCAAATTCCCTCGAAATGAAACATACCCATGTGGTTACACAGCGCTGTCTCATTTCATGTATGATTCGGCAGCTTTCTGGCACAAAGGTAATGGAGTTCCCATGCATGATTGGCCTTTTCCAGCAACTTGATGGTAGGATCTGCCGGCCAGACGATTGCTAAGCTAGCTGATGGTGCTCAAAGCTATAGCTAGTCCAACACACACCCCACTTAACTGTGCATTTATCTCCATATTATATAAGAATGTGCCTAGGGTTTTGTCACCTCTTGTCAGACTTCCACCATATATTGGAGACCTGTCTGTTTCAGGCTTTAATTCGGCTCAAAATGAATTGCTGATTTCTGCTGTAGATGCCTTTTCTTGAATAGCTATCATGTATAATATATTTTGCATTGACCAGAAGCCCAGCTGAGTCCATGTTTGAATAATTGAATGCAACTCAAATTAAGATGCACTGGTGCATGCATTGATCTGTATGCTTTTAGTGGAATACGGTTGATTGGGTGTTAATGTGTAATGGTCATGATGTATTGCGTGCTGAGCAATCTTGATCTTCCCAGACATTAACCTTTAAGGAAACAAAATATGTTATGTTCATCCAAATTCTATATTGTAACATCCCGATTTAACAAAAATCCAAGATCATCTATACTACCATCGTTATCGATTTTAACTAATAATCGAGCATCAAAATCGTCTAGACTTCAAGAATAAACATTCTACATGATAATAAACATAAATTTCAGCAACATAATAAACCATAAATTGAGTTTAAGATAAACCAAATAATTAATAACATGAATCAATTGATAAACTAAACCAAGAGATTATTAAGTAGAAACATTAAGAACTATAAAGAACTAAGGAAACCATCAAGCATATAATTATTACATGGATAAACTAAATGATTTATAACAATAAGTGAACAATTCGCTAAGTGGAGTAAAGACCTACGAAAGTGCAATTATTCTATGTTCTACTCCCTCCTATGTATGTCGCATTCAACGTTTACCTAAAAAATAATAAAGTAAGAGTGAGTTCACGACTTAGCAAGTACATAATAAAACAGTAGTATAACAACATATTCAATTCATCATTTTTATTAATTTTCCACCATTCATTTCTGATCTCAATTTCTCTTAGTGCAATATAGTGCAATGTGCATGTGCATGTCTCCTCTGTAGCTTATACGGGTATAGCGGAGGGTATACCCGTCGATGTCACCCTCTACCTTCATCCCGTGGAGACGCATACTAAAATAGTTCTTTCCCTCCACCCTGTAGATATGTTTACCAAAATAGGTCTTTCTCAAGAGCACCCCAAAATAGTCACATAGCTTTACTCAGAACTATAGACTTTCTCACTGCCTTAACTAGTAATGCATATATCATGTCATGAATGCCCTTTTCTATTATTTTATCACATATCACAATTTTCATCAAATTAATATCGTACTAAACAGAATATGATCAAATATTGCACAACATAAACAAAATAACAATTAACAACCATTAACTACCATTTTACTATGTACTTGTCTCTCTAGTTGTGACGACCAATTTGACTAGGAGATGACAACACAATCGAAACTACCCCTTCTACAGCAATTACTCATTCTCAATATAAGGCCTAGCATTACAAAACAACAAATAAATGATAAAGCTCCTACACGCTCTCTAAACCCACAATTTCCCCCTTTAACAGACATCCAACTCCGCTATCCTGATATTAAAATTATCATAACTTTCAATTCCCGTATCAAAATATAGCAAACCATACCAGTTCTGGAATCTATACAAAATTTTCTATCATTTCTAGTTGGTAAAATATCTAGATTAATCATCTAAACCCCTGTTTTTTTAACTCAGAAGACAGATCTGTCATCTTGTGGGCGGTATAATTAATAATTTCATATCTTTTAATATACACATGGAAATATATTGAACCATGGTATTTTTTGAATCTATAGGAAATTTTCTACCACTTTTTAGTTATTTCTAAATTTTAATTTTGTCATTAAATTAGTCAAATTACTGTTTTTCCACGACTACATTTAGCAGTAACCCAGTACTGGACAACAGTCTCCCAAAATTCATAACTTCTATTCTACTTATGAAAAAATTGTGATTTTAGAATATCTGGAAACCTTAGGAAATCACATACAATTTTCATGTTGACCAAATTTCTGAATTATTTTATTTACTATTTTTATTGTACTGTTTACTACATGCTGCCAGAACATAACAAATTTACCCGACAACAGGATTATAAAATTCATATCTCACAATCTAGGATGTGAAAAAAAAATTAAGAGAGAGCTATTAAAATTTTCTATAACTTTCTAGTAGATAAAATTCCTATATTATACCTATATACTACCCATAAACATTGTACAACAATACACAGCAAATTACACCGTTCTGCTATTCGTTTCCGAACACTGCTATCTCACCCTAATCTGTAAATCCAACCCCTAATTAAACAAAGTAAGATAGATGAGATAATCACGTCGTACCCCCAATGAACTGCAAGATCAATAACTAATTCTTGAACTTACTTCTTCCTGGTCTTTTCCTCTTGACTCCCTTTTTCTTATCCCTCCTCTGGCCGAGCGCACGTCAGTGGCCGCAACACATAATAAATTCCACTCATCTCGTTTTTTTCTCATACTTCTTTTTCACTGTAAAGTTTACATTACAAAATGTTCTAGCACCAATTAACTCTACTGAATGATCTAGTACAGTTTGTGATAAAGTATCTTTCGTTCGACTTTCGCTTAGTCTGAACTGATATGAAGCTCATCATTAAAGGGTATATAAGAGAGCAGTTTTTTCTCCTCTTTCCAGATCACTTTGATCAATGTTATCCACGTGCACACGATTATACTACTTTGTACTACTTGATTGGATTTGGAGTTTTTGGAGATTAGAGTAATCGATTAGTGTGGCAGATCAACATAGCACGATTTCTGGCTGGGACGCTAGCTAGCTAGCGTATTGTGATCAATCAATGCTGTATATGTATCGCAGATACGATATGGCAGGTTCATATGCCAAAATGTGTGTGTGTGTATATATATATGCTTTGCTCGCCATCTTATTTATAGTTTGAGTTAGTTTGGGTATGAAATATTATTACCCTTGATATATTTATGGCAAGTAAGTTTTGAACTCATTTCAAGCTAATCTGAACTACTTTTGAATTTAATGTAACTAAAGTGATGATATACCATGAAGCTAACTCAAACTGTTAAACTAAAGTTCAATTTTTTTTAGTTTAACATTTCAAATACACTTTTTACGGGTATGTAAAGGTACCCATGTCATATGTCGTGAATCTCAAAGTACATCAACGAGTATTGATTTGAGTGCCTTGGCGTATATATGCACACACTAAGACCAACATGCGTATGAATGGTCAATTAAGACCTCGTTCCAAATAACTTTTGGGTTTTGGCTTCTAGCTTTCAGAAGCTAAAAGTTATTTGAAACGCGTTGGCTTCTTAACACGATTTTTTTTCCTTTTCCCTTTTCCTTTTCCTTTGCATTGTCTGTGGAGATATAACGGTGTTTTTTATTTTTCATCTTTATCTTTATTTTTTTGTTTAATTAAATGATTCAAAAAAAGATGACATCCGCTACAATGCTATTTTAACTAAAAGCAAAACGCCATTAGAAAAAAAAATAAATTGAACGAAGCCTAAGTAGTACTAGCAGGATAAATATATATATATATATATATATATATATATAAAGATCAACACTTAAACGAATGTGTTATACCTTCTTATCACTTTTGATATACTTAAATACTAATTCTAAGATACTCCAGTGCAAAGATGGTTGAACAAATTTCAATGAAATCATTTATTTTTGCTATATACTATTTTTTATATGTAAAAAATGTATACATAAATTATGTTATAGAAAGTGTACTTTGTTGAAATATTTTTATAAAGTTATTTTAGAGTATCTTATAATTATCATTAGAGTATGCTTAAAAGGATAAAGAAATATAACTTATTTATTTAAATAGTATATAAGATGTGAGATTACGTGCTTCCAAAAATATCGAACCATTTTCTACATCGTTCACTTGCAAAGAAAGGTCAGAGAAAGTAGCAGGAGAGAGAGGTAGATGAAGTAAAGAAAGGTCAGAGAAAGTAGCAGGAAAGAAAGAAAGACTAGGCAAAGGTCCGAGAAAGTAGCAGGATAGAAAGAGAGACTCGATTCTGACGTGTAGCCGGCTAGCCAGTCACCATGGTCAGAGAGCCCGGTCCAACACGTTTCCCGCCTTGCAATTTTTACAAAGAATTTGTGACACCTATTATAGCTACGTGTATTTGCCACACGTACGTAAAATAATGCTTCTAAATTACAACAAATTTAGAAAGGGATATGTTTATAACAATTTTTACAAAGAATTTTTACAACAATTTTTTACAAATATATTTAAACAAATTAAATATATTTCTTTATCATTTTAGGTATATTTATATACTAATTCTAAAATACTCTAGTGGTAACCATTGAAAAATTTGCAAGAGAACAAATAATTTTTGGCATATTTTGCTAATACATTTATATTTGTATATAAAAAGGGATATGTTCACAAAACTATATGTACCAACTAGATGGTCTTATATATCCATATTCTACACGTCCATACCCTTCGTTGCGCAAGATATTCTCTACTTTATAAGATATGCTATAGGGAGTAACTACACCGAGAGTAGAAAAAAGACTTCACTACTAATGCTTGTGTTTTTAATTAAGATCCGTGCATTATACAAGCAAGCAATGTTAATTAAGCAAATCAACAACAAGAGGAAGTTGTTCATAAATGTAGATCGTTTTTTACTCTTTATGGATATCCAACACAAGAATTCTACTATAAATTTTTATAGTAATATATTAGTAAAAATAATAAAAATTACATATTCTAAAATATTTTTTAAGACAGATACAATAATACTATTTTTATGTAGCAAATTTATATACTTTAATATATTAATGGTACAAATTAAGGAATTATACTAACTCAAAGCTAACTGCTGATTAGACGTGCATGTCTGCCACTAGGGCAAGAACCTGACCGGAAATAGATCTATGTGCAAATAGCGAGAGGCTTAAAATTTTAAATTATACATATACACACACATATATATAGAGCTTAAAATTTTAAATTATGCTGAGAGACAGTATATGAAGAAAAATAGTCGCATACGATTTTTGCCGATACAGTTGAACTCAGTATATTTTTTACTACAATATGTTAGTTAACCCCACCTTAAAAAAACACATCGTTACTGCAATCTTTCAAACAATATGTTTTTAGGTGGGGTTAACAGAAAGTTTATAGTAAAAAATATACTGAATTTAGCTGTACCAACAAAAATCACATCTAACTATTTTTCTCTGCGTATTACCTCTCACAAACAATCATAATTTAAATTTTAAGTCCTAAGTCATAGTTTAAAAAAACTCACACCTCATTCATCTAGCTGGTGCACACAACACAATTATTAACGATGTCCAAGTACTCATCTGTACTCGATCTGATTGGCAAATGTGGCATTGCAACTAATGCTTGCTTCTTCACCATGCGCGCGCACACACACATGCTTTAATTTTGCCTGCCATTTATGTTAGTTTCAGTCACCAATCGAGGAGAATCGATCCGTACTACTGCTAAGGGACGCCAGGTGTCTTGTAATTTTGTGGGCCCAAAGCGAGACCCTATATATATATATATATACGTACTACTATTGGACGTATGCATGTCATCCATCTGAGGTCGACGTCATGAATATATCTTTTCACTGACATATATATCTTCCGGTACAGCTCGCTGTCTGCCCGGGATATGATACCTAAAGTAAAAGGATCGGCTCGAGCAGAAAAGAACAAGCCAACTTTAGTAGCCAGATCTGTGCGTGTACGGGCGTATTAACCGTCGAGTTTGGTTGCGATTCGATCGTTTCCTAACTCTTATGCATGTTTGGGTAGCGAGGACTCCGATTCGAATCCCTAGAATTTAGTTCAAGTTTAAACTAAACCTAAAAAAACTCTTTGGAATTTCAGTCTTTCCGATTCCGGGCTTCGTTCCCTGCTATCTGCCACCTTTGCCACGTCCGTCAACGACCAAATTACCGCAACGCCGAAAGACCTTTTGTCCAGTACATTCATCCACTGACCTAAGATGGACATCTGCCTAAAGACTCCTACACCGATACTATGTCCACGAGAGCCATCTGCACCGATGCCAAATACACTCGAGCTATCTGTACCGGTGCCAAATACACTCGAGCTATCTGCACCGGTGCCAAGTCCACAGGTGCTATCCGCACCAGAGCTATCGGCACAAATGCAACAAAGCCACAGTGCATCTACATCTCGTGCCCAGTCGACTACCGTGAAGTCGACCTACAGTAGAGGCAGCAAGGGCAAATCAAAGAAGATCGATGATGAGATCCCCTACTTGTCATTGGCCCAGAAATTCGTCCTAGACGAGCCGTTAGTCGTCCCGAAAAAGCGCATCCTAACCCTATAGCTGGTTTGCCAGAATTGCATACATATTACATGGACCAGGACAATAAGCCAGAGGAACAACAGCGCTCGGGTGTCATCGTCATGTTCAGACCGCATCATCTGTAGCACAATATTGATGACTATGTCTTCACGGTGACCTTCGAGGACTTATTCTTTCTCTTCACACTCGATGCCTCACTCATTCAATGCTGGACACTGTAAGTGTGTACAATCATGGTCTACGTTTATGTAATATCGATAAATATCATATATAACCAGGAGTAAGTGTTGCACTAGTAGCTATACTTATTGTTTTGCACTTTATAAACAATGCGAACTTACGTTTAATGACCATGACAACACACTTGTGTAAGTTCCACTGGATTCTAATTGTAATTATACAAAAATAGAACAACGTAATATACCTTAATTCCCTAAGGAGGAACAAAACCGACTACATAGTTGTTCAATGATTAATCGACAGGTAAATACATTTCTTCCATAGATAACTCTATTGTAGTTTTTCCTTCCTTCCCAATGATAAAGGCTAATTTTTTGAAATCACGTAGATCGTTCGCCACTTACGTTGCAGAGGTACGAAAATCCAAGGGAGGGATCGTCGTTGTGCGACACGATCTAGATTTCCTGATATTCGCTAGTACACATTAATCCTATATAACACTTCGTAGTAATGCCTCTCGAACTAACAAATTCTATTTTTGCAGTACCACCAGCAGCCGCCAAATAACACCTGTGGATTCTATGTTTGCCACAATATGCAACTTCTCGTTGATTCCGGAAAGAACTACGATACTCAGGTTTGTCAATCTTGCGATAATTATTTTATACTTATCAATTTATATATGGTTCATCCCTACAACTCCGTTAAAATAGGATGACCTCAAACATATTCGAGGACACTGTGCGTACTTTTTGATGTATAGAGTCATAAAAGAAGATAGAGAGTTCCACAATGTAGAATAAATTTTACTGTGATAAGATTGAGCTTAATTATTCATGTGTGTATTTGTTCAAAGCTGGATAATTTATTTTAGTTAATTGATTTGTGAAATGGATTTTCTTATTTCTGAAATGAATGACTGTGAATTGGATGTATATATATTGTATTGATCTGCTTGTTTCAGAGAGTATGGCTAGCATTTCCTGAGGCTAACCAACAAACAGAAATAGGTTTAGAAGTAAAAAGTATTATCACCGACAGTTATTAACTTATAACCGTTTGTGATAATTGATAATCACATATAGTTTTTAGTATAAATCATTTGTGATATATGATATATCATATACAATCTCAACTATAAATTAGCGGAGGTACAGTGTAACTACGAGAATGCAGCAGGCGGTGAGTTTGCCCCCAGAACGGATCGGATTGAGGTGCGTACCCATAAATATATAGACGCACGTGGGTTTTGGTTTCACGCACGCACGTGTCCAATTAGCTGATGAACTCTAGGGCGCGTCCAAATCATTTAACTCTAGTCGGATTCGGATAGTTATATCGGATAATTATCGGATACGGATTCGGATTCAGAAAATAACTATCCGACGGATACGGATACTATCCGGGATTTTATCGGATAATACCCATATATATTTTTCGGATATCCGGGATTCGGAGTCGGATTTTCCAGAATTTATTAATTTTCAAAAATTCAGAAAATCCAAATAAATCCTAAAAAATCACAGAAAATCCCAAAAATTTCCAAATTTCACTACTTTGCTCCAAATAATGTCTTGAACCCATTCTTGACCTCCATTTCCCCAGATTCATCCCAGAAAAATTCTAAAAATTCACCAATTGAGTATTTTATGCATTTACTCCTTTTTAATAATTTATTTTCTCTCGCTTGATTAGTCTCAATCTGGATTCGATTATTTTATGTGTTTGCGTTAGTTTTGGAGATCCCGGAGGTTCCGTGCAGCCCGTGATCCGTGAGCTTCTACGCTCGAGCTAGCCGAGATCGTCCGATTCACTGAGAAATCGCAAAACCTTTGACCATATTGTATCCCATGATGCTAATTATGCTATTGTATTATTTGCATTATGCTAGTTGTGAAATGCTAGTTCAAAGTAAAATAAAATATTTAGAATGACATGTTATGTAGTTAAACCTACCACCGACGAGATATTCATATCGATTCGCATCCGCTCCGTATTCGCTCAGATCTGCGTGATCGATATTATCCGGATTCGTATTCAGATCCAAGCACTATTCGTATTCGACTCCGAATCCGAGAAAAAATATAGGATAGGATATGAAATAAGCAATATCCGACCGAATTCGATCCGTTTTCACCCCTAAGCAGAGGGTGTCTACCTTCCCTCTTAACTGAAATGTTAGAGTTTATTTTTTATCAAATTTGAAAAAGAAAACAGAGTTCACCATGTCAATATATATGGGTTTGGAGCTTCCTCAATTTTGCTTAGGGCTATTCTTTTTTTTACTTTGGTTTATTGTTTTTAGACTGTTCGTAAAAAAATACGGAGTAATAAAAACTCATATTTAGTTTTAATCAATATAAATAAAGTCGTTACTATACGTATTATAATTAATTTGTGAACACCATCTTAAAATATTACCCTGTTTAAAAAGTAGTTACTATAAAAAAATCTAAAACGCAAATTTACCTCTTTGAAATCATACGAACTGTGAGAGGGCATTTGTCTTCTCTTTTTCATGTCCCCGATCTGGCCAGCTCGATCACTATGGATGTATATGGGCCTGTTCGGCAGTCCATAAATCGAATGATTTTTAGTTTTTGTTACAGTATTTAACTTTCAAATAGAGTTTTTTTTAAAAAAAATAAGATCTACATGTTAAACATAATCTACGTGGATGCACTGCAAGCACGATTAGGGAGCTTTGACAATTCGTTAGCAGAAGAATTAGATTCCTGCAGCGCTTTATTCCTCGGACTGCGCCGGCCGTCTCTCGTTGTGCGAGATGCAAAGTACTCAACTGCTCCTTGTCGTTCTGTGTCCGCATCAACTAACTTCACTGGTAGTGACTAGTGACACTGAAGCCCAGGTAGGACTGCATATTACCTACCCACCCTAAGAGTTGCACTGTGTAATACGACTGCAGCCACGGCTCGTGCTTCAACAAATTGTTCGTGTATCTACACGGAGGACATATCGTGGCTGCTCGTGCTTCAACAATTGTTCGTGTATCTACACCAAGGACATATCTATGGAAGGAACATCTACGTGTGACTATTGTATATAGGACTGTTTTTTTATTTATCTTCGATCACTTTTTTATATTGTAATTTTATATAACTAAAAGTATAATTTTAGAAGAAAAAATTAGTGTACTGTAATTTTATATGACTACGAATACAACTTTAAATGACTAGGAGATAAAAATTCCAGTCAACTGTACAATAGCAAAACGAAAGCAAAATGATAATTCGAGCACAATTGGTTACAATTGTTGTGATAGTAATTAGGACAAGTGATTGAGAATGAATGAGTGTACTTTATTCCATTGATCATGTAATATTTATATACAAAGAAGGGGTGGCAGGATAAAGTAAAAGGTGGCAGTTTACAGCAGTTAATACATTGGGCAGTTATGTAATCTAATTAGCACATGTGTTACAACACTCCCCCTTGACCAATATATCTTCATATGAGCACCTTGTCTTATTATCTTGGAAGAACTCCTCTAAAACCCTGTAAGAAAAATATGAGGAGAACTGATAGAATAGATATATTTTGTGATTGCGTTGTCATATTGCCTCATTAAAACTTTGATGAGAAACCTTAGAGGGAAAACTCATAAAGGAAAAGAGTACAATATTTGTATTGAACGAGTTAAGTCTTAGGAGATTTCTCCCCCTGATGTCCGCAAATCACGTAGTCTTCGTGATACCAATTTCATAAACACATTTTGGAATGTGGAAGTTGGTAATGACTTAGTGAATAGGTCTGCGAGATTATCACAAGACTTAGTTTGCAGAATATTTATTTCCCCACTCTCTTGCAACTCATGTGGGTAAAATAATTTAGGTGCAATATGTTTAGTGATATTGCTCTTGATGTAACCCGTTTGCATTTGAACAACGCAAGCAGCATTATCTTCGTAGATAATGGTAGGAGATGCAATAGCACCTATATCACATGACTTGTATGTGATTAATCATTCTTCAAGCCATACACATTCACGTGATGCTTCAGATAATGCAATTATTTCGAATGATTAGTGGATGTAGCCACTAGTGTCTGCTTCAAGACTTCCAAGATATGGTCGCTCCACCGTGTAAAAACACAAAGCCTGTTTGCGATCTGGCATTATGGGGATATGATAAATAGCCAGCATCTGCATATCCTACTAAATCCATATTTTTATTCTTTTGAAAAAATAGACCAAGATCTTTTGTGCCTTGAAGATATCTAAAGATATTCTTCACTCCTACCCAATGTCTTTTGGTTGGAGTAGCCAGTATCTAGCAAGTAGATTTACCGCAAATGCAATATCCTACGGTGCAATTTGCAAGATACATGAGCTCCGATGGCACCGAGATATGGAACCTCGGTCCCAATAGCTCTTCATTGTCATCTTGGGGTCTAAATGGATCTTTTCCTATCTAGAGATCGAACAACCATGGGGTTTTCGATGGATATGCTTTGTCCATATTGAATTTTTCCAATATTTTCGGACATAGGTCGATTGATGCACTAGAATGCCCGTATGAAGGTGCTCAAGTTGTATACCTAAGCAAAATTTGGTTTTACCCAAATCCTTCATTTCAATTCGTCTTAAGATGATTACGTGCTTCATCAATATCTTGTGTGTTACCAATGATATTAAGATCATCAACGCATACGATATAATGCGTAATCCTGTTGAGGATCTTTTGATGAAGACGCATGGGCAATCATCATTGTTGGAGTATCCCTTTTTGGTTAGGAACTCACTTAGTCGGTTGTACCACATTCTCGCCCGATCGTTTCAAGCCGTATAAAGACTTGTTTAATTTTACACAATACATATTGCGATTTGCGTCTATATTCGAATTGAAATTCCATCGAACTTTCATGTATATTTCGAATCAAGTGACCCATAAAGGTATCTTGTCACTACATCCATCAATTGAAATGATAGATGATTTTGTACCGCCAATGATATTAAATATCGAAATGTTATTCCACTCATTCTTGGAGAATATGTTTCATTGAAATCAATGCCGGTCTCTGCGTGAACCCTTGTGCTACAAGCCTTGCTTTGTATCTCACCACCTCATTGTTTTCATTTCGCTTATGACGAAAACCCATTTGAAACCGACAGGAATACTTTGTGAGGTGTATGTATCACATTGGTGAATACATTTCTTTTCTTGAGCGAGGCTAACTCCGCTTGAATTGCATCCTTCCATTGGTTCCATCCGAGCTACTGCTTGCACTCGCCATGGTCTTGGGATCCGGATCATTTTGAAGGTTGTTTGCAATTGTTGTGGAGAAATATATGTCGACAATTGTAGTCTTACGATCGTATGATTCTCCGTAATCGTGATAATTAGTGGAAATTTCTTGGACCCTCACGACTCAATGTTATTTCCCAAAACATTTGAGTCGGGGTATTCGATGTCCCATGATCGATTTGAGTGCACTGTTGATCCGGGTTCAAGGATCCTTGGTGTCTATCAACATGAGGTTGATCTGCATTTACATTCTTTTGTTTCCTTTGTCGCTTGTTAGAAGTCAGATCCACCATTTGTGCCGCACTTCTCCCCTCTTATTTTGAATCGGAGTTGAGTGGTATTTTCGGTACCTCCACTCTTTCAGCACATTTCGCGGGATTATAGGATTTTGTGACACCCTTATAATCGATAAATGCATCCGCGATTATTTGTAATATTTTGCAATGAATGAGTTTCGAACTTGAAGTTCGCCTCTAGTACGTGGGTCTCGAGGCGTGAATGCCTTGAACATTCCAATCAATTTCCTGGCATTTAGTTTGGTACTTGTTGTCTCCCCCTAATGCCGGAAAATGTTCCTCATTGAATATGCAATCGCGCATCGGTCAGGAATGTGTCCCCGTTAGGGGTTCGAGGTATTTTATGATTGACGGAGATTTATACCCAACATAGATCCCAATTTTCCTGTGCGGTCCCATTGAGGTACGCTGCGGTGGTGAGATCGATGACGTATGTAGCGCAACCGAACTTTCGCAGATGGGAAATATCTCGTTGATTTCACGCACTAATTGTAGTGGGAAGTCTTTGTGATAAGCGCTGGATTTAATTGTATTAAGTCGCAGTGTAAGACCGCATGACCCCAACATGATGTTGGTAAGTTGCAATTCTGTAGTAATGGTCTTGCAACGAGCTTGATTCTCTTGATAAGAGATTCTGCTAAACCATTTTGTGTATGGACATATGGAATGAATGTTGAACTTGTATCCCAAGAGCCATGCAATAATCATTAAAGGCATGGGATGAAAATTCAGCAGCATTGTCCATTCGAATTGATTGAATTCGATGTTCAGGATAATGTGCTCGTAATTGGATAATTTGACCAATTAACTTAGCAAATGCATGGTTTCGTGGATAAAGACACACATGTGACCATCTAGTAGATGCGTCAATGAGAACCATGAAATATCCGAACGGTCCACACAATGGTTGTATAGGACCACATATATCTCCTTGAATGCGCTCAAGGAATTTAAGTGGTTCACTCTTATTTTAAGATAAGAGGGTCTTAAAATCAATTTTCCTGGCACATGAAGTGCACACAAAATCGAGGATTCCGGAAATTTTGTTTTGATGTATGTATGACCAATTGAATTGCTAATAATTTTCCTCATCATTCCAATGCCCGGTGGCCAAGGCGATCATGCCATGTTTGGAATGTGTTAGTGTCTTGGAAAATTACTTTGTACGCAATATGTTGAACGGGTTTGATGTATGTATAGTACAATCCGGAGTTTAAAGATGGAATTTTCTCTAGTACTTGTTTGCCATATCCGTTGTTTTTGGTTAAGAGGAGATATTCCTCTTTGTTGTCATTTTGGGTTTCAACATGGAAACCATTCTGACGGATATCTCTATAAGTAAGTAGGGTACGTGTTGAATCGGGATACAAGAGTGCATCCTCAATTTCTAATTGTGTACCCATAGGGAGAGTAATAGAGGCGCGACCAGAGCCTACTATTGTCGCATCGCGTCCAGCGATTGTTAAAACATTTCCTTTCCTCCTTGTAAGAGTAAGGAAATATTTTGTGTCCCGAAATATAGAGTTTGTGGTACCACTATCCACAAGGCAGAATTCCTCCTCCATTTGATCGACTCCAAAAATCTATATACAAAAGAAAAATTTAATGAAATTCTTAGAGTATATATAGAATACATACAAACTTTATTTCCAATATCGAATATGTTCGATAATTGTAGCATACACGCATACAATATAAATGACAACATTATTTATATTACAACACTACAGTACTTAGTAGCCATTGGACTAGGAGTCTAATTGAGATCTCCAAACATGTCTTGAGAATGAAATTCTTCAAGTGTGTCCTCGGTGCACATGAGATCATCCTTTTTGGAGGGTACATGTGTCTTTGAGTTCTTGAATGAACTGTTGAGAACATCCGGCTTCATCATCATTTGATGTGAGATTGAAGTGTGCTTCAAATCTCTTCGGTTGAGCATTCTTGCCTTGAGTCAAAGACTTGAGGTAGAGGTCCACAAGATGCTTCGGGGTGCGGCATTTCTTGGTAGGATGGTTGAAGCAACCACACTTTTGACAAGTCTCCTTTTTGTCATTTTTCTTACCAAAATTGCCTTTACCTTTCTTGAATCCACTTGGTTTTTGCTTCATGTTGCGGTTTTGTTTACCTTTAAAGTTCTTTGAATGGTTATGTGAACCATTGAACTTATGCTTATTTTGATTAGCATGAACTTGTGAAGTGGAGCGACCCCTATGGGACGTTGTCGATTGTTCTTTAAAGAAGTTCAAGATGCTTTTTCGCTCAAGTAAAGTATGCATAAGATCAAAATAAGTTTGGTAATTTGCAAGACGCCATTGTCTGTCAGAGGACTCTGTCGATGGGAGCATATAGAGAGAGTCTTCTATTTTGTCCTCATCTGCTGGTTCCTTCTCACAAAATCGCAATTTGGAGCAAATAGTATGAAGGGCATGGTTATAGTCTCCAACTGCTTTGAAATCTTGGAGTCTAAGATGTGCCCATTCATGATTAGCCTCGTAAGAGAATAGTCACTGCTCATATCGATTTTGAGGGCTAACCATAAAGTAAGTGGATTTTCCTCATACTGTATTCCGCTTTTAAACGGATGTATGTGATTCCGTAATATGTTTAAAGCGGAATATTTCACCATATCTGGAGGAATTTGATCTGCGGGAGGATTAAATATAACCCTTTCCAACCCACGTGTGGTGAGGTTGATGTTTAAGTCCATAGCCCATGTAGGATAGTTTGTGCCATCGATAGCGAGTGGCTCAAAATCTTTGGTAGCCATTTAATACCTACATGAAAGTACACCATAAATGATTAATTTACATGAGGTAAATTAATGTGTATGGTAATATTATAATAAACTGCTAAATTTTATACCTAAATTAAATATAACATGTGGTTATATTTATGAGACCGTGTAATCACAATATTGTATGGCGTAGCATACAAATTAATGTAGCAAAGTGCCATAAATCGTGATTTTATGGTATTTATGTTAGGTATAATATTTTGCAAAATTCCAAATTATTAAGTACAATGGTACTTATTAAATGAGAATTTTAAATTTAAATTTGCTAAGATAGCAAATTTAAATATGGTCGCAATCAATATTGTAAATAAAATTGCAATAAAATAATAATCCTATATATGTAAAAATTATATAAATATGGATGCACATTTATATAAATATTTACATTATTTTCAGATCCTGTAGGGACTGAATTGCAAATTTAAAACAGTACAAAATGACGAGTACAATTATAAATAAGCACAAGGACTATACTGCAAAATATACAAATGGAAATTTATTTAAACGAGAAATCTGCATTTTCCATGAATTACAGGGGGGAAAATGCAAAATTTCCGACAACCTGGGCTGAGGCCCAGTCAGCCTTTTGGGCCCATGAGGAGAGGTGGGGTTAATGGGCTAAAAGCCCATTCTTGAGCAAGCATATAAAAAGGAATGGGGGAGTTAGGGTTCCCCCAAACCCATCAGCCGCCGCCACCATGCTTTGGGTGTGCCGCCGCCGCCGCCGGCCGGCCGCCGCCGCCGCCGCCGCCGCGCCCACGCCGCCACACCGCCGCACCTCCTACCGCACCATCGCTGCCGGCCATCGCGCCGCTTGCTATGCCATGCTTGGCCGACGCCGCTGCGGGCTATTAGGCTCGCTGCCGCTGCGTCGATCGTCGAGCCGCCGGTACCGCGCGTCGTCTGCCTCGCCGCCGCCGCCGCCGGTTGCCGCCGGCGCCTGCCCGCCGCCGCGCTGGCTGTGGCCGCGCCGGCTTGCGCCCGCTACGGCCGCCGCCCTGCCCTTGCCTGCCGCTGCCGGCCGGAAGCCGCCGCCGGCTGCCCTGGCGCTCTGCGCCGCCGCCACTCCGGCCGTGGCTAAGGAGCGCGCCACGGTCGCGCCAGAGGAGCCGCGGCGCCGGCGGGGCGTGCATGCTACCGCCGCTGCGTGGGCAGCCGGAGGAGCCAGCCGCCGGCGTGCCGTGTTTTGCCGTGGTCCGCATCGGCCGGCCGGGCCGCCGTCGCCGCTTTTGAGGCTGCGTCCGTGCCGAGCGCCGGCATGCCTCACCGGCCGATTCGGTCGACTGGGCCGCTCGCCGACCGCCCGGCCGCGCCATGCGCCGGCCTTGCCGGGCTGCGCCGTGCGCCGGGTTTCTCCACTGTTGTTGTTTCTATGTGGATGAAAATGCATCTTCTGGGGAGGATGCATATGTGGGGTTAGGGGTGCAGATCCGGAGGCCGGGACGGCGATTAGCCGCTGTGGAGGCGTGCTTCGGACGCCTGTAAGGTCCATAGCGTGGAGCTTTTGCCGGTGCAAAAACTCCGTGTGTCGCCCATGGACGACGACGAGTCGGCCGTGAACCATGGCCGGTGGCGATGAAGGTGGTGGTCGCCGGAGTTGGTGGTGGTGGTGGTGTCTCAACAAGAGGAGCAAGAAGGCCATGAAGACTTGTGTGCAGGGAATCCACTAAAGAGAGGATGTCCAGAAAAACTTTTTTGTGATGTGCACAAACTTCCATTACCTATCTCTGTCTTCTTCTCTTTTTCACTTGCGTGAGAGCAGTGCTGATAACGTGTTGTGATAGTAATTAGGACAAGTGATTGAGAATGAATGAGTGTACTTTATTCCATTGATCATGTAATATTTATATACAAAGAAGGGGTGGCAGGATAAAGTAAAAGGTGGTAGTTTACAGCAGTTAATACATTGGGCAGTTATGTAATCTAATTAGCACATGTGTTACAACAACAATCATTGATATCCCATCCAATTAAAAGCATACTTTGCATGTCGACCATCCATCATCGAGAGAGAAGTATTGCTGAGTCCAACATGTACGTACGTCGTCTTTGTGAGCACGTACATGTTACATGCACCACCTTTACGCGTTTACATAGCTTGCGCGTGCTGCGTGTGCACGGACATGTGGAAAGCACAAAGGACACGTTCGATATATAGCGTTCGTACGTGGCGCGCACGGATCAAGGAAGCTAGATAGATCGCCTTTGCTTACACATATAACTTCCCGCGCGCTCGCACGTACAACAACAGTATATGTATATGCTTCTAGATTACTACTACTAGACCACCATACATGCATATTACCGGCCGGCCGGTTGAAACTTGCACCGGTCGGCCGGCCCGATGCACGCGCTGTACCAGTACGTAGGTCTGCTCACCTGGTCCGCCAACAAGAGTGCGAACGAAGTAGATACAGATGGATATTACTTATCTTGTATTATTTTTTATATTTTTTCGGAGTTAGAGTCGGACACGAATAATTTCGAATACGAATACAAATATTCTTGTTCATGAATACGGAGCGAATACATGCCACTCCGAATACGATTAGTTTCGATCACGAATAGTTGATCGAATAATACGCGAAAGCAAATTTCACATGGTGACAGGGACAAGTTAAACAACTAATAAATTCTAACTAGCAAAGTAGCAAGTAAATGATAGAGACTAGTTAAATAAGCAGTAGCTAACTAGCTACATGTCACATGCTTCAAAAGTACGATTTGCCCATAGTCAAGTACATCACTAGTTCATTTAACTTCATTACACTTAGCAAATGATTCCACATAGCATTTATGATTCTTAAGGTCTCACGTCGAGTTTTGCAAGGATATTTATTGCACTTTTGCCCCTTTAGATCTGGGTTAATTGGTTTTTGAGTTTAACACAAACATTTTTATAGAAAACTGGCTGCTTTGCACTTTTGTCACGCCAAGCAGCCGGAGGGCAGGTGGCCTTGGTGCGTGAACCAGGGAGGCGACGAGGTTGTTCAAGTCACTATGGAGACGTCGTGACGTGCGCGGCCGTGGACTGGGTCATGCGCTGCTTGTTGAGCAACAAGTGGCGCATTGAAGAACTTGATGCTGCATTGCGTGTGCAGCGTGAAGATCAGGGGGGGCGGCTGCTGCTTCACGCTCGCGGTACAGAGGTGCGTGCGTCATCAGGCCATTAGCTCATTCATCTTCACCGCGCCACTTGTGCACAAGTTTTGCCGCCACTCGTCGACGTGAGAGAGGGCACGGATGCAGGGGTGGGGAGTAGGCTGTTAAATACTCCTAGTCATCGCAGGAGATGATCAATCTGTTCACACACCATAGAAAGATAATGAGAGACGATATATAATGGAGAATTGATTTCTTTAGTGCTATCAATCTAAAAAAACATTTTTTCTGTCTTTCGTTTTGTTTTTTTTGTTTATATATATATATATATATATATAGTGCTAATAGCTACTTCAGTGCTAAGGTGTTAATTGCGACATGGACCGTTCGATTTATATTGTATGGCTCAGATGGAGGTAGGTGGAAACTCCATCACATTTAAACACTTTTGCAGAAAACCCACTGATTTACACTTAAATGGAAACGCTACAATGTACAACAACAATAAATGATTTGATGTGTTTTTGTTAAAAGCGCAGGGGATTTTTTGTAAAATTGTAGTCGAACACAATAAGTACGTATGAATTACCATCACTCCGCTCAAACACACAATAAGCACTCAGCAATTAACATCACTCTGCTCAAAACACTCGGAAAAATATCCACAATGCTATCGACCACAAAGCCACCGAGTATCGACCACAAGCTCTAACTCGGGACGAAATATATTTTACACTGCAGAATTCAGGTAACTATGGATATAAACTTTCTTTCAACAGTGATCTCGACCACTCTCCAGCCCAGCATCGACGAAACTCTGGGACCGGTCTCCCTGGTTAATCCCACCCAGGAGAGCTAGCTAGCTAGGGATATGCTTACGCATCGATCAGGTTATATCCAGGGCCTACGTTAATAATTAATATCCGGTAGTTGCTATGTGTTGATATTAATTCAGTAAGAAGATTAGCGCACCGTTAATAATAATTAATCAATAGTACATCACACGCACGCAGCACAAAGTGCTCCAGCTATTCCCTTCAAATATAGCGGTAGAATTACTACGACCTTGTTGTTTTTTAGTCGATGATAAACGATAGAGATATCAATATAAATAATATACATAGTTATAAAATAAGAAAGTTGTTTGTTTTTATCTTAAGGAAACCGAAGCCCCAAAAAAAGAGAATAGGGCCAAGTGTTGGACACGATGGCACGGATGATGGTGGCGCGCGCACGGGCAGGAGAAGATAGAGAGACTACCGGCTGCAGCCATGCATGCACGCGTAGGCGTAGCTAGCTAGCATGCTCCGCGCCGGCGGTTGATTGGTTTACAGAGCCCGTCTCCAACTCACATTCTTCTCGCGTTCTGCTCCCACGCCACGCCACGCACCACAAGAATGATCCACCTCACGAAACCTCTCCCATTCGGATTGTGTTCGGCCGGCCACTCCGCCTGCCGCGTCTGTTACATACGAAACTAATTATTTCCTAGGCTGTAGAATTTGTGTGAAGTTTCTATGCGTAGAAGCGCCGCTAAAATGAAAATGATAGTGCTGTCAATATAGTACGACCATTAGGCACGTGTAAAAGTGTCTTCTTTTCAACTTTTAAAAATTGCTTTTTAATTTTTTATATAGTAACTAGTTTTTAAACTGAGTGTTTTAATACGAGATGTATAAGTTGATTGTAGTATATACTGTAACGACTTTATTTATATCGACTAAAACCACACGTGAGTTTTTGTTATTCTGTACTCTCTTATAAACTGCCCAAAAGCTATAAATCGAAGCAAAAAAAATAGACATTAATTTGCGACTAACTTAGGCGCAACTTAGGGGGGTGGAGTTGCAACTTCCTCCGTCCTTTTTTTTTGTAGTAGTAGTACAGTACCACTGTTAAAGAGCTAGTGGTATATTTGCGAAAAGGAAAAACACCCATGTTAATTTTATCGTCTGCACCTTTCCCTTCTCCCTCTCTATACTCCATACTCGGGAAATTTAACTTTTTGCCACCCTTAAGAAAGCCACCTATCCAAATGTCATCCTCTTCGTTGCACTCAACAATTTGCCACTCTTAAGATGTGGTCTCCTAATTTTTTGCCACTTTCGAGCCCACGAGGCGCCACAACGCAGCCATGTCGGCGCTCCCGCCACGCCGGCGCGCCGCGCCTCCGTCGGCGTGCCGCCACCGCCCGCCTCCCGCTCGCCGGTGCCTCCGCCCTCGCCGTCCCCGCCTCCCGCCGCGCGCGCGCGCCGCGCCCGCCTCCATCGGCGCCGCCCCCTTCGCCGCGCCCGCGCCTCCCCTTCCCCGAGTCCGGCGCCGGGATCCCACCGGCGGCTCAGGCAGTGGGAGCCCGATTCCTCGACGGTGAAGCATCTACGGGCATCCCGGAGCTCACCTGGGGCGTCGGTCGAGGCCGAGATGGAGCAGGGCGGGCCGGCGGCGAGAGGGAGCTTGGCGGCGAGGATGAAGACGGCGGCGGCTCGCTGGGGAGGGCGGCGGGGTCCGGCGAGGTGGGGGATGTGCTCGGGGTGCCCTGGAGATGCCCCACGCGCGATGAATTGGCCTGAGACGCAGCGCTTCACCGGCGGGATCCCAGCGCCGGACTCGAGGAAGGGGAGGCGCGGGCGCGGGCGAAGGAAGCGCGCGCCGACGGAGGCGCGGCGCAGCAGGCGAGCGCGGGCGAGCGGGAGGGCGAGGCGGAGGCGGAGGCGAGGCGCCGGCGCCGGCGAGCGGAGGCGCGGGCGGGGCGGCCGACGGAGGCGCGGAGGGCGCGGCAGCGTGGCGGGAGCGCCGACATGGCTGCGTTGTGGCACCTCGTGGGCTCGAAAGTGGCAAAAAATTAGGAGACCACATCTTAAGAGTGGTAAATTGTTGAGTGCAACGAAGAGGATGGCATTTGGATAGATGACTTTCTTAAAGGTGGCAAAAAGTTAAATTTCCCTCTATACTCTTTATCTACACTTTGGAGCCAACCTAACTTCTTCCCCTTTTGTTCCATACATCAAATCAACCATTGTTAAACACGCATCTGTCTCTGACTGCATCATTTGCACAGGGCGGTGCTCTGCTCTCTTCGTCACCATCCACCACAGCTCCGTCCTGGATTCGCCCGCCATCCTTTAAATACTCGCCACCACCTTCTCCCTCCCTCCCCCGAGTCCCAGCACAAACATTCCTCTTCGTCTTCTTGCGCGCTCAACGAGCACCACCATGAATTCTTCGACACCGACTTATAGCTCCTGGTTCCAATTGCCTTGTGTATTCTTCTTCTTCTTCCCTTAATCGACCACAAGATAAGGTAGGCAGTTGAGTATGTTAATGTCGAACTATATCTCTACTTTAACAAATCCCTGAACCACCAAGACGGGCGCGAGTCGGCACGCCAAGACTGCCGCTGCTCACTTCTTGCCATGTCACATGCAGGTTTGGCTGAGAGAGAGAGAGAGAGGCTAGGAAGAGATGGGGGAGGCAGAGGCCAAGTACCAGAAGAGCTACTTCGATGTGCTGGGGATCTGCTGCCCCACGGAGGTGTCGCTCGTCGAGAAGCTTCTGGGGCCGCTCGAGGGCGTGCAGAAGGTGACCGTCATCGTGCCATCCAGGACTGTCATCGTCGTACACGATGCCAGCGCCATCTCCCAGTCCCAAATCGGTAAGAAATCGATATCGCTGCGTTTAC
This sequence comes from Bonia amplexicaulis, assembly GCA_036346245.1. Taxonomy (NCBI): domain Eukaryota; kingdom Viridiplantae; phylum Streptophyta; class Magnoliopsida; order Poales; family Poaceae; genus Bonia; species Bonia amplexicaulis. The sequence continues at coordinate 23,923,914 of CM070752.1, read as the reverse complement.
TCCCCCCCTCCCCGGGGGGTTGCTTTCCGTTCAGATTTCTCTCCCTTCCGTGGTTAAAAATCTCTCCTTTTTTTGACGTCCTGATCGATATTGCTGGAAATTCGATCTGCTTGTGTGGGTTTATTGAATCGCTTTCGCTGTTAATTATTCGGTGAGGTTTTCGTGTAAAATCATGTGCCGGATGGATTGACCGAACGGGGACTCAGACGAGACCAGACCAGAGTCGCGCAACCGCCCAGGAAAATAAAATAAAAACCCGATCTTTCGATAGCAACATGCTGCCGTCCTCAGTCCCCTCGTTGCCGCCGTGAACCAACATCTTTGATGTTACCGATCTTGTTGGTTTTTTCTCCCCCAAAAAATCGAATCTTCGCAAGAATATATTGAACAACGGAAAGGATCACGCAAAGTTCTTTCTTTTCTGTTCTGTCCTTGTTCCTTGTGAATTTTTTAATCCTTTCTGTTCTTGTTCTTTCCGAAATTTTTAGCCGTTGATGAAACGAACCGACCAATCAAAGCTGGTACCATGCAATCGTTTGTTTTCTTGATTTGAGACGGGGGGGCACTCATCGTGTCAGAAAGAAGTGTAAATCTCATTCTGAAATCGAACATGCTTGGCGTGAGCGTAGCGACAAGGGGACGGTTGCGACGCGGGAGCCATTACTGTTACGATTGCGATATCTCTGACGGTAGAGTGATTGATTACCTGCTGCAATCCTGCACCCATACAAAAAAAAGTTTGTTGACCCTGACCTCAGCCCCCAGGAATCCTGCTAATTTTGCAGTTGCTGTCACGGGAAGTATGGATTGTTGTACTATGTCAAAACTGTTTGTTTGCTCTGTGAAACTGCCAATTTTATCCGCATTTCTTGCGGCAATCGTCGCAATCTTCGACATGAGCAACTGTGTAAAGTTGATTGATCTTTGCTGTTTTCAGTCAAGGCGCTGAATCAGGCGAGGCTCGAGGCGTCGGTTCGAGCCTACGGCAGTGGCACGGAGAAAATCACCAATAAATGGCCGAGCCCGTACGTTCTTGTCTGTGGTGTCTTCCTGGTTGTGTCTCTGTTCGAGCATTTCTGGCACCCGCTGAAGTGGTTCGCACTGGTGGCGGCGGCTGCCGGCCTGCCGCCGATCATTCTGAGAAGCATTGCAGCTGCCCGGAGGCTCACCCTGGATGTCAACATACTCATGCTGATTGCAGGTAAATAAAATTAAGGTGTATCCTTCAGTTGAATCATGTCGAAATAGAACATGTTGATCCTGAGCCTAGTAAAATAAATCGTCGCGATGTCATAATCTTCGGGGCCATCCGCGTATAAGACACCGACACAACACCAGCACTTTGGTTTGGGGGTAAATATTCAACTACAGATTGAAATTATTGATGCTGCTAACTGTTCTGCCAATGTGACAAAAGGGTCGCGCAAAAAATGGGCCAAGACAAGTTGTTTTTCGAGGACCAATATGGTGGCTGCTTAGTGGGAGAGCAGAACCGATCCGGCCCCTAAAAGCTTATGTCTCACTTGCTCAAACTTTTCCCTTCATTTGTTTTCTGAAGGGACCCCACTTTCCACTGCGTTAAAGGGATATGCTGCTGTGATGCTAACATATATATGTATGCTAAATTGAACAGAATTCTGCTTCTTTTCCTCCGTGTGGCGATGTCACCTCAGATAGGGTATCGGATTCCTTTAAGAAGGAGCAACATATTGTTCGAATCATTCTTTCTAGGGATTTTGTTTGTGGTATCAAGACAGCTCAATTCCATATGCATATGGCATACATGAAGGAATCAGCATAAGAAATGGGACAACGCATTTTGCCGTGGATTTTTCACTCCGAACTATTGCATTATTTTGTCTGTTCAGCTGCACAGATAAAAATGTGTTAAATTCTCAAATCTTTTGGTGGAGAGTCAATTATGAGAGTAGAGAGAGAATCGAAGAGGGGAACTGGGTTTCTATTTGTACTAATATGAGGAAAGTTGTATCTATGAATTTTTTGCAGTTTATACATATAGCCATCACTTGATTTACCTGTTGGCACTGTCTTCTCATATAGGATGACCTATCTTGTCATCACATAAGGTGTTCCTCATAGTCATCAATCATATTTATCACCGTTTATTTTTAGATCTTCTGCTGCCTCATACAATCCTGTCAATTTTGGTGGTAGATGGATGGCAATTTTGGTAGGAGATGGATGCCAAGAGCTCACGTGTTTTACTTGCTTTCTTTGCAGTCGCTGGGGCGATAGCTCTGAAGGACTATTCTGAGGCTGGGTTTATTGTCTTCCTCTTCACCACAGCTGAATGGCTTGAGACCAGGGCCAGCCACAAGGTCTCTCTCTCCATCTCTTTCTGCCTAAGAAATGAAAAATAGTTGCAGGATTTCTGAGGTCACTCATGAACCCACTTACCAGAAAAGATTTGTTCTTTTGTACGTGTCAGAGTTACAAGCACATATTCATACTAATGCAACATAACTAGGCCTATAGATTTGGATGCGCACTAGCCCCACTGATGGACTGATGAACAGGTTTTGGTCTGCCCTTGTCTACGTAGGTTGGACCAGCGTTAGGCCTATATTGCTGATTGGATCACCATTTTTGCATATGCCGCCCCAACATTCTCAACAAGAAGATAAATAAACTTTGTATCTAGTGGACTCAAATATACACTCATACTTAGGTGTAAAGTAAGGAATCCAAGTCAGATAAGCAATATACTTTTTGTTGGAAAGAAGATGAACAAAATGCAACTACTAAAAGCAATCTCTCCTAAAAGAAGCAACAGTAATCAGTATTTTTTTATACAGGCACTGGTTGCGTTTCTTTTGCTACGGAGCCTCTAAAAAATATGACTAAATGCCCCTTTGACATGTAGGCCACTGCTGGGATGTCGTCGCTGATGAGCATGACACCACAGAAGGCTGTTCTAGCAGAGACCAGGCAGGTGGTGGCAGCCCAGGATGTGAAGGTCAATACAGTAATAGCTGTCAAGGCAGGGGAAATAATCCCAATCGACGGTGTTGTTGTCGACGGACGCAGTGAGGTCGACGAGAGTACCCTCACCGGGGAGTCCTTCCCAGTGGCCAAGCAGCCAGACTCCCAGGTCTGGGCTGGCACGCTCAACATAGATGGTAGTACATATTGCACCAGTGACATCCCTAAATGCCTAAAATGTGCCACTGATCTTGCCGTGATTCTGTATAACTGTACTGGTGGTGTGGCAGGCTACATTGCTGTGAGGACAACTGCTGTGGCCGACGACTCTGCGGTGGCGAAAATGGCAAGGCTGGTTGAAGAAGCACAAAACAGTAGATCCAATACACAGAGGCTGATTGATACATGCGCCAAGTACTACACACCTGGTAAGCTGAACGGAGGAGACTAGGCCTGTAGCAAAATCTAGACATTGAAAGGTTGTACCAGGAGGTTTTCTTACTGTTATCTTTGATTGATTGCACCTGCAGCTGTTGTTTTCATGGCTACTGCTGTAGCAGTGATCCCTGTAATAGTGAGAGCACACAACCTCAAACACTGGTTTCAATTGGCCCTAGTCCTTCTAGTGAGCGCTTGTCCATGTGCCCTAGTGCTGTCGACGCCGGTTGCCACCTTCTGCGCGTTACTAAGGGCCGCGAGGACAGGGCTCCTCATCAAAGGAGGGGATGTCCTGGAATCCTTGGCAGGTATCAAGGTTGCTGCTTTTGACAAAACTGGTACAATTACTAGAGGAGAGTTCTCTGTCGAGGAGTTCCAGGCAGTCGGCGAACATGTTCCAAGGCAACAACTTCTTTATTGGTGAGTGCCGTTTATCTTATATGTCAACACTGCACAAACTTCTTCTCTGGCACTACGTACTTGAATTTTTCTTCTGGTATATATGTGTTTGATGTCATGGCTATTACAGGGTCTCAAGCATTGAAAGCAGATCAAGCCACCCAATGGCACCTGTCCTTGTTGATTATGCTCAATCAAACTCTGTGGAACCAAAATCAGAGAATGTTACTGAATTTCAAATCTATCCTGGTGAGGGGATTTACGGTGAAATCGATGGAGAGGCCATATACATTGGGAACAAAAGAATTTTGTCAAGGGCTTCATGTGAAACAGGTTGGTAAAAATGTGAACCCAGATTTCCAAAATAGGTCATAATATTGTTGATATTTCTGTTGCTAGTTACCATTGAGCTTACTGTCAAATAAGAAACAGATCCTCCATTTCATGCATGAAGCCACTTTTACAGTAAATAGAAAATGGTTCTGATTCAGAAATATTAATTAACAGTAGACATTTTGAAAGGATGTTTTGATTCATTGTTTTTCGCTTAACCAAAACACAATATCTATTGAAAATTTGGCAATCATGCGCTATTTTTTTATGTTACAGTTCCAGACATAAAAGATATGGTAGGAGTTACCATTGGATACGTGAGCTGCAACAAGGAGTTGATCGGGGTATTTACTCTCTCTGATTCCTGCCGAACTGGATCAGCTGAAGCCATCAAGGAGCTGAGATCACTGGGCATCAAGTCAGTGATGCTTACTGGTGATAGTGTTGCCGCTGCCACATACGCACAGAACCAGGTAAAAGAATTTTTAGAGAATGTGTCGGTCTTATTGTTGTGCGCTTTCCTCGTTATCCAGGGGATACAAAGTCAATACAACAGCTTCTAATTTTTTGCTTATGTTTTTCTGCCAGCTGGGAAATATCCTAGCGGAGGTTCATTCTGAACTTCTGCCAGAAGACAAAGTGAGAATTGTTGATGAACTCAAGGCAAAAGATGGCCCTACGCTGATGATTGGCGATGGCATGAATGATGCCCCAGCATTGGCTAAGGCTGATGTTGGAGTCTCCATGGGTGTATCCGGCTCAACTGTTGCAATGGAGACGAGCCACATTACTCTGATGTCGAACGACATCCGCAGGATTCCAAAGGCTGTCCGACTGGCAAGGAGGACACACCGGACTATCATCGTGAACATTATCTTTTCAGTGATTACAAAACTCGCGATCGTTGGACTTGCGTTTGCCGGACATCCGCTTATTTGGGCAGCGGTCCTTGCTGATGTTGGTACGTGCTTGCTGGTGATCATGTACAGCATGCTGCTATTGAGAGAGAAAGACAGTGATCATGGATCTCATGCAAAGAAACATGGCGCTTCCCACCATTGCTCAGATAGTCCGTGCAGATCAACAGGCAATTGCAAAGATTCATCTACTGGTGAGCATGCTTGCCATGCTCATCGCCATGAGCATAGCCACCGCAAAGAACCGAGCAACCTGCATTCCTCAAACAAGCATTGCTCCCATGATCATACCCATGGCCATGACCACTGCAAAGAGCCGAGCAACCATCTGGTTACAAACAAGCATGCTTGCCATGATCATGGCCATGATCACTGCAAAGAGCCAAGCAACCTGCACTCCACCAAAAAGCTTGATTGCCATGACCATGAGCATAGCCACTGCAAAGAACCTGACGATTTGCATTCTATCAGTGAACATACTTGCCACGGCCATGAGCACAGCCATTGCGAAGAACTCAACAGTTCACATCCTACCGTTGAGCATGCTTGCCATGAGCATGTGCATAGCCACTGCGAAGAACCAATCAGTTTGCATTCTACCGATGAGCATGCTTGCCATGACCAGGACCAGGACCATGAGCATCATTGCTGTGATGAACAACAAACTTTGCACACTGCAGATGCGCACCCCTGCCATGACCATAAGCATGGACATGTGGAGGTTGAGGATTCAGGAAAGGACTGTCATGCTGAGCTACCGCACCACCACAGCCATTGCTGCCATGAATCTCATGATCAAGTGAAAAATGCAACTGATTCGGTTCAGGAGCACTCGATATTGATCAGCGCATCATCTGACCATCATGACCAGCATAGCCTATGTGGTCACCGCAGTGAAGAACACCGAGAGGAAGATTGTGGGCATCATCTGAAGGTGAAAGATCGTGTTCCGCCTCCGACTGACTACAGCAGCAGCAGCAGCAGAAACTGTTGCAGCATGACTAGCAGCAAGGGTTGCTCAAGCCGGGATGTTGACCGTACCAGAGAGGCCAGCCGGTGTTGCAGGAGCTACGTGAAGTGCACCAGGGCGAGCAGCTGCTGCAGCCACAGCATAGTGAAACTGCCTGAGATTGTAGTAGAGTAGGGTACACGAGTATACGCGCATATCAGCAACTGAAGTTTCCTCATCGGCATGAGCTAGATGGCCGGACCGAGGTGTTTGATCTAGTTGTGTTGCTCCACTGCTAAAGAAATGGTGTGGATGTCAGAATTTTGGCCAAGCAGGCAGGTGTCTGAAGGCCAGGGACGTTGCTTTGTTGTTGTCGTCCTGTTAATTTTGCATCCTGTCTCAAAAATTAGAGAAGGTGCAATTAATAGAGACTAGATCATACCAGTGTGCTTCAAGAATCAAAGAAGGTGCAGTAGAGATCAGTTCAGAACTTCATATTAGGCTCTCTTTAGTAGTGTATGAAGTTGCCGCCTCAAAAAATAGAGTATGAAGTAGTAAATTGAGTTTTGTCTATGAAACACCTTTAACTAAGATCAATTATGAATGTCACATGGAATTGATGCTGTTAAAGTTCTGCAGTGTTGTATTGTATCCCCAGAATTTATAACGTGTGACTGTGATGCTGTGCTAGTACAGGCAGCTGAATCATCAAACGGGCAGGGTATGGCCTACAGGGTATGGTGCTCTAAAGTCTAGGTGGTGTTCAGTTCGGCTTATTTTTGATGGTTTATGGCTGAAAACATTGTATTTGGTGAAAAAACATCAGAATGACAGATGCTTATTTAACATAATTAAATTTAAAAAAATTAAAAAATATAAAAAATTTGTTAGCCCATCACAGACAACGCAAACGAATACGGGAAAAAAAGAACCGGCAAAAAAATTCAAAAAAAACCAAAAATTCAGAAAAAGACGAAATTATAAATAGTGTAAAAATAAGCCAGAAGCCAGAAGCTCAAGTCATATTGAGCGGTGCCTAAACTAGTACTTCAAAGCAATATTGGTATGGTACTATACGGGCAAGTTCTCATTGACCGCACTCGATGACTTTTGGCTGCTCTGATGGATTGCTTATTATCTACTTACCAATATTCATTGAGTACAGGAACAGGGTGAGACCGAGGAGTTGTTCACTTGCTACGATGAAGTTCATGTAGGATCGACGTAGCAATTAGAAAGAGATTGAATGATTATAATTTTAATAAAAGTTTTTTCTTAAATTCGTATAGAAAAATAGTAAGGAAATATTGTTTTTAGGATCGTACGCTGAAGTTCACGTAGGATCGATGCGCAGAGATGAAGCTGTGCGTGCACACAAATCGAGATTACTCACAGATGATAACACCGTCTTGGACTACATGATGATCGATTCGGCTGAAAGCTGAAAGCTTATGGCTGAAAACACCGTAGGTCCGCTTGGGAACCAACTGAAGCAAAAAGGTGGCGTGGCCAAGTTGTTCCTCCCACGCGCCCTCGCGAGATGACCCAGCGCGCGGTGCTCCTGAGAGCGACCGAACTACGGCCTGCGCGTGAGTACAAAATGTTTTTCTAGCACTTTTAAAATTATAGTATAAAATTAGTCTCTTTAAAAATCCTGAGATTAGTCTTTAATCTCATCTCTATTTATAATCTCAAGTTTAAAACCTGGATTTATTCTAAACTTACGAGTTCTAATCCAATTTTAATAGCAAAGAGACTCGAAACTCCTCCTACCATAAAATTCCTACTTTTCTAGCTCATCGTGTATCAAAATCTCTAAAATCACACCTTACATAGCTTCTGCCACGTGTTTTCCGGCCGGCCGGTAGTCTGAATTGTAGTTAAGAAATTTCTCGTCGGCTAGGTACTAGTACATGTTGCCAGTGCTTTGTCCGTTAGTATATCAAATTAACGGCTGGGCTCAATCACTCGCAGCGGTTTTCTATCGAGGTCTACTTGACTGATGGATTTATAGGTTTCGTCCTGCACGCAACGTATCCTGAACACACACAGACGTCGTCCGCGACTCCCCAGCCATCTGATCGCCATCCTAAGGCCCCGAATCAACGCACCACATTTTGTTATTGGCGGCGAGCGATGATCCCCGGCCGGCTTGGATTTCTTTCACTTATGGTTTTTGATTATCACTTATGAATAGTAACAACATGTAGAGAAATATATAAAGAGAGATACTCATATGCGATTTTGGCTGATATAAATGAAGTCGCGTCGCTATAGTATGTACTATAATCGACTAGTAGATCTTGTCTTTAAAAACACTTTATTTAAAAGTTAGTTACTGTAGAAAAATCATTTGCTGTAGAAAAGCGGTTTTAGAAAGGCAAAACTACAGTGCTAAGCACTTCGGCAAATTGAAGAGGAAAACGATAAAAGAAAAAGAAAACGATTCCACAAATTAGATTGCCTACAAATCGGATGTATGTATACTATAAATGCTCGAGGAAGTAACCTCAGATCATAGATTCAACAGCGTACACATGTGCGCTAAATTGGAAAAAAAAAGTTGTAAACTAGTTAAAGCGGAGATAAATAATATGTTGAATGTAAATTCGAGTATGTTACAGCTGTAGGAGACACTACAATTCGAACGAAGAAAATAGAAACCAAAACCAGTTTCTTCCTTTTTAGTAACTAGTACTAGTACAAATCTACATCCAAACGAAGAGATGGTATGCAATTACTAAATCCTTATCCTTTTCCTAAAAGAAATCAATATCCAAACTGTCAATGGCCTGGACTGTCTTCTTCGGTTTCTAAAAACTACTTTTAATTTTTTGTACAGTAACTAGCTTTTAAACGGTATATCTTTTTAAGACGATATCTATAAATTAATTGTAGTACATACTATAACAACTTTATTTATATTGACTAAAATCATATATAAATTTATGTTACTCCGTACTCTCTCTTATATATATTTTAAAAGCTAAAAGCCATAAGTTGAATGGAAAAAAACCCAGATAAGAGAGAGCATTGCAAAACTATGGATGGAATGACCTAATCGTCCACACGACACGTGCGCTCGTCCGGTCCGAGTCAGCGAGTCGCCGCCCTCATCATCATCCGCGACACGCAACGCAGAAGGCGAAGCTTGTAACGCAGCGCGCCAGCGCCCCACCCTGTCGAGCCACTCCTTCATTGCAAGCTCCAACCTTTAATTCTTCGAGCTGCCTCTCAACACTGATCACTCCACTCGCCTCGCCTCGCCTCGATCCAAGCAGCTACCTTCTGCAGTTGGTATACATACATGGGGTGCGCCTTCTCGTCGCCGGGGGCGCTGCCGCCGTTCGCCGGCGTGCGGGTCATCCACATCAACGGCTACGTCGAGGACTTCGACGGGCCCGACGTCACCGTCGCCCGCGTCACCGGCGGCAAGGCAGCCTCGTCGTCCTCGCGATACGTGCTGTGCTCGTCAGCGCACCTGCTGCAGCCGGGCCGGGGCCCGTTCCGCCCCGACGACCCGCTCGAGCCCGGCACCGTCTACTTCCTCCTCCCGCAGTCCATCTTCCAGTCCGAGTCCTCCGCCGTCGACCTCGCCTGCCTCATGAACCGCCTCACCGCGCTCGCGCGCAAGGGCGGCTCCGGCGCCGCCGGGCCCAGCCCCGTCGAGGCGCTCTTCGCGGACCTGCAGCACGCGCCGACCCACCACGCCGAGCAGCCGGAGCAGAAGCCGGCGTCGGGCACGGAGCAGTGCTGCGCCGCGGCGGCGGCGCGACCGGCGCCGTGGAAGCCGCGGCTAGACCGGATCGACGAGTCCATCGGGCGCGCATCCATGCGGAGCACGTCCAGCTGCAGCGCCTGCAACGAGGCATGAATTGTTAGCGATTCGTTTTTTTCCTTTTCCTTTTCCCTATATTGATTTTCTGTTAGTATCATCAAATCAATGGTGGAAAAATTGTTACAGCTAAATATAATCTGCTACGCTCGCCTGTCACAAAAGAACATTGTTTTTAGTTATGCGCAGTTAAACTTTCTAAACTTTAGCTCACAATATCTTTCCAATGTTTAGATTAAACTTGTATAAAAATAATACGTATAAATTTGTCTCTAAGGATTGAACGTATAAAAATAATATATATTGATTTATCTTTAAAAAAATATTTTGTTAGATTTTATAAATCTATTGCACTAAAAATTAATTATCAAAGTTATGTTTTACAGACCATGATGATATCTAAAATATTATTTTTTGTGACCAGAGAGGGTGGTATTCATATTATTGAATTCAGCTCCTCTGGGTTGCTACGAACGATTCGCTAACCACTGAGAATTAATTTGGCACAGGCAAGAAAGTGTGCGTGCATCAACGCATGCAAGTGATCGGAATTCGGGTCCACGAGATTAGATTTTCTTGTCTTGCTTAGTTATCTGTAATAATTTCAGTCGATTTTTTGATCGGACAAGCATGTTAAATGTGGAGTGAGATTAATACTGCTGCTACATCGGAGCAGTAATGAATGGAGATACGAACGAACGGTAGGATTGGTACCGCCCCAACTTGCACGTCTTGGCAGGCAAGTGGAGCCCACTTCTTTTGACTTTTGGGCGGAATTTCTTTTCGATATTTTACTACTAAAGATTATTAAATAAGAACGGAGGCCACTTCAATCTCCCTCAATTTATGATTAACATCCTAATTAGACTCGATCAAACACCAACCTCACAATCTTTTTTTTCTTCTCTTTGGTGCCGCTCGATTGGGCTGAAATAATATAGCTTATGGCTGAAATTGCACTGTAGCTGGTTAAAATTATATTATAGCTGATGGCTAAAATTACACTGTAGCCGGTTAAAACTATGGCTTATGTGAAACCAACGACATCACCGACAGACACGCCAAATCTCTGGGCCATTCCTCCCAAAGATTAACTAACGTTCAACACCAAGTTGGATGAGTGATCTCTTTCAGTGCCTTCAGCTGTTTGAGAGTGCTCTGTTTTCTTAAACTCACAGATAACACAACACTATATTCTATGTACAAACATATCAAAGGTTTCAGGTAACCCAAAGGTTTCTACATACGAACTGCAGGGCTTGTTTCTTTTGGAACCTGTCCTATGTTGCTTTGCCATCGCCCATCGATGTTAGCTGACTGACCCTGGAAGAATTGCGCGCTCAAGAGACTAACTTTTGATTTGGCCACCGGTCGTAGCGACCTTTGAATCTTTCAACTTTAGACCATTACAAACAGCTTAGACGACTGGAACGTTTTGTTCGGAATATCAGCATCCATACTAACTGTTCCAAAAAAGCCACCCGCATCAGCAACGGCAAGGTGCCGCCATTTGTCACTGACAGTGCCCTGGTTAAGTCTTGTGCTAGGCCCATCCCTAAACCTCAAGAAATCGAGATGCAAGATGTGAGGTTTTTGGTGGTATCGTGCTATCTCTTGGTTTTGGACACCAAATTTTTTTGAGTTTTGAGGTTATCATAGTTCAAAACTGCAGTTATTGCAAGCAGCATCCACATAATGGGAATACAAGATAAGGGTCTAGGACTTTTTGACGCAATTTTTTGACTGCTTTTTAGCTAGAAGATCAGCTTACGGAAGAAGCATTCACATGAAGGTCGTAAACATAGGAAACAATACCAATTGTTATCTGCCAGAAATGAACTCATGTAAGCAATATCCATATACGAATTCCGCAACATCAAAAACAACAACTGAATCCATGGTCCTTAGGACGTGAGGTTATCACAGCAACATCAACTCGAGCATCACCTTAGACTACTAAGCAACAGTTCGATAGATGTGGATGCAAAGATGATACTTTCTTTCGAAAATGTTCACATGACACGTGTGTTCACATGACTGATAGGAAGACTTCACCAGAATGATGGAAAGCGATATCTTAAATATAGTGCGATAATATCCAGTTCTTTTTCTTCTTCTTTTACTAGAAATATCCAATTTTACCAACGAACACGTACACCTTACTGCCTCTCTTTTCATCTTTTGCAAAAGAGTAAGAAGTAAAGCAAAATTCTTCTCTTTAGGTTCTTCTGGGTTAGTATAAAATATAAACAATTGCACATGCTAGCTAGTAGTAGCAAATAAAATTCATTATTGTACTTCAAGCATATCTCAGACCAGCGGAGTAGAAAAAGTTACCTGTGCTGTGTAGAAAGAAGACAGGCTTTCTGGATTTTCTTCACCATTGACTTCAATGTAAGAGAGAGCAGTAGTGCATCTTGAAGTCCATATCCACCCTTACATCCACAACGCGTTTCCAATCCTCATTCGCAGCATACAAGTTTGACGCTAGCACATGTTCGACCTGGACAGCTGGCACCCTTCGTTCACTAGCTTGGAGTGGCCACAAGCATTGATCACGCTCAAGAAGATAACCTCGTCAGGATGGACAAGGGCAGCCACCCCATGCCCATGTATGTATGAGCGCATTGGCGACACGGGTGTTCTCCGAGAACCAATTCTCGCAGCAAGCGCTGATCATGCAAGTCCAAGAAACCGCACTCCTCATACTCCCGTACACGCCGGCGAACGCATTGAGGACGGCCAAATCAGTAACAGGGAGATTCCTCACCGCGTACCCGTGGACCAAGCTCCTCAGCCGCGCGCACGCGGAAAAGAGGCTCGTAACTGAGACGTTGTTCGGCCGGGACCCCGCGCGCCCCATCGCTGACACGCCGAGTAGGGCGTGGTGCGGGTGGCGGGAGCGCGCGCAGGAGGACACGAGCGTGTTCCACAGATGGGCGTCCGGGTGGGGGATTTCGTCGAACAGCTGACGCGCAGCATCGAGGCAGCCGCGCGCGGCGCAGGACTTGAGGAAGGTAGAGGCAGGAGGGGAGGAAGCCGAGCTTTAGGGCGTGCGCGTGGAGTTTTCCGGCGAGGATGGCCGCGCCGGTGCGCAAGGCGGCGGCGGCGCTCTTGCGTTATCGCAGCACGGCGGTGGCATCTGAATGGCTTGGTACAAGACGCGGTTTCACTCGGCCTCGATCTTGACCGCCCAAATTGGATCGCACGGTTCTCCTGGATCCCAGAGTGGATCGCTGATCTCGTCCGCGATCCTCGTTTTGAAGCCCAGGACGGAGCAGGCCCATAATTAGATGGGCCTTTAAATTGGGTAGCCAGGATTGCTCTCCTGGGCTACCAGTCCACTTGCGGATATACTGATGCCTTTTGCCCCTTTTCTATTTTTAAAATAAAATCACTTACAGTTCCATCTGATCTACCATCGCAATGCTGACAACCTTGATAACTAGGATTAGTCTTGTGTCCGTGCGTTGTAACAGAAAACAAAGCTCATAGGAAATATCATATATGTTCTGCCCATTCATCCTAAACAACCGACAGAACTCTGATATAAGACGGTTACAGTCACCCATAGTTCAGTGCAAACCCAAACGGATTATGAAAATTCCCAACAATATTTCCTAAGTTTTTCTTCTGATCATTATCTATGGCCGTCATGGCTTCGCTGAGTAAACTCTGTCGGTCAGCTGAGCTCCACCATGGCCGTCTCACACCTCCACTATGCTCGGCCTGCCTGCAACACGGTGCCCCGGCCAATTCCACCATGATCAGCCCACACAACCCCGGCCACCACCAACATTCATCGTGTGAAGCATATAAATGCTATATGTCCATAATTATAAATCACCAATTGTATTGGTATTTTTACGATAAGTATGCATCCAAACATTGACTACAAAATCTAAATGCTCTAAAACAGGACCAATTTTTTTAGGACTTGCACAGAATAATCAAGATCTCCAGCCAAGGAAAATGATTGGTTACCTATGGGGCAGATATCAGAATTAGTTGTAGAGCTATTTTCCTCGCTTTCCATGAGACTCGCCAATTTTCCAGCATGCTAGTATTAGAATGAAAACAGCAATTGACAATGGTGGAGCCTAGCTTATGTAAAAACCTTTTGTCCAAACACCTGCAAGCTGCAAATGAAAAGAAAATGAGTTTCATTAGTTAAGAAACAATATCAAAAAGGTAAACGGTGTGAAATAAGGGCATGTTCATATTGCCTTCTGCTTCTAGAAGCTGAAACCAATACGAACAACCCAGTTTCTATAAGCCACTTCTATCATCCACCACTATTCATTAGCCACCACTTTTGCTACAAGTCATGCCACATAACAAAGAATATTGATTGACTGAAACATACAAAAGGCAGAAATTTTACAGAACCTATTTTGCACATTTGAGCAACCAATGTCCAAAACATAATAAATACAAAGTATATGTTGCTTCTGTGTACCAAATCCATGTAAAGAAGACAAGGATTGTTCACATATATAATGGTAGTCCCAGAATTTTTATTTATTTACTTATTTATTGTGAAAGAAAATGGAAATGTTGAGGTCCTTGAAGTACATATAAGTATATAACGAGGAACACATGGATAAACTCCTCAAGACCTCAACCGCAGTTGATCGCAGATCCACCAAGAAAAAGTTTTGTTCAAAACCAAATTCACCAAAAAAAAAAGGGGAAGCGGTGTGCAATACCCCTCTCTGAAAGCAAGAAAACCAGGAATATACGACACTTGTAGTCGAACTACATCGAACTCTTCGCGGACAACTTCTAAGATACCGGCATCCAAAACTACCACTGCAGCACATGCCGTAGAAGGGTCTTGCTTCAAGAAGCTAATGTCAACCCCACCTATGTACTTCAGTTTGCCCTTTGAATTACTCTGATCTGAATTTGACCTCACCGAAGGTAAAGACCACTCAAACTCATCTTCAAGAATGAGCTTACTCTTGAGCATGTCTTGTGTTTTGCGTCACCAGACAACCAGCAAGAGATATGAGTCGACTCCTCTTGATTTACCTAGGATAAATTATATGAACAGTTGATGAAATCAATGAAATGGTGCCAAAGGCATACTTGACCCATTCTTGTTTCTTCATCACCAACTCACGGTCATCTCCTTCTTCTCTATATCCTAGGCTATTATCCATTCCTCGTGTTCCTCACAAAACTGCAAATTCTTGCAGGCGGTTCGGAACTCTCGAAGAAAGCTTGGGTGCCCTGAAAATTCTAGATATGTTCTTGGTCAACTTAACAATGTGTTGAATCGAGCTATTGAGTAACAGGTCGCTTAAATTCACGCACTGCGGATTAAAGAATCAATAGCCTATCCTTTGCTTTGAAATCATTTTCTAGGATCACAATAGCTAATTAGTATATTACAAGAGTTGTCACTATGTGGATCCATAGGACCCATCTCCCATCATATGGCTTGACTCACAATAGCTAATTAGTTTTGGGGGCTATTAGCTTTTAGCCAATTGGAGGGATGTCTACAAGATGGGAGCACTAAAAGGGCAAAGGGTTAAACATATTTGAAGAGGAAATGTGAGAATGTTGGTTTACGAGTTATAAGAGAGGGGAATGCACAATTGTTTTTTTATACAGGTTCAACCCCTGGAAGGGAGAAGAACACAAAATTAATCTCTTATTCTCTACTATTGCTTCTAAAGAGCAAAGAAAAAATGTTAAACAAGTTCAATGACACAAGTCAGGTGTAAAGCGGTTACCACACCACCTGCTCTTTGGTAGGTGTTGTGGATGTATCCTCCAGTGGCGATTCATCTCCAGTTCCAGCTTTAATGATATTCTCATCTTTGCTTCAGGATCATGCTGACATAGAAACCCAACATATATGAATGATCAATTTTCACAATGAAATGTGAACAATTAGAATTTTGATTTTGTAATTCCAAAGCTAAATTATACCTACTCAACAGATGTCTCGCTTTTCGGTGCGTGAAAAAACAACCGATGCCTGCTCTCCCATTTGCAAACCAATATTTTATCTGTGAGCACTTGATAATCTCATGAAACAAAAATTTAAGATGAGATTCTCATGCTTTGGAACAACGTTGGATACATCATACATGGAGCTCCCCAGATCATGTCATAAAGGCTTAAAATACCCACATATATTTTACAACCTGGAGGACAGGCAGACAGGCATAACATAGGAATACAACAACATTGTGCTAAATCTTATTTTTCTACTAAGTTACAAAAAAATACAACATTCCTTAGCTCAAGGCTTCAGATGCATACCTCACTTTCTATTCTCTAGCACAGTAGCAGTTGCCTATCTATTTGAATCCCATAGCTACCACTGGGATTCTCACAAGGTGACCTCGGTCCCCTTTCATCACGATCTCGCCGAAACTGTAGGTACCGGTCACTGACCTCACCGTGAGGGTTGCCGTTATCTCTCTCGAGGCTCCAATGAGCACCGTCACCGCCGGAGGCGAAACCTCCAGCGCAACCTCCGGTGGCATTCTTGTCATGATCGTGTAGGTTTCAGTCTCGGCGGCCACGTTTGTGACGGTCCGCTTCACCGTCTGGGTGCCTTTAAGCTGAGAGATAGTGATTGACGGGATGTTGAGATCGTACGGGCGCTGCCCCTTGGAGCTGGAGTTGCAAGCTGAACCAGTTATGTTTGACACTTCACTATGATCGACGTCAGGGATCAAGCACAAAAATGTGATGTAATCTTGATGAGCTGCCAACACAAGTAAAATTAGAACAAAGGAATACGACACCGTGACCTGAATAACTAGGGACTGCTTGATTAACAAGAGACTTACCACTGAATAAGGCAAAAGAGCCATTCACAAAAGACTTGCATCTAAAAAATTTGAACTTACTTGCATCTAAAAAATTTGAACTTACTTGCATCTAGAACAAGGCCAGGATCCAGGGCAGCTTTTGGGTTAACCGCACCACTGCCATAATCAAATGGTGTGGCCCGTGTAAGTGTCATTATTTCCGATGCAGAGTATTGCTGCGCTCTAAGAGGATGGCTCCCTTTGTCCATTGTATTGGCAGTAGTCATCAAGGCAGACTTTATTGCTGAGGGGCTCCACTTGGGGTTCTTCTGTTTTATTAGTGCTGCAATGCCAGCAATATGAGGTGCAGCCATGCTAGTTCCAGACATCATGGCAAATCCTTCTCCTAGAAAAACATTGGCACAAAGACAAAATTTGAGTTAGCTCACACAGAATGATGGCTAATGTCTTTCATCTTTATGAATTAACACATACAAGGAAGAAATGGAAATCCCTCATCAAGCCAGCACGAACAAGGGCATGAGCTCTTGAGAAACATTATTTGAAATGATGAATAAAGTTGGATAATGAATGGTATGTAATGGCGAATTTAAACTAGATTAAAGATGCACGCCCAGGCATGATACAATAGTGTGACCATAACATGCTGAAAAGTATCATGTGTGTTTCATTGAGACAGTCAAAGCTTACCAGCATAGTTTGCTTCATCAGTTCCATTAGGCGCCCATGCGGCCCATATAAGATTACCAGGAGCGAGTATATCAGGTTTAAGAACATCAGCATCTTGGAAGCTAAAATCTTTTACATCAGGTCCTCGAGAAGAGAACAATGCAACCTGGGGAGCTGAATTGTATAACGTTGGTGCCAACCCATCTGCAATACCTGCTGTTGCTTGGAATACTGTAGCCCTTCCAGCCCAATCTCTTATTGTAGAAGAGTTGTAGTAGTCTATAAGATCCTACAGAGCCAAAAATAATGTTATTCTCCTTTGTTATGTCATTTGACAATAGCAGCAGCTATAGATACAATTCATTTCACTGCTCAGAAAGTATCTGCAAGTTGGTACATCGAGAATATATGGTAGTGCTCATTCGGGCTTACAAGCCCAGTCTTCTGGCTTTTTTGCACTGTAACTGCTGTTAGCTTTTTCAGCGTAATTAATTTTTTAAAAAAATTATATCATCACAGACAATGCAAAGGAATAACGGGAAAAAAGAAAAAAGGCAAAAAAGCCCCAAAAAAGCGAAAAAACGAAATTAAAAAGTCAGAAGCAGAAACTCGCTGGAGTATGTAAATATCATGAACCGGGGTAAACACCACCAAGAGGATGACCGGATGGCGTCGGCGTAGAAGAGGAGATGAACTTTAGAGGAGAAAGACTTTGTTATTTCTCTTATTGATTCCAATAGCATGTGGTAGCCCTCTTATATAGATAGGCTCCCCCTAACAGATAGAATCGAATTCCAACTATATCTCTAACAATATGGAAACTAATATCATATCTCTAATTATATCTCTAACATAAGGAAACTAATCTCTAACTCAAATAGAAACCAATCTCTACTTTCTAATAATGAATTGATTGGGCCTTGGGCCCAAGGCCCACATCTATGACAGTAAACCTATTGGGTTCTGACTTCTGAGAGCAGCTTACAGACAGAGACACCAAAACAAGATTTATGAGTCTAGCAAGCTTCCACAAGAATTACAGCATCCAACCTTGAGTACATAGATAGGTTGATCTATTTCATGTTTATATTAGAGGTGTATCTTGTTGTTTCTATACTTTTACAAATTGTGTTTTGTCTATGGATGACATTCATACATATCTGCACACTGAGCCCCAATGGGGATACAATACCTTTGTTTTGCTGACATCTGTGATGAGAATCCCAGGAATATTGACAGGTACAGGATTGAATTTTGTTCCTGGGTAACTATTCTCCACAGCAACAACAAAGCCAGCTGCACCGAGACTCCTGGCTGTCTGCGACACTTTCTTGATTGAAGCTGTCCCAGAAATATAATTAAAAGAATAGCCGCACAAAAGAATTTTGCTCTGAACTTTCCTCTTATTCAAGAGTTCTGGCCTTTGACAATCCAATGCACTGTACTTGGTTGCAGATGAACCCAGCAGAGCATCAGCAGCAGAAATCAGGCTGAATGACTTATTCCCATGTGTTGCAGCTGTAGTCAGATGAGAGAATTGTCAACTAACCACAAGTAGAAACTTTTAGCTGATTGTCAGAATACCAGGACCACTCAAAACATCTCATCTCACCTTCACAGTACTACGAAAGAACATTTGTTGACAGTAATTGCAATTTACAAGCCAACATAAAAGTGTTAAGGAGATAGAGATAGAGTTGTATTAGGAGATAGAGTTTGGATTCTATTCCATATATGCCTTATCTCTATATGGCATATCCTCTTGTACTCTCCTATATATATAGCCCTTTGGATCTCATATCAATACACACACAATATTCATAACATGGTATCAGAGCCTAGGTTTCATACCTAGCCTCCGTTCGTCTTCCGCTGTTGCTGCCCCCGGGAGAATCAATCTCTGCTCCTGGGGGCGGTCATCTCCAAGTCGCCAGATCCGACACCTCATCGCCGCGCTCGAGAAACACGGCCTGGCAAACATCTCCATCGTCATCCCCGCTCGCCAAGGCGGCCGAGCTCGTCACGCTTCGGGAGCAGGCCAGCGCTCATCTCCGCTGCGCAGGTGGCCGAGGTCTTCCATACGGCCGGCCTTCCAGCCTTGACCTCGGCGAGGCCCTCGCCGTGCTTGTCGTCGCCGCCGCCGCCGCTCGCACCCGGCTCCCTCTTCGCATTCCTCGCGCTCTGCGCTACCGGTTCTTCCTCTACTTGCGCTACCGCATGCGGATGCCGGCCGCCGCCCTAAGACGGAGTTCGACGACGCACCGTTCTCGTCGTCATCAACGCACCAACGCCGCCCCATGCTACGGGCCTTTCCGACGCCGCCGCCACGCCGACCTTGCGGCTCTTCCTCGGCGGCTCTCGCGGCATCACCGCTGGCGTCGTCGCCGCTGAAGCCGCCCCGCCGCAGCCTCCCATCCGCCGGCCGCCGCCTCCTTCCCAGCCGCCACGCCCCGCGCCTTCCTCGTCGCCGCCTTCCTCGCAGGCGCCGGCCTCCACCGCACAGACTCTTCCAGGCCCGAGCCAATCGCTGGCAGCTTGACGTCTCCGCCCATCTAGTCAATAAATATAACTCTTGCGTTGGGGTGGACTTGGTTCTTGGCTTCGGCTGTGGGTTTTGTGGGGTACCATATTTTATTTCTTTTATTGCTGATTTTTTTTAGTCAGTCTTCGCGTTATTTTACTCGTGAGTCTTCCGTTGCGTCCATCCAAATCCGTAGTCTCTAATTTTTAGTTCGTCTAAAGCCGTGCGAGTCCACAAATTAATTGTCAGTCATAGAAGTGGAGGAATTTTATTTTGCATGATTGTGCCGCCTCTATTCTTTGACGAGCTTGTAACGCCGCTTTTTCGCAGACCGCGCCTGCGTTGCGCTTCTTGTGCACTGCGCCACCGCCGTCGCCGCCGTCTTGACGAGCTTGTAACGCCGCCGCTTTCGTGACTGCGCCTCCGTTGCGCTTCTTGTGCATCTTGGCCGCCGCCGCTGCCTCGAGCTTCGATCTGCGCCGTCATGCATCTATCTATTCCTCTTCGGCTTGATTTGACAGTTTATTCCAAGACTGCACGCAACAACGACATCATTAAGACTCGGATTTCGGATTTTTTCTTGTTTTAATGTTAACTCCTTTTTCAAATGCAATGCTATTGCATACGCCTTGCATTTGAGGGGGGTGTTAAGGAGATAGAGATAGAGTTGTATTAGGAGATAGAGTTTGGATTCTATTTCATATATGCCTTATCTCTATATGGCATATCCTCTTGTACTCTCCTATATATATGGCCCTTTGGATCTCATATCAATACACACACAATATTCATAACAAAAAGAACTATAGGTCTACAATCAAGAGCCTCTGTGGAACCAAAGGAACACAAACTCAGAATCTCTTCCAAGCAAAGCATTTCCACAATGAGATAAAAACAAGGATGCATTATAAAGCCAACATAACTAAATTTTCATGCTCAACCAATACAGTCTTGTCATTTCTACCTCTCTTTACTATAGGGCATGTTCTTTTTGGCTACGGCTTATAGCTTTTGGCTGCGGCTTGTATTTTTTGGGCTGTTTGTACGAGAAATTACAGAGTAACAGAAACTCACATGTGGTTTTTGCCAATATAAATAAAGTTAGTAAAGTATGTACTACAATTAACCAGTAGACCCTATCTTAAAAAAATACTCCGTTTAAAAGCTAGTTACTGTAGAAAAGCCGAAAAGCAGCTTTTAGAAGCTAAAAAGAACAGGGCCTTATGCCCTACACACCAACATCATTTGGTGACCTATTGGGGGTGATAAACTGGAGGCAGTCCTCTTAGAATAGCTCAATCTATTTCATTCTGTACAATTCTGTAGCCCACGATTGGATACACTCTGCACTTGTGCTGACAATATGTCAACATATTTTGTGTTAAAAGATATGCACCAAAAGAACTTACGTGATACTCCAAGTCCAGGAAGAAGTTTCCCATTTCCTAGTGTCAAATGATTCTTGTATCTGCGGTCATCAACTCCAGCAGCAACAGTGGTTATCCATGGGCTGAACGACACCAGTGTTTTTGGAAATGGTCCTCCATTTCCTGCAGCTTGGGCAACAAACACACCAGCTTTCACAGCAGAAAGAAGTGCTGCATCGAAAGGATTCAAAAATGTAGTCCGTGTAGCTGTTGGTGGGCTATTTGGCCCAACAGAAAGGTTGAGAATGTCAACACCATCCTGAACAGCCTGCAGATAGACATCCAGGCATTAGCAAGCTCCTACATATTGGAGGCTTACAACAGTGACACATATTAAAGTTATGTGGCAGGTATTCTTTTATTCATTGTACAATATAGTCCGAAGAAAACAATAGCAAGATAGTAGGTTCCAGAAATAGGTAACCATTATCAGGTATTTCTTTGTATATCTGGCATGAAAATGAACTCTTAAAATCGAATTCATACTGGTCAATGCACACCATTGTGTACTCAAAGGTTTATCACAAATCAAAGATAATAAAAGTCCATCAATATTTAGAAGAAAACTTGGGCCCTATTTGGAAGCTTTATGAACTTCAGATCTACATCACCTTGATGATCTCTCCCTACCAAGTACCAACTGATTTATTTGGTTTGAACAAGCATGCCATTATATATCAGTCAACCTCAAACAAATGTTGTCAAACTTTTATACAGTGTTACTGTTACATCATAAATCAATATCTTCCAACATACCCCAGAACAATCACCAGCTTCCCTGAGTATCTAGTATCTACTCAATATCAAGTACAGTAAAAATTGCCAATTGGTGAAAGTACTCCAATAAAAAATAATAAATTATAATACCTGATCAATGGCTGCCACAACATCAGATACATAACCACCAAAAAGCCTGTAAAGAACCTTGTACACAGCTATCCTGACAAGCATAAACTCAAGAAAGACATTGGCAAGTAAGCAAAAGCAAAATGGCTTTCTCAGAGTATCAAACTATGAGGATACTGATTCCTTATGATTTACGAGTGCTTCTATGCTTTTCCCCAAGAAAACTACCAGTAACATATTTTGGGTAACAGGAGAATGCTACTCGTGGAAAGATAGGAGGAAAGGAAACCCACTAATTCACACTATTTCAGGTTATTAGGCACTGTTCTTAGTAGTTTAAGGTGATCTTAGTTCAGAAAATGCTGGAAAAATCAAAACATACCTAGCACGTGGAGCCATGCCACTTGCTTTGCCAAATTCATAACCATGCATTCGCACCGGAATACCATTGTTTCCAGCAGCAATTGCAGCTGTATGACTGTTGAGGGAAAAAGGTATATATGTATCACAAAAGTCGTGTCATTCTTCCCAAGACAGAAAACAAGCAAAATAACTAATTTTGAAGAAAAAGATGCTTCAAACAGAAAGGTTTCATTGGCAAGCCAAGAAACATGATATCAACAGGATGCACACAGGTTTCAAAATTATAAGCAAGAATACTATTTAAATGTACTAAATTTTTTAGTGAGTGACCAGAGCAAAACATGAGAGCTAAGAAGTACGGAGCATGACCTTCCATGACCATCACCATCTAATGGAGATGCAAAATCAACATCGGGATTAAACGCTCCAGCAGCAATTGCAGCTTTCGCAAAATGCTGGGCACCAACTATCTTCCCATTGCAGAAGCTTCTTCGTGTTACTGGATCCATCTCGCATTTCCCTTTATAACGAGGAACAGGTCCATAAGGATCAGTTTTGTGGGCAGTGAAGCTTGGATGTTGGGGATAAATTCCTGAATCCACAAAGCCAATCACAACATCTTCACCAGCTCTATCAAATCCACCTCCTGTTGGCCATACCCCTGTTGGCAATCCAAGAAACTGCGGAGTGTGTGTCGTCAGCTTCTGTATCTTCATATCTCTCTCCACATGCTTAACTCCTGGGGCTTTCTGTAAGAATTCAGCCTAACACAATGAAACATAAATGTGTTCAGCCAAGATAGTAATCCAAAATAGGAAAGAATAAAAACATATGTGCCTCTCAGCAAAATTGTGATGGCAGATACCTGCACGGATGACATGTGAACTGCAAAACCATTAATAAGATGATGGTAGCTATAAAGCTTCTCGTAAGTTCCTGCTACAAAAAGCGAGTCTAGAAGCTTGTCATGGTGCCTTCGGAGGTGGAGCGAGTATGATGTGACAGCCTCACTGCAAATCAGGAAAATTAGAGTGAACACAACATTATCATGTGTGCACCATAAGCACAAGCAGGCTGCAATGCAAAACTTAATGAGGAACTTTCAGTTTTGCAACCAAGGAGCCTAAAGGTACAAATAACAATTGACGAGCATATTTTCTTAAGGCTTCCAAAATAACAAGTAACGAGCGTATTTTCTTAAGGCTTCCAAACTGGACATTCTTAATACGATGGAAGATTTAGCAACAACTACCAGTTAGTTAATTAGTTTAGTGAGTAATGAACACACAACACGAACCTCACCCACTACATCTATCTAAAGTATACACTAATAGGAAACAGGGAAACCATTACCACTAACACCTTTTTAGCGGAGCCATTTTCCTCAATAGCAAGCTCAAACTACAATGTCAATTGACAAAAGCAATTCAACAATAACCAGTCCTATGTTACAAAGTGTGGAATGGAGTCACCAAGAAAGACCTGACGAATGCTACGTGCCAGGCAACGCAAAAGAAATGTTCACAGATATGGTAAAAAACATCAGCAAGAGTACACTACCTGGTAATATCCATCTCTTCATCCAAATCTGCTGCGGTTGCAGGGAATCCTTCAACTCCACCTCTGTAGCTCACAACCGGATCCCCTTCCATAGTAACAATGTACACATCATGTGATCCAAGGACTAGTTGCGGCACAAAGATCAGAAGCAAACAGGCAAGCTCAACCCCCTTCATATTCACCAATGCCCAAACAGCGAACTCACGGAACCTTCCAAATAGGGAAACTATCAGGGACAAGCACTTAACATAGGCATAATAGTTGCAGTTCTCATGCCCAGCATTAGTTGGATGGTATGAATGGCAGGAGTACAACGACTACATGCCTGATGCCTGCACTCCTGCTTTAGAAAATCACACATTACCCCAGTCACACGACTGGTCCCGTCTGTTTCCACCATTGTTCTGTGATGCTGGAGTTGCCCACATCATAGGTCTCTCATCTCATGGAGTGAATTTATGAAACCTCTCGACTTAGGCTGCCCAGTGATACTAAATGGCTCTTCAGAATTATACTAGCATAAAAATGGCTACCTTGCATGTACATTATATACATCTTTAATAGTTTCATTATATTTATCCTCTCTCGAGAACAGATTGATCTTTCGATGAAACTAAAATATTATATTGCTTCACTTAGGGATCACACATAAATAAAGATCTATCGACAACAGATTGAATAAGCATCTATTCCACTGTAATTAACAGTGAAGACAGCTCCAAAAATTTAAAAAGAGATCGACCCGAAGCCATGTGATCATTTGATCAGAAGTACAGCCATGGGCCAGCTAAAAAACTCTCTTTTTTTTTCAAACCGAAGCTCGCACAAAAAAAAAGGAACACAAGAACAAACAAACAAAAAGAATCCCCTAATAATGTGGCCCTTTATGCCATTATTATAGCTTGTTCTAAGTTGTACGCCTAAGTGCACACCCTAAACAATTTTTTAAAAAAAAATGCACCAGTAAATCAAAAGAAAAAAATCAGTAAAAAAAACGCGCTTCACACAGTGAAGAAATGCAAAAGGGAGGGAATAAACAAACAAGTACATAATGCACCTAAGAGATCACCTGAGAACTCAAGCATTCCCCGACGCTGCCGCCACTCTGCCTCGATCAGCCCGCTCTGCTCCTGCGGAAACGGATCAGTCGTGGATCGCCTCGCCGAATGGCGGCGGGATGAGCACCGCTAGCAGTACCAGGGCGCGGGACGGGGGCTAGGGTTTGCGCGTTTTGGGAAGTGGAAGTGGGGAGTGTGGACTGAGGAGGCAAGGGGAAGTGAGGTGTGGGCTAATGGCGTCGTCTTTTGTCTTTAATGGAGGGGAGGCAACGAATCCCAAATCTTTTTCTCCCTCCCCTTGCGCTTTTGCCACCTCGCTCCATGCTTACGCATCGTGCACCCGGTTCTCGTGGGTACACGATGTCAGTGACCGATGATGTGATGCGAACATGTGCAGTGTGGTCAGAGGTGCAAACCAAGCGGATAATTTCTGTCCGTCCGACTAATCGAAGGCAAAAAGAACGGATATGGAAGAAATAGATGGGTATCCGACACTATCTATGTCCGACTCCGACTCCGAGAAAAAAATATAAAATATGATACGAGATAAGTGATATCCGTCTGTATATATCCGTATGTCAAATGATATAAAAAAGTATGTTGTGACTTCACCTAGGAACAAAATAACATATAGACAGATTGTCACATCTAAACAAGCGGGAGTACTGAGTGTTCTTCCTCCAACATTTCAGTAATTAGTCTCTCCATGTTCGCTCTGATTGTACCATATTATCCAATGTTCTGTGCAAAGAAGCGGGTAATTTTTGTTCGACCGATCGTCCGAAAGATTATGGAACGGATACGGAATAGAGAAATAGATATCCGACATTATCCGTGTCCGACTCCGACTTCGAAGAAAAAATATGGAATAGGATACATGATAAACGATATCCGTCCGTATCCGCTCCGATTGCACTCCTAAGTGTAGGCGTGTAGGAGCGAGTAATCCGGCGTTACATCCACTTTTTCAAATTTAACCTTTAGATATTTATTTTTATAAATCTTTTCGTCTCCTTGAGCTCAACAGCTGTGATAAGCAACATGGATCGTCTACCACACTTTCCCAGCTCGGTAGGAGGATACCACCGCTGCAACACCTGCTAAGCTAGATAAGCATGGCAGGAGCACCTGTCCAGCAACCCAGCCTCGGCAGCCATGCATATTGCTTAGCTTAAACATGTTTACACTAATTAACACATGTTTTACACTAATTAACAGCCTCCTGTCGTAGCCGGTTAACTTGGAGCTTTCTTTTGCTGAGCTTTCCGCTCATTAAGTACCTGACATATGTTGTCTATTGTTGCTTTCGTGGTGGGAACTAAAATTGAAAATGTTGTGTCGAAGGCTAAATTAAAAAAAGGTGCAGCACTCTGTTTTGGTGCGACACATCATGCGCCATGGGGTAGGGGGAATAATAGCTACTGACTGTGTGAACCAGGCCTTTGTGGAGTCGCGCTACATTTAGGGGTGGATATCGAGCCGGCTCGGCTCAGCTCGGTGAAAAAGCGACTCGGTTCGTTAGACTAACGAGCTAAAAATCAAGCTCGGCAAAAAGCTCGGGTTCGGCTTGTTAGGCTCGTTAGTACAAATTACATATTTATAAAACCCAATAAAATTATAATATTATGAAAATATTTTTCGAGAGGAATATACACATATGATTTTTATATATCTAATTTAAATATCTAAAAAGATATACATAGCTAAAGTTTTAAAAAGTGTGATTGCATATATCCAAAATATGTTTTTTTTAAATTCGAGTGAGCCAAACGAGCGGCTCGCGAGCCAGCTCGGGCTCAGCTCATTAAGAAACCGAGCTCAATCTCTGGCTCGGCTCGGCTCGTGACATTGACCCACAGGTCAATGGGTGTTGGTATATGGAGGTATCCTCCTTGCAAGTCCATGCAGGTGAATGAAGGGTTGGGAGTTCGGGGTGGTGCTTCCCTCGTGCCAGTGCGACTAACTGGCTGGTTGTGGCCGTGGGTACCCAGCGACGGTGCGCCCGTAGTTCTACATGAGAGATGTTCTTGTGGACCAGTTTACGTGGGTCACGAACGTCAGTGAATGTAATTTGTAGACCATGTTCAGCGACTGCGTGCTCCATGGAGGGTCTCGACCTTGAGGTGCGACAAGTTTTGGCCTCTTGCCCCTGACGAGGAGCAAGTGTCGGGGAGAGGCGCAACAGCCCGCTCCTCCATGGGACTGTTCCAGTAGACCCCCGCCCACGTGGCATGGAAGTGGTCCGCCTATGTTCAAGGTGGTACTGCTGGTCCACGGTGGAACGAACCAACTGAACGAACAGTGTAAGCGGACGTGGCATTGAGCTGCATGCGAGGAGCAGGAGCAGCTTCGTCATGGAGGGGGAGAAGAATGAGACGTTGATAGGTCGGCTTGATCTGATCGGCCTTGGTTTTGTTTGTTTTGTGCCCACCTGAGAATGGAGTAGACGACATGCTGACCCAACATGCCAGTAGTCACCGCAAGTACCATCAAGTTCAAAATGATTCAAGTCATTAGGTCTAGATTTATGTGTTGTTCAAACTAGCTTATGGACATGATCTCTATGGATTTTAAAAACGGTTTTTGTTTTTTATTACAATATCTAACTTTCAAACGAAGTATTTTCGTAAGGCGATGTCTATAAGTTAATTGTAGTACACGTTAAAAGCCTAACATATGTATCAGCTAAAATCACAAGCGAGTGTCTCTCTCCGTAATCTCTGTCGCAAATAGCCCAAAATTCAAAAAAATTAGCCAAAAGCTATAAGCCAAAAAAAGAATAGGCTCAATTTAAGCTTATGGCTGTAGCTTTTGGATTTTGGCTGAAATTAAATTGTAGTGGCTGTTACCTTTTTTCTGAGAAAAATAAGGGGGAAATAGAAAAAAGAGAGAAATTTAAAAAGTATATCATTACGGACAATGCAAAGAAATAATGGAAATAATAAAAAGGCAGAAAAATAAAAAAAGCCAAAATAAACCGGAATTAGAAGCTGATACGTCCTATATAGCTTCTGGCTTAAATAAGTCAAAAGCCATAAGAAATCATTTGGAGCGAGGTCTAAGTTCAAAATAATTCAAGATAATTCAAGTCAATGCATGATCCAATGCCGTGTATGGCACTCTATTCTACTTCTCGGTTAACACCATTAGCTATCTATCAAATGTGAAGGGCCACAGAGAGAGACTTGCACCGATATTTGGTATAAAAGAGGAGTATGTTCATTCACTCCTCACCTCCGTATCTCCTTCGAACCATTGAAGTCTCTCACCATCGACCTCCCTTATTGTCCTTTTATCCCAAAAAATGGCTAAAAAACCCAAAAGAAAAGCAGGGAAACCCTTCATAAAACTGCTCCCCAACTCTCGGTAGATTGTAATGATGGCAACTGCCCCACACGATCTTCCCTTATCTTTCCTCACGCTATTCTCTCTTTATCGGATCAAGTAACCCTTCCTTCCCCAAAACTCTCATGTTCTCTACTTCTCTCCTCACATCCCATAGTACTCCCCAACCAAGGGCTACCATTGGATAATTCTTTGTACATGGATATTACTAAACAATGCATGGTACTCTTAGTACCACATGGCCATTGGCGTCTTCATTGTGCATTCTTACTCGTATTTCCCCATTTTCAACTCTTTCTAACTAGGAAAAGGTCATCTACATGAAACGATATAAGTCTGGATTATGATTCCACTTACGGTGGTGTTTTCTTTTATATGCATAGGTGAGTATGCCTCGACGGAGAATGTTAGCCGCTCTCCATGAGGTCACAAATTCATCTCTATTCATGTGTCGTGTGTGCGTGTTGCATCTGCTGTAGTATATTAATTGCGCATGACATTGTAAAAAGACAATTTCAAGCTTGAAACTCACTCATATATATCCAAGATTTGAGATTTGTGTGGCATGTTTAAACACGACTATTGGTTTTTCTTCACATTAGGCTCAACATCTATTGTATCATGTGAAAACATTTTATATTTGTGTTTTATTTTAAAACGGAGATACTCTATAGCGGGAACTTACCACCGTAGGCTACATATAACAAAATAACAAACTGGTATTTTTTTCCCCAAGTCTCAACCAATTGTAACTCTCGTCCAATGTAAAGAAGCATATATGGTTTGATTGCCTAGACTTATTGTTTCTTTTTTTGACTCATTAATTATGAATTTGCCTTTCTTCAGTGAATTTGCCTGTTTTTTAGATTGAGTTTGCCTGCTAGTTACACCTGTAATGGTTTCTGATCTGGAAAATTATACAATACTAGTTAGAGATCTGTGCGTTGCAACGGAGTCATAAAAATAGTGAGATGAAACTTACTGTCTGACCAATTTTACACATCAAACATTGAAGAGCAAGCGATAGAAAAAGAAAGGTGGCTAAAATACACGAGAAGATAAAAAAATGAAAAAAATAGATAGTTTATCTTAAAAGAGAAGAAATCACTTACTTCTCTTTATATAATAATTAAGATACACCACGTCATTTCAGAGCTTCAGACTCGAGGTGCTGCATCAGCCAGCCCCAGGCGTCCCAATACCCGTTGAGCTGTGTCGTCGTGTTCCAGTCCAACCGCAAGGCTGGCTGCACTGCACTGCAGCAACTCCAACCACCTCCCTTCTCGCCGCCCCATATCTCCCCCTTCCTTCTGGCCATGTCGCCGCGCGAGAACTCCAACGGCGGCGGCGGCGCCTCCTCTGCCTCCCCGTCGGAACCCGCCCTGGCCCCGCAGCAGCAGCCTGCCAAGGCCAAGGGGACGATGAAGGATGAGAAGAAGGACGACGATCTGGTGAGCAAGCAACCCTGCCGCTTCTCCTCCGCGCAATCCATGCGCTGCCTCCCTCCCTCCCTCTCCCACGGATGGTTGTGCCCTGTGCATGTCGCAGTCGGACGAGGACCAGGCGCTCAAGCAGCAGCTCGAGTTGTACGTGCGTCGGGCGCAGGACCCCGATCCTGGTGTCCAGAAGCTCGCCCTCGAGAGCATGAGGTAATGCCGATTCTTAGGCTCCCGAGGAGTATCGAGGTGCATGGCTTGTTAAATCTTAGGTTTCGCTGTTACGGTAGTCGAATTTTTATGCTTAGTGTAGGCGCAGAGATCTGGTTTTTGTGCGATCCATTCCCTCGGTTTGGAGGGATGTATTTATCACACTGCTGGTTAGTTTGTAGCTCCTTATTTCGTAGGGTTTGGATAAGAGATGGAGCTAGTGAACTGGGGATTTCCCCCCATCTATGTTGGTAGCTGTGTTAGCTTTTGATTGCCCGATTCACTGGTATACTGCAAGTAGGCTTATGGGTGTAGCTCGTGCAAAGGTACTCTGCGAACTTCATTGCTCTTAAAATTGAAGGCACACAAATTCTGTTTGGGTTCCTGGATGGGCAGGTTAATTGCTTGTGTTGTAAGAGTATTGATCTGGTGCACAGTTGGAGGCTTATTACATCCTCTTGGTCTTAAAGTTGAGATATAATACTAGGAAATTACAATTATTATGAGGAGGTCATGCT
Source organism: Bonia amplexicaulis (assembly GCA_036346245.1). Lineage (NCBI taxonomy): Eukaryota > Viridiplantae > Streptophyta > Magnoliopsida > Poales > Poaceae > Bonia > Bonia amplexicaulis. Next base: position 23,893,350 of record CM070752.1, on the reverse strand, counting down.
GATCAAGTTCTTTATCACGTCATGGTGAGATCGATTTGATTCGCTCAGTTGGATGTTGCATCCTTCTGCTGCTATTGGCGTCAGAGAGGCAGTTTGCATTATTCAACCAGTTGTTTCATACTCCTTTTCCCTGTTGTCTTCTTGGTTCATAGTTAACAGTAATTGATGCTTAACAGGCAGGCGATTCGTTCAGCGACAAGTTCAATGACATCCGTCCCAAAGCCTCTCAAATTCCTCCACCCGCACTACGGAACTCTCAAGGCTTACTTTGAGACAATGCCGGAGTCTGACCTGAAGATATCAATGGGCTATTGTTCTTTCAGTCGAGCTACGGCTTAAATACTCCTAGGTGCTCATATGATCTTCTTGATTATTCTGCAGAAGTATATGGCTGACATTCTGTCAGTATTGGCCTTGACAATGTCCGCTGATGGAGAAAGGGTATGTGGAAATACCATGCAAAACATTTCGCCATTTCCTTCTGTTAATAGCGTTTTATAATTAACTTTTGGGGATGGCTATGGTACATACAACTTTTAGTTACAAAAATATTAAATATTTTCGTCCCTCACTATTTTTCCACTCCCCACCACTCCCACTTGTAATATGATTATTGACTATTGTAAGATGTAAAGTGCATAGTTTACATACACATGTACCATAGTCATTCTCTTTTATGTGAAATTATGAGGAGAATTTACTCTATAAATAGCTATACATTTCTTTCTAGTAGCTTAATATAACAGGGTTTTCTTTAAGATTTGTAAACTTTCTGGAAAGTGGAGTACCGAAGCAAGCGCCTAACTTAATTCACCATTATTGTACAGTATTGGTTCTTCAAGAACTGGTTTGCTAAACTTTGTTTCCTTTTCTTGTTTCAGGAGAGCCTGAAGTACCAAATGATGGGCTCTGAAGGTGACATTGGCTCATGGGGTCATGAATATGTGAGGTCATAACAATTTCCAAGCGTCCTGACTCATGAGTCCTGAGTCTAATTTGCATTTCTTTTCTAAGGCAACTGCTTCTTGTGAATCCTAATTGTAGCGATTAAATCTTATGTTGAATGAATTATTAAATCTTCACCAAGCCTATCATGTTTGATAATTTATTCTTTTGTTCCTGTCGTACCATCAAGTTGAATCCATGGCCCGTTTTGAAATCCGTGGTACATGTGCAGTCAAATATATACCTCTGCTCTCAGTTTATTAAATAATATTGAACTTTCAACTCAGTAAATTACAAATAAAAAATTTATTATTACCAAAAAACCTTTCAGGTTTCTATAGATTGCAGGCGTACTTGGTTATGTTTGCTGCCTATTTGGGGTTGAGCATCAGACCATTTTCTGCTATATTTGCTGCCTCACATGTAATGCTGAAGATTGAATAATCATTCTTAGTAGCCTTTTGTGAATCCTATTCAAATGTGCTTCACTCACCATCCTCGTTTATTTGCCTCTGGCATGTCAAGGGTTAGCTGCATTATTTGGAAATAACTTTGGAGTTTTAGTTTCGCTGTTGTAGGTTTTTTTGTTCTCAAGACTAATGCCACTGCTGTTTCAAATAACATTTGTTTTCTTAAATGAGTGGATTATAATGATGTCAAATTGTCAATGTTGCGTGTGTCAGAACTCAGAAACTTGGCTGGTGAAATTGCGCAAGAATTCCAGAGGCGCCAGGTTGGACCCTAAATCCCTAATCCATATCATTGTATGAATTGCACAAAATTTGTTTTTACCCAAACAATTATTTATATTCTTCATATCATTGTTTTTACCCAACAGAGTTCTGGTTGAAATGGGGTCAATGTAACAGGAGAAACAACTTTGTCAGAACTAGGAGCAGGAACAGTGGGGTGTAATGGCTGCATGGCATAGCCTAACACGTGTTTTTGACTCACTAGGCCAGAACGAAAACAACCGAGTTCCTTGCCACGTGCAGATATATCCCAGTGCCTAAATCAACCATTACTCAGTTTTCTCATGGATTATTTTTTCGTGGTCGTTTGGGCTTGATCAGTGGCTACACCGCCTGTATCAAGCTGAAATGTTGTACCAGCTTGGAACAAAATACGCTAAGTACAATGCCAGCTATCAAGTAGACCAGTTACTTATTTTACAAGTCTATAATCAACATACAAATGCTTAGCAATCCACAAATGAATTTCTATGTTTCGCACTCCAGTCACTGGGAAAAAATGCATAGGAACATATACTCCATTAAGGCATGCTATAAAGAAAGCTCTAGTCAGTGCACAGCTCAGACGTGAAGACAATAGCATCTACGACTACGAACAAAACAACTGAATCAATTCAGAAAGCATCAGAGCCATGCTATTGTTATCAGATATTCAGATCAGATCAAGCTGCTGCTTCCATGGAGAGGGGCACCTTGGGATAATGCAGAGTACGGATCACCGAAAGGATTGGCCTGCGAAGCAGCAGCATACTGAGGCTGCAACAGCTGTGGCATCCCTAACATCGTTTGCTGCTGCTGGTGGTGGTAATATTGCTGCTGCTGTGCCATCATCGACATCTGCACATTGGTCGGCGGTGCGACACTTGTCGACACGGCGAATGGATCCCTGGGATCAATCTGCTGAGTGTCCTGCCCATTTCCGTACCCATCTGTGGTTGCTTGTTGCCTCCTTGCTGCATCCTCGTATAAGCTATCAAGCAGCAGCTTGTCGAAACCCCCAGCCTGCAAGAATCATTGAACGCAAATGAGAACAAAAAAATTTGGTGGATGTATGCTTCAAGAATGGAAATGCTAGCACCTAGCAAGAAAGGAAGGGAAGCTGCACAGAGTTCTTTACCAGTTTGCTCTCTGTCGGTTGGTTGCTGCTGCTGTTGGTCTGTGCTGTGACCAACGCTAGCTCCCAACCTGACGGTCCAGTTATGTCACCGAAGCCACCGCCTGCACCCGCATATTTGTTGCTACCACCTGAGCGATCGAGAAGGATATGGTTGTGCACAAATTTGGGAGCAGAGCTAGTGGTTGCTGAATCCATGAGACAACAAGCAGGAACCGAAAGTAGTAAGAGGCAGCTGCATGAGACTTTTACCTGGCGGTACAATGGCCAGAGCCAGTGCATTGCTCTCTTCAAGTTCAGCAGCAGCAGGGTTTACTTCATTTAAACCCTGTAATGGCACCAGCAGATTGGGTCACATTGTTATCATTTTTGGAACAAGTAGCTAGACATCAAGACACGCATACATACAGTGACAGGGCTCACCAGTAAATCGGCCGTGGTGGTAGGTTCAGGCTCATCGTTAACCTCAGCTGCAGGATGGGGCTCTTCTGCAGGCTCAGGCAGCACTTCCTCCACAACAGGTTCTTCGACCACCTCGGGCGGTGGTTGAGGAGATTGTTCTTCCCGGTTAGCATTGAAATCCAGCTGCCGATATTCCTGTCAAGTTGAATCAAGCCATTCAATATTTGTTCTACAGTTCAAGTAAACCCAGAAAGAACTTCACAGACAGGGCTGCATTCACCAACCGCTGATACTAAGCAGTAAGAGGCTAACAGCAGAGGATAGAAGGGCTAATTGAGAGGTATAGAATGCGCAAACTGGGGAATTAAGACAGAAAATAAGTACTGAGAAGTTTCTAAAATACTTTATTAGTACCTAGTAGATTTGCTCTAGAGAAAATATATCTGTTAATAGTATATTCTGGAATTTTTCTGTGTGTCATCAATAATACAAGGAATAAATTCCAGGTAATTGCAGCACATAAGCACTTATTAGATCAGAGAATTATATTGACTTAAAGATGTGTTAGCTTAATGACTCACAATGGTCTTATTTTCAACAGGAGCAATTCTTGGGGCTTCTCTGATGTACTCTTCCATTGTCCCAAGAAATGATGACGGTGGCTGAAGAAAATACAGAAAAGATCCATTTGGCATCAGAAATTTCATATAGTGAAGAGAAACCAATGAAAGGCCTAAGTACAGCTAATTGCCTCTCTTAGAACTGGAAATTGGAAGTTCCTGGCGAGTTCCAAACCTCTGCAGAGCTCGTAGAATTCAGACAGGTTTTTTGCCTGGTATTCTAAAGATCATTAGCTTTACATAAACAATTCCACAGGAGAAATGCAAATTATTCTATGTAATTCCACAGAAGAAATGCAGCCACGCTATAATTATGCGTACCAGATTTCCTGTTCTTCTGTAGATATCCAGAGCTTTGATAGCATCAAGTTTTGTCATGTCAAAGAACTGCATTAAGTCAGAAACTTAATTTGATCAGAACCAAAGTCGGCACTCGATCTATTGATGATCTAATAGCAAAGAAAATTGAAGATCATAAAAAATACCACATCCACAAGGTTGATGATCCCATCATTGACTGCACAATAAATCTTGAAGCTTTCCTTCAACACCTGAGCAATGCGATTTCATCGTCATTCGTCAGCAAGAGCAATTAGATGAATGATTCTAAACAACGCTATCAGAACTGAGATTACACAAACCAGAGCCAAGGCATACTGTATAAGGTGGTTTCCAAATGCTGCTCCTTCAGGCTGCAAGCACCATTACAGCATTGGTAAAAAATGAGTCCAACGCAATTTAGAACAGGTACTGCTTGATATAGGAGGATGTTACGTGCACTACCTGACAGCCGACAAGCCGGAAGAGCAGCTGCTGCAATGCAGGCAGCTGATCTAAGAGATCATCTTTACCTAAGCTCCTCGTTCTACTTTGGCCCTGAAAATTAAGTACATTTCAGCAAGCAACAAGATCAACAATCTCAGTCAGTGTCACTGAAATCCTGCAATCCAGAATTTGTCAGTAACGCAAACCTCTGGAGTCCCCTCTGCAGGTCTCAGGCGCTCTGCTTCGATATCATATCTGAGAACTCTGAAGCACTCGAGCCGCTCCTCGAGGAACAGCGCGTACGTGCGCACCCACGCCGAGCAGTCCCAAGCTGGAGACGAAACGGACAGCGAGCAATTGTAATAACCTCATGTGTGTGTGAATATTCATTCAGTTCAGCAGGCATGCAGAATATTTGCAGTGTGCAGCAGAGTAGTCGGGAGCTCAGACCTAGCGGGCTCGAGTCGTCCTTGAAGTTGGACATCTGCAGGGCGTGGCCCTTGCTCCTGTAGCTGAGCAGCTCCTCTCTGAACGCGTGGTCGCCTTCTCGCAGCGCCCTGTGTATCACTACCAGCGTCTTGAGAGCAACCTGCGCGCCAAAAAATGGAGGCAAGTGTGATTGTTCTGCGTCAGATACATGGCGATGGCATGGCGTAGTGGCGTGCATGAGTACCACCCAGTCGTGCGTCTTGGAGAGGCGCCTGGCGAGCGCGTGGACGCAGAAGGAGACGTCGGTGAGCGGCCGGGCGGCAATGATCTCTGCGGCGACGCAACGCAGATTAAGAGCACCGGCGAAGCAAGCGAATGATTGATCAGAACAAGAACGACCGACCGAACAAAGTAATAAAGAAAGCAAGCAATTTCTGCAGAGGAGCAGAGGACGATTGATCTCACTGGCGAGGTGGCGCTCCTTGGGCGGGCGCTCGACGTGGTTGGTGGCCTTCACCACCGCTACGTCCAAATCCTGCGTGAATCACCCACGGCCATGGATATGCGCATCAGAATTCAGAGCAATGAATGCAGCGCACGCGAATGGGAAGAGGAGGAGGAAATTAGGCGAATTGGATCGGATCGGACCTTGAAGTCGCGGCTGTTGACCTTGGCGAGGCCGACGGTGGTGGAGTCCTTGATGGCGCCGCACGCCTTGCGCCAGCTCTTCTGCATCGACGTCGTGCCCATGACGCCGTCCCTTCACACACCAAGGAGGCGTCGCCGTCGCCGGCGGCGGCGGAGGAGGAGGGCAGTATCCGGCTCTCTCCGATCGATCTTCCGGTGTTTTGATTCCCGCGCGCGCGCTTAGCCGTCGTCGTGGCTCGCGAGTGGCCAGATTTTAAAATTTGGCTTCGTATAAAATGTTCCCCTCTGGTTCCCCAAAATTACACGAGACGCCCTCAGCCGTTTCCATATTCTCCGCCACGTAGAAAGACTAGCGATCCCCATTCCTGATCGGGATGGTAAACGAATTCTCAAACTTCGCAGGGGTGTGGGCGCTAAACATCGGGATGACAGGATCCAATAATGCGACGTGCGCAGCTGCTGCATCCTTGGTTCCATGCAAAAAAAAGAATGCAAGCTTTTACCAGATCAAATGATAGAGCGCCGGCCGGCCATTGAAATCGGACGCAGTCGAAAGCTGCAAAAAAAAAAAAAATCTCTCTCTGGTTGCTGCCCCCATGTACGGTTCCGTCTGGGGCTTGCTCGTCCAACCGAGTGCTGCCTTTGGCAAACGGCCACCTTGTCCTCAATACATGAAACAGCTTTTCATTCACAAGAAACCAAAATACATACAGGCCAATCACCAGAATATTCAGTAATAGCATGAGGTTTCAGAAACAGTACATGGTATAGGGCCTGTTCTTCAGGCCACAAGCCGGTCGATTTTAGTACCCACAAGATCTAACTTTTAAACGAAGTATTTTTTCAAGACGGGGTCTACAAGTTAAACGTAGTACACGTTAAAAGCTTAACACTTGTACCAGCCAAAATCGTAAGTGAGTATCGATCTCTCCGTAATCTGTACCGTAAACAACCAAAATTCAAAAATTTCAGCCAAAAACTATAAGCCGCAGCCAAAAAGAACAGGCCCATACTCTCTTTCTCTCTCAGAATCAACAGTACGATATTCAGAAATGGCAGACGTGAAATTTGAGTATTTGACCAATGGAGACTAACATGTACATGTATGCTCATGGCTCTGCCATGAATAGCAATTAGTACAACCAGTGAATACATGCCATCGTGCGCGCTGTTGTTTTCTGGGGAAAACAAAACTTATGTCGACTGTAACCAGTTGAGCTGATATGGATGGTTTTTTTTTTCTTTTTTGTAATTCTAGTTAACACTACGCTGCATATGCCACCGTAAGTCACTAAGTCTGACTCCAACATGCTCTTCCACCACCTTGACACGGGCACTTCCTTACCATTCAGCAAATGAAATGCCCTTTCGACGCTTCAATAGAACAGGTACGCTCACAGCCTTCTTCTAGCAAAGGTCATTCTCATGCGCACCAACAGCAGAGATCAAATGTAATGCAAGCAGAAAAAGAGAAAAGAAAAGTGAAGATTAAAGACAATCCAAGAGAGAATAAATGAAACAAAAGATTTTACCGTTAGAACCCTTCGGCATTAGAATGCTGAATTAATTAGTGCTCACTGAGATACCAGGACCGTCTGGGTCGGTCGGCATCTCTCACTTAAATGGGTCTCATCATTCGGCAAAAAACTTAGCCAACACCCACTTTTCTTTTTACCGACTTATTTTCTGCAGTAGAAAAAAATGAAGAATAGTGCCGAGCTCACCCGATGAACCAATATTCCTTGAGTAAATAGTTGGCCGAGAGAACCAAGTGGATAAGACAAGGACAGCCTTGGCAATGCACAAGCCAAGAAAGAGAACCAAGAATTCCAATACCACCATACGTAAGCAAAGCAACCCACAGAGAGTATCTACTCCTCATTTTCCTTCCTCGACCAAGAGCCAAATCAAGAGCACACTTAAGACCAAGCCAAAGACCACCCTCCACTTCCCTACTCAGCCAACAACAGAGCAAGCCGAACACCATCATCCACAAAACCAGCCACAGAGAGAGAAGTGGGGAAGAGAGAATCGGAGGAGAGGAGCTAAAGAAGTAGGGGAAGATGAAGGAGATAAGACGATGACCGTGGAGGCGTAGAACCTTCGACGACCTTCGAACCGCTCCAGGTGAACCAGACAAGGACCAAGACAGCAAGCCGACAACAACCCAACAAGCAAGTAAAGTAGGTCCTCCCCCTCACCATCCATTTTTTGCTCATGAATGCCACGGCATAGCACAACCACAACATAGCCACAGTACAAACACACCACAGCAAGCCAAACTGGCCAAGTAGGACGGCATGAGAAGGGCAGAGTTGCAAGGCCGCTATGCCACCGACAACGAGCTAGTATGAGCCGACACGCCCCCTTTGAAGAGGGAGGATGCTCCCTGACGCAAGTCCCCCTACCAAGTCCCATCACAGTGACACCCATGGGCTTTTCCAAGTCGTGCATAATTAGGAGTATAGCAAGCAAAGATAGCAGCTAAACACAAAATGCGTAAGGTAAAGGGGGAAAGAGTGGACCGTCTCGGGTAGGAAGAGGTAAACCGACGGAATCGTAGCAAGCCGTAGGGGAGATCGAAGCCATAGTGTTAGGCCATGGCCAAGCCTCTCCCTGGCACTAGGTTGACAATGACCGCCGAGGAAGCCCAGGTGCTAAAGAACCGGAGGGAGCCGAGGAGACGTGTGGACCAATGACGCACCCAGGAGTACCCATGGTGGTAGTGGCATGTAGATCAGGGGAGAACCACATGAGATGAGCCTAGAAAGGGCATGTCGAAGTCGATGCGTCGTTGATCCGGTAAATAAGAGAGGGGGAAAACAAAGGGAAAATCGAGGAAATATCGAGGGAGTCATCGGCAGTGGGCTCAGGTCGAAGCGCCCCGGCATCGACCAAATTAGGGGAAAAGCCTAGCCACAGCCGAACCATAGCAGAGCCGAGGGATCAGAGAGGATGGGGTGGAGCCGCACGTGGGGGATGCGGCAGAGAGCCCGCCGCCGGCAAGCCGAAGGGGCGATAGCGGGCGGGGATCTGAGGGAGCTGAGGGGGAGCAGGAGGAGAAGAGAGAAAAGAGAGGAGAGGATAAGGCTTTGGTAGGATGGGGAGAGAGAAAGAGAGAGACGAGAGAGGATGATAAAAGAAAAGAAAAGGGGATAAACGTGTGCAATAAAATATTTGCTTTGTAAATCTTTAACCCTAAGCATTCAGATGCTTGTGTTGTGATGCCGCTCGACCATGTGCATGTATCGCTATGGTGTATTGAGACTGGATGATAGTTGTACAGGTGGAGACTCTGGTTTGGTGGCGTCCACGCATCGTCCTTAAGGTTAAACAAGCAAGTACATAGTAGAATAGTAGATTGTGATTGATGTTTGGTACTTGTTCTTCCATGCCATGTGTTTACAACATTTCACAGGTGGAGAAAAAGGGGCAAAATCTCAGTGGTCGACCTAATATGTTGGCTCCACTACCCGAATCTATTCCCCTTAATCCTCCAAGCCAATCAATGTCCCATACATGAAATAATATCCCTGCTTACATGTTGATTATACCATAATGAGTGATGCTTATGATTGAATGTTAATGTCGGAAGAGTGTTATATCATGCATAGCACTCATACATAGGACCTACCTTGGGTAGGCACCCCATGGGAGTGGAAAAATAAAGACCTACTCCGGTAGACACTCCACGGGAGTAGAGTTTGAGTAGGATTGATTGTTAATGTTGGAAGAATATTGCATCATGCAAAATGCATATAAGCTAGGGGGTGAGTAAGTCATATAGTTAGTCCAGAGTGTATTAGCCAGGTCGATGAGAAAGCTATATGACTAATTAAGAGTGCTCTTGAGTAAAACCTACAGAGGTAGGCATTTTCACGGGATAGAGGAAAAGACTTACTTCGGTAGGCACTCCACGTGAATGGAGTTTGAGACCCTGGATGAAAGACGACAGAGCAAGAGTGATTCATTAACGGGTGAACACTCCGCTATACCGATATAAACTACAGTTATAGACGCATGAAAGAAACATGAGACAATAATGCAGTTACAGATATTATGTTTACATTTCACATATTGGGATTTACTGACAGTTACACATATTATGTTTTATAGTTCACAGATATGAGATTTACTGAATTGCTATATTGACACCATTGTTTTATTATATGTTTGTTGAGTCTTCAGACTTACACTTGCTTATTTGTTGATTCTTGAGTGAACATTGAAAGCGACATGAACGGACGAAAGTAGCACATTTATTTCAAATGCAAACATTAATTCACATATCACCTTTAGTTGATATATTTAAACTTTAATAACAAGTTAGGGCAGTTAGTGTTAAAAGTATATCTTAATGAAAAATTTAGTTAGTGTGGCTCATGTCTTTTCTTTCGATAATTGGCGGAATTTATACCATTGCTTCAACGTTGATTGTTACGCCTATGTTGTATATCGTATCTTTGAGATTTCACTAGAGCAGTTTGCTGCTAAAATTTAGTAGTGATGGATATAAATGATGCAGTTATACTTACGGTCATTATATGATGAACCTTGTAATACTGATGGCGCCTCAGTAAGGAACTTATAGGTGTCTTCATTGAATCCCATCGATCAGGATAGTACATTGTTTGACTGCACTCTTCAACTATACATTTGTTGGTGCTTTTGCTTTAAGCATCATTTTCATTGTACTCTGCATCTGGATCCGACAATGCTGCAATCGCTCCACCTGCCCCTATCGAAGCTTCTCCGTTGTGCAGGACAGCCGTTGTTCATATATAGATTGGACTTCTTTCACACGATCTCGGCCGCCTCCGCCTCCGCCGGTGCGCCGTGCGGCCCACCTGCGGCGGCGTGGTCTACGCGAGGGATTAGGAGAACCACGAGGAGACGATGATGGCGATGATTGGTAAAGAAAAAGCACGACGTGGGAGGTTTCACGGATTACTGCAAAAAAATTGAACGGTATGCTGTGAAATTCTTGCACTTCGAGTATGGTTAGCACCAGAGTATGTTTGGTTCTTGTCTGACAGCCATTCTAACGGACGCTAAAATTTGATGGTGTTTGACTTCTCACGAATTGGTTAAAGTTTAGCAGCAAAATGAACTAAAAGGACAATTAGAATAAGAACTTGCCAAATCTCGACGACAGACCAAAATCTAGTCATAGTTCCTTGGGTTGTGGGGGATTGTCTTCGTTCTCCCGGATACTACTTAGTACTCTTGGCCATTTCAAGCATACCAAGAAAGATTGAAATACGCTTCAATAATATTGGAAAAACAAACCAGGCAAGAAGGAGGACAAAGTACTGCATTTGTGCTCCGAAATCTCACGAAGTAGCGAGTTTATGCATACTCTTATGGACCCGTTCTACCTAGTACCTACGGGTACTCTATGATCCGATTTCGGAGGCATCTCTGAAGAGAGACTTGCCCATTTTTTTTATTTTATTTTTGTACCGAAAAGCAAATAAAAAAATCGTGAACAGTGTAGTCGTGCGGTTCCTGATCGCACGACTAACACGTGTCACACCCCTCGGAGTCGTGCAGTTGGAAAGGGGGCCAGATTTGGAATGTCTGCAAGTATAGATCAATGTCTGCAAGTTTAGCCTGAAATGAAAGGCTACACACTTATCAGTAAGAGAATTCTTCAGTAAAAAGGTCTACATAAGATATGCACAAACTTACAAGGTCTTCGGCATGACAGTGTAATTTATGGTCAGAACATGTTTGCCAACATTGGTAATTTTCTACGAAACCATGCTTGTGCCATGTGCCATACGACATTAAAACAAATCGAAGTCATCTAAAAATGAATAGTTTTAAGTAGATAGAGTGGCTGATTAACTTGATATATATGTGGTGTGTCTACATACTAAGGAAGCTAGACAAATCTGAAATCGTGTTTTCCTCCGAGTGCAACAGCTCAAATATTTTTGCATTTGCTACGGAAATTTGCAGAAAAGTCAATAGAATCATCGCTAGAGTTTGTTGCAGTAGATCTGTCTACGTCCCCAAGATCACCACTGTAAGCCCAACCACTCTTTACCAAGAAGACAGGCATGCAATTCATGCCTTAAGACATCTAGTGCTCCACTATTGCACAATTGAGATTAGATCTGATGGTGCAATTAACCTGAAAGTGTCATAAACCTCAGTCTTTCACACATAAGTTTACTAGAATTAGGAACATTTCCAAGACAAAAGCATGAGCTATGCATAAAAATCTGAAAAAATACTTGTTGGGTGAACATTTTATTTTTCAGTAGGAATCATGAGGAGTAAGTTTTGCCAGAGAAAATAAACTTCTTTTTTCGCTCAGGACTCTGGTTTTTCATTTTCCTGATTAGTCTTGTGGTAAACTTGTAATCATATATTATTCCTGATTAGTCTTGTGACAGTACATATATTCCACCTCTTATTCAATATATCCTCCTCCGCAGCTCTTGTAAAAGCAGAAATACCATTAATGTACTCTTCACTCACACGGTTCGCAACATATATCCAGCTTCGGTTCTACGTTACACATATAATAATTTAGTATAACATATTCAATAAATTAATTACTATAATATATATGTACGATCTAAATTAAATAACTATATGTAGCAATAATAATTAATTAAACTGAATCATATAGAGATACACTATGAATTTACTAAACCCTAAAACATGCTAGATGTAAAATAATATTCTCTCTACATCAAGCTAGTTAGATCAACCATCTTCAATTTTTCTTTCACCAAATGCTATAAATGTAAATTATAGTGCAATTAGGAACAAATTACTAACCATAGATAGTCAAAAACTTAGTGGATCTATAATTACTCTTGCCAAATAGTCTCTTTTCACCAAATCACCTCAAAGCCCTGCCTCCAGCTCAAAGCAGTAGCGTAGATCTGGAATTTAAGACAGATGGTCGACGGGTCTGCGCGCAATTAATATAGTGAAATTATCACAGACGATTTTTCTACAAACTGTATGTGATAACTTAATTATCACAGACGGTTTTTAATTATCACAGACGATTTTTAGGGCTAGCAGTAATACAGACGGTCTCTAAACTAAAACCGTCTGTGATTGTATTTAATACAGATAATTTTAGAGAACTGTCTGTGATACGACGTCTATATATGGCTTTTTATTGTAGTGTCTGTAAATGTATGAACTCTGAACCTTACACTAGAGCCATCGACTTACACAAATCTAGCTAGTTAGCTAGGTCACAACAACGGGAGTCCCCTCGTTCTTGAACGTGATGCTGTACCAGTGATCCATGTACAACGTCTCCTTGCAAAGGTGGACGGTAAAACCTTCCTCCGGATCGCCATTGCCACCGGTCGCCCTCGCACTGAGCACGTCCTGCACGGTGAACTTGGGCGGGCTCCTGCAGTACCCGTACGACTGCAGCCTGCCGTGCACGGGCAGGAGCTCAAGAAGCACGCCGACGTGCAGCGGCCGCCGCTCGCACCTCACGATGGCCCTGAGTACGCGGCGCCAGAACCGGACGTCGAAGTTGGCCTTGAGCAGCGTGCCGAGCACCCGGGCATCGAGGAACGTGCGCTCCAGGTGCTCGGAGATCTCCCGCCCCACCGCCGCGATCCGCGGGTGCTCCCGGGGGTCCGTGCCGCCGAACGCGAACGCCTTGAAGTAGTACCAGTACTCCTCCTGCAGAAGCTTGTTCAGCACCACCGGCTCCACCGTGCCGAGCCGGGCCAGGTCGGCGTCGCGGCACGTGAACAGCAGCTTGCTCCCACCGGCGAGCGCGCTCGGGGTGGACGCGAGTTCGCTCCAGGCCGACTCGTCGATGGGCCAGGCGTCCTCGAACACGACGAGCGACCTCCCGGCCGCGAACCGCGGCTTGCTGATGATGCTGCGCACGCCGGCGAGGTACTCCAACCCGTCGCTCTCCCACATGGTCTGGTCCCGCCGGCCGCCCTCCCTCACCACGTCCGGCGTCTCGAACCACTCGATGCGGGCGAAGTGGTCGCGCACGCGCTCATCGTTGCAGGCGTGCTTCACGAGGGTTGTCTTCCCCACCTTCTTGGCGCCGACGACCATTTGGACGCTCAGGTACGGCGTGCCGCTGGGAGGCCGCTGCAGCAGGAAGTCGACGATGCGCTCCTTCTCGACGTGGCGCCCGAACACGCACCGGTCCATGTACAGCGTCGTCTTCACCGGCCGGTGCACCTTCCGGGGGTAACCTTGCACCAGCAAGATGAACTCCCTCATGTAGTTGCTTGTCAGGCTCTCCAGCTCTTCGATGACAGAGACCAGCCTCCCCGTCCCATCGTCGGCGGCGCTGGCGCCGGCGCAGCGGAAGATCAAGCTCGTGACGCGAGAGCGCTTCGCGCGGTTGAGCGATGAGCACAGCGCAAACGAGCGTCTGCCTGCATCGCCTTCGTCGTTGTCCTCATCTCCGACGACGTCGTCGAGGTCGGTCACCTCGAGGGCGAAGCGGCCGCGGTACATGCCCTCGGTGAGCACCTTGAGGTGGGAGAGCAGCTGCAGGTTGGTGATGTGCCGCCCCTCCGCCTCCTCGACCATGCTGCCAATGTTGCCCAGCAGCAGCTCCAGTCGCCGCCGGTGCACTTCCCTGGCGCCGGCCGGCCATCGACGGAAGTTATCAAACAGGAAGGAGACTATGCGTCCTAGAATCTCGGACAGCGCCGCGGGAATTACAAATTCCTTGGTGAAGTTCATGTTTTTTTTCGCTGTATGTGCGTGATCACTAGAAGAGTTTGGAGAAAATATATGGGCGTACGTGCCTGAGATATACCTGTGGCCTGTAGGTGCGGGGAGGTTTTATTGCCACGGAAATAAGTCGTATGAGACCAGCTCTTTTCTCTATGTGTACCCTCCACTAATATAAAAGGGGATTTATGGTGCCGGCTGCGCCCAAGCACAAAGAGTCGACATCGGGAGATCCCATGAGACGTCCACCGTGCGGAGTCCAATCTGCAGAGAAAACGTAATGTGGATGCACACAAGAAAGGATACAGAGCATCGGCAATAAACACGTCAGAGAATTTTCTTCAGAACTGAACTCTTCTTTCTGAATTCTGAATGTTTCTAGACGAGCTACAGTTCATGCGAAAACTCAGGAGTAACTCTAAACCACACAACGCCACATTACTCTTAACTGACACCCGAAAAACTTGCAACATGCAAACACAACTCTGGTCCATGATCCTAATAACCCGGATCATAAACTTACAACTCAAATATACTAAAAAACAAATCACTATGTAATCGGGCCGAACTGCAGTCTTGACAACCGTTCGGCTGATAACCAATGCAGGCTTTGTATTCCCTGTACCACATGTTATTTTGGATGCCCACTGGACGCTTGTTTTAGCCAGAATAGCTCTGTTGCCATCAAAACCTCAATAAAACCTCAAATTCAAACGTTTGAATCTCATTCAAACACAGAGAGAGTGGTGCAGAGTTCAGCAAAAATAGAGATGGATTTGGTCTGCCAAGTGGCGCGCCACGTCACGGCACGGTCGCGCGTCGCATATCACAAGTCACGCGGTTTTCAAGCGAAAATACGCGTATACGCGCGCGCGTGCATGTGTGTGACTAGACAGAACCCTCCACATATCATCTCTATCCATATTCAAGGAGTGGTGATGACTCCACCTTATAAATTGATCTTCCTCACCTTTCCTTAGCGATATGGTACTAAACCATGCATACTTTTTGAATTAAGGAAATATGCCATAATTAAATGGTCCAATTTCTAACAACCCCCACCAATTTCAAAGCAAGAAATAAATATATGACAAAGATATTGTGTTGAAGTACTGTTAATATACTAGTTTTTTAGTGTAAGTTCCGTACGGGTTGAACTTGCACCTAGAATGATAAGATTTATCTTCTCACAGCTGATGAATGGACTATGTCTTGAATTCACAGCTTTTCGTGATCAGATTTCACTTGAAATCTCAACTAGTACTAGGCTGCCAATGAACCACGCCTAAACGGAGCGTTATATGGTCATGCTCCCTTATCTGCTCATGAGTTTTCTAGAGAATACCCAGTTCTCGTGAACTGCGACCACACAGTTAAGCTCAAGTAGGTGTATTCTTAGCTATCAATAGGTTATACACTTAGTTTAGCCAAACAAAAATTGATAATTAATTGAAGAAGAATTTTTTAGACCGTCTATTCACCCACTCTAGTTGGCCTCCTCGATCCAACAAATATGGGCCAAGGCGGCGTAGGCATTGGAGCTTGTGGTGAAGCACGGTGGCATCTACTACAAAGAGGTCATAGAGAAGAACAAGCAGCATGTCATGCAACCCCCCACCCTTTCCCCCTCTCCCTTCCCCATTGATCCGCACAATTCCGCTAGGTAGATAGATAGATCTCATGGGTTAGGTCTCTATCGCCACTCTGATCTATCCATGGATGTGGTACGACGGATTTGGATGGGCAGCTGCCCTGGAAACTCTCACATTAGACTGCAGTGCAGTTCTGTGGGATATGTTGAATTAGGCTTTTGTATCTCTAACTTTGCATCTCCCAATTGCATGTTGTGCTTTTGGTTTCCGTAGTAAACGTGAGATTCATTTCTTTTGATGCCGCTTTACGGGCAGGTGGCAGTGGTGGCCATGGATTGCCAGCGTCTTGAGGTCGCAAAGGTGAGATTTTTCTATCAGCTAACGACATCCTTTTGTGAGGTTTTGTGGTTCAGTTCTTATTCTCTGATTGATCACAATTTTATTTGTGGTTCAATTATTATTCTCTGATTGATCACAATTTTATTTGGTCCACTGAAAAATTCAGACTTTGGGTGGGTGTGGGGGTTAGCGATCATAATTTATTGATGAAGTGGCCTCTTTTCATGGATTTGCCGGATTGTGTTGGAGTCCTCTCCAAGTAGTTTCTTGGTAGTAGTTTCTTGGTAGTGCGTGGGATGGTAAGTTCTTTTGGATCATAGTCAGGCAGTTTGCAGGTTTAGTACGACCACAATAATTTAACAAAAAAACTAGATCTTAAACCTTATACGCGAATGTACATATGAAACATGTGGTGGAGGAAGGCTACATTTCGGAAGGGGTTTAATATTTTTCGTATGGAGAAAGAGTATGTTCAAAGATATGACTAACTCTAACACGAAACTTCAAAATATATCATCTATTCAGTTTCATAAATTTATGAAAGGTTACGATTTGGGTCAATAATAGTTTCTTCCATCAATAGCCTAAGAAGTGAGATTGAAGGTTAACATGTTTGTTAATTAAGGACTAATGATTACCTGAATCCTGCTATACACAAAAAAGTGCTAAGATCAAAACCCCTTATTTTCTATTTAAGTGCGGAAAGTATTGATTTATGCTAAGTCATGTGATGCTGATTCTTATGGCCATCTTTTTTTTGTATATGTTGAACACACCTTGCTCTAAAATGCAGGCCAGCTGGAAGCCCTGTTGTTTGAAGCAAAGGGTGAATGGGCTAAAGCTGAAAGAGCATATGCGCTTATCGTGGAAATGGTGAGTATTCATGATCTTTTAGTTAATTGTGGATAGCTTATATATATATATATTGTCCCATTGAACCCTAGGTTTTATCTCCTATCACTCTCCTCCGTCACCTCTAAAATGGTTCTAACATCCTCTTCTTTTCACCATCTCCTCCATCCTCGGACCTGCTTGTCCTCGACTCTTCCTCTTCCAACTTTCCCTTATTGTCGACTAAGTACTTCACTCTACGTAGCCACTGTAGAAACCCTTTGTCTCAACTAATCTCTCCCAAAACAATTGTGCTCCTCCCTCGTAGCTCCGCCAACAAGCTTTTGATTAACAAGATCTATAGCCGGAGGGAGCAATGAACTCTCTTTGAAGTGCATCACAAAAATCAAGAGTACAGATCTGGAGTTGAAAGTAGAAAATGATCTCTTTGTTTTTCTTTTTGGTAGGTCCGGATGGTGGAAGAGAAAATTGATACTTTGCCATCCTATTCGGTGGGCTTCGACAAAATGCTACTCCCTAGAATGACCACTATAAAATACCACTCTTAATTATTTTTTTAATCATTTTCAGATTATTTGCCATGGGAAAAGACATATTTGCCCTTGGCCATTTCAGATATACTTCTCGTTCTCAGTGCGTGAGACAGACAGAGGCAGGCGGCTCGCATTCGGTGGGACACGAGAGAGACCGAGAGGGAGGAGGTCCTCCGGCCACCATGACGGCTCTGGGCCGCCCTCCCGGCCGGTCACGGCGCCGCCCGCCCGATTTCTCTTGTCTTGCTGCCTCCCGGCCTCCCCGACTTAGTGGCGGCAACCGTGGCGCCCTCCCGGCGACGGAGCCTCCCGGCGGCAGCGCGCCGCCCTCCCGGCCGATCACGGCTCGCCCCTGCCCGACTTCTCTTGTGCGGCGCTGCCCTCCCGGCCTCCCTCACTTCATGGCGGCTACCGGTCTGGCGCCCCTCCCGGCGGCCAGCGCCTCCCTCCCGGCTGACGGCACGCCCTGCCCGACTCTCTCGCGCACGCCACGGCGCCGACCACGGATGTTTTTTGTGAGATTGTTGACAAGGACATGTGTGTGTGTAATGTCGGTTTTTTCTGTAGAATGGTGCCCGCTTGAAGAATTTGATGTAAATGGTGGATGCTTGTGAGCTGAATTGTTAGGACAATTGTGAGTTCATCATCGTATTGTGCCAGTGAAATGAAATTTTTGGGACAGTACTGCTGCCACCTGCTTGCTGCCTTGTTACCTTTCTTCACCTGATGCTCATGGTTGATTGCTGCTGCTTGATGCATGCATTGAGTACAAAAATGTATAACATTCAGATTGCATTTTGCTCAGGTTCTTGGCAATCACCGTGAGCATGCATTGAGTACAAAAATGTATAACATTCAGATTGCATTTTGCTCAGGTTCTTGGCAATCACCGTGAGCATGCATTGAGTACAAAAATGTATAAAATGTATACCATCAGCTACATCTCACTGTCTCAAAATGGCTTAATGCATTCAGTTAAACCCTGTTTCAGTCATGCCTTCAGTACAATGCACCATCAGCACATCCATCAAATTACAGAAAATCAATCACATTTCAAGTACAAACCATCCAGCACAAGTACAAAAATGCATAACATTCACTCAAATGTCCTCTGTAAACGAAAATCCCCAAATCGAGACACCGAAAATTAGGTCTTCTTTTTCTTGGGAGTAATCTTTTTCTTGTTTTTAATTGGAGCTCTCTTATGAGGTGTGGCTGCTTGAGAAGTGCTTCCTACAGGGCATCCATAAGTGGCTGCTTGAGAAGGTTCCCCGCCTCTAGAAGTGACTGCTTCTCCCAGCAACACTGCAAGACGCCTGTATACATAGAAAAATTCAGGTGGGTACTTTCTATGTGAGAATAAGACCATGGTGATTTCATATGTGAGAACAAGCTAAAGGTTTGATTACCTTCTTGTTACCATCCCTGGGCTTTCTTGAAGTATAGTATCCTTGTTGATTGGCCTTGTTGGTGTAGAAGATTCAGGTGGGTACTTTGTGTTGTTCTTTCTTGGCTTTCTTTTCCTGCAAATATGCACACAAATCTTTTGCATTAGAAGACACTTAACAAACCTAAAAAATGTAAAAAACAAGGGTTACCTTTTTTTGTTCCATTAAGTGGGCATTTGTAGCTAGCTTGCCTGTGACCCTTTTCACCACATCTTTTGCATGTGATTGGCCCTCTGATCATTTTCTTCTTCCTATCATCACTTTGTGCACTAGGTTTGCCACCGGTCTCAAGGCATCCTTTTATCCTCAATTTTCTTTGTCTCCCAACACCCCTTTTTCCTAGTGGTGCACCCAAGCTAAAAGACATATCTACCTTTGGCCACTGTGACTTGTCTGGCATTGGCTCTATCACTCTCTCATATGCAGACTTGAATTTCTGCAAAGAGTAATAGTCATGAATATATGCTTCCAAGTCCACATTCTTCTCTGTTGTTATAAAGGCCAATGCATGCTGATAAGGTTGACCTGTGTGCTGCCATTCAAGACATGTACACTCCTTCATCGTGGTATTAACAACATGTCTCCCATGATCAATGCTGTTGTCCCAAACCTCGGTACTATGCAAGCTAGCTTTGACAACTCTCAAGTGTGCTAACCCTCTAGTCCTTGCCCTCAACTGATGCATGACAGCTGGTAGAATCCTACCATGCAACCTTTCTCCAATCCTCCTTCTCTTGTCCCACAAAACCATTATCATCTCTCTCATCTTGTCAGCTAGATCAGCAACAGGTAGGTCTTTGAAGTCTCTAATCCAATTGTTAAAACATTCTGCAAGATTGTTGGTGATGTAGTCACACTTGATTTCAGTGTTGAGGCACATCTCATCCACTTCAATGAATGGAATTGTGTCAACCATTGCCAAACATCAGGAGCTGCGGTTATAATGGGGGTCGTGTGCTTCTCAAATATCTCTCTCCTGTAAGCCCTGGCTGCAGGGTACATATGACCAAATGTCTCACCATGGTACCTTTTGGCAAAGTTTTGCATAAGATGACGGAAACATTCCCTCTGTTCAGCTTGAGGGAACACCTTCTTTACTGCATTCTCCAACCTTTTGCAAGCATCTGTACACACAGCAAGAACAGGAAGCTCTCCTATTGCCTTATGTAGCTGACTCATGAACCAAATCCAGTTGTCCTCAGTCTCAGAGTCTATAAATCCAAATGCAACTGGATACATCCAATTATGCCCATCTATAGCTGTAGCTTCAGCTAAATGACCATTCCACCTTCCATTTAGTGCCGTCGAATCTACACTAAGGTATGGCCTACATCCAGCTACAAAGCCCTCAATGCATGGATGAAGTGCACAAAAAAACCTATGAAAGTACACTCTTCCATTAACTTCTTTGGTGTCAATTTCTACAACACTACCAGGTGACCTCTTCAAGACCTCTTCCTTCCAACTATACAACATGGCAAAGCTTTCTTCCCAACATCCATATAATTCTTGCAAAGCTTTCTCCCTTCCCTTCCAAACTGTATCATAAGCAATTGTGAGCTTATAATCATCTTGCAATTTTTTCTGCAACTCTTTCACTCCCATGTTAGGAGAAGCCCTCAGAATATCCAAAGACTTGTCAGCTACCCAGGCTTGTGATGCTGTGGTGGTCTTTATCCTCATGCTCGATGTACAATCATGCTCTTCATTATGAACGGTAACACGCAATGAAAGGAAATCAATTAGTCATGCTTAGGGTTGCTTTTATTGTCTACCAAGTTAGTAACAAGTTAATACCATGATGGTTTTCTTATCACTCTGTCTACGCCCAACGATTCTCCATTGACAACCTTCAGTTGTACAAAACCCTCTAAATCTCTCCTTATCAGATTTATCAGTGCCGAGCTCAAATTCCTTGTTGATAGCATCGCCTCACAGCTAACCCGAATTCCTTCATTGAGGATACTTAGTGCCAAGATCCATACATGGGTTATCCTTGTCATAACTTATTATAAGTTCACCTGGTATGGCATCATCAACAGGAATGACTGCCCCCTCAGTGTCCTCAATGACCCTAAGACCACTTGTTTCAGCTACATTGCTCGGACCAGCAACATGTTTACTACTCTTTGCCCTCTCATCTTCATCCCTCAAACCTAGAAGCCCATATAATTGATCCTCGCTCATAATCTGAATTCTACCTTCCTCATCTTGTGTTTCCTGAATTTCCAAGTTATCCCAATCAATCACCCCAACCGATAGTTCACCAATACCTACATTTAAACATGCTACTTCTGAACTTGTCCCATGCTCAAGGAGTAGAGGTTCATTTGTACAAGTAACAAGCATATCTGATTTAGTCTGGTTCGAGAGACATTCGCTTGTATGGACTGTTTCGCGTATTCTACACGCACACTCTGGATCCAACCTAACCGATTTGTACACGGGAGAAAAGAACAAATAAATTGAGTTAGCTCCATCTAACTCGATGCAAAAATAGTAAAGAGAACAAATTAGTATGACTTTTACCACGAGGAGTGTCATATGGAATGGAGTTCATATTGTCGTAGCCGGGTTCTTCTGGGCGTGAGGTGAGGTAGGGAGGGGCGGCACGACAAGAGAAGTCGGGAGGAGGCGGCGTCGCAGCCGGGGGGAGGCCGTCGTGGGGGCCGCACAAGAGAAGTCAGGCAGGGCGAGCCGTGCCGGCCGGGAGGGCGGCCGTCGTCGAGGCGCCGTCAGCCGGGGGGGCGCCATGTGGTTCTTCGCCATGAAGTCGGGAGGCCGGGAGGCGCCACACAAGAAATCAGGCGGTGGTGACCGGCCGGGGGAGGTGGCGCTGTCGCGTCATGTGGTCGGAGGACCTCCTCCTCTCGGTCTCTCGTGTCCCACCGAATGCGAGCCGCCTGCCTCTGTCTGTCTCACGCACAGAACGAGAACCATATCTGAAATGGCCAATGGTAAATATGTCTTTTCCCATGACAAATAATCTGAAAATAATTAAAAAATAATTAAGAATCCTAAAAAACCCTCAAAATAGCAAATAATCAAAGTGTCAATGTTAAGAGTGGTATTTTATAGTGGTCATTTCAGGGAGTGGTATTTTATCGAAGCCCACCGAATATGATGGCAAAGTATCAATTTTCTCGATGGTGGAAGCGATTTGTGAGGCTGTGCCGCTGGTAACCAGGCGGAAGGCAGAGATCGGACGGCCGGGATCTGCCCACAAAACCCGCACGGCCTCCATCACCTCGTCGCCCTCCGGTGCTTATTTCCACCCTCCAAACCAAAAGCAGATCGAAATCCTAGGGGCTAGGGTTACCTCACCCTCCCCCCACCACCATCCCCATCGTCCGATCCGATCCGCCCAAACCCTTCTCGCCATGACCCACCACGACGGCAAGCCCTACCAGCCGCGCCGGGGCCCCGAGCGCCCTCGTCTGCCCCCGCAGCCAACGGAGGACGCGGCGCCGCCTGCCGCGCCGGAGGTGGACCACCTCGCGGCGGTGGCGGACCACCTCGCGGTGGTGGCGGCCGAGGTGGAGGCGTATAGCAGGTACGAGGAGGAGCACGGGCAGGAGATGGAGGAGGAGGAGGAGGAGGACGAGGCGGAGGGGATGGGCAGCATGAGCAGGACGGCGGCGCCGGGAGGCCGTCCCGATGGACGCGGATGCCGCCGCGGCGGGCGCGGCTGCTGCCGCAGCGAGCGCACCGTGGGACCCGCACGGGGCGATGGTCGCTGGAACTGTGCCGCCCGTCTCGTCCAACCAGCTCACCCTGTCGTTCCAGGGCGAGGTCTACGTCTTCGACTCTGTCTCCCCTGATAAGGTCCCCCTCCCGTCTCCCCCCTGCGGCTTTTAGTAGATATTTTTCATCTCTGCTAGTTTTCTGTGATGATTCGGTAGACTGGAATGATATTCCAAGGCGGTAGAGTTTTTTATTGCTTCCTCAGGTGCAAGCGGTACTTTTGCTGCTAGGAGGAAGGGAGCTGAACCCAGGCTTGGGCTCCGGATCATCGCCATCGGGGCCATATAGTAAGGTTGGGACAAAGTGATGGTGGATTATTTGTAGTGCTCAAGAATTATGTTTGGTGGTAAGATTGCTTGCTGAATGGTTCACATTGCGTGTATTTACTTTGCTTCAGAGGTTGAATTTTCCACACCGGGTGGCATCTTTGATGAGGTTCAGGGAGAAGCGGAAGGAGCGGAACTTTGATAAGAAGATCCGGTATACTGTTCGGAAGGAAGTTGCACTTAGGTTGGTGCTAGCTGTTTAACATTGACTGGGAATTCCACTCATAATGCCTGAAATGCTATCAAGTTGGGACTCACCAAATTCTACCCTATATGTTTGAAACTGTTACATCTGTTGTGCACTATTGTTCTGCTGTAACTATTTTTTTTTGTGGGAAGATATGGACATCCAAAGCATTTTGCATAATAAATTAATTAAATTCTGATCAGTGTGAAGAGTGATTCATTGTTTCGAATTGTCTGGTCGCTTTATTTATATATACTGTTTCAAACATTATTTCTATCTTGTGATTCTTGTCGGTTGTGCTACTATTGTTGCAGTTCTTGATTTAGATAAGATTATAAAGAGTATGTTGATTCTTATATTTTACAGTTGGTGTTTGTTATGTAGATTACTTCTGCATAGGTTATGCACAGACACTCTTGTCAATTTACATATTTCCCTGTATTTATAGGATGCAGCGCAATAGAGGTCAGTTTACATCTTCAAAACCAAAGCCTGATGAAGCAACATCAGAATTGACAACTCCAGATGGCTCCCCAAATTGGGGATCAGTGGAAGGTCGACCTCCATCTGCTGCTGAGTAAGTTTACAAAATGTTTTTTTGTTCGTGGTTTATCTGTGTTTGACATTTCCAGCAATATTTCTAGATGCTTCAAAATGCCTTGTGAAGATTTTCTAGCTAGGCGTTGAGAATCATTGCTATGATTGCAATTAGGTTTTCTAGTATGTATCATTGTAGATGCCGTGAATTGTGGACCAATGTTAATTTTCTGTAATTAGTACCTGAAAAAAGTACATGTTTCAGCACCCATATTTGGTTACTTCGTTAGTTGACTATTTTACAAGTAAATTTGATATAGATTGAACGTATTATCTGATACCTAAGCATACATGGACAGATGCTTCTTTCTATATGTATATGTATATTGTATTTGTTAGATTTTGCCGCTTTTTTTGTCATTGGGGCTTCTTTAAGCATACAAAACGTCATTTGTGAATTGTGGTGATGGTTGTCTCCTTTCAAATTCTTTTAGATGCCATCACTGTGGTATTAATGCAAAGGCTACACCTATGATGCGTCGTGGACCTGAGGGGCCAAGAACATTATGCAATGCATGTGGCCTCATGTGGGCAAATAAGGTACTTGTAAATGCTTACTAGTACCGTTGCATATCTGGATTTAAGTTTTTTTTATGGGAAAATCTGAATTTAAGTGAGGACAGTAACTTAGAAAGCAACTTTAGATCAAACTATGTAATGGACCCAGCCAAAGTTGTAACTTGTAAGAACTGCTTTAATGCTTGGAATGTTGTTTTACTTATTTTTGCTAGGGTCCCTTGTATTGAAACGGCTTACTTTACTATTAATTAATTTATACATAAAAGTTATTATAGTGGTAAAGTGTAGAGCTCTAGCAGTTATTCCCACTTGGTATCAAATTTGTTCTTTGTTTTCTGTATTTTCGGATGCTAACATTAGTTTGGATGAAGTTGATAGCAGAACAAAAAAAATCTAGATCAATGTAATGAAATGCATGGTGTGTATCTTTGGTTTTATTTAGTCTCTATTTTAAACAAGCTTGCCAATTTTACCATTAATTTAGTGTTGACTATTTGATGTATTTTATAGTGGATTAAGAGCAATTTGTATCTCAGCACTTTATGTAAGTTGAAGTATTTAACTGGTAAATAGTACTTTAAGGGTTAAAACTTTATTTGTTGACGAACTTAAGATGTTATTGGCATATACTGAAGGATGGGGGACTTCTAAAGTCTACTTCACATAGTTCTCTTTCTGGTGATGTGTAGCAGTCAACACCTTACCTCACAAACGAGAAATTTATATGTGTTCTAGTTTGTTCTGTATAATCTCTTTATGCAAATTTTGATGAAGTATTATGTTAATGCTAGCAGAATTATAAACATTTCGTCCATTTTTTAATAGGGCATGATGAGGGACCTATCAAAAGCTTCTCCTGTACCACTGCAAGTTGTGCCATCAGCTCCAAATGATGGTGTAAGTCTTTTTATTAGCTGAGTCTATTTGGTTTAAACTTACCCTATAAGCTGGAAGGGAATAGTCTTTTAGGCTCAAATGAGTTGAATCCATATTTAATTATCTGACGAATGCATGATGCAAGTCCCAATGATGGTGCCAATACTAAAACTTTTGAAAATATTGGTTAATCTATGCTGCTTAAATCTTTTAACATTACTAAGTACATAACATACAATAAATCAAATGATGGTTCATGGCCTGGGCACAAGGCTCTGGTTCTAGTCATTTCATTCTAAATTAGAATATCAGATAGAGTGACATTGGTTTTTGTTATACTGGTAACTAGTTTTGACCACTTTCAATCCATAGTTGAAATCGTGAAATACAATGGGATGGTTTCAGAAGTTTTAGCTATTGGAAAATTTGTTGGTGCCAATGGGTGGGTGTCTTCGCTCGTCATCTTTTTTTCCAGAGACAATGGGATGGTTTCAGAAGTTTTCAGAAGTGAAGCAGCATTATTTATTGACCGTGCCTTTTGTTTACTGCTGATAAAATGTTAACCCCCCCCCCTCCGCGCCTATTTGCACCAAGAGTCTGAGACGCGTAAGGTGATACACTGTTTCTTAACATTGTTTTCTGATGGCAATATGGCATCCGATGATGACCATGTAAGAACGTTAAGCAACTCCCATTTCAGGCAACAATCATAATATCTTATTTTTTCAAGAATATAATATCTTAAATTAAAGTATTTTCATCATCCTTTTACGATTTTGAATTATTTTTTAAAGTCTATGTAGTATTTTTAGTATGCGTTGATATTTTGAATGAATAACTGGTTGAAGCTTGCATTACTGTTTAATTGTTCTCAGCAGAATGGAAATGCTGCAGAAGCACCTGGTGCCCAGCGAGAAAATCCTGCAGTGGCGACTGCCAATGGTCATGACTCTTCATCATGAGTGAGAGTCTTGTTTGTTTTAATGGTGGATGAAGGACATCATCCTTGAGTGAACTGCTGGTGTAGGTCAACTGGCTGTACTATAACTTGAGTGTGAAACTGCTAGGTATCTAGGCCGTTTGTTTAGCATCATTTAGGGTTTAAGAGCTGCTACAGTGTTTTATCTCACGGAATCATGGCTATAGTAATTTTATTCCCTGTTTGAGTTGTGACAGTGAGAATGGATGAAGCTCATTACTTCATGTGAACACCTTACTTTGGGCTGTACTTATTCATAGATCTCAAAGTAGATGTTCTAACCCGTTTCATTCTTCTCAGTAAGTGATAAATTGCTGATAAAAGAAGCGAGTTGTGTGCTGAGTGCACAAGGTCTGCACGATAGAAGTTTTGCTAACATGCTTGTGGTGTCTTTCTGAATTCCAGTGCGTGAATGTAAATTTGGTGCCTTTGTCCGCATTAAGTAGCGAATATGGCTCAATGGCAGAGTTTACAGTACTGGGGCTGATAGGCCAAATAAAGCATATAACATCAAAGTTTAGCAGAAGAAATTGATAAATAAGGTGCCAAAAATCAGGAAGTATGCCTCATCCTAAGCTATAGGCAACTGATTAAGACAGAATCCTAGAAATCAGTGCCATCGTCTTTAAAATCTGTGGTATAATAATACCCGTAAGATGTGTCTTTTTTTATCTTCTGAATATAGTCAACAAGTAATAGCTGAGTACGAAACATGCTTTCAATTTAAATAACGAGTAGTAGATTGTAGACGAAAGTTGTAAGACCATTTAATTTGATAAGCAAGTAATAGTAAGTATAAGTTTGTATAATGTAGAATAAGAGGCATGCTGTCTTAGAACCCTCGAACCAGCGGCATATTCTTCGCTGAACTAACTTTGCAATTCCAACTATTTTCGTCCTAACTATTTTGCAAAACATAAAGCTACTTATTATATGATTTCACCAAGTTTTATCTGTAACCAGGTGACATGGCTATTCGAATAAATTTACACTATGCGAGAGGTTGTACATTTTACACTATCGATCTGCTCGTGTCCTTCACGTTATGGTGCAAGCTTAATGAAGGAGAAACAGCACGTCTATTCGTGGATTTCGTCAGAAGAGGCAGAAACAGAGAGGGGCTAGCTCGTTTTGGACAAACGAAAACCGTCCCAAAGGGAAACCGATCTAGACGCTTCCGCGATCGATCGATCCCCCATCCCGTGCCGTGGCGCCGCACGAGCCTGACCTGCCCACCTGCCTGCCTATCTCGCTCTCCTCCGCCGCTTCCGTCCCCACATACTCGACTCCTCTACCCCACTTCCAAACCCTAACAATGGCCGAAGTCATCGACCCCACCTCCGAGGCGCCCGGCGCGCGTCGCCCGCCGCCCGACAGCCCCGACGACCGCTCGCCACCCCTGCCCCGCCTCCCCGGGCCCCCGCCTACCCGCAAGCGGAGCCGCTCGCCGCCGTCCTCCCTCCCTCCGCCGCCGCCGCTCGGCTCATCGCGCCCCGAGCGGTACCGCAACCACCACTACCGCGGCGGACGGGTGGGAGCAGCCCAGCCCCCGCCGTACCGGGGCGGCCGCCGCCACTCGCCGCCCAGGAGGTCCCGGTCGCCGCCGTTCAAGCGGTCGCGGCGGGACGACGGGTACGACCGCCGCGGGAGCCCACCCCGGTACGGACACGACAGGAGGTGGGGGGTTCTCCGCTCAGTCATTGGTCTTGTACTGGATGGGTGGTTAGTTTCGAGTCTCTTAAGGTTTCATGTGTTTTGGGTGTTGCGTTGTGCAGGTATGGGTATGACTACGAGCGAGGTGGGTATGATGATGACCGGTACCATGGCAGATATCAGAATCGTGCTCCAGGTGAGGAATTTTCCCTTAGGCGAAATTCAATCCTATCAATCTCCGAAAGAAAGGATATCAAGAAGAACATCATCCGGGGAAGGATATATGGGGGTGTTGTGCTTGTTAAACATGTTTAACACTAGCACTTGCTAATGTATGCATTCGAGAATTTCAAAACTGGAAACTTTGGTGTCAACACTATTAGCTTGTTCATTCTTGGTGTGCTCTTAGTTGCAGTTAGATTTTTGACCACCTGAACACATCTACTAATCCGTTTCTTGCTTCCATATCGCCAATAGAATGGATGAGAACAAAGTATATGCACGGCCACTGATTTGTTATCATGATTCATGACTTTTTTTTTTAAAACGATTTCTTGTTATTTGGTCAATGAAAATCTTCTGACAGCTCCATTACGAAATCCAGATTGGCCTGATTCAGGATTTGGAGCATCCAATGATGGTCCTGGGGTCACCCAGAGGTATCTGTATAATTACTTACAGATGTACACGTTTTATTTCCTTGTGTTTGGCCCTTTTGGTTGCTAAGCTTGTGTTTAGTCCTTTTGGTTGCTAGGCACTTTGATTTTATCTCCTGGGGACTGTAAGTATGTAGCGATAATCCATATTGGAACCAGTTACCACTACTCTTGGGAGGTCCAAATTAAGTATTCTACTGTTAGATGCTCTAAGGCATCGTTAACGGATAGAGAATCTTCTCAGAAAATTCTCCATATTTGATGTTTGAGAACAAATTGATCCTTTTAGCAATGTGAGTCTGGAGTTGGATAAGAGACGCAGATATGTTATCAGCATGAAATTCCTTTCCCGCTAGAAGTGCACTTTGCACTTTGGATCCTCATTACTCTTATTAGCCAATAGCCACCAGCAAGCCTTATGCTCTTTTTACGGTTAGTACTACTCCCACAGTCCGACACAAGGCCTCCTCCCAGTTGTATAGAGACTATATCATCCTGATATTGAACTATATCCTTGGAAGTCAGAAGCAGTATATGTTTTGGATACAATCAAATGGAGAATCTGATGAGAACATTCTTTATCTGTTAACAACAAACAGTGGGGCCAGAGGCTTTATTTGAATTCTTGGGTAGTGGTTTATGTTCAGAAAGTAATAAGCATGCTTATTATATGCATATGTCAACTTTTCTGATTATTTCATTTTTTTTCATGGTAGATTGTTCACCATTTTGTTGTGCACCGTATCACATTAAGCATTAATCTATATTATTAACTCCATGGAAACAACAATTTTGATATATGTACTTTTGAACTATTATAGTTTTCCTGCATATTTGCATAGATGTTCACACTATACATTCTTGTGCTATTTGTGATTGACATCATAAACATTGTGAAGAGGAAAACGAAGGTGAGGAATTCTTGTTTTCCTCTCTTTTCCGTATCCATCTTTTCCACTTCCTCATCACCACAAATAAGTTTCTTAATTGATGGTATTTGTTTAGAAGAGGGACAAGAATGAATTTGACCTCTTTTGTGAATTGAAAGTCATAGAAGCACTTGATAAATCCTGCTTGTTTGTAGCGGTCAAGGTTTAGACTCTGCATTAGAAAGTCTGAATCTATTATGGATTTTTTAGCGCTATTTCTGTACGATAATAGGCATGCTTTTCAATTTCATATGCTGACTGATAATATTTTTATTGGGATTTTTTGGAAGCATGCAAATGTTCATTGTCTCATTCCCTCTTTCATTATGTTGCCTGCTAAAGCTTTCTATCAATTAATTCTGTTAGAAATTCTTGCTCAAAATTAAACAGGTTATTGTATAATATGTTTTCAAGTCAATAATTTAACTCTTGGCCAGTGTGCTCTTTTTTTTTGAAAAATAATTTATGCCTGTGTAAGATAACTCGCATAACACATTCTAATTAGCAGCAGTCTACATGACCACCTAATCACGCACGTGAGGTGGAGACCTTACATGAATCCCACGAGAAGTTGATGCATGCCAAGAAGACCACATGTTAGATGGCAATTTTTTGTAGGCCAGAAAGTAATGCCTTCTTTTTTATATAATTTTCTGAACTTTTTTGGCAAGCGTACCTCTCAAACCAAATATTTGGTTGATGAGATGTTTGAGCTGTTCTCCTCCTTGCAGTGAAACAAATCCAAGAAGGCTCTTATTGCAGATTAAACTAACTAGTTTTTGCATATCGGATTTTCATTTGAATTCTCAATATGTATATGCATTTTTTTTCTTCAGTTCCAGGAGCCATCCATTCTAACATCTTGAACAGAAGATTGGAGTATAACTTATGAGTTTCTGGTGGCATATTTCTGTGGTCTTATATGCTTATGGATCTTTGCAGGGAAGGCTTGATGATGTACAAACAGTTCATCCAAGTTCTCGAGGATGATATTTCACCAGCTGAAGCTGAGAGCCGGTAATCATTAATGACAGAACACTACTTAATTATATCTTTTGTGCTTCTGTTTTAGTGCTGACATTATTATGCCTTGATAACAAGGTACCAAGAATACAGGACAGAGTACATCAGTACCCAAAAACGTGCTTATTTTGATCTCCACAAGAATGAAGGCTGGTATGTTCAACATGATTTAATTCCAGGTGCTAATTGTACACACTAGGAATACAGATGGCCCAATTGCTTAACTGTCCTTTTATTTACTTACATTGCAGGTTGAAAGACAAGTACCATCCAACCAACCTATTATCTGTTATTGAAAGGTGGAATTGCATACCATGTGAATATTTCTGTGTTGGATTTTTGCCCTTGTGCATATTTAGAAAACATAATATGTTGTAGCAAAAGCGTTTTGGTTGGACAATATCCTCTTGGTGAATTTTGTCAGCTGAAATTTTGTACAGTTCATCTTAATGCGTTTTGGATTGTTGTTAGTTTTTCATAATATTGGTGTAATGTGTTTTTATGCAGGAGGAATGAGCGTTGTAAGGTAGTAACGAAGGACTTCTTTCTTGATTTGCCGAATGGAACTTTGGACCTGTGAGTTATGCTTGTATAGTTTGTTTTACGATATTCTTTTGGACTTCTTATTTATACCTTGATATTCTGCTGAACAGTGGCCCTGGAATAACTGCAGCCGCAGCAAGCAAATCAGGGAGCGGCAGCGATGGGAACTCTGAGGATGATGGAGATGGTGACAAGAGAAGAAAGCATGGCAGAAATTCCTCGAAAGAAACAGACCCTCTTTCTGGTGCTCCCAAGGCTCATCCAATTAGCTCTGAATCTCGACGAATTCAAGCTGACATAGAACAAACTCTAGCCCTTGTGCTTAAGCTTGACACTGAGAAGGGTATTGAGGGGAATATTCTTTCAAGTGGTGATCATGACAAGCCAGATGCAGACAAATCACATATTGGATCGATGGGGCCTATAATTATAATCCGAGGCTTAACAACTGTGAAAGGCCTTGAAGGTGTTGAGCTC
The DNA here is from genome assembly GCA_036346245.1 of Bonia amplexicaulis. Classification (NCBI taxonomy): domain Eukaryota; kingdom Viridiplantae; phylum Streptophyta; class Magnoliopsida; order Poales; family Poaceae; genus Bonia; species Bonia amplexicaulis. Next base: position 23,861,705 of record CM070752.1, on the reverse strand, counting down.
CTAGACACTGTTCTTACCTATTTATGGCGTATTCATGGTGTTGATTACTATGGCATGTCTGAGTCGAATGAGGCAAAAGGCCTTCGTCATGTGAGAGCAGATAATAAGACTTCTAGTACAACTAATATCAATGCTGCTGATTGGGAGAAGAAGCTGGATACTTTCTGGCAGGAAAGACTGAGTGGTCAGGATCCCATGGTTATATTAACGGCCAAGGACAAAATTGATGCAGCCGCTGTTGAAGTTCTAGAACCTTATGTCAGGAAAATAAGGGATGAAAAGTATGGTTGGAAATATGGCTGTGGAGCCAAGGGCTGTACGAAACTTTTCCATGCTCCTGAGTTCGTTCACAAGCATTTGAGGCTCAAGCATCCAGAGCTTGTGTTAGAGTCGACTTCAAAAGTCCGAGAGGATCTTTATTTCCAAAATTTCATGAAGTATGTATATGTGATATTCTACAGTACCATCAAAACTCTTTTAAGAGGTGATACTAATCTAGTTGTTTATTTGTGAACAGTGATCCCAATGCACCAGGTGGAACACCAGTTATGCAGCAGTCTGCACCAGTAAGAACAACACACTTCATTTGCTTGCTTAAATACAACAGCGTAACCCTGCAAGTGCTCGTCTTACATATCACATGTGTGTTGTTATAACTTCAAATATAGTTGGTGTTACTTTTGTTCTGGTGGCTTCCAGTAGTTATGGTTGATTTTCTCTCTCTTTTACTTCACATCATTTTTAAGGTCATGTATCTCTGGTGCAGTTTAGTCTGTATTAAAGCCCCATTGCCTTTGAAGATATACTTCGTATGTCTGCTTTTTTGTTACAAAGCTAGTGTACATGTGGACCATATACCAGCCCACCCCTTTGAGCCTACATATGCACCGTAATTATAGTTCATGAGTTCCTGCTTAGGAGTTAGGAGAGTTCCGAACCAATTGCTGTTCATAAGTACGTGCAAAATAATGAGGCTGTGATGAGGGGATGTGGCATGATAGTGTTGGCAAAGAGGCGATTGGCCTTGACAGTCCGACCAGGGAAGGCCTTGACCCCCTTCCTCAAGCAGTTGCAAGTTTGCAACACACGGGCAGGCAATCCAAGGTGCAGACATGCAGTTCTACTGGCTGTTGTCGGTGAGGCTGTAGCCATGGAGGTCACTGAGGTGAAGCATGACGAGATAGGTTATCTCTTCCATTACAAATCTTGTGGTAATGTGACAGGAGGCGAGGTGGGCTGAGTTGTGAACATGATGTGGTGGTGGAGGGAGCTCCGTTGCCACGACACTCGGTCTTGTGATGGGGAAGCCTCAAGTGTTGTGGGGGAGAGTGGTGGAGATGTCCACAGGTTGGGGATTTTGAATGGATGGGTGATTACTTGCCTACCCTGGTGAGAGATTAAAAGGCAGCGGCTTTTGAGAGGAGTTTAATGGCCTGGGCAGAATTAGGGAAAACATCCAACTTAATACTGTTAGGCATTGGTTAATGGAAATTTTCAAACTGGCATTTTTATTAGTGTAGATATAGATTGATCAATGAAAATTATATTGAACGCAGAAGAAAACTGCAGCAACATTGATGTGAAATGGCTAGTTGCATTTTGACATCCTTGATACATGATCCAACTTCTGATGCGCAGGACAAATCAAGATGGAGACTTGGTATGGACAATCGTCTAAGATATGACCATGCTAATCGTGGAGAATACGATAGGGCAGAGAGAGACGGAGGCAGATATGGTAGAGGTGATAGCTCTCCAAGCCGTGATGGACCTGATGATCAGATGTTTGATGCTTTTCGTGGACAAGGCTCCAATGCTCCTTTTGTCGCTGAATTCCCCCCTCCACCAATATTGATGCCTGTTCCTGGTGCTGGGTAGGTGAAAAGCCATGGGTTTCAATATAATCTGACAGGAAGTATGGTGACCCACTAAATGGGGTGTGTGCACTTTTCTTTTCAGTCCATTGGGACCATTTGTTCCTGCACCTCCAGAGATAGCCATGCATGTGCTGAAAGAGCAAGGGCCGCCGCCTCCATTTGAACCAAACGGCAGACCTCATGGCAACTCAGGAGTGCTTGGACCAATGATTGGTGGTCCGGCACCAATTATAGCCATGCCTCCATCTTTTCGTCATGATCCTCGCCGTTTGCGAAGGTTAGTGATTATTTGTTACAATAATAAATTCTTGTGGGGCTTGACCACATAAGCATTTATGGTAATTGTCTGTTTTGTTATTGTGGTCTTGAATTTACCACCATGCTACTGTATTTGATCTTACACTGGACTGTTTTTAACTCATCTCTGATCTCGGTTGGGTTGCAGTTATAATGACCTTGATGCTCCTGAGGAGGAAGTTACTGTTCTTGACTACAGAAGTCTGTAGGCTTTGTCCTGCTATACGGGCAATCTTGCCAATGACAACTAGAGATGTCTTTAAGGTTCCCATTAGAATGAGGATGCATTCTTTTTTACAGAGGCGTAGGGGGAAAGGTCATGGACAATTAGAGCATTTTTTGAGGTCACCTGTAATGTGTAAGAATTTGTTGTAGCTTAGATGGCAAGAACCTTGGGATTTGCTCGTTTGGTGAATTGTGCACAATGCACACTATGCAGTCACAAGAAGTACTGGACAGCTATTTGACAGATTGCCCTTTTTGAGACGATACTTGATAGAATGCTGTACTCATTACAACATTTAAACTTGTCCATTGGAATTGAATAAATTTATTTCTTCAGTTTGAACTTGGGAGCTGAATCATAGTTCTGTGCGATGTGTGCTGTGGTATTTGGCTCTGCACTGTACTCTTTACTTTCCGATGATTATATATTGTTATCAGAGTTATGACGTGGTGCTGCTGCGCATGCGCCTGGTAATGCATGGGTTCTTTTGGCCGAGAAGAGAATTTAGTTATGAGGCCGATAACTTGAACATCCGCATGAGCTATAATTGGTAAAATTGATGTGTGCTGTGGTATTTGGCTCTGCACTGTACTCTTTCCATTGCCTCGATGGAGACATATTATACATTCAGTCATTTGGTAAAATTGCCGAGAGAGGAGAGAGAGAGAGATAGTGTGTGTGTAGATCTATCGTGCTGGTAAATCTGGAATCAGTATACGCCGGGTCAATCAGGACTCAGAACAGTCGACATCTCCAATGTCGTGTGTCGGATGTGCGGTGTAGCTGATAATATTGTGTGGTGTATCTAGCTGATAACTCAGAGCAGATTGACTTTTGATAACCATAGACTGTTGCTAGTTCATTATGCAGGACAGATTTGTCTACTTCACTGGGATGCTAGTCTGCTAGAAAATTATGGCAGAACAGATTTGTCTACTCCATTACGTTCTTTCATTTCTTTGTTTCTCAGCCAAAGGAAGAAGCTCTCCACTATGCCAATCGGCGACATGTAAGTAGTATACAACTCTGCTCCTGCACTTCTGCTTACTAGCTTTGCTGCTACTGTTAACGCAGACAGGATCAGGTTTTGGGATCATGCCTTTCTCCTCATCTATGATTATACTTGAAAAACAGGTTGCTGACAAGACAAATTCAGGAGCAATTCATCTATCCTACACATTATGGTCACAATGGATTGGGACAATACAAAGCATGGTTGTGCAATCAAGGAGTTCCAGAAACAGGTAACGAACTGTCCTTTGCAGTCACCTGTAAGTACTACTACTTATCTCCACGGCCTTACGATGTCATGGCTAATTTGGTCATTTCAATTTACTCCACAATATTGCAGAGATGTACATGATGTTTGTTCAATAATATGGTGGTAGTAATTTTCAAATAAAATAATATAGTGGCAGTCCATGGTGCAAGTATGGCAGACATCATATTTCTTCTTCTCCGAAAATTGCCCTTTCCCTGGGAGGTGCACTAGAGAAGATAGGGAAAGAGGTGGTGGAGGCAGCAAGAGTTTTGACAGATTTTGAGCACAGAATGAAACTGATTGAGAGTGAATTCATGATTCTGCAAGCCTTTATCAGCCAAGTCAGTGGACGGAAAGTTGGTGACAAGACATTTGATGCCTGGTTGGATCAGGTTAGAGATGTTGCCTGTGAGGTAGAAGACATCGTCGATGAGTATGCTTACCTCATTGCACAGGCCATAGATACAGGTAGCTTCTTCAAGAGGAAGTTCCAGCAAACCAAGAATTTTGCAGCATGGTAGAGCATTTCTAGCAAGATTAATCAAGTAGAAACTCGAATTCAGAGGCTAGCAACGATGAGAGATCGGTATAGCATTTCCGTAGGTCCACTGGATAGGAGTAGCATGTTGCAGTGTGTGCCAGGGAGCTCTCTCTTATCAGATTCTGCTTATGTAACTGATGACACTGAGATAGTCCGAAATACCAGTGAAATTGGAATGTTGACACAGTGGGCACTAGATGGGAGACAAGACCGATCTATCGTGTCCATCTTTGGTATGGGAGGTTTAGGAAAAACAACTATAGCAAGCAGTATCCACAAGAATCGACGAATTAGTAGCATGTCTGATTGTAACGCATGGATTACTCTATCTCAGAATTATCAAGTTGAAAGCCTACTTAAGGTCTGTTCTTTACAGTTGTTGGCTTCCGGTTTTTGACTTTTCTACAGTAACTAACTTTCAAACAAAGTGCTTTTTTAAAACGGAGTCTACTAGTTAATTGTAGTACACACTGTAACGACTTCATTTATATCGGCAAAAACCTCACGTGAGTTTGTCACTCTATAATCTCTTTCACGGAACACTCCAAAAATCACAAGCCGCAGCCAAAAGCTGTAAACCACGGCTATAAAGAATAAGCCCTAAGGCAAATCATGAAGCAGCTAATTGACCATAGAGCATACAAGGCTTGCGGTATCAAGACCATGAGTTGCATAAGATTAATTGAGGAACTTCAGAGCTACCTGCAGTACAAGAAATGTCTAGTTGTCTTGGATGATGCGTGGGATACAGATGCTTTGTTATTCTTGAGCTATGTATCTGTCAGGAACAAATGTGGAAGCAGAGTACTAATAACTGCTCGCAGGAAGGATGTTGCTTGCTTAGCAGATGACAGTGTTGCTATTGAGCTTAAAGCTCTTCCATATACTGAAGCATGGCATCTATTCTGTAAAAAGGCATTCCGTGGATTGGAAGACAAAATATGTCCAGTAAATCTGAGACCTTGGGCAGAGAAAATTCTGCGTTTTACACGGTGCACCATCTCTAGAAGGTGTTTATTAGGAACTCACATGATAAGGCCGCTGGAACTCTGGAAGCAAGTCTTCTGCCGGTTCCACATGCAAGGAGTTTTAACAATGATCTTATTTTACAAGAATTTTGTGGTAACAACGACTAAAACCCACAAATTTTCAAACATGCGAATTATTATTGTCTTAAGAACATTTCACACTTACCAAAGAAGTTTTAAGGTTTTCACACCAGACACACTAGCAAGTCCTAGTGATTCGGGATACAGAAGCATCAAAGCACCTTCCTGTGAAGAAATCATTTGGGTTCTTGACTTCCCTATGTGACCTGGGAAAGAACCAAGCAAGCCAGCACCAAATAAGCTTTCAGGATGGAAATAAGGACGCATGCTGACATCCTCAGTGAATTACCGGTAAAAATTACTAAATCGGTGAGCTATACAGTGATGCAATGATGGTGAAGACAAGTTAAATGCACAAACGTAAATGTTCAGTCGAGATCATAAAACGAACTGTCTCTCATTGAAGCTGTTAACATTTTCATCGGACATGACCTAATCTAATATTTTTTCTATATTCGTTTGTATTATACGTGCTAGGCTAACCCGTTTTTTCTATTTTTAATTTTTTTAAATTTACTTATGCCAAATAAGCTACCATCAACTATAGCGTAATTTCAACCAGCTACAGTAAAAATTTAGATATAAATCACAAAAATTCAGCCTAACTAAACACCACCTAATCTAACATGGGGCTTAGGGCCTTGCCCCTGACCATCATTGCGAGCGGTTCGAGCGGCCGGGGAGAACGCGGCTAGGGATTGCGATCACCATCGCCGGCCGGCAGCTGCGTGCGCGTCGCGACTCGCGAGAGGCGTCGGGATGGGAGTGGGAAGAGCACCACACCAGAGACCAGGGTTAACAATTTCAGATTGAAAAAAATTTCGGAGGGAAGTGAAATTACTGAAATCATCAAAATTTTGGTAATTTTAGTTTAGATTTCGTTCAAATTTCGATGATTTAAATTTGAATTTTTATGAAACTTTAGAATTGCGTGCAACACATACGACTTGGTCACGCTCTTTAAATCATTAAAGTAATTATGTAGTTGGTTTGCTAATGCTTGCAAATCAATGATCTTCTGGACTTCTCTATTTACTTCACTAGTGCGCAGGTTAAATACCTGATTATGGATGTTGTCTCAAAACCAACGTATATCCCAGACTTTCAGAGAGGGCCCATTGCAGTACGTAGTGGAGGGGGTATATGTACATAAATCTTGCATCCAAACCTATAGAGATGAGAAATTTTCGGTGCTGATCCTTGCGCTAGTTGCATAGATGAATAGATGTTATATGCCGATGGTCTAAATTTGATAAGAGTTGCTGTATGCAGAACTACATGTCCCAATATGTAGTTGGTAAATTACAATTCTGTAAAAGCGGTCGGGCAATAAATTTAATTCCTTTAATTAATGCTTCTGCTAGTCCATTCTGGGTGTAAACATGCGGTACAGAATGCTCGACTTTAATTCTTATTATCATGTAATAATTATCAAATTCTTTTAAAGTAAATTCTCTAGCGTTGTCTATTATAATAAACTTTATAGACCAAGACCTCGGATCCAGACCTAGCTTTCTCAAGAATGCAGTAATTAGCAGCGTCGATCGATCGCAAATGACGAACGCAGACAGTAGAGCAGTGGTAGTTAGCAATAGCAGTTGCTAATTAATCGATTAGGCAAACGGCTGGAACTGATAAGATCTCCAGCACAGCACATAACGTACGTGCATGCAGTGGTCCATCTCTCCTCATTATCATTCCCGGCCGGCCCCTATCCCTTCTCTCTCTCTCTTCCCCAAAGCTTATCCTTTCACAACCCCCTCCCCTCCCGTCCCTCTCTCTCTTCGGTCTCTCTACACGCCACCCTGCTAGCTAGTCCAATTCTAGAATTAATGGGTAGATGACTCTAGTAAGTAGGATTATATGCGCTGTAAGTACCATGAGATCAAACACGGCGCACCAAATCAACACATGTTCCAGATAAGATAACGGATGAAGAAGTCAAGAACGCTTCGCTGATCCTGATCATCAGCTCTTCCTCGATCCCCGTCTGTAACGATCGAGCTAATTAACTAGCCCGCCTCTGAACTTCCTGAAACTTAAGAAAAACGCAAAGTAAACTAGACTATATACAATAGTGTGACGTCAGCTATCTGTAATCCTTATCGTATAGAACACAAAATGATATACAGAAAAGAGAGGAAACATACAGAATTAGACTGTCTTTTATGCAACAATCGACTATGGATATGTTCTTTTATGGCTACGGTTTTTGGCTGCGGCTTGTGGATTTTGACTGTTCGTGTGAGAGATTACAGAGTAACTGAAATTCACATGCGGCTTTTGCCGATATAAATGAAATCAATATAGTATGTACTACAATTAACTAGTAGACCCCATCTTAAAAAGACACTTCATTTAAAAGCTAGTTATTGTAGAAAAGTTAAAAGCTAAAGCCAAAAGCCACAAAAGAACATGCCCTATAACACGAGAAATAAGATACATTGTGTCATAGATAAACTGTTTATATAGAAATATAAAAAGATAACTCCTTGTAGGAGTTGTCTTTAGTGCCGTCTATAGATGACATGAAGGGTGTTATAGACAGTAGTTATCTATACCATTGTATATGCCCTAAAGGTGTTGGACCCGACATGAAGATCAGATGGAATGAATGATGCCTCCAAATTTAACCTCCCAAATGGTATTCCAAAATCTTCACTCCACTAACTACTGAAAGTTAGGAAGATCATATCAGCTCACCAACAAAGAACTCCAAAAAGCGCGGAATCAAACAGAGTCCAAGTCCTTTGGGTCGGTCGGACCACTATAGGAGAGCGATTGGATCAACCAAGCGATGTCATCGCTGGAGATAATCAGTCTGACTAGCGTCCGGTCGAATTGCAAGTCTGGGGAGATCAAACTGCACCCCTGTTTCATAGTCATCTTATCCTTTGTAAGCAATCCATATGCCTGCAATATGTAGGTTCGCCAATGGCTCACGCATCGGCAAGTCTTTCCGTGTCAGTTCCTCCCGACCACACCTCACTTTTACCGACCGTATCATTCGATGAACTACTGCTTGAATCTTCCCTTCAACATCTCGTCTTCCATGCACTTTGCTTGAGCTCAATCATCCCACCCGACTTCTTTGATTGTACCTTAACTCATCCCCGAGCCTAGTCCTAGTCCACACTATCGATCATAATTGCCTCTAAGCTTCTTACACATTAAAGACTAAGAAATCGTTTCTGAGAACAAGGTTTTTTTTACAATTTGACCTATGTTAATCCAAATATGCTTCTTACACCATGAATGCAATGACCTAAGACTCCAAAACTTAACTTATGACTATTTTCCACAAATATCCAAATCCTCTCAAATACATTCAGACAATACCGGTTTGATTGCTAGTTTCGATTGGACCACCCATATGGTTGGTCTAACCGCTCAGGACAAGCACATAGAAAACATATCTCTAAAAAAGGCAGCAACTAGAAATCTATCATATCGCAGTCCGACTACCCACCAAGGCCGATCACGCCGGACCGGTGGTCAGACCACACTTGACAGGCATCACTATGAAAACTTACAACTTCTCATCAAGTCAAACTTCAACTCGACACGATCGTCAATTGTTCAACACAAATAAACCATAAACATCCACATGTTCTACAAAAGTACAATTGCACCAACCAGGCATGACTTGGTTTTGCTCTTTAGCAAAAGGGTATTGATAAACATCATCCGGATATTTTCTTTCTAACTATCATCCAAATTTGTGACTATTAGATTAGAGATCCAATGGTCATGAATTCTCCCCACCCCCTCCAAAAAAATCTCCCCATCCTCCAAAAAAAATCCTCCACTCTAAAAAAAGAGGCCGTTGGATCTCTAATCCAATAGTATCAGATTTGAATGATTGTTAGCAAGAAAACATCTGGGTGATACCTAGACACATCCTTAGCAAAAAGGCATCATGCCATGCACACAAGGTGGTTACAAGTGTGGTTATTGGCAAGTAACTAATCCCTTCGTTCATTTTACTTAATTTTTTAGAATTCATGCTATCGAATTTTCTAAAATCTGATTATCAATAGATTTAAAATTATCTAGATAGGTTATATAAAAATTATATTTTAATTTTATTAATATATTTTAATGTAAAATTATAAAAAGTAACGATGAAAGTCGTATCTTGAAAACCTAAAAAGTCAAGAACGTAAAATATGCAAATGCAGTGCAAGGAACAGATTGGGATTAGGTAGGACTTGATTAATTAATTGATCTGCATTTTGCCTTGTGCTAATTGAAAAGGTTAGGCCCTCTCCAATGAGACCACAGTCATATACACAGGCTAGGATGGATGACACATGCACCAAACACCTTGCATGTGTAGTACTTCATGTTTGGTGCTCTCTCTGGGTCAATGACAGTACTAATAGTAGTGTTTGATTATAGGTAGAGCAAGTAGGCAATCAGCTAAAAGAACAAAGAAACCTAGCTCTAGGTATACGATGATTGATGGTATGAGTAGATGAGATGAGATCCCGGACTATTGCAAAAGGATCTATCCTACCATCGATCTTGTCCTTCCTTCCATTGATTCCCTTCTCCCTCTTGGATCCCCCAACCAGTGTGTTGATGTGCGTTCTTCGATCAATTCAGCCACTGCCGCCGCCGCAGCCATTGATGCCATCGACGTCTCCGATGTTATTACAGGGCGGTCGTTCGGGCGGCAAGAAGGGCGGCAGCGCGGTGAGCGAGGTGGAGGAGACCCTCCGGATGGAGGTGCACCGGAGGATCCGCCGCCGCTTGTTGAAGGGGTTCTCCGGCTTCGCGAGGACTTCCCTGGCGCTCGTGCCGGTCACGTCCTGCAGATTCGCGAACGACCGAGACTTGCCGGAGAAGAAGTTGGACAGGCCCCTCCTGCACGCATGCGCCAAATCAAACGGGTCGGCGTTAATTAATACAAGAAAAATTAACCGTGCGTCTTGATTATTGAGCAGCGGTTGCTTCTTTCTTGCAAGAAGTGGAGTGATTAGGAATGGGAGCACGTAATCACGGGAGGCGTAGCGGTGCATAATTACTTACTTGATGGGGAGGGCGTCGTCGAGGGCGTCCATGCACGTGAGCCCGCCCTTCTTCTTCCTCCTCCACGACGTCTCCTTGCTCTCGACCTCCTCTTCCTCGTCGTCGGACACCGCGCCAATGGAGGAACGCTCTCCCTCCTCCTCCACTGTCTCCAGCACGAACAACCCATGGCCGCCGCGCTGCTGCCGCCGAGCAGCGTCGTCGTCGCCGTCGCCGTCACCCCTCCCCTCCCCCTCCGCCACCTCCTCCTGGACAACGTCCTTCCTCTTCCTCGCCCCACCGCACAGCCCGTACGGCACCGCCACCACCGCAGGGGGCGGCGCCACCGGGGTGGGCCCCACGGCCGCCTGTGCCGCCACAACGGACATCACGTCCGACCGTGCCCAGGTGCGTGGCTCAGAGACCCATGGCCACCAGTGAATTATTGTTCTTGTCCCGACGGATTAGATAGAACGCGCAGGAGAGGGACAGAGGAGGAGGGGGTGGTGTATAGAGGCAGCTAGGCTAGGAGGAGGAGGAGGAGGGCGACGTGTCGGAGGCAGCGAGGGCGACGGGCGCACCAGACACAGCAGCTGCATGCACGCTCCCGCGCAGCAACACGTTCTCTATCTCTTCCGCTAGCTTATTATTGCCTTTTAGCTGAGAACCTAAGAGGATTATTATGTAGTAGAATTGCACAGGAGAGTTCCCATGACTCTTCCAAGAACAAACTGATCACAAGCTTGTCATACACATGCGTGAGTGAGATAATTAAGTTGGATAAATTTTGGTTTAATTTCTTGGTTAATAACACTTGTAGCTATCGAGTCAAGAAGTACAAGTCAAAATCTTAACTACAGTACGTAGCCTCAAATGATTTACTAAATATATAGATATACTCTTGTTCACAACTATTATCAGCTAATTAACACAAATATCATTTTTCTTCCACTCCGGTGATCTTCCCCTCAGTTTTTGGCATGGTAAACATACGATGAGCCGCCATGCAACGTATAGGAAATTAGGTTGTATATGCTAGGAACGTAGCCATGTAAAAAGCTAATATTTGGGAAATAGACGTGTTATTATGCTAGTCAGCTTCTCATATATATATATATATATATATATATATATATATGCTCGGTGATTTAAGTAATTACTAAGCAAGTTCACCTTGTCTAATGGTTATTATTTCTGTCGCTTTCATAATCTTCTTAGAGAAACGAAAGAACCTTTTACTTGGATTTTCCTGGCACAGCCTACGTGTTGCCAGATAGGATCGTTCCTGAAGAAACTTAATTTAAATCCTTGAAAGCAGCAGTAAATATGAATGGTCTGACTATCTTTCGTGTTCTTCTTTTGCTCGATCCCTCCTCAGCAGGGCAGTGGCGAGTTGCACCATCAATCAATATCGGCTTAATTAGAGGCCATATATAGCATAAACATGCTAAAATTCTTATAAACCATGATGACCAATCCATGTTTGGTACGCCCAATCTTGATTTCAAACTTTATAAAAATTGAATCGCTTGTTCATTCGATCGAGAAGTTCATACACGTTGCAGATTAAGTTCCCCCAAAGAATTAACATATCCTGATCTCCCTTATAAAAACTCGATGTACTATACGTGGTGTGTTAAGACGACAATAATACTTGCGTAGCAAATGTGAAACAAACCGGATTTTCAAAAAGAGTTGGAATTTCATTTCGATTTGATCTCCTCTTGATCCTTAGCCAAATCCGCACGAATCTCAACCCAACCCCGCCCTTAATCACTATCGACAAAGCCTGAACGGAGGAGAGAGCGCCGCCTGCGCTGTTCCTCGTCTAAACCCTCTCGCGCCGCCTCTGGTTTTCTTCCGCCCGAACCCTCTCGCGCTCTCCCGCCCTCTCTCGCGTTCCTCTTCCCCTGCCAGCTCTTATAGCAGTGTCAGCAGTCGTACACCCCTACCTTGACACCCCTACGAGACAGTAGGGACGCCACTAGCTGCAGGAGGTCACCGGGGGCATGGACAGCTATAAGGAAGCACGGGAGCTATTTGTGCAGTAAAGGAGATAACAAGGGGAGATGCTCTAAGAGGTGACCAACAAGGCAACAATGGAGTAGGCTAGGGCGGCAATGGCTATTGAATACCCATTTCGTTTCGCTATTTTTGTCAACAGCCACTGAGCCACATCATATGCACAGACAAATTAAGAAAGTACTAAATCTAAAAAAAATAATACGAAATAACTATACATACTTCTATTAAATGATAAGTCATAACTACTTCAACTTTTCCAAAGCAGTTAAGTAGAAGTAAAATGAAAACATTAAAGTAATTATACTTTAGATTCTCTCAATGGATAATATATTGAAACAGATACTTATGAGATTAAAAAAAATGTCGAAACCGAGGGAGCAACTAGGATCAAAGCGGGAGGTACAGGCGTAGTAAAGGAGGTAGGTTGAGTGAGTCAATGGCATGGTGCGTCGGGAGTTAACTGGTTTAAAATTAAAATAAGTTTATTTCTAGTGAAAAAAAGGCTAATGAGACTCGGCTCGATAATTACTTATTAGTTTGAATTTAAAATAACTATTTAAATAATAAATAAAATAATTTTATATCAAATTATGCCAATTTCAAAAAAAAACCGTGGTTGTTAATCTCGATAGCGAGCCCTATGCGACTGCCATGGTCGGCTCCACATAGGTGCGCACAAAAAAACGACCCCATCCATGTGTATGATGAACAGTAATCCCAATCTCATTTGTCGATAGCAGTAAATTCATCCAACAATAAACAGAACATATGTACGGAGTTGCATCGGCTCCTCGCCAATTCAGATCGGTTCCTCGCAGGGAACATTAGAACCGTAAAGAATCGATCCAAGTTGTCAGCATGTATTGAATAACATACCCGATTTGAGAGTAATCAAAGCTGATAACGTATCGAGATTTTAGCGGTCATCACGACATCACGTTGCTGATTCGTAGATCAATCACATGAACACGATGAACACAAATATGTAAGAGAGTAAGGTGAAGCTCTTTTTTTTTAGCTTAAAACCGTTGAACTGGACTAGAGATAACAAAGGCCATAGCATGGTACCTATGTTACGTACTACAGATGAATAAATACTCTTTTGAGCGGTGCTTCAATGTTTTTTCTCTCTAATAAAAATAGCACTAATCTCAAAATAAACAAAGAGGTAAGTAACATCTATCAAACATTCATCATGTTTTAAAAATTATGCAAATTAATATTCCCTACGCTTTTTATTAAGACTTTGTTTTGTTAGACCAAAACCCTGGCTCATTTATATGGATAGATTAGAAATTCAAACTAAAACCTCGACCCATCTACGTAGGTGGGTCAGAAGTTGGGCCTAACCAAACGAAGGCGTTATAGAGAGGGCGCGTGAGTGAATACTCGTGAGCCAGCAGAGCAGGGCCGAGAGCATCCAGCCCAAGTGTTCCACTCGGGCGTTTGGTGAGAACAACAGGGCCCGACCAGAAATCCACTTCACCGGATCAGAGCTACGCGAAGGCTCATCTCGCGGCCCAAGCAACTCCCCCTGTTTGGAATTCGAATCCAACACGCACCTGCACACACAGGCAGGCAGCCCACGCGGAAATGAACTGCACCCAGAACCGAAGCCGCGTGCGCGCACCACTCGCCGCAGAACCCCCAGCAATTCCCCACTCTCTCTCTCTCCTCGATCCATCCACCGCATCGTCTTCGCGCCGAATCCCCCATCGCAAGGTGAGAAATCCTCCCCGACGTCTCCGCCCTCCGGTCGCGATTTCGCTTAGGGTTCGGCTAGATTGGTTCGGACTTGCGCGTTTCGCCGCCTCCGATCGGTGCGCCTCGATCCGATCGAGCTGTTGTTGCGTAGCTGCGTTGTGAGTGTTTGGTCAGATATGGTTGATCGGTTTGGTTTCTGTCATTGGCGTGGCATTGGTCACAGGAGTAGGTAGTTGCTACCTTCTCTCTATAGGAGACATGGGAAAAGAGAGCTAGAAACTATCAGTAGTGAAAAGGAGAGCTAGTGAGTAAACATAAGTCAGTACTATGTCTCATACCATCTTAGAGGTTTATATATATATATATGAATAGGGCAGGGTGCAAATTTCCTATCATGCCTCTCAATAATTACAAAGTGTAAGAGCATATCGGTATATTCCTCTAAATATATAATACTATGCCATTAAGTTTGCTCCAAGGCCCACTAGCTAATCCTAATGGCCCAAGGAGCTGGGCACCTCCACAACAGTACTTCTTTCATAATAAGCTCCGAGGTTCGGGGGCGAGTTGACGCTGCTAATTGCCCTAGCCCCTCGGGGACCTAGATGTCCCAAGCCTTCAGAAACGAGTCAGCTTCTATCGATGAAGTGGAGCGACTCCGGAGCACGCGGTGCGTAGAAGGGGGGTCATCACGATAGGGTCTTCCTACTGAGGTGATGCCCACCAAGCAAGCAACTAAGTTGTGGCCGCCCCATTGGGGACGTGCCTCCGAGACGGGCGACGCATAGAAGCGGAGCCATTACGTTAAGACCGCCTTACCGAGACGGTGCAAGCAGGCGACTAAGTCGTGGCCACCCCATTGGGGCCGTGCCTCCGAGACGGGCGAATCGTAGAAGCAGAGCCATCAAGGAATTGCCGCCCTGCCGAGGCGCATGGTCACTATGTAGTTTGTTTAGAGTCCCGCAGAGCTTGGTTATACTCCATCGAGTACGTCGGGGCGTGTGACCGGCGTGTGGTTTGTTTAGAGTCCTGCAGGACTTGTTATACTTCGTTGAGTACGCCGGGGCGCATGGCCGTCGTGCGGTTTGTTTATAGTCCCACAGGACTGGGTTGGGATGTGCATGGATCTCGGCGCTCATTTTAGACTCCGTAAAATGGTTTATACTCCGTCAAGTACGCTGGGTCGTGAGGCCATCGTGCAGATGATGATGTCGGCGATGATGTTCAGTGGCAGACTGACGCTTCACTGGAGGCTGCAAAACAGCGCATGCAGGAACAACTGAGTGCTGCAGCTGCTGAAATGGTAATGCTGTCCACTGATGAGCCTGAGAAGAAGAAGAAACAGGAGGTGCCACAGAAGGAGGGTATCTCTAATGGAACCACCAAACCTGTAGATAATTCCAAGGACCTGCAAGATGAGGCTAAAACTAGTCCTTATGATGAGCTGGTTGAAGAGATGAATGATAACTTGACCAAGGGCGCTACGGCTGTTCAACTTAAGGGCGTGACGACTTCCTCAACTCTGCCGCCCCAGGACGTGATGAATGCTCTTTTTGATGTGCTCTTTGGCGGACTGCGCAAAGGAGGTTATGAACAAGAAGAAATACCTCGCCGCTGCTGTGCCAGATGAGAGTTCGCAGATGGTCCTTCTGCAAGCCATGGTAGCCTATGGTGGCAAGTCCGGCAACTGAGCTGCCAAGGAGGTGCCGGTTGTTCTGAAAGCCCTGTATGACGGAGATGTCCTTGGTGAAGAGGTCATCGTTCAGTACTTCAGTGGTACAATGAAGCTGTTGCTGGTGACAAAAGAGTCTCAGGTTGTGAAGAATGCGAAGCCGTTTGTGGAGTGGCTCCAGAGCGCAGATTCTGAATCTGAGGAAGAGTGAGACGTCCATATCCTTCCACCCATCACTATGTTGCTATCCTTTTTGAGTGTTCGTTTGTCTTGAGTATTTCCAGTTTCTTCCTGTGTGCTGCTCTTATGCGTAGTGTTGGTCAATAAGCCCAGATAGTACTGTCTTGTGGGGTTGTGTCATTTGACTCCAGCGGGCGTATCTACTGAACCTTGATGAGTTTTCGTGATTTCTGAAGCATTGTCTAATCTGAGGTTCCATGTTGTTTCTCATTGTATCTGTTTACATGCTGCATATTTGACAGTGTGTTCTATCAAGCTCGTGCATTCGGGGCCAGGTGGGTTCCTAGGCACTACTCCCATCCCTAGCATCGGCTAGCTTACCTAAATTTGGCTTACCAAGATCTCGATGGCGACACGCAGCAATGGCAAATCGAGGTGCACAACAGCGAGGAGGGCTTTCCCTTGCACGCCATCCGACAAGTAAGCCCATTCACTTTTGTTTTTACAGTTGGCAGGCTACAACATAGGCAGCGGCCCCGAGCTTGCCACCCACTCAATTCCTCTCCAACGTGAGGCGTCGACTCTAATTGCCTCTTTCTCATTTTGGTGTCAGATATACAGCAACATTATAGTTGCTGCTAGCCAAGTCATGTTCCATTCAATTTCAAGGAGCGCGTGTTTGCCACTGAAGGCAAGGCACTGAGTTCCTCGGAAGATCGCTTAACCTGAGCTTCCCATTTGGAAAACAAACGATATGCAATGACAATGTAACATCACCGGCATAAAAGGTACGAATTTCTGCGATTTCTTTTTGTCAAGAGACATAGGATCAGCTGTTGCATTGCAAAGTGTTATGCCTGGTCAGTAATCCAGGAGCTGTAGCACAGAGGATAACTAAAACATATAGGATGACAAGCTCACCAATCAGAACTGCACTTTAGAGAAAGAGAAACACTCAATCTCCAGAGACTATGCCTAATAGGATGACATGCTTTATCTGTACAGCAGAACATGAAAAAGTATATAATAGGTTAAAAAAAGTTAAGTATTGAATAAACGAGAAAGGAAGATGTAACAGTGTCTAGCAATATAAGTTTGGAAGGCAAATTGGTTCATTGTCTAACATTTTGGTCACCAGAGATAATGTACTTTCTATATAATTCATTGCATGTTGATAAAATTAAAACTTATTGCATATAGAACAACTAAATATCCACCTTAAATACAACCACTCTTTTACATATACCAGATAACTGATTACACATCTTCTGCTCCCCAAAAAGGTTCCTAAAATGATTTGAGTATACTGCTAGAGATAAGAATGCAAAGAAGGTGAAGACATAGTCCAGGGGAAGGGGACCTCACAGATATGCTCTGAGGAAACACTTCAGTCATCTTCTCCCCACTTTGTCAGTACTGGAGAAGTTTTATGTTCTTATGCTCCATGCTATTATCATCGGGCCATTATCATGTCTCCCGCGCAACCGGGATCTTCAATGATTGGCTCGAAGTAAGTCATTCTTGCTTACCCATTTATTCCACAAATTTGTACATCCAATCTTTTCAAACATCAACGGAAGCTACTTCAATGTGGAAGCACTCCGATACAATCCTGTCATTGCACTGGTAATCTTGCCATTTGAGTTTCTGATCTGGAAGCTTCCAGCCCTCTTTGGCTTGGGCATGAAGAGTGTGCTGAGCATCTTATCCAGGCCTTCGGCACTGTGCCTCACATATTTGCTCGCACTGACATCCTGCTCAACAAGCGGCCCATAGTTTTGCATGAAGCTCCGGTAAACAGGCACTATAGCCTGCACCACAAGGTGGCACGTCTTCTGCTGCAAATCCTTATCCGATATGACCCATGCAGATTGCTTCTGATACATCTCATCGAAGTTAGCATTGAACGATTTGAGCCGCTGCTTCACTAAATCTCTTGCCGTAGCACGCCCCTTGGAGAACAAGATTAGCCCCTCCCTGCTCAATTGGGGTGCAAGTGCTCCCCAGCTCTCCCTCAGAAACACTGCTGAATAGTAATCCTTGTACTGCTCATGCTCCTGGAGCCATGCATCGCCTAAGATCTCACCAAGCTTGGTACCCTTCAGGTGCTTGAAGAAATGCCAGTGCGTGTTCATCATGAACAGATAGGACAGTGTCACATCCTCATACGCCTTTGACCAGGTATCAAAGTTTGCCTCAAGGGCCTTAACAATGGTAAGCACCGCATCAACAAGCATCCTGTCATTGAACGCTTCCTTGCGCCAGCTACGGTGGATGGTGAGCACCTGTGTAAGCACAGACCGATACTGCTCCCCAAGGAGCTGGTTGCAGTACTTGGCAACAAAGCTAACTATGCGTGGCACTCCGCCGTCAACTGGGGGACGCATATCGCGCTGCAGCTCCACCTGCACGAGCAACTCCTCAAAAATTTCGACAGCACCATCCACCACCCTCTTCACAAGCTCCCTAGTCCTGCTTTGGATCTCTACGCATGCCTTTCCACCAAACAACCGGTTGAAGTCCAACCTCAGCTTATTCAAAGAATCAAACACATCAAGCAGCCGCAAGAGCTTGATGGGGTCCTTCCTGGCATCAGCCACGGCACGGCCAAACTTCACGAAATCAAGAATGCCAGCACGCGCTGCAATCTCTGCAAAGCATGAGGATGCGGCCTCGGGTCGCCGTTCGAACACAACAACACAGACCTTTCGCTCAGCTTCTAGGAGGTGGCTCGCCGCAAACTCCAAATGCCGGCCCCAAAGCTCGACGCTTGGGCTGAGTGCCTGAGCGTCCTCGGTCAGGTCGTGCAAGTAATCAAGGCCAAGTGCGCGGAGGCTGGCGCTCACTGTGTCCCCACGAGCGTCAGCATAGGCGGCCGTGCAGTTGCCGAGCCGCCCATTAGCGGCGAGACGGTCAAGGATTAGGCTGAGCTTGTGCACGGCGGCGGCGGGGATCCGAGGAGGCCCGATGGAGGTGGGGTCGGAATTGTCGGGGTCTTGCATAGCGAGCGGAGCAGAGTGTTCCGCGAGGAGCCGATGGAACTCGGCCTCAAGCATGTCGAGGGCAGCGGCTAGGAGGCCGCCGTCCAGGTCGGCGGAGGGATTCTTGAGCTGGGGGAGCGTCTCGGCGAGGTCGGACACGAAGCGGGGATCGGCAAGGTTGCGGTCCCCGAGGTACTTCACAATGTCGGCAAGCCACTGTACGGCGAGCCCGCAGTTGTCGGAGAGGAAGTGGAGCGCCTCCTCGAGCCGGCCGAGCACCGCGAGGTAGCCCGGGAGATCCTCCGCCGCAGCGGCCCCCGCCAGGAGCGGTGGCTCGAGGCCGTGCACGGCGTCGAACACCTTGAGCACGGCCGCGGCCGGCCCGACGGCGCGGTCGATGTTCGCGCCGGCCGCCTTGAGCGCGTCCCGCGGCGCGCGGATTGGCCGCACCGCCGCCACCATCGTCGGCAGGCGCGCCTGGATCTCCCCCATCTTCGGCCCGGCGCGCCCCAGCGCGTGGCTCAGCACACACGACTTGTCCACCCCGGCCCGCAGCGCCCGCCGCGCCGCCATCAGGTTCACCATCCTCCGGTCCTCCTCCTCCTGATCCATCCGCACCCCACTCCCACCTCACTGCACACCTCCCAAAACCTTGCCCTGCAAATGCGAAACACTCAAATTTCACAATCTTTCAAGCCCCCACCAATCTCCACAAGAATCCAGCGGGAAGTGGGCGCTGGTGAGGCTACAGAAGCTGGGCGAGAGAGACAACCATCGAGGTAGTTGATGGGCTGTAGGAAGAGAGGAGCCGAGCAGCCTGTGCTGCCTGCCGGCGAGAGACTGACTCTGAGAAGAAGGGGGTGAGGTTTGGGATGGAAAGGGAGCCGAGAAAGGAAGGAGGGGCAGAAAAGGCGAGTTTTTTCCCATGGAAAACGGAGGAAAGGTGGAGCGCGGCCCGGCCGGAGGGAGAGCTGAAGGCAGCACGCGCTCGGCTCGGCACGGCACACCCTGGGCTAGGCCTCATCATTGCACAGTGGATCCTCAAAATCCCCAAAAGAAACCACCTCGTTCCGCACCTATGGCCATCTGCCTGCTCATCATCTCACTTGAGTTTCTAGTTCTGAACTTATTTTTTTAATTTTTTCTGTTATTTTGACTTTTTGAGCTTATTTGCTGATTTTTTCTGTATTCATTTGTATTATCCGTGATGGACTAACATGTTTTTTTATTTTTAATTTTTTTAAATCTAGTTACATCAAATAAGACACTATTAATTACAGTGTAGTTTCAGACAACTACAGTGTAGTTTCAGTTATAAGTCAGCTTATTTTAGCTCAACCGAGCGGCACCTTAGGCTGTGTTATGCAGGGCCTAATGCTGCCGTTTTTGTTAGCTACGATTGTTAGTGCTCAACACAATAGCATGTTGCATCGATTGTTTTTCATGTTTTTCGAGCTGGCCAGAAAACCCTCCTTGGATCGCTTACCCGGAGAGCCGCTTGGGCCCACGAGAGGATCATCAGGCTGGCCCAATTCTTTTGGACCACACTTTTTTCAGGGAGGCGACAACGTGCGCCTCGGGCGGGCCTACGGAATGAAACAGATGCTACATGATGGCACTGCTGTTCAGTGCACAATCAATTGTAGGGATGGAAACTAGTACGAGTATATATTTTTAAAACAAATACGAATATAATTTTAAATATTTTTAAATACGGATATAAATATTTTTGAATATAAATACGAATATTTTTTAATACGGATTTTCTCGGATACGAATATCGGATAAAACGGATTCCTAGCGGCTTTGTCGATTTTTCACCGGTTACTAGTTTTAAACCACCTAAATTCAAATTTTGAATCATAAAATTTGTACGGGTTCTTCATGAGTTCTAGAAACGGATCAAATACAAATCGAATAGTCTCGAATACGAATGTTCTCGAATACGAACGCGAATACGAATATTCTCAAATATGGGATACGAATATTCTCGAACATGAATATGAACATTTTCGAATACGGATTTTTTTACCATATTCGTGTTTTCTCGAATACGAATATCGGATAATTATCCGTTACCGTTTTCCACCCTTAGTCAAATGGGATGCATGAGTGCAGCCTAGATATTTCAGTCACATCTGTAATGTGTTGAAGAAAACCATAATGCAGATTACACGTTAACGCTCCGCTCATTTCGGCTTGAGCTTCTGGTTTCTGGTTTATTTTTCACTATTCATAAATTTTCTCTTTTTCTGAACTTTGGGTTTTTTTAGATTTTTTGCCGGTTTTTTTCTTGTATTCGTTTGCGTTGTCCGTAATGAGCTAATATGTTTTTTCTATTTTTATTTTTTTAAAAAAATTAATTATATTAAATAAGCCATCTTCAGCTACAATGCAATTTCAGCTATAAGTAACTATTTTTCAACTCAATCGGGCGGGGCCTAAGAATGATCATATAGTACCTAACATAATGCAATGTCGAATCAAATGAAACACCGCCAATCCTAAACGAGCAAAATTGAATGAGGGCGAGATTTTGAAGACGGAGGATGGACCCCCCCACACACACACACACTACGAACATGTTGGCGATGTATACACGTACCAACTAACTAGAATCATGTCGTATCAGTTCATGCGATTTGGACGTCCGTCCTGGTCCTGGCTATTGCCATCCAAACCACCGGTGTTGACAAACACTTCTCAACCGAAGAAAACACAGCCCTTATCAGCCATGGCAACAGTACAATCGGCATGTCTTTAATCACTAAGCCCAAAAATAAAGGGCCATGTGTTTTCGGCTCAAAATCTATCTGCTTTAGGTGCCGCTCAATTAGACTGAAATAAGTTGTTTTATAGCTAAAATTTTAAAAGGCCGTGCGTTTTCAGCTCTAAATCTATCTGCTTTAGGTGCCGCTCAGTTGGACTGAAATAAGTTGGCTTATGGCTGAAATTTTACACTGTAACTGATGGTGGCGAGCGTCTCTTTCTACATGAACATCAAATAGCAAGATATACTTTAGTTTACATGATCATCATGTGGACGGAAGGTCGTATATCGGTATAACGCACAAGACAAACCTCAAGCATGCATTTCGGTAGTAAGTCACTGGTATCATCACAGAAAGGAACATGGCAATTCCCCCCCACTACTTCTTCCAGGCCTTCATGTTGAATTGGACGTCATTTGGAAGCGACAAAACAAAATTTGCTGGCCAGAAGAGAGCAGCAGTGCAAATATCGATCTGACTTTCTTTTCTCCCGAAGTCTTAGGCCTCAATAATATGGCCAGGTAGAACACTGTTTCCCAACTACTTTTGCAGCTTCCGTTAATTAATTCTACAGTCAACAAGCAATCCAACAGTGAAAGAACTCAAGAAGAGCAGCCATGTAGCACAACATGTCCATTAGAATTCACGTGGACAAATTAGGGATTTGAACTAAAATTCTGATTCATTCATATAGATCCTAACTGAAAATAGGTCTCCCAAACAATAAAAGAGTTTGACTATACGGCCAGGCAACGAGGTACAATGAGGTTGGTTTGACAGTAAAACCAATAGAGTACTTGTCTGTCCCATGTTCTGGCTTACGAAGGTGAGTAGGTGTTAAGGGTTCTTTTGGGGGTATGTGGCGTATATAGTTTTTAGCTTAGGATTTTTACATTTTAGCTGTTGGTGAAAGAGAGTCGTATATAATTTTGATTGATATAGTTGAAGTCGGTATAATATTTACTACAATCGATTTGTAGACTCTACTTTAAAAAGACACATTATTTAAAAACTAACTACTATAGTAAAAAATCAAAAACCATAAATAATAAATCCCAAATAAACCCAGCCATGTCACCGATAGTAATGAAACTCAACTCATGTAACATATTGGTTGGTTGGTTACTGTCAGTGCCTACAAAATCTCAACTCAACTCCCGTGGCCTGTTCATATTGGATTTTGATTTGAAAGTTAGGTACCGTAGAAAAGATATTTACCGTAAAATAACAATTTTTAAAAACCAATATCGGTTCCTGTCAGTCTGCGTACAAAAATAATAATCTGCAAGGTCAACTTACATATGACGAACACGAACCCATGCTTTCTTTTACTTACCTATCTCAGGAATCAGTACTGTGCATCACGTCAGAAACCTTGCAATTTTCCCCTCCTCTCAAGTGTTGCACAAGCCCAAGCCCAAGCCTTTCTCCCTAAATATTGTCCGATATTAGACACTGAATATTTGTGCTTTATGGGCCCCACATTTGGGCCTAAATTGGGGAACCTGATAGAAGCCTGGGGCCTTTGGGTGCACTGTTCAAGTTGTGCTGGGCTTCAACCACTTGTGGAGCGTAGTGGCAGCCGAACAGTGCTCCCGTCCCCTTCACCCAAATGTTTTTTTAAGCACAAGGTATATATCTCTAAGCAACTAGAATGGCATAAGATCCACAACTTGATTGACAGATGCTATTACTCCCTTTGGTTTTAATAGCTAGTGTTGAACATTTGAATGTGTTCCTGCTATGTTTTTGTTGTGTTAGATGAGTAACCTACTCATTATCTTGTTATGTTGTAATAGTGGATTCTAAGTGTAATAAAAATGGAATGTATTGTTGTGTTTGTTGTTGTATTTGCTTGTTTTGAAATGGCATAGCTAATATTTTTCGGGCTAGCTAGCCAAAAAACAGAAAAAATAGGTATAGAATGAATTATCACAGACGATTTGTGGTATCACAAACCGTCTATGAAAAACTATCACAGACGGCTCGAACAAAAAATCATATGTGATTGTCACACATCACAGATAGTTCTATCTACCAACCGTATGTAATAGAAAAGTAGCACAGACGGTTCTATATACCAACCACCTGTGATACTCGCCCATTACAGATGGTTGGTAACTAGAACCGTATGTGATGTTTGAGTATCACAGACGGTTTTTGGTTCGAGCCGTCTGTGATAGTATTCTTTACAGACAGTTCTAGTTACAACCGTCTGCGTTGTATTTATCATAGACGGCTCACAAACATTCTATGATAACCTCCGATTATTACTGATCCATAAATTCAAACGGTTCAGAAAATCGTCTGTGATGACAGTTTCGAACCATCTATGATGATCATTTTTGTAATAGTGTGAAATCACCGTATATAACAAAAATGTGTGATACAAATGTCAATGTTGCATACACGAAATAAAAAATATTACAACAAAAATATGGACTAAAAATATTACAAACATGAACAAAAAATATTACAGCCGAGCGTCCGGAGCTAGCGGTCGCATCGGACGTCCAGACGCTTGTATTTTTCAAATAATTACTGGTTGAAGATTAAGTTTGACCGATCTAAGGGCATGTTCTTGTTGGCTGCGGCTTATGGGTTTTGGCTGAATTTTTTTAATTTTGGCTGTTTGTGATAAAGAATATGGAGAGAGAGATACTCACTTGCGATTTTGGTTGATACAGATGTTAGACTTTTAATGTGTAATACAATTAATTTGTAGATCCCGTCTTGAAAAAATACCCTATTTAAAAATTAGATACTGTAACAAAAGTCAAAAGGCACTTTTAGAAGCCATAAAGAACAGGCGTTCTGGAATGGATGGAGAAGTAAAGATGGAAGGAGGTACGTACGTATAGCAGCGATGGCGTCCATGGACGTGTGTAAGGCATAGAGATGGCAACGGGCACAAACCCGCTGGGTTTTGCTATCCTAAACCCGTGCCCATGAAAATTGGACGTGCCCGTTAAAAAACCCATGCCCGTGACGGGTGCAAATTTTTGCCCAGACCCATGCCCACTCGGGTAACGGGTATCCACAGGTCGTCCGTGCCCGACAACAGCTGTGCAGATTGCAGACAGTGCAATGCTTAGCAAGTCAACAATAAATTCAATTTATGTGCTACTATGTATGAAACAAGTAACGGCAAATCCACAATGCACATCACTAGTTCACTTCATCAATTCTCAGTTCATAGTTCATTGGCGTAGCATATCATTACAAGTTCACAGTTCACAACTCAGTTAAAACCAAAATGAGAGACATCAACTGCTCCTTGTACTTGACTAATGGGCTATGAGTGGGCTGGATTGGTTTGCCTGGGAGGCTGGGAGTCTGGGTTTATAACTCCTATGAATCGGGTTTATATTACTCATGAGTTTACGGGTTTGGGTACTATAGGAACGTACCCGAACCCGCAGACCCGATGGGTTAGGCTTTTTGCCCATGAAAAAACCCATGGGTTAGGAAATTGACCCAGACCTATGCCCTAATAGAGTAAAAATCCACTGGGTATCGGGTTTCGGGTACCCATTGTCATCTCTAGTAAGGCATCTCCTGCGATCGATTTCTCCACGTGTCCGTAGCCCCACTTGCCCGCTTTTGAGTGGGCGGAGATGGCTTCGGCTGTGGACGCGATAAGAGATTCGAACCCATCCCAAATCTTATTTGTGGCCCATCCATCACATTCGCACCGAGCCCTTGCTCGGGTGGTGAGGTTGTGGGTGTGTAGCTCGCCTATCTATGCTCGAATCTACATGCCTCATTTTTGGGTATCAGAGTGTATATATATATATATATATATATATATATATATATACACACACACACATTGACAGCGTCGCCTTTTTGGGTATTGCTTGCTGATGGCAGCAGATGAAGTGCCTCTGTCCCTGGAATAAATTATCATCTCTTTGAATGGTCCCTGGAATAAATTATCAATGGTATAGGATATAGGATGATGTATATAGAGTGAGTTTTTTTAGGCTATAGTATTTAATTTTAAAATTTAAATTCTATAGAGTATAAAGAGAAAATACTTTCGTATAATTTTAGTTAATATAAATAAAATCATAATAGTGTCTACTACAATTAACTTATAAATTTTATCTTAAAAAACATACTTTTTAAAAACTAGTTACCCTACAAAACTAAACCATAAATTGAAAAAAAAAACTCAGCCATATACACTATAAAACTAATCGGTGCGCCATGCGACTTCGACTTGTTATCTTCAAGCTTTGATGGGATCCGGACAAGCATCTAGAAGCAGCGAGGAACATGGCTTTATTTTGTTAAGACAAAAAAAATCCGTTTCAAAAAATGATATTTTAAAGAACGGCTTTGCTATTGCCAAGACGACTGAAACTTTTTTGTCTCTCATTCACTTGAAAGTTGCACTCTCAATCAACTAAAATTGCAGCCCCCTCCAAAAGTTGCACTCTCAGAACAACTGCAATTTTAGTTGATTGAGAGTGCAACTTCAAGTGACTGAGAGACAAAAAAATTTCAGTCGCCTTGGCAATAGTCACTCCCTTTAAAGAATAACAACCATTCAACCATATGCAATTGCGATAATGGTATTGACGAACAATGAATACATTTATTGGCTGCATGTGCACGGGGCACGTCACGTAAGGTCATAGATGTAAATAATAGACATACCGTGATGGAAACATGATGGTCGAGCGAATATATTCAAGCCAACATGATCGAAACATCGTGATCGATACAACGTAATCGACACAGGTAATCGAAACATCAAAGCAACACGATCCACACAACATGTTTGGATAAAAGTTAATGAAATCTGTGGCGGGACGAAGACATGAAAGACGAAACATATAGTTTTTAATTTTTTTATAATTACTATTTATTATCTATTAAGTCACAACGAGGAGACATAAGGAGTAGCATAAAAGAATGTGTCCAAGAAAAAAGGTACATCGAGATAGTCAACAGGGAAGAGAACAAATAAGCAGAGAACCGAGGTGCTTAAAAGCAAAGTCTCCCTTTCCTTGCAGAATCCCACATTTCCACTGTTTTATAGGCAGCTCCTCCGGACCGAAAGCGAAGTCCAACGCCCACCTCCATTCGCGCAAAAACAGCCGAGGGCCTTTTACCAAATTGCCCCTCGCCGACGGCGATGTGCCCCACGACGCCCGAGCGCCGTAAACAGGCCGACTCCGGCGAGGCGCCGCAGCCCAACTGGCGGGAGGAGGCCGTGTTCGCCGGCTCGCTGCGCCAGGTGGACCTGGACCGGGGCACCAACGGGTGGGCCTCGCCTCCGGGGGACCTGTTCCCCCTGCGCGCGCGCGGGTACTTCTCCGGCCGAGGGGAGGCGGGGAAGGCGCCGTCCGCCGCCGAGTGGCTGCTCCGGCCCGCCGGCGTCGACTGGCTCCGCTCCCACGCGCGGCTGGACCACGTGCTCGCCCGCGACGACAACCGCGTTGCCGCCGCCTTCCGCCGCGCGCGCCTCCGGAAGGACCCCAACGCGCACTTCCTCCTCGCTGTTAACCTCCAGGTACCACCCTCCCCGATCGATCGCATCTAGGCGTAGGAAGCCCAAAAAAAAGATGCGATTTTTGTACCGCTTCTGGGACTCCTTGTTTTTGCAGGTCCCGGGCCGGCCGGACGCGTACAGCGCGGTGTTCTACTTCGCGGCGGAGGCGCCCATCCCGCCGGACTCGCTGCTCGGCCGCTTCGTCCACGGGGACGACGCGTACCGCAACTCCCGCTTCAAGATCGTGAACCGCATCGTCAAGGGGCCCTGGCTCGTCCGCGCCACCGTCGGCAACCACGCGGCGTGCCTCCTCGGCCGCGCGCTCACATGCCGCTACCACAAAGGCGAGGGCTACCTCGAGATCGACGTGGACATCGGCAGCTCGGCCATCGCCAGCGCCATCCTGCATCTTGCGCTGGGCGCCGTCACGTCGGTGACCATCGATATGGGGTTCCTTGTGGAGTCCCAGTCCGAGGGGGAGCTGCCCGAGAGGCTGTTCGGCGCCGTGCGCATCGCTCAGATGGAGATGGGTGCGGCGAAGTACGTGGAGCCGCCACCCGATGAGGTGATGTCTGAGACGGCCGGCAAGGCTGGAGCGGGGTTCAGGGTTGGCTCGGCGAAGGTGGCGAACGATAGCCTCGACCAGGAACGTGCGGGCGGCAAGGTCGGCAGGTCGATGAGCTGCCAGGAGCGCGAGAGCAGAGGTTAGGGCTCCATTCCTTCTGCCATCATTTTCATGATGAACATAAACTTGATGTTACAAACTTACAATAGACTAAAATATGCAATCTTTCAGTGTTAGCATATGCCACCTCTAAATAATAAGTTCTTGATTATCTCAGTTAGGGATGTTGGCAAGTGATTTCTTTGGGTGGAATAGATTGTTATTTAGCTCAGCTGAGCTGATGCTTACAAGAGCATGAGAGTGATGGCAATTGCTGTTTCAATTCTTCAACGCATTCTCAATTCCTTGAGAGTAATGTTTGATGTGTTGGCTGGGGATATTTTTCATTTTCAGTGCTGCTGCTTGCAAAGTTTTTCTTTTCTGTTTAATTAATTGATACTGTGTTGGGACTGTAGGGACCACTCCTGTTTGTCATTGCTTCTGTGGACTGTGCTATAGGGATCTGATACTGTAGGGTAATTAGTATTGTCATTGACAAAAACAAGAGGCAGTTCGTGACCTTATTGACTTATTTAATGAGGTCTTAACATTGTGATATCTGATGAAGTAATCGTTGTCAAGATTAATCTCGTGCATCTTGGTAAGTGTGTGTTAAAGGAGGTTTATTTGGGAATTTTTTTAAATAATCCTTTTTTATTCGGAAATACAAAATTATACCCGTGTTTTTATTTTTTTACTAAAGTAACCCCTATAGCCTAACCGTTGGGTGACTGGACCTTGTCGGCCAACTTCCGAGTGACACGCAGGCAGTCGCCTAACGGTTGGGCCACAGGGATGCAGTCGCCCAACGGTTGGATGATAGGTGCTGTTGTCCAACGGTTCGGCGACTGGAGCTCAGAGTAAATAATCTATTTTTTTTATTCGGATGTAACATTGAACAACGTCTGCTGATGGTATTGTTAGACTATAAAGTAATGCTATATAACAGTTAGGAATATTTTAGGTAGTCAGTTGTATGTCATATAGCAAATAAGTTAGCGTTTGAGGTATTAATTTGTAAAAAAAATATAATACAGTTTGAGTACCAATTTCGTTGTCACGGTTCGAAATTCTTGGATAAAAAAAATGATGCATACGAATCCTGCTGTACAGTACAAATACATCCTCCTGTACAAATTCTTCCGACCAAAGATAAGTTGGGAGATAAGGAACATGCAATATATTGGAGTTCCTGAACCGACGCGCATACGATGTGGTTACATGGCATAGTGCTTTCGGTAATTGCTTAAGTAAACATCGATACTACTATGCTACACTGTGACGGAAGCATCTGACTAATTCCAGAATACATGTACGTGCATAAAGGAACAATATGGCCGGCAGGGGTTGCTACGGAATACCTCGAACTATTGCGTGGATCGTGGCCACTTACCGTTCCTTGCGAGCTCGGTGTTGTACTCCTCGCCCGCCGCCCTCGCCTTGACTGCCAGTTCGTGCTTTCTCTCGCGCTCCTCCTCATGAGCCTCGCGCTCCCTACGCCTGCATGCCTCGAGATGAGCATGCATCTCCTACTGGATACAGTCGCAGCGCTCTTCGTCGCGGCGGCGCTCCTTCATTCTCTCGCGGTCGGTCTTAGCGTCCCACTTCTCGTAGTCAATACATCACTGGTCGTGCGGGTGGATATCTCGGTCGATCCAATTACGGTAGGTACATAGCGGATCCGGAGACTACGGTTATACGGAAGAGGATGCAGTGCGCACTTGCGGAGAGAAATGTTATGGGAATAAGTTGTAGCAGGTCCTTACCGGCTGTCGGTAGCGACTCGTGTCCCAACGGCGATCGGGATACTCCGATACATAGTTTGCGCAACCCTAGTAGCGCATGCTGAGGCTGAGCTGCTGCTTGGACTTGAAGAATTTGCATCTGTCCCTGCACCAACAGAGGAGCGGCGTCTTCCCCTTAGGCGGTTCTTGTGGCGAGTGCTTGGTTGGAGTGTTGAGGTAGGGGTTACTGGTACGGAGGGCGTCATTGTGGGGAAGTGGCCTTCTGGCACACCCCTTTTGTTTGTCGTGGGCTGTAGCAGCCCTTGCGAGCCTACGAATCTCTTCCCATTGGTTCTCCATTTGAGCGATGCATTGTTGTAGTCGTGATGCAGGAGTACCCCGTTGGGGTCGTACTTAAATTCTGATGCGGATTGGCGGACACGGTTGGATTGTAATTCGATTGAAGCTAATTTAGTGTCCGCGAGGCAACGGGCCTGGCGAGAAACCGTACTGCAGTCTTGCGTCACGTCGCTGCGCAAAGCTGCATCTTTAAGTCTCGTCGTAGTGCAAAGCTGCCTCGTTGGGTCACGTCGTGCTTTACAGATACGTACTTACACTGTCTTTCTTCGTTCAACAAGTAATTACACATGGTGTATTCATGATATTGCAAACTGTCATATAGGCTTAGCATGCGGTGGCCGATCTTCCTCTCCTACATTTACCACGTCGGCCTCGTGACGAGCAACATCATCCACACCCTCCATACCACCAGCCTCCAGGTCCTCTTCTTGACCAACATGCTGGGTGCCCGAGCTGCTCCCATCACTCGCATGATATCCGTCGGCAGGGCCTTGTACATGTTCTTTTGGGTATGGTTGTATAAGCAGCATGCACTCGTAACCATGGCGCCAGCCTTCTAGAAAGCTCTTTCACACAATCGTGCACATCGGTCATCTCAACTCCTATCTAATGTGCGTGGAAGACCGGCTACAAAGCCCTTGTATGACAACGTTGCGTACCTCAGGGTCCAAGGAGAAGCTGCGAGTGAGCCAGTACATAACATCTGTGATTCGAGCATTCTCGCTACCTGAGTGTACCAGAGTGGCTACGGAAAATTGCTCAAGTCAACATTGTACGAACCTTCACGAACGGTGCCAACACCGTAATGCACTTTCAATCTAGTGGGTACTAGCATGACTGATATTTGCTTGTAAATATTTTTAATATTACAACTAGTCAAATTGCATAGCACGTTTTGGAACTACTGTTGTACTATAATTTAGATTTCTATGGCCGTTCATTTATCGTGAACTACACTACCACATAGTTAAAGCGTTGTTCATTCTCTAAGGCAGAGGCGTGAACGTGTAGGTCTCATGATATCAATTAATTTTCCCTCATAGTGTAACGACACCGCTCCCTTTTCTCTGCCACAATACGCATCGACTCCCTATCTGCTCGAGCTCTCTCCTATTCTAAATAATTCCTAATGGGTTTGCAGAATTTACATGACACTAACAAAATTAATTAAGTAATTAAGTATGCAACATAGTGATTTAAATGGCAATATACCAGTTTAATAGTACACGTGAATTTTCAATGTACTTATGACATTAAATTCATTCTTAGTTAATCATAAATGTTGTCTACTAATGTTTTGTATGTTAACATGACTACCAAAATTTTTCACAGTACTCTAACATGCTACAGGACCCTCATAGTTAAATGTTAACGAAATAAATTAATTATACGTCCACTTCTCCTCCCTTTTCTTTTCTTTCTCCTCTCTTCTAGCTTTTCTTTCTAGCTATCCAACCGAAGTTATACTATTATTTTCTCTAACTATAATTTTCTACAGATACTAGTTATACTATTTTTTATACTAAGCAAACTATTACTTACTACAAAAAATATAGACTAAAATATAACAAAAAATTTACCTTACGGGTGAATCTCTCCTCGCAGATCGCAGAACTAGCTGAACCTCTTCCTCTCCTTCTCCCTCTCCTCGTCTCCTCTCCTCTCTTTTCCTTTCTTTCCTCTCCTCTCTTTTCCTTTCTTTCCCCTCCTCTCCTCTTCTTGCGCGCTGCGTCGGCAGAGAATGAGCGTCGCTCGGGCGCTTGGGCGGCCGAGATATAAAGGGCATCCAGTCGCCGAACGATTGAGCGACAATAGGTGCAGTCACCGAACGGTTGGGCGACATGAGTAGTTGCTCTCGCCTAACGGTTAGGCGATAGCACCTATCGCCCAACCGTTGAGCGACTACATCCCTGTGGCCTAACCGTTGGGCGACTGCCTGCGTGTCGCTCGGCCATGGGCGATAGAGTCCAGTCGTTCAACGGTTGGGCTACAAGAGGTTACTTTTGGAAAAATAAAAACGCGGGTATAATTTTTATTTCCGAATAAAAAAAGATTATTTTTTTAAAAAATCTTTACTTGGCCCTTCCACCACTTTCTTCTGGGAGTTTAGGATCTGCAAAGGTGCTCGGTACCGGCGTGCAAGTGCCTCGTACAGTACATCTTTACATGTTCCTCACTTGTTTAGCCTGTGGCATCTAGAGTTGAACATACTCTACATTAGGTGGAATGGAGACGGGAGTGTCTTTGGTAGGCTAATAGTAATACTGGATAAAGGGTGAGCAGTAAAGTTTATATGATTTCCCACAATTGGGACTTCTGCATGCCTGACGGGAGTAATCCAGGAGATGTGCGCTTGCCTTTTGCTGTCCCCCATTATACCTGCGTGTCACTGTAATTTCTGTTAACTGTTCACCTGTTTATCATGTACTAGTTGTCACTGATGTACGCCATTGTGGTCCAGATTGGCCATGATCTGTGGCTTGGAAAAGTATATTGCTTCCCTTGTTAAGGACGGATGGGTTGGTGGTGTGTTTAAATCTTTTCTTCGGCAAGATTGCCTTCATTGTTCCTTTCCTTGCATGTTTAGTTGTTTAGTTGCTTGGGGGGAGACATAGGCTTGTGTACATGAGTGTTAACTACACTTAAAGATCAGCAATTCATTTAGGTGAGTTGCTGATCAAACTTTTGTCCTGGCTTGATAGCATTATGCTTGTTAGTATTTGATTAGGTGACATTTAAGAGCATCATAATGGTATTCTATCAAGCAACATCCATCTCTTTTGTTTCTTAACTGAACTATTATAATTGCTTTTCGATGGATTGAAGATCCATTCCTTTGGACTAGAGAACATGGGTTTCTGGTAGTACCTTCATCTGTATTAGGCGTGTAATCGGAGCGAATACAGACGAATATCGCTCATCATGTATTCTATTCCATATTTTTTCTCAGAGTCGAAGTCAGACACGGATAAAACCGGATACCTATTTCTCCATTCCGTATTCGTTCCATAAGCTTTTGAATGGTCAGTCGGATGAAAATTATCTGTTTTTTACATAGGACATTGAACAGTAGGATGCAATCAAAGCGAACACGGAGAAACTAATCGATGAGATGTCAAATGAAGAGTATTCAATATTCTATGTCTATTTAGATGTGTCATTCCGCTTATATGTTATCTTGTTCTTAATAGAAGTCATAACAAACTTTCTTATGTCATTTAACATACAGATATATATGGACGGATATCGCTCATCTCGTATCATATTCTATATTTTTTTTCGGAGTCAGAGTTAGACATGGATAGTACCAAATATCTATTTATTTTTTCCGTATTGCTTCACGATATTTGCAAAGCAATTCAGTTACATTTGGGCATTTCTACTGTGTACCTGAAGTGTAAGAAATGTAAGCACCTTAGTATTGTGGATATTTGGAGAGAGAAAAATCTGGACTAGGCCAGCTTTATTTTCAATTACGGTGTATCTTTATGTTGCATTGGTAACAAAATCACACTCCTGTGCCTTAGCATTGTGGAGATGCGATTGATAATGAATAAATCATTGGATTCACTCCAAATCGTATAAAAGGGTATATGGATCATAACTCATTTGTCTGTTAAGACTTATTTCATTGTTTCATTTGTATGCTTGGACGATTGCTTACTTACCTTTAAGCCAGGTAAAATTGTTACTTGTTATGTTTCTGTTAACTGGGGCATACAATCCATCAGAGTTTAGATCCTTGTTCTCTCATATTGTCATATTGAAGATAATGACAATATGTAGTGCCTTAGAGATACAACAATGTACATTGCTGTTCACCAATGGTTGGAGGAAACCGAATAACATTTCAAGTTCTACTTTTCAGGAAAATAGATATGAAAGGTGCAAGTGTACTGCAGAACCCATCTGTTGGAGGAAAAATGGCGAGAACTGGAGGAGAAAAGCTAGGGTACATAAAACGGGAAAGATGGTGCCACGAACGCTCTGCTCTCTTCGTAATGTCAAAGTCATTTAGCTGTGATCAGAACTTAAACCCGATCGATGCGAATAGTAGATTACTCGTAATGACGATGCCCAGCTTCTCCTCAATTGCAGGCTGAATCCCACATTTCAATCTCAGTTGGAAGATATTTCGGGTAATCTTTTCTGCTGTCATTTGTAAACACAGGTCCATAATCCTTGTTCGACAGAATAGCAGCTTATGTGTTTTGTCTCGCTAAATCCTTCCTAACCCACTGTTTCCCTGTTAAGTTCCTGCAACTGCATGGGTGCGTTTTTTCAACTGTTTCTTATGGCTTAAGGTTACTGCAAATAGTTTTTTGTCGAGTGATTGTACGAACGAATTGAATGCTGATAAATCGCTTTGAAGTCCTTTAAGGTACCGTTCAGTTGGGCTGAAATAAGTTGGTTTATAGTTGAAATTATACTATAGCTGATTAAAATTACACTGTAGCTGATGGTGGCTTATTTGGTATAACTAAATTTTAAAAAGTTTAAAAATGAAAAAAAAACAGATTAGTCATCATGGATAATGTAAATAAATATAGGAAAAAAGAATCGGCAAAAAAGCTTTAAAAACTAAAAATTTAGAAAAAAAATTGAAATTTAAAAATAGTAAAAAATAAGATAAAGTTAGGAGTTTAAATTGAAATGAACGGACCTAAGGAACATTAGCTGCAGAACCAAAGTTGTTTCTACCCTGACCATCAGAGCTGTACTACGAAATGAAACAATTCAAAAAAAGGAGCGCACACCGACCAGTTCGCGTGTCACCTTTCCTCTTTCAATCGTAGCTTTGGAAGTCTGGGCACGAAACCTCGTGAGGCAAGGAACGGATATCCTGACTTTGCAATGATCCAGGATGTGACACCTTCGTGTACCTTTGCAGCCACGGCGCCTTGTCAGAATCATCAAAAGTGAATTGCAGAGCTAGGAGAGAGTCCAGTACTTCTCTACGCGATTTACAGATGGAGAGAGAGAGAGAGGATGCAAGCAAGATCCAACTTTCTTTGCAGGAGCAGAGCAGCTCCCTTCCAGATCACACCTGTCATTGGGCACTACGGAAAAGATCACGACTTGCGAAATGGGGACGGACGGACAGGCAATACCCGAAAGCAAATCTATCTGACATTTGATGATTGCACAATCCTAACATTTGAATTCAATGTTAGAACAGTGGTAGTGCCACACCATGGCCACTTTACCTAGAACTAGAGCTATGGGCTCTGATTAGTGTAACTGCTATGTGTTTCTAGACTTGTTTGTATTGTTTTTCTAAACTGAAAAAATTAAAAGTTAACACGAATATTTAGTTCTTCGAAACGGTTTCTTCACTTCTCGTACTATCATTTCGCTTTCGAAATAAGACAAGGGGCTAAAGATGTATCACACAATTTACTCCTTTTGCTTCAGTCACATGCATCTCTTTCTCTCAATTTTTTCAACGCTCGTGCTCCTTCTCTGCTTCCTCGCACGGCTCGCGGAGCTCCTTCTCGCTGGCGTAGCCACGGGATGCTGCAGCGGCAGAAGCCCGGCGGCCACGGTGAGCACGCAGCACGGGGTTTGATCAGAGCGCAACGAGGTAGACGTGGTGGCGCGCGATAGGATACGGATGATTTTATCGCGTAGAAAAACGATAAACAGACACACGACGAGAAGCAGCAAACACCAGTCACACCACGACAGCTAGAGCTAACATTGCATTACACCAGGCACTTGGACGTGTAGCGCAACGAAACCAGCCAGTCAGGTCAGGACTAGTATTATTTGACGTAGCCCGCAGGAGTCCGGCAAGCGCTCGTCATGCGAGCTCGAGCCACGTGCCGGCGCAAAACCAAGGGGAGCATTTGGATGACGGAGGAGCAGATCGAGCGAGGAGGAGAACCACCAGACGAAAACCAACACGGAGGAGAGGACGAGACGATCGAGACCCAGGAAAAGGAGAGGCAGCGCATTGACCGAGCGAGCCCCCTCTGGCGTGCCGCCACGTGACCCCGCGCGCACCGCCCACCCCTTTTAGGCACACGAGCTCCGCATTTCTGCGCCTTCCCTCCCCCCCTGTCTACTTCTCCCCCCTCCTCCTCCTCCTTCACATGCATGACCGCCTCTTGGTTCTGGCCCTGTCGCTGTTGCCGTGCTGCTCTTGTTGGTGGCGGGACGAGGAAGACGAGTCGTCCTTGATGGGGTGCGCAGGGGACGGCTCGCCTGTCAGCGGCGGAGGCTTCAGGTATCGTACATGATCTCTCTCTCTCTCTCTCTCTCTCTCTCTCTCTCTCTCTCTCTCTCTCCCTCTCGTGTGCCTGTGTTTTTTGTGATTTGTTTTGTGGTGCTTGTTTGTTTGATCTGTTTCGGTGGTGGATCAGCCGTCACTCTCTGGTCGTGTTCGCTCACTTTTTTTACCCGTTTGCACCCGGGTGATCTAACGACAGCTATCGGTAAATTCCATTTACTGATGTTTTGCAAACGATCTGATGAAGCCCTGATAAGAGAGATGAGATATTCATGCGAATATGTCTTGCTGATGAATTTACTCGCAAGTACTCTAGGCTGTCTTTGGTGATCTCCACTTAATTTACTTGACACAAATGTTGTTGTTAATCATGGCAGTGAAAATGGCAAGTTCAGCTATGGGTATGCGAGCTCTCCTGGGAAAAGATCTTCCATGGAGGACTTCCATGACACCAGAGTTGACGGTGTTGATGGAGAGACTGTCGGACTGTTCGGCGTTTTCGATGGTAAGATGTGGCCTACTTCCGAGGAAATTCCATTTTGCAATAAGCATTTTAGGTTTACAAAGTATCAGCATCTGCTTGTGCAGAGATTGCTAATCACTATGACTGGTTTGTTTCTCCAGGCCATGGTGGAGCTCGAGCAGCAGAATTCGTGAAGCAAAACCTTTTCAGCAATTTAATCAAGCACCCAAAGTTCTTCAGTGATACCAAGTCTGCTATTGGTATTACACGTCCCTTCATTAGCTATAACTCTGAAGCAAATATGGTGCTCGGCCTTGAAATTTAAATCCCTGTTATATCCTCCTGCAGCTGAAACTTACACTCAAACGGATTCAGAACTTCTGAAAGCTGATACCAGCCATAATCGAGATGCAGGGTCGACTGCTTCCACGGCTATTCTTGTAGGTGATCGCCTGCTGGTGGCAAACGTCGGAGATTCTAGGGCAGTCATTTGTAGAGGCGGTGATGGTAAGCTCACCTTTTTGGGTCGTATTTCAATCTGCAGCATTTCAGCTTCATCTGCACTTGTTTGGTTCTTTTTTTCTTTTTGATGGATCAGTATGTATTTTTTTTCATTCAAGTGATGCGATAGCTATCCTCACATTCAAGGGATCAGTATGTATTTTTCATTCAAGTGATGCATATCAAAATAATTTTTTTTGTTCTAACTATATCATCATGTTGTTGTGTTAACAGAGCACCACAAAATAGTTGCAGTTTGCTTATGGAATGATTGCATTATCATTTTTTTTATCCAGTTTAGATAAATCATGACCCTCTTCATCTTGATGGTGCAGCTATAGCGGTGTCGACAGACCACAAGCCTGATCAATCAGATGAGAGGCAGAGGATAGAGGAAGCTGGAGGTTTCGTGATGTGGGCTGGTATTTGTCTTGACGTCCACTCAGTCTACTGATTGTTCCTAGGCTTTTTAATTGGGTCTTGAATCAGAAAATTATCAATCCATGCTATTTAAAAGTGATATATTTGCGAAAAATTTTGTAGGAACATGGCGTGTAGGTGGTGTTCTTGCTGTTTCTCGAGCATTTGGTGATAAACTGTTAAAGCAGTACGTGGTTGCCGATCCGGAGATCAAGGTTTGTGAGTTTCTTTCGTCTCTCTGAGATACTCCCTCCGTTCTTTTTGTACTTGACATTTTTTATGTTTAAAATCTTTGAGATATAAGTGCTATGTTGATGTATTCTGGTGGATACCTTAGATTACTATCACCTGATATTTGATGTCGTAAGACTTCAAATTACTGTCAGATTTGACATGTAGCTGCTGTTTGCTTACAGGAGGTGGTGGTCGACAGCTCCCTCGAGTTCCTCATCCTCGCAAGTGATGGCCTGTGGGACGTTGTCACCAATGAGGTAATCGCAAGACTCGAAGTTCATTTAGCTGCCAACCAGAGTTGCAAGATCTGATTTCTGAAGCCGACATTTCTCTCTGCCTCTGTTCGCAGGAAGCTGTGGCCATGGTCATGCCAATACTGGACTCCGAGCAGGCTGCAAGGAGACTCCTCCAAGAGGCCTCCCAGAGGGGAAGCGCAGATAACATCACCTGCGTCGTCGTCCGTTTCTTGGACCAAGAGAATCAACCTGGCAGGGCCACGAACGATCAAGCCTCGTAACATAGCTCGTTGCATAGGAAATGTGCAATACCGTCCGTTGTATTATGTCAAGCAGAAGATGATAATATCTCCACCGTTCGTCGTATTATGTCGAGCATAATACGATAATATATCGCTGCATGCCTCCGTGTTGCTGAATATTGTTAGCATGTGTAGGAGCAACTTGCAATCACAGGAAGTGTTGTTGTAATCATGGTGTAAACCTTTATATATACACGTTTAATCCACTTCCGTGCTGATGTTACTGATGTTTTGAGCTCTGTATGGATAGTACTGCAGCTGCAATCGAATGCAACAAGATGCTTTTGCATGTTGTAATGTTCGATTTGTGTCACTTTGAACCTGAAAATGTAGTCCGACAACTGCAAACATCCAATTGCCTATGCAAATTACAGAGAAGAATACTTTTGTTGCACATTACCATGCTATATCAGTAGAGAGAATTCAACGTGTTACAACGAAAAAGAGAAGAAATATTCAATGTGCTACAATGTAGCCCCTGTGGCCAGCATATACACGTTTATTTTACTTCATGTTGATGTTAAAGGGCCAGAGATTACAGTTAACCAATGTGATGTACTGATGTTTTGAGTTCTGTATGGGTAGTAGTATGCTGTAACTGCAATGGAACGTAACAATTTGCGTTTGTTCGTTGTGATCTTTAAATTGCATCGCTTGGAAACACAGAATGAACCTGGGCTGTTCAGGCAAAATGTGCATCTCCAACTGCTAATGCAAAGGATTAACAGGGAAAGCAATAATCCATGCATGCCAAAGAAGAAAAGAATCCAATAGTGGGGATGTAGAGCTGCTCAGGTAACCGCTCAGGAGGAAATAACGGTGATTATTTCCCAGGCTCATCAAGCAGAGGTCTGCTTTCGAAATGAGTAGATCTCATCATCGCAACATCCCACCGGCAAGGTTTTTTCAGACGAAAACAACACAAACAGCAGAAAAAACAGTACCCAAAAAAAAAGGACGGATCATGAGGACCGTTTCGACTCAGACTACTTTTAAGGTCTCCAAGGCAGGTGAAAACCCGCCGTTCAGACGAGCGAACCTTGTTCCTCCTCATCGCCGTCGTGTATCCTCATGCCACCAAACGAAACAGCAAACCAGTAGGGCAGAAAAACGAAGAAGAAAACCAAGAGCGCAAAGCCAGCAATAGGCAAGGCCGGCAAGGCGAAAAAGAGAAGCAACTCGCTGCAAACCTGTCGTGAGTTGGGAGGATGAGATGGGATCATGGGAGCGGGGAGCAGCGGGCGGCGGCGGCCGTGGTGGATGGTGGGATGAGCCCTACTGCCCTAGGCCGGCTACTTATAGCACGGCCGTTCTTCAAAAGCCCCCGGTGCTTCGGTTATTTCCCTACGTGCCATCCTACAATGGGCTGGCAGCCCAGCCCACGGAGATTTGTTTGGTTAGCAACGGAGGCGCAGGCAGCTGCAACAAATCAGGCTCTAAAAATCCAGGACAGCTCTAAAAATCTTAGTTTGAGGAGGTAACGGGCTTGACTATAGTTTTGTAGTTGGTCTCCATGACTATATACAAAATCATCTGCAGTGTCATATTCCTATGGATCGCAAGAAGAATTGAATCTTCTTATCCCTACAGAAAACAGTGGTATATTCACTAGGAACAGGCAGGAAACCCTGTACTAATGAGCATCAGGAAAGCAGTAACCTTGTCAGGAACCAACCAAGCCAAACTGTCACCATTAAGGAACATGGGTTGTGTACAAAGTGTAAGGCACCATGGACTCCTGGACATAAGGCTGTATGCAAAATGAATAAAAATTGCATGCTATGCAAGCTACCGAGGAATAAGAAGACAAAACCGAGGTGGAACAAGAGGAAGAGCCTGACATTGTGATTTACACTACACCTCCTGGCCGTCCTGCTCATAAGGAAACTTGTGAAACAATTTTGCAGATATCAATGCATGTCATTCAAGGGGACAACACTATTGCCAGTACTGATACACTCATTATTCAGATAGGAGGAAGTGAAAGCTATGTAGGACCAGATGGCAATATGGGGGTCTTTGAATGGTGCCTTATAAAATTTTTTCCCTAAGTATTATCAAACTCTTTACTTCAGTAGCTATAGAGATATAAAGATCAGAGTTGAAAGCCAATACCAAAACAACAACATGAAAACTAAGGAGAGGAAGATTTCAGCACCAAAGCGGTTTGACCGGCAACAAGGAGCGGTCTGACCGGTGGTAAGCAAGCGGTATGACCACTCCATTGTTCCCAAAACAGAAAATCAGCCTCGAATCCAAACCACTTTTAGTGCAACTCCGAAAATCAATAGCCAAATGAGATAAAACTTTGCACACATCATTCTTAGGGTATAATTTTGTTGAGATTGGAGACAGGACCAGAGAGAAAGATTTTAGGGCCTCTTGGGCCAACCTTAGGCCTATCAAATAAGCTAGCTTTGATGGCCCATAAGCAGGAGTCGGGACAGACTCAAGATGGATGGGGAGGCTGCGATGGAAAAGGTCAAGAAGCCATGTCTGCATAGCTGCAGCTTATGGCGATAGATTAGGCTGATGCTTTAAGTCAAAAGCTGTGAAACAAGCCAAGTGTTTGGCCGGGCTTTTGAGCTTATTCTGGAATATGCTACACCAAGCTGTGGATCACGTGGATTAGGAATAAGTTTTTAGAAAAACATGTTTTATTAGGATTTTTAAGAAAACAGGTTTTAAGTTGTTATTCTGCTAAGATGAGTTTATAGATTTGTTTGTTTGGATTACATCAAACTAAAACGAGTATTAACTAATAAAAATGTTTGGCTAAGATCTATGCAAATATAATAAGACAACCAAGACGAAGCTAAGTAAACTCAACAGCGTGTTAATGGACATACTTACTACCATGCGTCTACGTTTCAATGCAGTATCACAGCTCCCAAAACACACAAAAAAAATCATCTACAAGAGACAAGATGGTATAACCAAACTAAGAAGAGGAAAAAGAAATGAGAGAGCGGATCAAGGGGGGCTGGTAAACCCTTACTTGGCTAGCCTCTAGGACCCTGAAGAGGAGCTCCGTGCCGCACGAATAGAGGATTCTTCGGTCAATGGGTAGGTCCATACACTCCGCTACAACGCGCAGGGTACAAAGCGCCTTCGGTTGGGGGATTAGGGACAACGCCTCGACTCCGCACCTATGACCTCCATTATGCCCACGGCCTCCACGGTGCCGGTCTGCGAGGAGTCCTCACGCCAAGAACAACTTCGAGCCCCTGACCGAGCTCTTCATCGGACGACTGCTGCTCCGCCGTCAGAGAGAAAGATGCCACTGACAAGGACGATATTGTAAGGGAGCATAACCGGAACAACCGCCCAAAGTACCAGAAACAAAAAGAAAAAGTCAACTTTGCATTTGGCACATTGCGTTGGGTGGGTTGTTCCTGTGGATATTACCAGGGTATGGTATTGGTACTGC
The DNA here is from genome assembly GCA_036346245.1 of Bonia amplexicaulis. Taxonomy (NCBI): domain Eukaryota; kingdom Viridiplantae; phylum Streptophyta; class Magnoliopsida; order Poales; family Poaceae; genus Bonia; species Bonia amplexicaulis. The sequence goes on along the minus strand of CM070752.1, from coordinate 23,819,979 downwards.
ACATTGCTTGTCTGAACTTCAGATACACGTATCTTCAACTCTTATCAGGACAGTGGACCACAATCTCCAGCAGCCGATCAATGAACAGCGGGTGGATGGATAGCTGCTGCTGGTACACGCGTTTGGATGGTTACAAAGTTCACATGCCAATTTCCTTCCCGGCCTTCCTGAGGACAGGAACCAGTTGCGGCCCAGGAGCAGAAGCCTTTACTCCTACCATACATAGAGACCAGGATATGAACTGGAACAGCTTTTGTTTTAACCCCTGCCAGCCACAGAAAGGCTCAAGAACCATTTCCGAAAAAACCAAAGGGATTGGGAGATGGCTGGACCACTGTCTCTTCAACGATTTTTGAGAGCTGGAAAAGGGCTCTGGGCCAAGAACAATCCATGGAGCTCAGCTCCTACTCAGTGCACCTAGGAGAGCAGTCAGTCACCATACACTGCCAGTCTGCCACTGCCTCTTCCCTGCGATCATATCTTCAGAGATATACTACTAATTCACAATTTGGTGGCCATCTTTATTGTGCGCAATTGTACGTTGCTGGTAGTTGTACTGATTTTGAGTCGATACAGAGACTCGCCATCAATTCAAGCATCAAATGCCTGTGCTAATTAAGAGCAAGGACGGGCAACAAGAGTACAAGAGCATTCAAAGATGCTGATTCGAAGAGAGGTGTTGATGGAATGGAGAGCGACGAGTAGTAATTAAAAGAACCATTATGCTCAGTAAGAATCCCCCATTAGAGCCATTTTGTCACGATGATGCAGGCCCTACACAAAAAAATACTTGTAGCTTTCTATACGGAAAGACACACTCAAAATCTTTTACTTCACAAGATCATGTCTTGTGATGCTTTTGAGGTGGAAAGAAGCAATTCGGATATGATGAACGGAAGAATCTTCCACTTGTAGAATCAAAACAAACACCCCACGGAGGAAAGCCAAGGGAGAGCTGAGCCCGACAATTCTTGTTTCTGATAGAACAAAAGAACACAGCTAGGCAGAATATATACACACCAAGTACTGGCAGACAAGAGCTCAAAAAGAAAAAGAAGCAGGTAGGATTATAGGAGCTAAACATCCAAAAAAATGTACTACTAGCTAGCTAGCTAGCTAACTAACTATCTAGTCCATGATGAACAGAGGAGATGAGCACCAAGCAGAACTGACTATGCAACAAGAGATTGACTACTAGTTCGCTTCAGTTCACTGCAGGCTCTGTATCTGCTTGTTCTTCCATGCATTTGCCCCCATTCTGTTGCTCCTCTTCTTGGCCATTACGACGCGCTTCTCGCACGATCATCTGTTGTGCAGGGGGTTCGGGCCCGTCGGAACGACGCGCTTGTCGCTGTCGTCGGCGGCGCATGCAACGCCGCGGCCACCGGCGGTCTTCTGCTTACGGCCTTTGCACCGGGCGTCTGCGGCCGCAGCGTCGAACGCAGCCGCACCGCCACCACCTTTGGCCTTGGCCCCAGCGTGATGCACGGGCAGAGAGGGCATCGGCAGACCCCTGTGGGCGTGAGCGTGGCCGTGCGCGCGCCCAGACAGCGGCTTCCCGGCGGCCGCGCTGTAGACGGCGAGCTGCAGCACGACAATGGCGAGGCACAGGGCGGCGGCGCGTGCCCACCGCCGCTTCCTCATGGGCGCGGAGCTCAGTGGGGGTGGACCTGGCTGGCAGCGTGTGCGCGCGCGCTCCCGAGTTTGGTTGGTGGGGAGCAAGGGAGGGAGGGAGACACAGGTGAAACAAAGGGACTATTCAAAGAGCTGGGGAGCTGCTCCAGAGTTTTAACAGCGCTGCGCGTATTGACTGGTGACCACCGCTACCAGCAGTAGTAACTACGTTTTCGGCGAGCTGCGCACGGGAGAAGCGGTCGAGTTTCCGGGGCTAAATTACCCTGATCGGTGATCGGTTTGGCTAAAAATAGTTGTTTATAGCTACAATTGTACTGTAATCGGTTAAAATTACACTACACTGTAGTTAAAAGTGGCTTATTTGTCGTAATTAAATTTTAAAAGATTTAAAAATAAAAATATGCTAGATTATAATGGACAACGCAAACGAATAAAAAAAACCAGAAAAAAAACCAAAAATTTATAAAAAAATGAAATTTATAAATAGTAAAAAATAAGCTAGAAATTAAAGTCCAAATGAGTCGGACATAAGAGGAGATCACGTATCAGTGGAGCATGGGCAAGAGAGAGGAGGCCGAGGTAACAAGTGCAAGGGTCCTCGGCTTTTTACGGCCTGTAAAAGAAAGCCTGCACAGCCCCATCCCCTTGATGCAGCAGCGATGCCACAGAACCACATTGATGAGCCTTCAATCCCTTCCCTTCCCTTCCCTTCCCTATCCTGCTGCAGCCCCTGTTCTTTCGAGGCTTGGTCATTTGACTTTTGTTTTTTCAAAATTCAAAATAAATAGAACAACTGTATATTTCCTAGACGGCTTCTAAGTCTAAATCCATATACACTATTTATCTCGACGTCTCTTCTATTCGTTGCTGTTTTAAAAAAGTCGTAAAAAAAAAGAGCTGCAGTCTCACTAGCTTCTCACTTGTCACTTTCTGTGTGAGTGTGAGATGGCCGTGTCGAGTTTATAAACGAGGAGAGCACTAGCACCGGATAAAGCAAGGGGCTAGACTAGAAGGTAGAGCACAGGTGAGGTGCAGCCCTCATTCGCTCGTGCATCATGCGCTCCATGAATGGCTACTCCATTCTTCTCCTTCCTGCCTCGTGGATGTGCCCATTCTTCAGCTCAGCTCACTCACCGACTCGGACTGGCCCTGCAGCGTCTGGGTCTCTGCCTCCCCGCGGATTTCTCTCTCTAGGGTACAGATAGACTACCGGAGTATACTAGTAACGGATTGTAGTGCTCACTACCAGTGATGTGTGTTGTGTGTTGTCCCCAAGGAAGCGGACTATGTAGCTGTCAGTACGCTAGATAGCAGTACATTGAACTCACGTACGTATGTAGATTGTGTAGATTGGTAACTGGCGATTGTCTGGCGTTTCCATAGCCGAGCCACAGCCGCCGAGAGTTTTTTTTTCCCACCGAGGTCTGTTTGACAACGGATGCGGTTTATGATTTTTTACTGAAATTTTTGAATTCTAGCTGATTTGGGTCCATAATGGCTAAGATCTTTTTCACTTGTAGTTTATGTTTTATGTTACAGTAACTAGTTACACCGGCTAAAATATATTGAGTTTAGTTATATCGGCTAAAATCGTATACGACTATTTTTCTCTGTATACTGCCTCCCACAAACAGTCAGAATTTAAAATTTTAAACCGTAATGTACAGTAAAAAAACCCCACCCATTTACCTGGGTTTATTCCTGCTCATCACATGGTGATCCTATCAATTAAGGCTCCGTATACAATGGATTTTTAGGCTCCACGTTTCCATTACACATAGACGGAACAAAGCACTTATTTTCACGGTGCTATATACCAGTGTGTGGTAGGACTGGTTCTGTCTAGTTGCTCCCTCCGACGATCCGATCGTCGGGTCGGGTACAAGTGGAGCTGCTTCATTCAATAAAAGAGGGTACTACTAGCTAGACTGTACTCTGTACATGTGTGGCCTTATTACTAGACGAAGATGGTGTTCAATGATTTCATCACTATGGGTTTGACGCTCTGCCTGTCTTAATTGCTACTAGCTCCTCGGTTTCAGCTCTTCCTTGTTTTGGCATGGATCTTCTCTAACAAAAACGGCCTCGGGAATTATACGTGGGTTACATACAACAAAAATCTGCATTTTTTTCGTGCATGAGTAGATCTTATTAATCCTTGAAAGAAAATGTCCTCATTTGGTTGGTAAATTCCGTGTTGATTGCAACCCTGCTCACTTTTCCTTTCCTACGTAGGATCCTACGGCGCAATTAGATAGATGAATAATTGCCTCTATTTTTTTGAAATCTTTATATAGTCAAAAAAGAACTCCATCGTTTGAACGAATATCTGATGCTCAGCTTTGCTCGTAGTCGTACGTGTTGCCCAAACAACAATCATTAGAAATCATGAACCAGATTGATTTATGATGTTCTTTATTGCTGAATTTCCATAGATTTACAAAATACCCTCGCAAGTACATGTAAAAACCTTAGCACAGAAAGCTACCTCCAAAAATCGCAACTAAAACCCTTAGCCTATATCTACTTTTATAAGCTAAACCTCTAAACCGTGTTCGACTTAAACACAAATACAAAATCTTATCTCTACCTCCAATCAAGGGATCCGAAATCCTTCCTAACACGGATTTTATTCAAATACTCAACCTTCTCAGTTATGAATTCCATCAACAACTCGTTACTCATCACGTGACAAAGCCTCCAGGACCACACCGCCCGTAGCCTCATCAACTTTCGTGTCGAAGCCTCTAGGACCACACCGCCCGTAGTTTCTCCACGCATCACCACCTTTGATCTCCACGTGCTGCATCGTTAGCCCGACCACCTCGCTTGACATCATCAACCGTCTTGACCTCAGATGTCCCCATCCTAGTATCGGTCCTCCTCGTCATCGACCGTGATCGTCTCTACGCTCACATGCACATGCAAAGACCAAAGAGAGGTAAATAATTGCAACCCTGCTCACTTTTCCTTTCCTACGTAGGATGCTACGGCGCAATTAGAGAGGTAAATAATTGTCTCTACTTTTTGAAATCTTTATATAGTTGAAAAAGAACTCGACCGCTTGAACGAACACCTGATGCTCAGCTTTGCTCGCACTCGTACGTGTTGCCCAAACAACAATCATCAGAAATCATGAACCAGATTGATTTAAGATGTTTTTTATTGCTGAATTTTCATGGATTTACAAAATATCCTCGCAAGCACCCCTAAAAACCTTAGCACAAAAAACTACCTCCAAAAATCACAACTAAAACTCTTAGTCTCTATCTACTTTTATATGCTAAAGCCCTAAACCGTGATCGACCTAAACACGAATTCAAAATCTTATCTCTACCTCCAATCAAGAGACCCGAAATCCTCCCTAACACGGATTTTATTCAAATACTCAATCTTCTCAATTATAAATTCCATCAACAACTCGTAACTCATCACGTGACAAAGCCTCCAAGACACACCTCCCATAGCCACATCAACTTTTGTGTCGAAGCCTCTAGGACCACACCGCTCGTAGTTTCTCCACGCATCACCACCTTTGATCTCCATGTGCTCTAGTGTTAGCCCGACCACCTCGCATGACATTCTCAACCATTTGGACCTCAGATCTCCTCATCCTAGTATCGGTCCTCCTCATTACCGACCATGATCGTCTCCACGCTCACCTGCACATGCAAAGACCAAAGAAAGTTTTCCCGGCACAAGTTCTTCATAATTTGACCATCATCAGCACACACACACTCGAAACACAACTTTAACCATCTACCAGTATCACACAGGTCGTCCACGACCACGAATCCCATTGTTATCCAGAAAACAGTTTCAGATAACTCATTATGACCACTAGCTCAACGAGTACTCGAGAACAACAAGTACTCGAGAGTTACCATCGCTCTACTCAAAATACTCAAAAAACACAAGCATCACTACCGACCACATATGCATCGAGTACCGAGTACCGATCGCTATGACTACCGAGCACATACCACAAGTCTCCGACAACCGATCGCAACACTTACGACCATGAAAACCACAACTATCGAGCATGAAGTCCTTCCAATAAGCAAGTACCAAGCACTACCCATGACTACCGAAGATCACAAGGATGGCGCACTCGTATCGACCAAGAAGTCTACGAGTACCGATCGTGAAGCCAACGACAGCCGATCGCAAAACCTTCAACTACCAATCGCGTTGTCTATGACAACCAGCCGGGAAATCGAAGACAATGATAGTAGACCGCGAAGTCTAAGACTATGACAACAATCCTGAAAGTCTACGACCATCGATCACAAAGTCTACGACTATCGAGTATCAATCAGTTACTGTAGCTACGACCATGGAAAGCACTGTAGCTACGACCATGAAAAGCACTATAGCTACGACCATGAAAAAACATCGTAGCTAAGATTTTATTTTCAGTGGTTGTTTCATCGTGGTCAAAGTCAAAAGTGGTCGAAGCTAGATGTGGTCAAAGACTGGTGTAGTCGAAATGCCATGATTGAAATCTACAATGATCGATTTAGCGTGGTCATAAAGTCGTTTGGACCTCCGATGGCACTTGAACATCATGTGATCCTCCTAGACCACTCGAATACCATCCAATCCTAGATGATGAAAAAACGATCACTCTATCTTTCGGACTGGTCCGAACAGTTGCAACCAGCTGATCCACCCGATCATAAATCAACGATTGAAAAACAAGTAATCGGATGGTCTGAATGTTGATCCACCCGATCATAAATCAACGATTGAAAAACAAGTAATCGGATGGTCTGAATGTTTTCGCTGATCAGACTGGTCCGACTGTTTCGACACTGATCGAATCGTCAAAATGACTTAGATGAAGATCAGATGGTCTGAATGTCTTCGCTGATCGGATTGGTTCAATCAGCTTCTTCTTCGCAACTCAAAACCACTCAAAGCGAAAATATTTGACTGTGATCGACTGAAACTTTAGCAAACACAAATTCTAAAGCAATCTAAATATCAATTATTTATCATCACTTTTAATCAGAACCATATATATGTACTAACATCCTGTGACTGCTTTGTGATGTTATAAAAGCTCTTCTTGGCTCATTTCTACTGTTTCTTACTACCGGTTCCGTAGCGTTTGTCTGATTACAATTACTACTATATAGCGAGGGATGGGCCGGTATGTAAGTCGCAAAGCCTGGGCGACTGCCTCAAAGCGAAACTTATTTATGTTCTTGCCTTTTGCAGTTCTTTTTCCTTTCCTTTTCATGAATGATGATGATGGTGAGTGAGACAACCATCAGAGAACAAAAAAGCGTCAGTTATAAAATACAACAAGTATAGCATAGGCCTATCGGCAGTGTATCAGGCGAGAAGTGAGAAGTTCTTTTTTGGATTGATGACGGCGAGAGCATGCATGCACCATGCTTATCTGAGTTGCCCAATCAGCAGATGACTGACCTCTCAAAAAAAAAAATCAGTAGACAGCATTTTAGACTTATTTGGGACGCGAGAAGTTCAACGAAAAAATTACGTTCTTTTTTCTAAATTTCGGTTTTTCCTAAATTTTTGGTTTTTTTAGCTTTTTTGCCGGTTCTTTTTTCCGTATTTGTTTGTGTTGTCCGTGATGATTTAACATAATTTTTCTATTTTTAATTTTTTTAAATTTAATTACGTTAAATAAACTAACTTTATCTTACAGTATAGTATCAACCACCTCATGCAAGAACATGGGTACATTGTATGGCCACGTGATAAGTTCGTTGGAAATACTAACAGCGACAAATACGTATTTGATGGGACTACTCGAGCGCTTTTAAAACGAAAGGTACGTGCTCTTCAGATGTCGAATCATTCGCGCGCTTTTCCGCAGTGGTACATGGAGTTGCCATAAATGGCCCCAAGCACGGCAGCAGTGGATCCCATAGATGCAGCCACCCCTTCCACTTGATGCGGTGAGCAACATCAGAATGGTAGTACCCAGCCCACACTGCAGCTCTGCACTGCTCACGTTTGGACAGTTCACCGGCACAGCAAATGAACATTTGAGACAGAGCTCTGCATGTACTAGTATGAACTTAGCCGGAGAAGGAGCCAGGAGAAATGGGGAAAGGTAAGAAAGAGAGTAGGATGAAGAGATAATGTAGGAAGAAGGGGGGAATGAGTGGTAGGGGCATTTAGCTGAATATTAGAGGAAGAGAGACTACTAGAGAGAAAAAGAAAAATGAGTGGTAGGGGCATTTAGCTGAATATTAGAGGAAGAGAGACTACTAGAGAGAAAAAGAAAAAAGAGAGAATAAACACGTGCAATAAAATTATTCATCGTGAATATTTAATGCTAAACCTATCGTTGAATGCTTCTTCAAGTAATTATTCTTCTATATTGCTCAATTAGCCATGTCTTGCTTCTTCAGGTAATTATCCTTCTATCTTGTTCAATTTGATGTCTAATGTTTGCTCAATTCATCATATTATTTTTATTCTGGACTTATCTACACCGTAGCTAAGCCGATCGTCTAGGCACCGCTTAGTCTGCCTAGGCGCTAGGCTATCACCCACCTAGCACTTAAACCTTGAGTGAAAGAGACATACGCGTGATAGGATCGAGAGAAATAAGGTGTGTAATACACCTTAACTCCTACCTTATCACCAAAGCAGAGATGGTAGTGAAAAAATGAAGAAGTTGTTTCAAAAAACTTGAGTGTTCGTATTGACTTTTATTTTTTTTAAACAGAAGCTCAAAAATAGAAACAAATATGAACAGACCAACATACAATACATAGCAAACCTACTAGGTAATGCAAACCATTTATTATTACTATGGTACACCCTCACCCATAGATCTCTACTGAACCATGAATGAAGCAGAACCCGTCCCAACAAGCAACGGCTAGTTTACATACAGTACATAGCAAACCTGGTGGCTAATATGCTTGATCACATCTCTCCTCGGTAGCCGCCACCACCGTAGTAATCGATTCTGGATCGAGCAAGTGTGACATTGTTCTGGTGCTGCTGCTTGGGGCAAGCCTCTATACGATGACCAAGCCCACCGCAAGACGCGCAGCCCTTCAGACCACTCCGTCGAGCAATAACCTCCTTATCCTCCTCCTGTGGGTCGTCGAGTTCAGCTAGCACCGGTGGTATTCTCTGCTTTGATTCGACAAGCAAGTGCTTGAGGTCAAGAAGCGTCGTCTCTGTCTGGTTCTTGTTGATGAAGGTTGTTGCAACGCCGGTCTTCCCACGTCTACCAGTTCGGCCAATTCGGTGGACATAGTTTTCTATATCAGCAGGCATGTCGTAGTTGATCACATGCTGGATATCAGGGATATCTAGGCCTTTGGAGGCAACATCGGTAGCTACCAATACATCCTTCCTCGAGGCCTTGAAGGATTTAAATGCATCTCCTCTTTCCTCACCATCTTTTCCTCCATGGATTGCAACAGCTTCTACCCCTTTCAGAAGAAGAAATTCATGGATGTAGTCAACATCGGCTTTGTGCTCACAGAAAACTAGGACAGGGGGTGGAGTCTTCTGGAGACATTCAAGGAGGTATATAATTCTTGCATCTTCCTTGACGTACTCAACTTCTTGGATGACATCAAGATTTGCTGCTCCTGCCCTTCCCACATTTACAATAACCGGCTTCACAAGGGCACTCCTTGCAAAATTCTGAATCTTCTCCGGCATGGTGGCAGAAAATAGCAGTGTCTGCCTCTGTGCCTTGAAATGGTCAAACACCTCCCTGATGTCGTCTTCAAATCCCAGATCAACGAGTCTATCAGCCTCATCTAATGTTAAAAACCTGGACATAAGGCAAAAATTATTGAGAAAACTGAAAATAAGGAAAATATGTTCACTAGCTGCTACCAGCATCCTCTAAAAAAATGTTTGACAAAAGTACCGTGGGAAAATTCAAGTTTTCGTTAAATTGGGGGTGACATATCTGCAGCCTCCATTGCTGCTTCTTTAACTTCAATTGTCAGCATCCATGTTACTATTAGTTTCATCTGGTTAGCATCCAGCGCGTTCCAGTTTTTATGCAGCCTTTTCAAGGTGTGTGGAAAAAAAAATTTTAAGCAAAACGAAATAAAGCTCCACTACAATTAGATTGTGTTTTTTTTCCCAAATTGGAATGTTGCATCCACACAGACATTGGTTTTGTTTGCTTAATAGCCAAAGCCACTCCGTTTTTATTTATCGGAATGCTGCTAAGATGTATGTGCCTTTGATAGCAAAACAAAAGGTATGGTTCAATTTGAAATGAAACTGGGCATTTAATAATGCTAAAAGTTATGAACCTATATCAGCATAAAACATAACAGTCAATACCACATCCCTTTCCAAATTTAGTTTTTACTTTTAAGTTGCAACTCACCTTCACCCAAAACAAAGCTAATCAGTGATTTTACGTTGTATTTCAATTTCCACTTATGAGTGATAATCTACTAGCAAGAAACTATGTTGTACCAGCTCAAAGTAATCGTTTACATATCACTCTTGTCTATTCTACAGAATCTAATAAATTTTGACAAAGTGATAAACAGCTTCATTTTAGAACATAAACAGCTAGACATAGAAACAGGGCATTCCAGAAAAAAATCAGTACATACCGGCAATTATCAAGATTCATCTTCTTCTTGGCGAGCAAATCCTTGAGCCGTCCAGGAGTCGCCACAACAATATGCACGCCCTTGTTCACCACCTCCATCTGCGTCCTCATGTCCACGCCCCCAATGCAAAGCATGGGCCGTATCTCCGGATAGCCAGCCTCCCTGAGCGGCCCGAGGAACTGCTCGATGACCTCATACGTCTGCCTCGCCAGCTCCCGCGACGGGCAAATGATGAGCCCGAACGGCCCTTCCCCCGGCACGATCGGCATCATCGTCTCCTCCTGCAGCGCTGCCATGATGAGCGGCAGCACGAAGACGAGTGTCTTCCCGGACCCTGTGAACGCTACGGCGATCATGTCCCGGCCGGAGAGCGCGGCAGGGAGTCCCTGCACCTGTATCGGCGTGGGCTGCTCGATGCCCTTGTCGCCGAGCGTGCGGAGGATGGGCTCTGGGAGGCGGAGGTCCCCGAAGTGGCGGGCCGGCGGGGGCACGTCGTCGCCGTCGGCAAGGATGTGCCACCTCCGGCGCAGCTCGTCGGCGCGCGCGCGGGGCATGCGGCGGAGCCGCAGCGGAGGCTTCCACCCGTGGGAAGCGGGTCGGAGTAGGTGATCCCCTTGGCGAGCTCGCGGACGGACATGAGGGCCCTGCGGTCGGAGAGGTGCTCGATCATCTCCTTCTCCTGCTGGACGAGCCGCTCTGCGGGGGGTACCTCCGGGGCGGCGCGCTTGAGCTGGGTGGCCTTCACGAGCAGGCTCGTCTTGAGGGGAGCCTCGTCGCCTGGCGACATGGAGGTCGAGGGCGGCGGGAAAGGGGCTGCCGCTTTGGTCACGATTTGGGTGGGCGCGGAGTGTTTGGAGAGGCGGAGGTGCGCGGCCTCCATGGCGCGGCGCTTGGCGACGGGGACGTACTCCTCGTAGTCGTCATCGCAGTCGGGGGTTTTGCGGCGGGGCGAGGGGGCGGCGGGCATGGTGCGGGCGCGGGAGGCGATGCTGCGTTGCGGGGGTGAAGAAGGTTCGAGTCTGTGCGCTGCTGCGGGGTGGAGAAGTTGCCACAAATTGGAGGATGCGTCATGCGTCCAAGGCTGGTCTCTTTATTGGGCCGCGCGTTGGGCCGAATCCCCGTTCGGATTCCAATTCAAAAGGGGTCCGCACTGCTACAAACGTCAATTGAAAAATGCGGTGAATGAATCGGTACACATGCCTCTTCCGGTGACCGGCGGCGGCGATGCCTCTACTGGTGCGACAACTTCTCCAGGTGCAGGCCGGCGACTTCCTCTCGGCGATTTGATCCCTGGAGGTGGGACTCTCCACAGGAGGGAGGACGGAGCCGGCCGGGGAGTGGCTCCAACCGGCGGCGCTTCGCCCTCACATCTCTCGTCCCGTCCGCGCGCCTTTTTGTTTGCTGGCGGCGGCGGCTGCCTGCTTGCCCTACCCTCACGTCCTCACTACCCTGTTCGCGTTCTTGTTGGGCTGGCCTAACTAGCTCATTGCCCATTGTTTTGGGCCTCTAGAATTTAGAACACGCATGCTCTCTGTTCTGCAATATACTAAACTAGTACGGTGCTCTATCGTAGTATTTGCACAGCTAACTTTATTTCAAAAGTTTGAATCGTCAAGATATAACTTAAATATTTACGAATAATTAAGGCATAGTGTGAAATAGCCATTGTACCCTTCTCTTATGTACTCTCTCCAATTAATCACAGGATAGCTTAAAAGCCTGTATGAAGCTCTAATTAATGACAGCACAACTCACAGGCACGCATGCAGGTTAATTAATTGCTCTACTCACTGAGCCAACTAGTAAATCAAAAATCGGAGTACTTGAGAGCCATTGGGAATTGAAATCACTAATTCATGAGAGTAACGGTTTAGGGGTATAATAGGAAGTCTGGATTGAAAAGTGCCTAGAAACTTACAAAACGATCAATATTTAAAGACAATAAAAAGGGTACAATGGCTATTTCACACCATGCCTATAGGTATTGTTATTTTGATAAATACGATATTTTTAAAAATACGATTTGGTATCAGTAAATATTAAATTATTTTGGTATGATATTAGTAAATATCATATTTATCACAATTGATGCGAATTGTAAACAACATGACGATATTTTAGTACGATAACAAACTACCAATGGTAGACGACAGCAAGCAAACAAAATTATAAACTATAGAACCACTAGATAGCAGCCTGAAGAAAATGAAAGACAAAAACACACATGCACATATAACAAACAAGTAAACAGCGTTAGAAGGGAATGAATTTTAAATTTTTTTTTTGTAATTTGATTCACCGGTTTTCAGTCATTTCTACTGGAAAAAACTGAATGACTAAAAATCAGGTTTTTCATGTACTATACCAAATAACTATACCGGTCAAATCGGGTTGACCTATATGATTCGGTTTTTTTGTTCGGTTGTTCGGTTTGGTGTGAACAGCCCTTCTGCAGGCACCAGCCAGTGAATTTTGGATATATCTGGCATCTTAGATCCCAAAAATTCCAATTCCAGCCCTTGAAGCGTATAAATTCCATTTCTAGCTTCCGTTCCGACCGCGGGATTCCGTGGGGGCGATACGTGGCCGGTCATGCGGTCCGGGAGCGCACGATCAAGATCAGAGCTAGGTCGTGCGGTCCCAGACCGCACGACTCTACTGTAGCATTGCGTGGGGGTGACACCGAGAGAATTAGCAAGGTGGCATTTTTGGGATCTAAGATGCCAGATATATCCAAAATTCCCAGCCAGCGGGTGAGATCGAGAGAATTAGCAAGGTGGCATGCTACAGGGTCGCAATTTGTAGGATCACCCAGAGAGCAGAGGGGCAGATAATAATATTGATGTTCTCTCACATCATGTTTATTAAACAACTAGTTAAAAAAATAGCTTTTAGAAAAGATAAGCGACGAGAACAATAAAGAAGACATACATACGTGATACAGGTGATATATGATGAGTCTGTGACTTCTGTCTTATTTTTGGAACGAGACAAAAACAAAATGAGTGGAGAAGCTTCTTCAAAAAAAAACCGTTATTCATATTGACTTCTAGCTTCTCTAAATAAAAGCTAAAGCAGAAGCAAATATAAACGATGTACATGTAGAACAGTAGTCTGAGAGTGGAGAGAAAACTTGTGGTTTTGTTCTACTCAAATATAGGCATGTTCTTTTCCTCCGAAGCTGGTGGCTTTTGACTTTTGCTACAGTACCTAACTTTCAAACGGAGTATTTTCTCAAAACGGGATCTACAAGTTAAACGATGTACATGTTAAAAGCCCAACATCTGTACCATCCAAAATCACAAGTGGATATCTCTCTTCGTAATCTATATCATAAACAGCCAAAATTTAAAATTTTCAATCAAAAACTATAAATCGCAGCTGTTACCAAACATGCCCGTATACCCGAGTCCTGGCTGGTTGGGGAAAAAAATCTGCGAACAAAAATGTCGGTACTGCAGGCACCAGCTAGTGGGAGAGACCGGTGGCTGCCACAGGGTCGCAAATATCGAGGCCGCCCCCCAGAGAGCAGGGACGCAGATATTGATGTTTTTTCTCACTAGTGATGTTTATAAAACAGCTGGTTGCCACCTGCCAGCTGCATTCATAGCGCCGTACGTCTGTTCGCGTCGCCTTCTGCGACCCCGGCCCAGGGCCGTACGCAAACACAGCCCGATCACGCAATTCCGTGCGTCCGCCACCAAACCGTCGCCGCTCCGCTGTTGAACCTCCCAGTTGGTTTTGTCACAGGCAGGCAGGCATTGCATTGGAGCGTGTAGGTGGAGGCATTGGGGAGGAAGGAAATGCATGCTCACGTGTAGGGCCGACGAGTGACGACTGCGCCCGGACATGAATGCCTCGGCTCCGGCTCCCCGTAGATAAGCAAAGCCTAGCTGGGAATTGCAACGCGATACGTCTACGCGACTGTGCGTCGTTGGGAGGGGACCACGGCCGGCCAGCTGAGGAGGACACGTGCCGGCCAGGTGCATGCATGCACGGCGGACGACGCATGGAGCTGGGAAGCAGCGCGCGCACAGGCGGCGCTGTGCTCGCCCGGCCCGCCTGCCGTCACGAGACCGACCCCACCGGGGAATGATAGCCTGACGACGGGGCAACCAGCGTGCCGAGAGCAAAACCGGCGTGCATGAGGGGGCTTCGGCGCGCGGCGATGCATGTCGGTTTCGTGGATCGATCGATGTCGGAGATATTAGTGACCAGTGCAGGGGTCGCTCGTCACCAGGAGCGGATGCACGACGACCAATAGAGGCATCGTTCTCGATTTTAATTTTTATTGGTTAGAGTCTAACTAATAAAGTGTATGTCTTTTGTGAGAAGCATGATGTTTCATAATTGAACACGGAAGAAACGGATGTAAATCCAAAGAAGCTACAAAAAAAACTATAATTACCAATGAGAGTTATTACAAGGTAGATTGTTTCAATGATGTTCTTAATTGGCTACTTCAAGTATCCAATAGTCGCTTCAATAAGGTAACTTCTAAATTGTTTGTTTGCTCTATGATTTTAATTTGGACCATTTGATGAGTCTAGCTAAACTTTACCCCAATGCTTTTAATTCTGGAGATTTGAGAGATCTCAACCATTATCTTTCCCTCTACATTACTAATGTGCGAGCAGATGATAAATTCTTCAACATAGAGACCATCAATGAACTTTCTCAGGTAATGATTAGAACAAGAAAACATCTTTGTTATCCTTTAGTTATCAACTTTTGAAGTTAGCACTAGTTTTGTCTATCACCATTGCTACAGTTGAGAGATGATTTTTAACCATAAAAATTGTGAAAACAGCCTTACACAACCATATCGGTGATTGGTTCATAAGTGATAGTCTTATTCGCTATATGGAGAAACATGAGATAGAGGGAGTTACTAATGATTCTATAATAGTTCTTTTTTAGAACATGAGAAGTCGTTGAAATCAACTATAAAATGTAATTTGCTTCACTTTATTCGATTATTCTATAATTGTTTTACTTGAAATTTTACGCACTTATTGTTTTTGATATATATTTTGTAGGCAATAGGGCCAGATATTATTTTTTTTCCGATGCTAACCATCGTTTGTTTTCGGATTCATACTAGATCCTTTACTAATTGCGGGTTTTTTTTATTTTGGTATGCTGTCTAACAAATAGTTATTTACCATTGAACTTTGTCATGAAGTTAGTTGATGTTGTAAAATTTAGAACGTATTACTATATACTACATTATTGATGGATGCGTTGATAAGTACATGTATGAAACATGAGGGACCATTATTGGTGAGCTAATATGCTCTCTTATATAAGAGACGATTTTAGTTCGTAAACTAACGTAAATAATGAGAGGGTGTGAGGCAGGAAGTTACGATGAAGATAGCATCAAAATAGTTAGAGGGATAATTTACTGCTAGAGAGGTTGTCTATGGTACTGTATTTAGATGAAGTGAAAGCTTTAGAGATAAAAGACAAACAAATTATTATACATGCTGTAGTAATTTTGGAGTTACCGGTGCTAATTAACACGGCTAAGTCCCACGAACGAACGCAAATTAACTCAAATCGCAATGATGCAGCAAACTGAATGCGACCAAGGCCCCAATGCCAGGCTTGTTTAGTGGCGGGGGAGCAGGCATACGTGTGAGCTTTCAAGTCCACTTGAATACACTTCACTGGCTCGCGATCCCTCTTCCTGCATGCTCGAATTTGCAGTGGCCTCTTTTCTGATCTCTCTCTCTCTCTCTCTCCCTGGCCTAGCCCATCCATCCGTGCCGATCGAGTGAGCTGGCGCACGATCAATGACCTCCGACCCGATCCATCCTTTGTGGGGCAGTGTACTAGTAACATTACTGCGTAGGCCACAAATCGCGAAATATCTAGTTAATCATACGTCCCGGATGTTAGTCTGTAACTGTGCAACATGCATGCTTTGGCTGTGATGAGAATTTCCTCAGATCGCCTTGTGTGGAGAAACAGTGATGCGTACTTACTGAAGAAAACGCGTCTAGCAGACTGGTTCATGGATAAACCCAAGAGCATGAACTTAGTTTTGTTTACTACTTGCAGTTCTTATCTTCCTCAATTAAAAACGCCTCGACATTTTCGGTAGGAGTGCTAGTGTCACCTGCTCAGCTGTTATGAATGTTGGTCCCTCCCTCCGGTCTCGATCCCAGCCTCAATTCGGTTCTCGCAATGCATCATGCATGTGCCCTTCGTCCTCGGTTAAAATAATCAAAACCGGATAGGCTTTCTCCTCGCAAGGGGCCAGCTTTACAGGTAGTCCCTGTCCAAGGGTGGCCAACCTGCTTGTTCAGTGGCTCCGCTCACAGAACACATCCAGCTTAGGGCTAAAAGCAACTCCCTAATTTCCAAACCTGGTACGTACATCGATCCCGTGTTACAAAACAAATGAAAGAATGCGACATGCGTACTACATTTACATCATCCATATGTTCCAAAACATTATTCGCCATCTCTAGCTGACGCGCTCACTTGGATCGATCTCAGACTTTAGCTCAGACGACGACGGACATGCGTGGTCGTTACTTGCTGGATCGAGACCTCAACGGAGCTTGCACTCGGCGGGCACGCCCTGCGGGAACCGCTTGGTGTCACTGCAGTAGTTGTAGATCATGAACTTCCTCTGCACCCACCGCATGCGGCGGTAGCTCGTGTCGCTGAGCTGCTGGTTCCACCAGCTGCCGCGGCTCCTCCCGCCGGTCGTCGAGGCGGCCTCCATGGTGCCGACGGGGCACCGCTGCGCACCGGCCGACCACACGCAGGCGTCGGCGTTGAAGTTGCGGAAGGATGCGACGAAGGGCGCCTGGCTCCAGTCCGCCTTCACCCGCCCGCCCTGCGTGGCCCAGTCGTCCGCGTTCCAGAGGCTCGCGTACAGCCGCATCGGCTGGCTCTTGGGGAACGCCACGCCGCGGGCCTCCAAGTTCTTGAAGTCTCTGATCGGGGTGCCGTCCACCGCAAATCTGCACGCATGTATCGACAGTGTCAGATCATGTGCGTGCGGCGGTGCATAAAGAAGCGAGGTGATCGATGCTTTGCCACACTCACATGACGTGCTGCGGGTTCCAGATGATGGAGTAGGTGTGGAGGGCCTTGGTGGGGTCGAACCACAGGCGGAACTGCTGCTCCCGCTGCCCCTGCCCCTGCGTGAACACGTTGGTGTGCAACGTGTACGGCTCGCCGGTCACGTTGCCCAGGAACTCCAAGTCGATCTCGTCGTGCGTCGAACCCTGCGACGACAGCTGCACAAAAAACCACAGCCATCAGCTTCGCTACTCTCAGCTTTCAGTACATGTTAATTTCGTACCGAGCGTGGAAGAGCTAATAGATGCACTGAGATGTATGGAAGCTTACGTAGAAGGTGGTGACGGTGCCGGCGGAGTTGCCCGGGACGAGCTTGATCTGCATGTCGATCTTGCCGAAGAGGTACTCGTTCTTGGACTGGAACCCTGAGCCGGAGCTCCTGTCCAGCGTGAGGTCGAGCCCACGGCCGCCGTCCACGATCTTGCCTCGGCCCTGCCCCCACGACATCTCGGCGTCCTGGTAGAAGTTGCCACCCTGCGCGATGGCCACCAAGCAGGCCATCGCCACAATGGCAAGCGCAGCCGTCCTCATCGCGCAAACCCAAGAAGCCAAACGAAGCAGTCGCTCTGATCTAATCCACAAGACCTTTCTTACCAGCAGGCGTAGCGTGGTGAGCTAGATCGCTGTGGATCGGAATGGCGATGCACTGACCATTAGGGTGGTGGTATTTATACGGGAGGCCCGGCTGGTTCCTTAGGTGGTGAGGAGTAAATGCGTCGCGGCTGGAGGCACCCTGGCTGGGGCCGGACGCGGCGGCATCCGCGAAAGGGGTAAGTGATGCCGCCGGGCGGATGGATGGGTGGAGTAGTGTGCGGCTTTTGTGGCGCTTGGCTTTGCTCGCCACGCACTGGATTCGCTTGGCTTTACAGTGAAGCTCCTGCTAGCTCGGCCGTGGCACATGCGCGCGCAGCTCTGGGATTCGGGGAAGGTTCGTCCGGTTTGCCCATGCGCGAAGGAACGGGGCGGCCTCTCCGTCTAGGGCATCCCAGTACGTACGTGCAAGTGTGGTTAATTACTGCCAGAAATCGGTCTAAAGGACGGTAGCTGGTGAGGTTTCATCAGCCTGGTGACAGTGCATTAGATGCTCTAGTTAAACTGGGTCGAGTCGGGAGAGCAAGGACGGCCGTAAGATCCATTAAGCTGGGTTCTTGAGTGATCGGACAAGCTGTCGTTCCGTACGGGTACGTTGATTTGGACGCCTCTAGACAAATGAACAGGCCCACCACCGTTGGACTTGTCTAGTGGCCTAATGGACGCCTGTTGTTGCGGTGATTTCTTAAACAAATGAGTAACGCCACCTTGTTTCACTTAACCCTAAGCCACAACATCAGAAATTCAGAATAGCTAGGTGTAAATTAAGCCCCCGTTAGGCTGTGATCGTTCTGGCTTATTTTTCACTATTCATAAATTCGTTTTTTTCTGAACTTTTGGCTTTTTTTGAGCTTTTTTGCCCGTTCTTTTTTTCCCGTATTCGTTTGCGTTGTATGTGATGGGCTAACATATTTTTTAATTTTTTTAAATTTAATTATGTTAAATAAGCATCTGTCATCTACAGTATTTTTTCAACCAGTTACAGTGCTTTTCAGCCATAAACCACCAAAAATAAACCAAAATGATCACCACCTAGTGAGCAGTCCATATACCTGCGTGCATGACGCACCAGCTAGCTAGTCAGACGACGTGCCTCGATGAACCCACGACATTATTATTCGTTCCCTCAGCCCCCATTTATCTGTTCCAGATTTTCAGATAGATCATCTCTGTAGCTGGCCATGGATCAGCACACCGCGAACTGCATCCAATAAATCCAAATAAATACTCCACAGTGGCAGCACGGGAGGACACGTCGGCATCAAAAGCAGGGGGGGAACGGCCTCGCAGGAGCCAGCTGGGCTACTCAGTGCATGCACCGCTGCGCTCCAATCCTGTACCAGTACAGCCTTCAAATCCGCCCATGCGGTGCCTCTGCTTCAATCAAACAAAATAAAAAAATAAAGAGATCATCATATCCTTGCGAAGAACAGCTGTCGCCTTTGTCGAGGAGCAGTGGTGCCAGCCAGACCGACGTCCGGACTATGAGGTCTAGGAGAGGGCAGCTGGGGAACTAGGGAGCCCTCGAGGATGAAAGAGGAAACAAAACTTCGACAAGGAGAAAAGGCATATATCACAGAGAAGAGAATATTTAATTTTTTCTATTTTTTTCTTATTTCTATTCTTCTTCTTTTCTTACAAAAACTAGTACATATCTTCTCAATATATAGGCTAATAATCTCCTACTTGTATATATATTCGGACTTCAAGTTAAACATAACTTCAACTTAGGTTACACGTGAGGACGGACTCTAATACGTCTTGGACTCAAAGTCAAAATTATTTCTAACAATTTCTCCCTTAATCTTGACTTGACATACTCTAGTTTTAGTCTCAATGCATTATGAACTACTAGTCACATCTCCGTATAAAACGTTCTATATGCAAGCTACATATAGAGACTCAACTTAACTGGTACGGATCTATCCAGATGCAAAGATTCTAAAACATTAAGCTAGTCGGACTCAACTACGACCTACTAAACTCATACTTGATATAGAACAGTGACGCATCTTCTCAACGTTCCGATCTCAACTCTGTTTCCTTGAGTTTGGACGACGAAACATTTTCTCAACGTCTTTGACTCAACTCATCGTCAGAATTTCATCGTCACTGCTTTACCGAGAAACGCTTTCGTCATCTTGATTGCTGTACGCGACCGGCATTGGAATGCATGATTGCTGTACGCGCCCGGGGGGCAAGCCGCAACGCACAACAATTACCATGTCCTCCGACAAACGCGCCCATTCACGGGGTCGAGTTCGTCCGTGCAGGTGCGTACGCCTCGACTCGGATTAGAAAGCAAGAAATGAGAAAATGCAAATTGATTAGCACTACACTACTGCTGCTCTTCTTCGAACTGACAGCGCGCGAGAGGAGAGATGCTAAATACTAAACAACATAAACTCAACTTTGCTAACTAAACAACATAAACTCAACTTTGCCAACTGCTTTGGCTAAGGTCCAAACAGTAGAAAAGAGAACTAGAAGAGTGAGTATGAGAAAATAAGCTATATCCTCTCTTGTTATGCGGTCCCGAATCTGGTCTCACGCGTATATGGAGTTCAGTGCGAGGGTGAAGAACCAGGAGAGTGATATCCCTTGAAGGGCCAGCGGCAGTCCCTTCGCCTTTGTGGAGTCATCTCCTTCGGTCGCCTCGATGGCCGTTTTATAGACCCGTACGTGCTCCCGCTGGTCCGTACACCCTTGAATGGTTCGACTGTGGGCACCTTGAAATCCTCTGGCCACGCAGCCTACTGCATACCGGCGGATGGAGGAGACTCCGGATCCACGCGTCGGAGCGTACTGTGAGCGGGAGTAGGAGCTTCACGGTTGTCGGCCCTGTCGACCATGACCTTCGTCGTTGTTGCTGTGAGTGTTTGTTGACTCTGAGCCTCTTGCATCTCCCGCATGGCACTTCGGAGGTCCACCACCTCGCGTTGCAGCACTCCGAGAGTCACCACTAGCATGTCCTTCGCCGTTCGTGCGGCGGGGCCTGTTGGCGCAGAGGCGCTTGGCACAAGATTGTTGGCGAAAACGGCTTGGACGCCTGAGTCAGTAGGTGTGGCGATTGACGACGAGGTCGACATGAGCACCCAGGTCGGCGTATATGCCATGCCCGTGCTGGCGTTATTGTCGATGGCCGTGGCGTGGGCGCCACTGTCATGGCACTGGCGTCGTGGTGGACGATCGTGGCGTAGGCGTCGTGGTTGACAGCTGTGCCGTCGCGATCGACGGTTGTGTCAGCGCTAGCATTGGAGCCGCCCTCCCGTGTCGGTGTGAACCGCTCGTCGGCTGTGGCGCTGACGTGTCGCTGCCATGGGGCCGGCGGGCCTTCGCACACTGGCCATAGCAGTCGCTGCCACCATACTCCTTTTTCGTTTGGTCGCTGATGTTGCTTTCTTCAATGTCATTGCTTTTCTTCTGCTCACAGCTTGCTTGTCGTCCCCCACGGACGACTCTAACTGTTATGGCTACGAGCCAAATAGTAGAAGAGGGGACTAGTAGAATGAGTGTAAGAAAATGACCTATGCCTTTCCTTGTTGATCCAAATATATATATATATGTATATATATATATATATATATATATATATATATATATATATATATATATATATATATATATATATATATATATGTATATATATATATATATATATATATATATATATATATATATATATATATATATATATATATATGTGTATATGTATATATATATATATATATATATATATATATATATATATATATATATATATATATATATATATATATATATATATATATATATATATATATATATATATATATATATATATATATATATATATATATATATATATATATATATATATATATATATATATATATATATATATATATATATATATATATGTGTGTGTGTGTGTGTGTGTTCCAAAGATACATATATTTTTATGTCTTATTAAGATCTCTTAGCTCAGCAAACCGAATGGATACCGTGGGCCATCCCAAAACACCAACGACGACAGAAAGTCAGATACTGCTTGGCCATACACAGCACCCCTCGGATTCATTAGCCGTGGAGCTGGCATGCCCATATGCTTTCGTCGTCGTGGCTTCCTTCCGCTCTGGTATTTCGTTTGAGATATATTTCTCGAAACAAAAGATATTTCATTTCGATGAATCGAGTAGAAGAATCTTAAATTTGTCGACATATATATCCCTCTCTAGTCTTTAAGTCCATGGGATCTTAAAAAACAGCCCATGGGTTGGTCAAGCAACGTGATATGGCATGGACCTAAGTGACACCACTAGGTAACTTTGGAGACCAAAATGGCATGCGAAGATATTTTCAGTCGCTTAAGTGACTGATGGACTGAAACAACATACTATGCATGTTCAAGGACATAATATCAAATGCAATTTTCTCATTGCTTTAACATCTCCTTAACTAGGTACCTTATATTCTTGCGTACGTAACACAAAACATAAGTGCGTGCTCCATCCATTTTAAAATATAAGGCATACTTTTTCCAATTCTATTTCAAAGTATTAAGGCGTACATGTGACTTTAATAACATTTTTTCTCTCTTTTACCCTCATTTATCTTTCCCCCTCTTCAACGTTTATCAGTAAACACTAGATACTTCATGATCATTTTCCCATCATTCTCTTGGTTTTACAGCCTTTTAATCTTCGTATGTGACCAAAATAACTCTTATAAAAAGGGAGTACCGTACCAGTACTACTACTCCATACGCCGTACATTTTGGCCTTCTCAGTAGCTGCTTCGACCGGTCCTACGTTGTAATGGCAGTTGATTAATGCGATTAAATGGATATTGACGCTCCCAAGCACGGGAGTTCGGTGAGTACTTAAAGGCTACATTAATTTATCGAATTGAATGTATGAACACGTACGTCTAGTAGGCTTCGTTCTTTCACCATTCCCGGACGATGGATCACTAGCTTGATGCTGGTTGATCCGCCCTGGCTGGAGTACTAGACTACTCACTGTACAAGAGAGTGAAAAGGAATACTATTCGAATCATATTTCTAGTTGTTGCCGTGTATAAAGGAAGACGTGAGTCCGTTGCCTTGCATTGCTTGATTCCGTTGCCGTGTATATTCTATGCACGTAGCCGTATATTGCTACAGTTCCATGCACACATACGTATACATGTGCAGTCCCATACACGTATACGGCTAACACTCTCTACTCAGTTTGGTTTGTGTCAACATCCTATAAGCTGAACGAACTGAAAACAAGCCATTCCTTTCATGGTGCCATGCCCAACAATCCTCCTACCTTCTTAAGCTCAAAGGAATTCTTCTAATTACCTCACTACCCATCTCATATAAATATTTCTGCAGTCTATCTTATCTCCAGGACATCGTTGTTTCATCTATGAGCCCACTAACTCGAGTCAGTGGATTAGGCACTTTAGCTCCCACTGGCCGGAGCAATCCTATTCTAGGTAACCAATTATGTCCCCAGATGCCCGTGCTTCTCCTATCTCCTATTCTCTTCATCAATCCCTGATTAAGAATTTCCACTATGTCAATGTTCTAGTCGTTGATCTTACGAATAATATAAGAAAGGAGATTGGATTCATTGAAAGTATTTTGCAAGAGAAAGGGAATGATCTTTATTGTATGAGCTAATTACAAAAGGGATTACAAAAGAGACTTAATTATTCCTAATCTATAATCTCCCACTACTCGGAAGATCCTTAGTTGCCTTTTTGTTCTCTGAATTCTTGTTCGGATCTAGGATTGTCTTTTTATCTTCTCTTGTCAACCTTTAAATACTATTAAAAGGGCGCCACTTATCCGTCTGAGAAGACGTCTTATGGAATCAACGCGTCTGATCGGAGGGGTGGTTGTTGTCAAAGAGAGATATTTGATGATAACTGATCTTCGGTTGTTGTCAGTGGGATATGATCATGTGAACAATGGCATGGCGATTGTTGTTAGGGATACATGGCCGAAACGTCGTGCTGTTTGGGATAGATCCTTAGTATGGGAGGAGTTCCCTGGAAGCGGGCCTTCATACCCCCTGGGAAATACACAGCTTTCAGCAGTCGGGCGCAAAGAGAAGATGGGTTGATCAATGATCTCCAAGCCTGCCTTGCCAAAAGCGTCAGATGAAAAGGTTAGATGTCAAAAAAACACAGGCCATCCCGAACTTGTGAATCAACGAATTCAAGCGCTCACATAAACCTCTAGGCAATCGGAAACATCCTATAAAATAACCTCCTGTTCCTGAAATCCCACAAAAACACCCGTGCCTGTAGATGTATCTGTGGTTCAGTAGCTGGGCCAAGGGACGGGACCGAGAACCGCAGCGCTGAGGTGGTTCAAGTGGGCTGCGCAGCCCACTTGAGTGGTCAGCCTCGTCGCGCACGTGGCGGAGTCTTTGGGCCCGGTGATAGGACAGATGGGCTAGCGTCCGAGCGTCCTTTCTTTACGGGAAACGCCCCTACCATTATTTTATTTCTGCCTCTCCCTCCCTTACTTAAAAGCCATGCAGATGAAACCAAGCGGGCCTTAATTACTGCTTGCGAAGCTCCTGCGTGCTTCTAATGTCAGCACAATCGTGTTCTTTTCGCTGTAACGGATGGTTTATAGCTGTAATCAATTGATTTTATTTTTAAAATAAATATTTATGTGAAAAATTTAATGTCGATAAACCGTTTTAAAAAGACTGACCGGATAAACCGTTTCGAAAAAGTGATAAAAAATTATTCTATTTATTCTATTATTCCAAAATTTTCTACCGTCTAAACCAGAAATCCATGTGAGTAAAAGATGTATAAGAGGTATCGTCTAAAGAAAGGGTTATAAGAGGTAGCCGCTAGGATTTCGATGGGTGTGTTTCGGGATGTCTCCCTCAGCCCTTGCATCTGTCCTTATATAGCCTCCAATCGGATCCTTATCCGATACAAGTAGATATCGTATCCCACTCGAAGACTATCATCTGAACCCTTATCATTCCAGTCCATTAAATGTGTGACCCTATAGATTCATGTATATTTGGTCATCAGTCGAAAATCCCTTTCCGGTTTATAAGTCGGTAGCAGTCCCGAGCACACATAAATATCATATCGGATGAAGCTATATACTGCTTATATACTGATCCCTTTGCCTTATGATACCAGATCGAACTCAAGGCAAGACGCGTCCCATCTTATGATAGCTCGATCCTTCAGTTGAACCTGTAGTGGATTACTCATTTGTGATTAACTCATCAACCATATTCGGTATGGCCATGCACTTCCTTAATCTAACCACATCGAGGGGCTCAGAAATATCTCTCCTGTTATATGGGAGGGAAAAATTCCATCTTGATCGCTCATATTCATTCGTATGTTTTATAGTAAACCCAAAAGCTACCTTTATGACCACCCAGTCATGGAGTAGTGTTTCATAACCCTTAAGTAAACTATTACACATGCAACAAATGATGACGATCTCAGATATAAGGATCCTGCATACACTATGTCAGAGACCAACTGATGACACTTAAGAATATAACATTCCCGCAGTGTCTCATGGTGGGTCAATCCAACATCGTGTTCTCTGACATGTATCCACATTATTGATTTGATATCCTATATCCGTAATTCGTGAAATATGATCATTAATCAGTACATGTTCTGATCTATAAATCATAATTGTCCCACATAATGATATAAGATCAGGAATAATTTAAATAACATCAAAATATGAATAAAAAGTTCCACAAATAACTCACATACTTGTTGATTAATCCTAAAGACATTTATTCAAGGGACAAAATAACATATTATTCAAAAGATCACAAACATAGAAGTGATATAATCATCTCCATGATTGCCTCTAGGGCATATCACTAACAATTTCCCACTTGCGTTAGAGTCAATCATGCAAGTATCTAATACCCATAACTCTTGTGTGTGCCTTGTGCTTTGGCTGCGGAAGAGGCTTTGTCAATGGATCAGTAATATGTAAATCCATGTGCACTTTGCATATCTTAACATCACCTCTACCTTTATGACTACCCAGTCACAGAGTAGTGTTTGGTAACTCCTAAGTAAACTATTACACATGTATGAAACAATGACAATCTCTGATCTAAGGATCCTACATACACTATGTATGAGACCAACTGATAACACTTAATAATATAACAATTACTGAAGTGTCTCATGGTGGGGTCAATCTAACATCATGTTCTCGAACATGTGTCCACATTATTGATTTGATATCTCATATTCATGATCCGTGGAACATGATCATCAATCAATACGTGTACTGATCTGTAAATCATAATTGTATCACATAATGATGTAAGATCAGGGATAATTTAGAATAATATCAAAACGTGAATAAAGAGTTAAACGAACAAGTCATATATTTATTGATCAATACAAAAGACATTTATTTAAGGGACAAAATAACAAATTATTCAAAAGAGCATAAATATAAAAGTAATACAATCATCTCTATGATTGTCTCTAGGGCATATCACTAACACCTTTGTTGCCGACGTCCATATCTCCCTGGCCACCTTTCCTCCCACCACCCCATCTCCCTGGCCCCCTATCTTCCTACCCCTACCAGCCTAGGCGCCTGCCGCCTCTGCTCCCTCTCCCCGACGCGCTCCAGCTCCTCGCTGGTCGTCGTGTCTCCTGTGTTACCGAGTTGAGCTTGAGCCTCGTTTGAGCCTAAGTTCGAACCCAGTTCAAAGCTCGACCGCCAACTCAGGTTTGCTCGAGCTCAGCTCGAACCTGTATCGAGCTCTTGCTGAGCCTGGCCTGGCTCACTCGAGCTCGGCTTGTTTACAACATATTGTGATGTGATCATGTGATGATGAAACTACAATTTCAGACAAGAAACCACTTGGACAATCCTCGGTTTTTAAATGTGTGCAAAGAAATTGGATAATCCTTCAATCAATACAAAATACATTTATTTAAGAGATAAAATAACATATTATTTAAAACATGAATAAAGAGCCCCACGAAGAAATCACACACTTGTTGATCTATACGAAAAATATTTATTCAAAGGATAAAATATCTTATTATTTAAAAGATTATAGATATAGAAGTGATACAATTATTTTTCTGAATAGATCTAGGATATATCACTAACAGAAGCATGGTGCTGTAAAATGGTAGGCTGTTACTACTAATGCGCATAAGTAACCAAGTCACAGTTGCGCAAATCGTTGCGCTGCTCGCTACTGCTCAACATGTAACCTCATATTTCTCCCCTCGTTTCGATCAACTCTTTGTCCTTGCCGCAATAAAACCAGCGCTTGAGCCGGCACCCCACGGAGGATGAGGATCGACGAAGGCACAAAGCGACAGCGGCGCGTACGATCGAGCTGCAGAGCAGGGGCACGTGTACGTATGAGCTGTAGAGCGCGCGAGCGAGCCCCACGATCCTGAAAGATGCGAGCTGCAAGCGTAGGATCATGCATGGAGGTGTGAATCATCCTGGCCGTCGATAGGTCCCATACGCTGCGTGATCGTGACCGGGTTGCCATGGTGGGCTATCACTGGAGTGTACTTGCACAGTGCCATCGCGTCCAGATCCATAGGGATGCAACGTGAGCCATGTCCCCAGCGGTAGCAGAGCACTCGATCCGTACTGTTTTTTTTTATCCCAAGGGGAGAAGAGCGCGTGCGTGACGTGAGTACGTCGTTGAAAGATCGATCGAGAAAGTATACCAAGTATTGATAGAACTCTCAAGTAATGGACATACGTATTCGACGAACGGAATAGGTAACTTGCGCCGTAAAATTCGCGCGGTGACCTCTCTGGAAACGTAAAGTACTGGTTCCTGATTGCCGCACGGGCCGACCCCAAAAATTAAAATTTTCGGGAGCAAACAAACACTCAAAATTTCTTAGATCGACTGGAACTCACGCGTATTCTCTCCTCACCTTCTCTTTTCTTCTCGTAATATTTTATTGTTAAAAAATAACTAAGATAACGCTACTTAAAATACCTTAAGGGTATATACAATATTTTATCTTTTAAGATTATCTTTAACACTTTCATCTCATATAAAGGCAGTACTAGAGAAAATATCTCCAATAGTAAATTATTTCTCTAACTATTTTATCATAATTTATCGTCCCACACTCTCTCGCTATTTACGTTGGTTTATAGGTTCAACTCGTCTCTTGTATAAAAAAAAAGAGCACATTAGTTTTTCTCACCGTCTCTTTTCTTCACACATGATTTTATTTATTTAATATAACTAATAGATATATAAGGTTTTAATACAGCTAATAGACATCTAAGTTGACGTTACCGGAGATGCCTAAACCATACAGGATACAGCAAAACGCACTCTTTCCGTGCTGATCGTGTCGCGTCCACCTACCAACACCTGCGGAAGGACACGTACTCACTGGCATGCGGGGCCCACGACAGCCGCGTCAGCGACCGAAGCGCTCGTCGGCTCGCGTGCGCGTTTACGCGCTCTTCTTTTTTCATGGATTTCCTTGCACGGGCATTCATTCCCTCGCTGCGCGCGCACGGCCTCCGATCTCAGCACAGATTAGAATAGGCTCCGTCGTTTTACCATATTACCCCCGATCCATCTGCATTTAAATATCCCGTTGGCTTTTTGTGTTTTTTTTCTTTTTATTTGTATTGTCTATGATAGGTTAATCTATTTTTAAATTTAATTACATTAAATAAATTATTATTAGTTATAGTATAAAATAATCTATATGCTGTGTTATTTCCGCGAAACTGAGCGGCCCTTAGCAGGCTCTTAAATGGCTGCCAAAACAGCCATTCTTATGCCAATTACTCGCTCGAAACAGGGTTGTGCTCTCCAGTCATGTCCAGCCCATGCTGATCCCCGTTCTTTTTTCTTTCCGGGTAAAAAAACTCCTATACATAAGCATACTCCATTCATCTGCTGAAATATGGCCGCACCTTGCCGCAACTAAACTGTCAGAGCCGGTAGTGTAGCGCCACTCTCGCGCCCGCTCCGCGACAAGCCGCACGTGGTTTCGTTTCGCTACCCTCACCGGCGGAGCAGCGCACCCGCGTGGGGCCCGCCCGTCTCCGGCCCCCACGGCGCCCCGCCGGAAGATCCGGTCACCGCCCCACTGTTTAGCCTGCACGACGCTACGCTCTAGTTTCCACCGCTATTATTACCCCTACCGCTTGTTTGTAAATCACACTTGTGAGGGTCGTAGTAGTGCGGTGGTTCTCTCTCGCCGTCTTATCGCAGCTGCGAGGTTAGTTTTGCCGCGCGAGCGAGGGTGCCAATGGAGCCGTCGCGGCGGCTCCTGCTCTCCGACTACGACGGCGCGATCGTGTCGCCGCTGCCGTCGCCGCCTCCGTCGGCCACGCCCTTCAGGCCGGGCGTGGCTGTGGTCGTGGGCATACTGACGAGCGTGTTCTCCATCACGTTCCTTCTGCTACTCTACGCGAAGCACTGCAAGCGGAACGCCGCGGAGTCGTCGGGGCCGTACGGGAGCGGCGGGTTCGGGTCTTCCGGTGGGGCGGCAGGGGACCGGAGGAACTCCGGCGTCGACCGCGCAGTGGTGGAGTCTCTCCCGGTGTTCCGCTTTGGCGCCCTGCGAGGGCAGAAGGCGGGGCTTGAGTGTGCTGTATGCCTCGGCCGGTTCGAGCCGACGGAGGCGTTGCGGCTGCTGCCGAAATGCCGCCATGGGTTCCACGTCGAGTGCGTCGATACGTGGCTGGACGCGCACTCCACGTGTCCGCTATGCCGCTCCCGCGTCGACCCGGAGGACGTACTGCTCCTGCCAGAGCCGCCGAAGCCGTCCACCACGGGGCCGCCTGACCCGCCGGAGCAGAAGGCGGCTGCTGCCGCTCAAACCAAGGACAAGGAGGCGGCTTTGGCTCCTGCTCCTGCTCCCTCCCCAACCGGGAGAAGGATCTCCGGCCGGCACTCGACGGGGTCAGTCAGAGTGCCGGGGCGGATGGGCCCTGCTTCGCGGCGGTCGGCCGATCTGGCGGGAGGTGGCCATGGCGCAGCAGTGGTGGGCTGTTTCGACGTCGCCAAGGTTCGGAAGGACCGGGTGCTGATGGTGGAACCGGCGGCCGCGGTGGCCGAGCCTGACCCGGAGGCGTTCGACCGGCGGTTCGGGCACCGTATCCTGGTGAGCACCGTCGGTGGCTGCGAGGGCGAGACCGCTCCGGCGGCGCAGCAGCGGTGGAGCGACCTGCGGTCTTCCGATCTGATGTTCGTGCGGTCGGAGATGCTGGTCACGGAGGCCGGGCGGTACTCCTGCTCCGCTGCCGTCAACTCCGGCAGCGGCAGGTGCGTAATTAGCGGTCGCAGCCTGTCGGAGCTCGCCGGCGTGAGCCGCCTGCCTCCCATCCGCGCCGGCGCTTGCGAGGGCGAGCCGCGAGCCGGGGCGCGTCGGTGGCCGGGCTCGAGCTGGTGGGTCCGGGGCCCGCCCGGCCGTAACGGCCCTAGCACTTAGGCGGCTGTCGCGCGGGGCCCACATTGCAGCCCGGAAAGGTTTCCTCCATCTCGCTGGCGAGACTACCCCCCATATGCCACGTAATTACGGCACCCTTGCGTGGAGTTGGTGGCCCACGTGATGGGTAACACGGTAATTATGGCCCTCCCTCCCTCTGTCTCTCTCCCGGGGCCATGCCATGCCCGCCTCGGGAGGGAGGGAGAAGGCATGTTGCTTTTGCGGGAATCTCGAGGCCCGCAATACGGGCGCCCGGGATTGGTTGCAGCTCGGCCGCATATGGCGCCGCGGAGCCCGAGGCGTGCGCGGTGGATCTTCTGCGGGCTGGAATTCGGATTCCGTCGTGCGTTGCCGTGTGTCCTCGCGGTTGCGCAGGCGAGGTCTCGGCGGCACGCGTCGGCCAGGTCGGGGGCTAGCGAACCATACAAAAGCTGTCCGTACGCGTGTAATTCTTCGTCTGTATGAGAAAGTGCCGCCACTTTTTGCTATGTGCTGCTGCATGCGTGCCTTTCCCTGGCGATGGTTCTGCTTGGTTGGACTGAAAAATTGTAGGTTATAGTTGAAATTGTATTGTAGTGATTGAAATTTTACTGTCGTTGAAGGTGATTTATTTGACGTAATTATATTAAAAAAATAAAAATAGAAAAAAATATACTAACTGATCACAGACAACATAAACTAATACGAGAAAAAAGAATTGGTAAAAAAGTTTTAAAAAAGCTAAAAGTTCAAAAAAAAATAAAATTTATAAATAGTAAAAAATAAGTTAAAAGCTGAAGCCGAAACATATGGGGAGCTGGGTGTGCCCTCACGCATCTCGCTTCGTTTCTTCTCGCGTCGCGTTGCTTATCTTTCGTTTGATTTTGATCTCTAGTGGGTAAGTAGTACCGCATGAGGAGAGCGATCAGCTGCCGCACATTTGCCTGGTACTTGCCCGTCATGTTGCGGCATTGAAAGCAACACCGTCGTGGCCTCGCGCTCTCCTGGCCCGTACCATTGTCCCCTACCGCAACCCGACCCAACGGCAAGGTTACTACGTACACGTCCCTTTCTGTTCCGTTGTTCTGATTTACGGGATGTTTGTATTGGTTTTTTTACCGTGGTTTATATTTTTTAGTTAAAAATAAATAATACCGATTAAAAGAAATAATTTTTAGAATGAGCGGGAAAAAGATACAAGTGAGAGAAGTAAAAAAGCTAGGTGTTCATATTAGCTTTTATCTTTTTTAAGTATGAGTCGCCTATCACTTTTATTCACTGATTCACTCCACAGTAGAACAAGACATGCCGTCGTATAATGCTGGTGCCGCATTGGAGCGCTGCGTCGTCCTACTCTTCTTCGTCTGCTCTCGCCATGGGCCCTGACATGCTGCAATTCCGTCGTTGGCTGAACGCAGCTCTGCGGCCGTCGTACTTGGTAGTTTTCCCTTCCGTTTTTGTGTGAGTTTCTCGGGCGTACAGGCAGCTGTGAGCCTGCGATGAAGGAACGTGCGTGGCAGTCGCCGGGGCACCTTCCCATTTGGCTCTACCAGACGGTGCTGGCCGGAAGTGACTCACGAGCCCGTGCACGCGAACGCGAGTGTTATGATGCGGCGGCGATCAGCGAAGCTGCCATCCACGTCCGTGAGCTCGTTGCGAGCTTGTAGGTGAAACGGTACAGTAGTAGTGGTGCTATCGTAGTAGCACTAGTTATTCTCGGAAAAAAAGAAAAGTTTTGTTACGGAAACTTTGTCATGATTCCGGCACAGTTCATCTCGTCCTGACAAGCTTCCTGCTTCAACAGGCTTCTTCGACTTCTACCTTTACATTTTTAGAAGCTAGAAATCATTTAGAATACGTTAGGTTTTAATTTTTGTTTTTAATTTTTTTCTTATTTTTTTTCATTATATTATCTATAAAGATATAACAATATTTTTATTTTATTTTACTTTTTAAATAAATGACTCTAAAAAATAATAAATACCACTGTACAGTTTTAACTAAAAGTAAACCGCCACAGACTTTTTTGAGCTTCAGATTCTGGCT
Source organism: Bonia amplexicaulis (assembly GCA_036346245.1). Classification (NCBI taxonomy): domain Eukaryota; kingdom Viridiplantae; phylum Streptophyta; class Magnoliopsida; order Poales; family Poaceae; genus Bonia; species Bonia amplexicaulis. Next base: position 23,787,589 of record CM070752.1, on the reverse strand, counting down.
TATTTTTCGCTATTTATAAATTTCGTCTTTTTTGAACTTTTGGTTTTTTAGCTTTTTTGCTGGTTTTTTTTCTGTATTCGTTTACATTATCCGTGATGAGCTAGCATATTTTTTATTTTTAATTTTTTTAAAAATTTGATTACACCAAATAAATCATCTTCAGCTACAGTAAAATTTTAACCGTTACAACACAATTTTAGTCATAAGTCACAGCTTTTCAGCCCAGCCAACCGGGGCAAAATGCCCTTACTGGTTCGATACGGTCTCAGAGCCAGAGGTTGGCTGCTAGCCTGCTACTGTGGATGTACTATTTGTATTTTTTTCCCTTAGGCAGGGGATTCTGGCCTCACTGGCTCAGAGGTGTTGTACAGCCGACATGGTTCTCGTGACAAACAATCAATTACTACTACTAGATGACTGTATGCTGTGTTCTTTTATGCCCCAAGTTCCTCCTTTTTTTAATTCAATTTACCAAATATTTGTATCAGCTTTCAGATCAGATTAGAGTTTGTAAGATACGACATGATCGTGTACAGTATTAAGAATAAAGAAGATGAATCTCATAGATAACTAAAATAATAACATTAAAATAACCATAACGAGAAAGAAAAAAATTTAGTAAATAAAAAGATTTAGTGAAGCCGACCGCTAATTCCTTAAACATAACCACAAAAAAAGACTTGAATATGAGTCAGCATACTTAACAATCTACACCTTGACTCTTATATGTTGAATTCATTGTGCTCCTCACCGCAATGTGCCCCCATCACACGAGCTTATGCATATCACCACAATATGTATATCATGTCCAGACTAACTCACCAAAATCCTCCAATTGAGAGCTTCTTTTATTTTGTAGTTTTATTAACCATACCTCCTAAGTCTAGAGCCTTCCATGCCATATGTTTGTACCGTGTGGTTGGTTCTACCACGTCTTTCACCTTCAACAGCTCGCACATTCGCGTTTGCGCCCACTAGATTTTGTAACTATCTTTGCAGTTACGCATATAACTATAAATGATATATGAGTGCCTATCGTTGACGACATAGTTTTCTCTCCTGGCCAGGATTTTTATCAGACCTCCTATTGGTTGCCATTCCTTTAAATGTACCTATCAATTAGTATTCTCCATTACTCTAGATACTTTTCATAATCGTTTGCTCTTTACAAATAACTCGTATAACTTCACCTCAAAGTGATACCTCATAATATTCGAGTTTAAGTGACCTCATAGATATTAGATTCTTCTTTTAGGTCAGAAATATACCGAATTCTCATCAATATGCAATGTGTTCCATCATACATTTCTAACGTAGTCGTTCCCACCTCATTAAATATATATTCCTTGCAATCCGCTAGGTGAACAGTTCTATACATTGGATATAGAGATCTTTCGTCAAATATCTTCCCCGCGGAACATATCTGAAAGCAATAACTTGAATCCAATATCTATCTATAAGAAATACCTCTTTATAACACACTTTTTAAAATTCTAAAAAGAGTAGGATACAATTAACCGTACTCGACATATTTTGCCACTGTTCAATTAAGACACTCCTCGTTGTTAATCTAGTTAATCTTTTACATAGGCAAAGCCAATATTTACATTTTGCGCCTGAAGTTTCGCACGAACAGGGCACCCTATTAATTCACCTGTGGATACCATATCATATCACGTCCTCTGTTCATTTCAACGACCGTCCATGGGCTACACAGGCACGCCTTTCTTCGTCAATCCGGCGATGTGATGGTTGAGAGTTCTTCTGATGGAGACTGGGAGGACCACCGACGACGATGTTCTGAAGTAGGCGTGCATGCAGCATGCTGAGGTTGCCCTACCCTGAAATTTGTGCACATCCATCTACTATTTGCATGATTGCTGATATTCTTGAGCTGATTAGTTCCACCCTTGAGCCATCGTGCGAGAGAGCTGTATCGTTACATCACCTTGCAGTGTTTAGAAAGACGCCAGCTCAACTAGCTAGGTAGCCATTACGGCATTGACCGTTCCATCGAACCTATCGATCTCGTTCAATAATTCCACGTTGGAATGTAGTGGAGTGATAGTATCGTGTATGGGTGGAAGCACTCGAGTTTTTAGTACCGTGGTTTACTACTATTTGTTATTTTATTTGTTCTTATTTAGTTAAAAATGGATCGGTCTCATATTTCAAGTATTTATTTCAGCATCGGCTGAGCCTTTAGTAAATTATATTTAAAGTTTATTTAGTCGTGATTTCTATTTTTGCTTTTATTTTTTTTTCATTTTTCAGTTTGGCGATGACGTTTCATAGTAGTATCTCACATCGGTATGTGGGGTGCTATATTTTTTTTGCTAGTGCAGTGAGTAGAACAAATAATTGAAGTTGCATGCTGCTGTGAGCTTTGTGCCTGCTCTGATTAATTGGAGAGAGAGAAGTTATGTGCCTTAATTAACTAGAGAAATATTAGAACAAGAGAAGGGTACCATGGTTATTTCACACCATGCCTTAATTCTTGTGTCCATATCTAAAAGGACCAACATTAAACAACAGAGGGAGTAGAACCAACTACATAAGTTAGCTGCTTAAGCCTTCATAATGTTACCATGCAAACAAAGCATAATGCGAACTACATCACCAATATTTACATACACAAATCTCAAATAAAAAATGATGTGTCTAGACATTATTCGGATGTTTTTTCCTAACTATCATCCAGATTTAGGACCGTTGTATTAGAGATCCAACGGCCTCTTTTTTTTGAGGGGGAGATTTTTTTGAAGGAGGGGAGGTTCTTTTTAGAGGGGAGGGGGATTTATGGCCGTTAGATCTCTAATCCAATGGTCATAAATCTAGATGATAGTTAGAAAGAAAATATCCGAATAATGTTTATCAACACCCAATGAAAAAACCATGTAGCTCAACCACCGGTGTCAAGAAAAAATAGCTACTTAATTTCTCCTCAAACAGCATCTAATCAACAAATGATCAAATCGGCAATAACATCTCCATTTGTTTCAGTGATCAAACCAACCAACGATCAACAGAACAAAGAAAACAACAAACCGGAGCATCAGATCACAAAACGCCACACAATTCAAACCACACATCAACCGCTGAAGCTTTCCCTCCAAATCAGCTCGACTTGCCCGGGCTGGTGTCCATGACGGTCTCGAACGCCCCCACCAGCGCCTTCACCTTGCTCTTCCTCTTCTCCAGCAGCTTGCTCTTGGCCTCCTCTATCACGTCGTTGCTCCGCGCCACCTCCTTCTTCTTGGGCTGCTCCTCGTCCGACCGCTTCTCCATCGCCGTCTTCACCTTGCTCCCCTTGAACGTTAACCCGGCCTCCTCCGGGATCGTCGCCATTGATGCCCCCTCCTTCTTGGCAGCTCCTTTCACCGGCGTCGTTGGTTCTGAAACACTCTGTAGCGTCTCGATCACTGCCTTGTCCTTGTTGATAGCTTCTTTCACCGGCGTTACGGGCTCCGAAACGCTCACTTGCGCCTCGGTCACCGTCTCTTCTTCCTTGAAAGCTTCTTTCGGCGGCGTTGTCGGCTCTGATGAGGCGCTCGATTCGACAGACATTTTTGCCTCCGCGGCGACTTCCTCTTGCTTCTCGGTAGCCGCAGGTTCTTCCTCTTGTTCTTCAGAGATCGCACTTGTTTCAGAGTTCTCCATGATCTCTTCGGGTTTCGGCTCCTCTTCGTGTTGCCTCTCCTCGGCCTTGGTCTCCTCGACGACCGTCTCTTCAACAGTACTGGCCGACGGTTCATCTTGCCCGTTCGGCGTTGCTGACTCCCTCGCTGCTTCTTCTACAACGGCGGCCGGCGGCAGTTCATCCTCTGCATTTTTCAGAGCTTCCGTTTCTGTATCTGCAACGACACCGGTTTGCGGCCTCTCCTCCGGCTCCGGCGTCTCCACCTTCACGGCTTCAGACTCCTCCAGTATGACCTTCTCCTCCTCGACGGCCTCATCCTTCTCTGCTTCTCCTCTCGGCTCTTCTCTGCTGACCTGCTCCTCTTGACCCCTCTCCTCCTCTGTCGTGATGCCAGTACCGACGACTGCTTCTGACGTCGCCTCCTGCTGTTCGTTTTGCTCAGCTTTGGGCTTCACAACAAGCTCTTCTGCTTGAACGGCGGGAGGTGATTCGGAAGGCGTTTGAGGCTGTTGTTGATGCTCCTCGACGGGTTGGACTCTCGTTGTCTCGGTCTTGGTGTTGGCGGAAGCACCGGCTCCCTCCTTGCCGGGCGCCGAGGTCTCCGGCCTGGCCACCTCCTTGCTCTTCTTACCGGGGGATTTTCTGCCTTTGATGGCATTGGACGCCCTCTGCATCAGCTGCTTTGGCGACACCGCGGACCATCGTGACGTAGTCGCCGCCGCCTTGGTCTTGTCCTTGGGTGTGATCGGCCGTGGGGCTCCCACCGGCTGCACTGGCGACTTGTCGGCGGACCGCTTCGGCGCGACGGCGGGGACCTTTGAGGAGGATGAGGAAGAGGAGCTGTGCAGGGACGAGCTCACGGTGGGGCGCAGGAAGGATGGCATCGGCTTATCGGACGCCGGGGAGGCGCTGACGGAAGTGCGGGCGGGTTGGCGGGAGGAGTCCGAGCTGCGCGGGCTCGACGGGGGTCTGCCGCTCGTGCTTCTTGGTCGTGTGCCGTCTCGCGACCGCGGTGGCGGCCGTGTGGCCATGGGCGGCTTCTGCTGCGAAATAAAGCAAAGAGAATGTCAAATCATTGACTGTTCAGGTCAGGAGCTTACATGGCGTGTGAGTGCAAGGCAGAATGAGCCATGTTTGTGGAATTTTTTTTACATATAATTTTGTTTGGAAGCTCTGTGGTTGACCTTGAGATGCTGTTTGGCAACATGCTTACCACTGATTTATGTCCCTAGACACGCAGAATGTTAAAAATTGATTTTTTTTTGTTTCCTTTCTTTTTGTTAATTCCCATTTTTTTCTGTCTTCTGATTTGTTAATTGGATCATATTGCAGAAGTTTGTAATCATTTGACCCAAGAAAACACTCCTTGCATGTTATTTATTTTTGACACTGCTCCTTGCATGTTTGTGGAGCCATTGCCGCCTTTCTTTTTATCTTTTTTTTTAACTATCCTGATTTCTTGATCATTTGTGCTGCAATATTTTCTTCAATTGCCGAAACATTTCCATTCAAATTATGGGGGTTTCGGCAGAGGTGAAGATACGTGAGTTATTCCCACCTCTACGAACCCAAAACAAATCCCGATCTATTTTGGGGGCTCGGGTGAACGAAGACCGAACTGGACGGCCATCTTTTTCTTCACCACCGTCGGCCATCCACATCACCAGTTGACCACCTCGGCTGCCGGCGACTACTACGTCCCCTTCACCAACCGCACATCTACATCCGCATCATGGCTTCTTCATCAGGCTCTGGTATGCACTCAGATTTCCGCATTCATGTTTCCTAGGTGTTCATGTGTTTGAGTCTAGGGTTTTCGGATTAGCTAACACACTCCGTTTAAACTACTTGTACAACAGGCTGGTAAGGGTCCGGCTATTCTCTAATCTAATTTGATTGACTATTGTACTTGTGATCCAAAAAATGGAACTTCCTTTGCAGTAAGACAAATTTAGATACTCTTGGCCTCTTGGGGTTCATAAAACGAAAACAAAAAACATTAGTTCTTATTTTTGCAAAGGTGCTATGATCTTTTTTATTACAGATATGCATGAGAGAACTACATATTGATTCTACTGGGAAATCTTTCTATCAGAGGGTGAAAACGCCGGTTGAACCACGTGCAACATGAGACTATAAGAGGAAAATAGTAAGCCCAAATGCTTCTTGGAAGTTCAAGCTAGGGGATCCAAAACATGGCAACGTAATCAAATTGACAACACCAACCAAGATTTGCCATGAAACAAGGCAGGCATATTCTTTGGAAAAAGGTCGAACAAGGACAGCAGCATATATAGATACCTCGAACCCAGAGAGATCAATTCATGGTTGCTTGATCACCATCGGCACGAACCATGAACAATACGATAGTTTTTGGATGTCTCAAAACCAAGAGGAAGAGAGAAACTTCGTACCTTTTTAAGCTTGAAATGGCAAAAAATGGAGTGACGAGAGTTAATGGAGGAGGGAGGGAGGATGCATCGGGATGAGAGAAAGCCGGGCAATAGAAGAGCCCCATGTTTGCAAACAGACCCTGTCAAATAGCTGCAACTGTAAGGCCAGTAGTGGACACCTGGTGAAGCATCCATCCTCTTACGGTTTCTCTTCCTCCGGCTATTTTTAGGGTCTGTTCTTTTTGGCTGCAGCTTATGACTTTTAGCTGCGGTTTGTGACTTTTGGGTTGTTTGTATGAGAGCTTATAGAGTAATATAAACTCACATGCGGTTTTTACCAATATAAATGAAGTCAGTAAAGTATGTACTACAATTAACTAGTAGATCCTATATTGAAAAAATACCCCGTTTAAAAGCTAGTTACTGTAGAAAAGCTGAAAAGCAGCTTTTAGAAGCTGAAAAGAATAGGGCCTTAAACAGCCATAGCTGCAAACTTACCAAGCCTCGCCTGGGGGAAACTGAAGTTTCATTTATACAGAAATATAGAAATTTTTTTTACTGCTTTCTGAACGGGCCGGAGAGCAAACACAGTCTAGTTCGAAGAACAGGAAAAAAAACCGTGTCGATGTTTTGTTTTGAGGCTCGTCCTGCGCCGTTCGGGCCGGTCCGGTTGGGCGCCACCGCCGTGGGCATTTCTTTTGCCACTCTTGTGGACTATGGCCTTTGTCCCGCACGGCCCAGTACTATTTCTGTGAAGCCCACTGTGGTCGGAGAACGGTTCTCCGACAGCCCCGCCTCCCCCACAGCCGGCGCCGGCCTCCCCATGTCGCCGTCGTAGACGCCGATCAGCCGGACACGCATGAATGCTGCACTTACCCATCGAGCGCACCATATTACGCACCAATGATTGACTCAGAACAAGTCGATCGTAAATGTTTATAGCTTGATGAACTTTCTCTTGCACAAGCCATCAGAACCTGGTCTCTCATGTAGCCCGTGTCGCAGTCGCACAATATAAAAAAATAATCAGAACCGTGGAAGAATTACTGAGTCAACAACTTCTAGGACCTGCGGCCTGATCCCTTCGAGGTTCATCGTTGACTCGAATCAATAATGCCGTGGCTGCAGGCTGTACGTTTCTGGATCCTGCCTCTTCGGGTTGCAGCGCGCCAAGCGAGCAATCCCAGTTGCTGTCCATGTACAGCGCGAACACTAACGCGGCAATCAACCACGCGTACTTTTGACCAAACATTTGAGCTGGCAGAGCGGAAAGACGCACTCGATCGGGTGGCTCAGTGGCTCGTACCGAACAGCAAGTACGCCATCAATTTGCGTAGGCCCATGGCCGGATACGGCGTATTTGCCGCGTCGCGTGTGTGCGTGGAGTGGACGCGGTGGGCGCTGTTCTAGCGGATACGCCTACCATCGCGCGACTATGAAGTCCAGTGGCGAAATCAAGATTGAGTTACCTTCTAAACTCAATAATAGAATGATCTAGATTATTTAGACTGAATTATAAAAATATTACTTAGATTAGACTAAATTTACTTAGACTATACACTAGATATCTTTCCACACATCGGGCTAAAGCCTACCCTAATTGAGGTGTGGCTCCGCCCCTGATGAAGTCATTTACGACCACTCCTCGTCGCAGCAAGTCAAAGTCGGTTACGACTTACGATCACGAGTACTTGTTACGACTATGAACACTCGTTTACGACTTACGACTTATGATCCTGAGTACTCGTTACGATTACGAGCACTCGTTTACGACCACGAGTACTTACATACTCGGGGATACGCACGCGACACTCAGGAAACGTGATGATTTTGTGTTGCTCGACTTCTGCAGCTTTTCTCAGCTCTATTGACGAATATAAGCATAAAACGAGTACATAATATGGCCCCCTATGAGCACGCCACGACTTACACGACCCGTGTCATACCATGAACCAGCCATGACGCTCGACTGCTAACTGAAAACTAACGAAAATGAAACAATTGTTTCCACGTGAACGCACCACACGTCGAATGTTTGACGCGCATGACCAGAGGCCATGCCCAACTACTGAACCCACTACCGGCAACTTGATCAAACATCCTAACAATATCCCCCTTGTTCTAGTTGTCCTTCACGTTGACGACTTCAATCTTCTCGCGTAGACTCTAAAACTTCATCCGTCCGAGTGGTTTCGTTAGCAGTTCCGTCAATTGCTCGTCTGACTTGACGTAATCGATGAGGACTTTGCCATTTTCAATGCATTCTTTGATGAAATGGTAACGTGTCTCAATGTGCTTGCTCCAGCCATGGCACACCGGATTCTTGCATAGCTGAATTGCAGACTTGTTGTCCACGAGCAGAGTTGCGCGCTTGTTTCCACATTGAATAGGCTGCCGAGCAACTCCCCGAGTCAAATCCCTTGGCATATCGCCATTGAGTCAGTGACATACTCGGCCTCACAAGATGATAGAGCGACAATCCTCTGCTTCTGTGATTGTCAGCTCACTGGGATCCCCCAATGAAGAAAATCATGCCGAGGATACTCTTACGGTCGTCGACATCCTAGGCCATGTCAATGTCACTATACCCAACAAGCTTGGTTGCAATTGTTCCTCTATCATACCGGCACTCATAGTTGATTGTCCCTGCCACATAGCACAGTTGGTGTTTCACGACGCTGAGGTGCTCGGTGGTGGGAGACTCCATAAACCGACTTACGTAACTAACTACGAACGCGATGAAGACAGTCGTGGTTACGGCCTTCCCCCAAAACTCGATGGGCACCTTCAGTCCTTGAGGATGCACCTCGTCGTTGCCATCATCGTCTAGTTCCAACGCTCAATGACACCGTTTTGCTACGGTGAATACGGTGCTGTGAATTGCTGGTGTACTCCTTGCTCGGCGCAGTGCTCGGTGAAGTCCACCGAGGTGAACTCCCCCCAATCGGTGCACAGGGCGCATAGCTTATGGCCGATCTCAGTCTCAACTGTAGCCTGGAACTTCTTAATTACGCCAGCGGCCTCGTCCTTGCCTCGGAGGAGAATGAGCCATATGTAGGGACTCATATCGTCGACGAGCAAGAGGAAATAGCACTTGCCTCCATGTGTCACTGGCATGACGGGTCCGCACATGTCACCGTGCACTAGGTCGAGGCGGCCGTTGGCGCAGTGCTTGGTCTCTTGAGGAAAAGGCGTGCGCCGTTGTTTGCCAACGAGGCACCTGTCGCTGATCTAACCGACGTGGTTCACATGAGAAAGTCTATGCACTATGCCCATGGCTGACATTTTTCGGAGCGCATCAAAGTTGAGATGCCCAAAGCAGGCATGCCAGCGCCACGGCGCGATGTCGACCTTCATGCTCAAGCAGACCGACTGTACCACGAGTACCCGTTATGACTACGAGCACTCGTTACGACTACGAGCACTCATTTACGACCGCAAGTACTCAAACACTCGGGGATATGCACGCGACACTCAGAGGAACGCAAGGATTTTGTGTTGCTCGACTTCTACAACTTTTCTCAACTCTATTGACGAATATAAGCATAAAACGAGTACAGAACATGGCCAACATGCCCCCCTATATACACGCCACTACCTACACGACCCGTACCATACCACGAACCAACCATGACGCACGACTGCTAACTGAAAACCGACGAAAATGAAGCAACCATTCCCGTGTGAACGTAGCACACGTCGAACGTCTGACGCGCATGACCAGAAGCCATACCCAACTACTGAACTCACTATCAGTAACTTATCAAACATCCTAACAGGCGCACGCACCTAATGCCGTTCTGAAATTCCATTAGTTTGCTCAGAGACACGGTGTTTTGGGGGATTTCAGGCACTCCACGCATGCATCTGATCTGGCAACATGATATGCTGCGGCAAAACCACTGCTCGGTGGTCTGCACATGCATTGATCTCACCCGGCACAAGCACGCTCGGACTCACCATCACTGCCTTGGCATCCGTTTCTTCCTGCTTTGCTTCAATCCAGGTCGTGATTAAAGAAGAGGCCTGTGCATAATTTACGCTGCAAGATTATAAAGCTTGCCTCCGGACAGAATCCCATAATCTTGCTCGTGAGATCTTCATTAGTTGTCCCTGTTGATCCATCATCCATTTCTTTCCACGTTCGAGCTCACATCTCCCTGTCTGCCATCATCAAACGCAGCAATCATATTCTGAAGCCAGACGCATCCTGCTAGCTAGCTACCAACAATGAATTATAAGCTTTCCTCTCGAAAACATTTGAGTCATAAGCAAGCTCCATGAATTCCTGGGCCCACTTGCCATTGAAAAAAAACAGGTTATTGGCTAGTCTAAAGGTGCCACTATCTAATTGGCCTCATACTAACGGACGACAAGTCATGACATACTCATCATTCATCATGCCAACCTAGCGATATAATATTGGAGGAATGCCACCCAGATCACTGCCCTCTAACTGCGCCATTTCCTCTGCAGCATCACAAAGAACTTTTTCCCTGTTAAACCTAACACTCTGGAAAAAAAAAAGATTTGCCTTTGGTACGAAGTTATCAATGGCATGTAAACGCAATGCAAAAATGTTCATACGAGTTCGAGAATCAAACCGCAGCTGAAATCAAATTGTGGCGTGGAGGTTCCGCAAAACCTTTCATGCCAGGGAAGGAAGGAAGGGGGTCCAAAGCTGGTTGTTCTGTTGTTGTCCTTGCGAAGCAATCATAGCAAAAGGAAAAGAACTTTTAAGCACTAGATGCTCGCTTTCATCAAAGGAAGGCGCAAGCTACGAAAGGCACACAGGATACGACAAAGACGGGGGCAAGGAAACACTTGACCCCAGGAGAGGATTGCAGAATTCCAATAAAAGCTGAACCAAAGTCACCGTAGATTCGCCTGGAGGAATTCAGGTGAGAACCTCTTTGAATTCACGTTTACAGGTTCGTGATCTGAGCCGCCTAACCAATTCGTGAAAGAATGAGGTTAAACAGGCTCCTCACCATTCGATCACAGAACGGATCTCAACTAGTTCTAAATTGTCATATGCCAAAATTTTCCCTAAAAAAATCAAGCCAATGATCTTGTAAGTTGTAACTACTGTGCATAACATTGTTGATATCATCATCCGCCACTCGGTTCATTTGGCTGGCCATGTGGATATCTTCCTTTGTTGAACACCACAGACATGGATCTTTCCGTTTGGCAACGTTACAAGGTGGATGCACTTTGTCTATTCAAGTTCCTTCACTTTTTTTTTTTAAGAAAATGAGGGACCATGTGAAAAGATCCATGATTTTTTTGTGATAAGCCATTATCAATATATGTGAAGTTAAAATTCAAATTTGTAAAAGATTTAGATTTTCAGTTTGTGGTTCAGCTCTTGGTGGTTAGACTGGTTGTGCACAACGGTCAGACCATCTGTCTCTGTAGCTTCGGCGGTGTGTGCTGAAATTTGAAAACTTGGTCGAGAATTGGGTAAATTAGTCCTAAGTCAGTGCATTCATGTTGTATGAAGTATGTTTGAGCTAACGTAGGTTAAGTTATGAAGAACTTGATAGAAACATTAAGCTAAGTCTAATTAGGAGCATAAGTCTTAATCACTAGATCAAACCATGAACACCTATTGAGCAATATGCGGAAGCGTGAATATACATACCCGAAACCGAAGTAACCATGAAGGTGGAGTAAAGATGCTGTCGGTGGTGAAGAAGACGTCCGAAGGTGGTCGACGATGACAGGACGGAGAGGTAGCACTGGCCTTCGCTCACCGTTGCGCCTGTAATAGATCGGGTGATGTTCGGGTTCGTGAAGGTGGGAACAACTCGCGTGTATGCACCTCCAAGCCCTCCTTTTGTATGGCGCAAGGTGTCCGGACCGTGACCAAGTTAGTTGGCAACCGCCCCGATCAAAGCGCGAGTGGGGACTCGGTCCCTCGAAAATCTCGAGCGATTAGCCTGAGATCAACCCAACATTCTCCCCTTTGATCGTAAGGCTAACATCATAAGTTCATCCTTTGATAAAACAGCACACCAAGGCAATGTGTTGTATAGTCAATAAAGTACCATACAACCTCAGTACCTATAGCGTACTATATATATCTTAGAATGGTTATTCATTATTCTTAATGGGAGTTGGTTTGTTTTAGGTCCTTTTATCCAGAATCATAGGCTTTCCTATAAACCCATGCCGGCAACATGATCACGAAAAATACTGGGTGGTAAGCCTTTAGTAAGCGGATCCGCAAGCATTAACTTAGTACTAACATGCTTGATACTTATGGTTTGATCCTGGATTCTATCTTTCACAACATGATACTTAATGTCAATGTGTTTGGCAGCACCACTTGACTTGTTGTTATTTGCATAAATGACTGCGTTTTCATTATCGCAGTATAAAATGAGTGGTTTAGATATGCTGTCTACCACTCTAAGTCTCGGGATATAATTCTTAAGACATACAGCCTGCCCGGTAGCCTCATAACATGCCATAAAACTCAGTTTGCATCGTTGAAGATGCCGTAAGGGTTTGTTTAGAGCTTTTCCACGAAAAAAAGCTCCTCCAGCGAGTGTGAAGATGTAACCTGACGTGGATTTCTTAGTATCAACACATCTCGCAAAGTCTGAATCTGAATAACCAATAACATCAAGGCTATCAGAAAACTTATATGTGTGCATGAAATACTTAGTAGCTTGCATATAACGTAAAGCTTTCTCAACGGCTTTCCAGTGGTCTAGTTCTGGATTTGACTAATATCTGCCAAGCATCCCTGCACGAAAACAAAATCGGGCGTGTACTAACTTGAGCATACATGATGCTTCCGACAATTTGAAGCATAAGGAACCGACTTCATCGATCGGTTTCAAATTGGTTCCATGGACATTGAAATGTCCCGGACTTATCACGCTTAACAATAGGAGCAAAGAGCGAGCACTTATTCATATTGTATTTCTTTAGTACTGTCAACATATGCATTCGAGATAAACATAATATTCCTTTAGACCTATCTCGGTGAATTTCAATGCCAAGAACATAAGAGGCATCACCGAGATCAAAATTGGATGAAAGAAATCTCTTGGTCTTAAACAAGATATCCTTATCGCCGCTAGCCAATAAGATATCATCCACATAAAGTACTAAGATGGTGAATTTACTCCCTTGAACTTAATATACATGCGTTATCAACTTTATTTTCCATAAAATCGAAACTTCTTATGATTTTATCAAAATTTGAGATACCCACGCCTCGACACTTATTTTAAGCCATAAATGGATTTCTTAAGTCGACATCTCATATGCTCCTTGCCTTCCACGACAAAACCTTCCGGTTGGGCCATGTAAACATTTTCTTGCAAGTCGCCATTAAGTAATGCCGTTTTAACATCCATCTGATGCAGCTCTAAATCATAATGAGCTACAAGTGCCATAACAATTCTGAATGAATCTTTAGTTAAGACGGAAGAAAAGACGTCATTATAGTATTTCCCTCTCTTTGTGAGAAGCCTTTTCCTATAAGCCTTGCTTTGAATCTTCGATATTTCCTTAGAGTCATGTTTTATTTTATAGACCCATTCTGACCTCTTGTTTTGACTCGTCAGAATTTCTACTAATTCTCATACATCATTAGTGCTTATAGACTTTAGTTCATCCTTAAATATCTTGAATTCTTAAATTGTGCTGATTTTCAACTTCAGCCTTAAATATCTTGAATTTGTCGAGTGATTCAATGCGATCTTTAATGGGGAAAAATAAAAACATAACGGGAGAAAACATTAGCGAATGTGATGAAAGAATCAAAACATCCATCGATGTCACGGAAAAGGACCACAAATATCAATATCATCGATGAATGTGATGAAAGAATCAAACCATCCACCGTGAATTAATTCTAAGAGTCTGCATCGTGAGTAGTTCCTTCTATATTTGTTTTATTTTCCTTTAATGCAATCGGCAAAGTGGTCTCGAGTCAAAGAAAACTAAAAGGTGGAGAATTTATTCTTTAATGAGACGCTACATTCTCCCCCTCGAAATGTGGACTAAACGACAGTGCCACAATTTCGAAGAAGTCTCATCATTAGTCTAAAGATATAGGGAAGTAATTAAGAGGAAGCATAAATAGCTTTTCTTGTCAAGACCATCACCATTAAAATTAATACATTTATTGTCTATAGAAATACATTAAAACTAAGATAATTTACACAGTTTTTTTTTTTAAAAAATGCCCTGTCTGTTTTGCAGAAGTGGCATCCTCCTTATCTTTAGATGTTGCAGCGGAAGCAATATGAGGCTTTGGTGCATTGTGCACTCTAGGCCCCGATTTATCTGAGTTAGAGGAGAAATGCAGCTTCTTCTTAGATTTGAAGTCCCCTTTGAACTTCCTTTTATGAGAGCCACCTACATTAAAGGCAAAATCTTTCTTTTCTGTTCTTATCCTTTCTTCCTCCTGGACACACATGGCGATCAAATCGCTCATGCTCCATTTCTCTTTCTGAGTGTCGTAATTAAATTTTAAAAAAAAAAAAAAAAATTGTGAACTCAGAAGGAAGTGATGTCATAATGAAATGAACCAGAAAACCGTCAGAAATTGCCATGTCCTTGAGTTTTTTTTTTTTTTTTGCCATATCAGTCATCATCATGATATGCTCTTATATCGCTGCACCCATCATATTTAGAGGTTAAGAGCCTCAATTAAGGTCTTGGCATAAACTTTAGTGGAACCTTTGAATTTCTCCTCAATTGAAGCCATGTAATCTTTAGCTTTTTCAGAATTGGGAATTACTCCCCTAATCATAACTGAAATTGAGGTTTTCATAATCATAAGCGACAAGCGGTTAGATCGTTCCCATTTCTCAGCATTTTCATCATAAATCTTCTTTTTCTCAGCAAAATTCTCCTCACCCTCGGTGGGGAGAACGGGAACGTCTACTCTTAGGGCATAATCAATGTCTAAAACGCCAAGGACAGCATAAATTCTTTCTCTCCACGAGGAAAAATTACTCCCCGTGAGCTGCTCAATATTATTAATTGTGGCGGCAAAGTTTGAAACATTAAGTGTGAATTTCAATATCTGAGGCAAAAATAGAAGCATCATAATATATATTGCATGTAATTAACCCTACGTTGGTCTGATTAATAACATGCAAAATAATATACAGTTCAAATTCATATCACCGTTGGGCAGAAAATGAAAAGAACTTAATTATATATGGCAACATATGATTATAAACAACGTTGGTCAGAATATAATCATATGAATACATAATGCCAAATTTAAGCATAAAATCTTAAAATTAAATATCTCGATGGCTACATATGATTATAAACAACGTTGGTCAGAATATAATCATATGCATACATAATGCCAAAGTTGGAACATGAAATCACAAAATTTAAAATATTTAATTGGCGACATATGATTATAAACAACGTTGGTCAGAATATAACCATATGCTTACGTAATGCCAAAATTAAGCATAAAATTTCAGAAATAAAATATCTGATTGGCGACATATGATTATAAACAACGTTGGTCAGAATATAATCATATGCATACATAATGCCAAAATTTAGTCATAAAATTTAAATTAAAATATTTAATTAGCAACATATGATTATAAACGACGTTGGTCAGAATATAATCACATGAATACATAATGCCAAAATTTAATCATAAAAACTTTAATACATAAAGCCAAAATTAAGCATAAATTCTCAAATTAAAATATCCTGTTGGCGACATATGATTATAAACGACGTTGGTCAGAATATAATCATATGTATACATAATGCCAAAAACTAAGCATAAATTCTCAAATTAAATATCTCATTGGTTCAATTTAAATTTGAGATTATTCATAACAATAAGGTAATTATTCATCATGATTTGGGCCTCGAAAAATTAATTAAAACAAAGGCACTAAAATATATATTAAAACTAAAATTAAATGTCTTGAAAAATATAATTTTTCGGTCAAAAATGGGCTCAAAAGTAAATTTGGGCTTAGAAAACGACCTCAAAACAAAATTTAGGCCGAAATTTGGCCCCAAAAGAAAAAACGCCATTTTCCGATGCGCCCATCTCACTCGCACTACGAAAATCCTTCACACGGCTCGGCCCATCACAAAACGCACGTGGGCAACCAACCGGCCCATCATCCGCAGCCCACTACGTGCACCCACCGTCAGATCGAGATCCGACGGTCGAGAAAGTATCGCCGCAGTGTCCGCCGTCGGATCTCGATCCGACTACGAAAACCAAAACCGCCCATGACATCAAGGCACCCAAAATAAATGACCGTCCGATCCGATCGGACGGTAAATTGCACGTGTGGTGGGATATAACGGCAAAAACCCTAACCCTAGCTTTATTCTCGCCCGCTCCACCCGAATAATACGGCAAAAGAGAGGCGATGCGGCGATGGCGGCTTCCTCGGCGGGCGGCGGCTCTGCGGAGTGAGAGCGCGACTTGCTCTGAGCAAAGCGGCGGCGGCGGCTTTGGAGCGGCGGCACGGCTTGTGGGCGGAAGGAGATGGAGCGACGGCGGCCAAGATCGGCGACACGACTGCGCCGGTGGCCGAGCCAAAAGTGGAGGCCCCTTAGCGAGCCGCCGGCGGCGCGAGAGCCGTTAGTTAGCCGATCCCTTCCTATTTTTTTTTTTTTTTTGATTTGGGGATTTAGGGGCGGGTGGAGGATCTTTAGAATTTGCTAAATTTTTCTTGAATCCTCCTTCTAAAAGCTAGCCGATCCAAGAACTAAAACCCCGATCCAAGTCCGGATAAAATTCTAGGGTTCATGTTCGAGCCTAGCCGCTCGATACCAATGATAGAAACATTAAGCTAAGTCTAATTAGGAGCATAAGTCTTAATCACTAGATCAAACCATGAACACCTATTGAGCAATATGCGAAGCGTGAATATACATACCAAACCGAAGTAACCATGAAGGTGGAGTAAAGATCTTGTCGGTGGTGAAGAAGACGTCCGAAGGTGGTCGACGATGACGGAGACGGAGAGGTAGCACCGCCTTCGCTCACCGTTGCGCCGTAATAGATCGGGTGATGTTCGGGTTCGTGAAGGTGGGAACAACTCGCGTGTATGCACCTCCGCCAAGCCCTCCTTTTGTATGGCGCAAGGTGTCCGGACCGTGACCAAGTTAGTTGGCAACCGCCTCCGATCAAGGCGCGAGTGGGGACTCAGTCCCCCTGAAAAATCTCAGGCAGTTAGCCTGAGATCAACCCAACAGAACTTATATTGAAAAATGATTTATTGGTCTTTAGATGTGCAAGTAAGTTTGGAGTCAACTATAAACAACGGCAAGGACTAGGACTACGTTCATAGAGGAGTCGGGGTCCATAACAGTAAGGATACTGGGTGAGATGATTCAGCATAAACGGTATCTATTAAGGTTAAATATGGGCTGGTTACATCATCTATTTAGTTGGTTGGGATGGAGACTGCAAGCCAACCATTTCAGCTATCCCAACAATTTTATTTTTGAGTTAGGGTTATGGTTTAAGAAATAAGAGTGAGCATTATGGTGTGCTCTCGTGTTCTTCTTATTTTGTGGCTATGAAATCTTTATCTTCAAGTAGCAATATAATCAAGTTTGTTCATCTCTCATGAATTTTTTTCTTGGTTGATTTACTCGTGTTCTTGTTGGTTCTTTGCCTCTTCTCTTCCTTTCTTGATCGTGCTACGTGCCAAGAATGTGTAAGTGATAGAGATAACTTATGTAGATCAAATATCATCTATCTAGACACTATGGTTTGTAAGATTTCGATGCTGCCCAGTTCTTGCTTGATTTGGAACCCTTCTTGATGAATCCTGATATGATGGTTTTGGTTTCATTTCAATGGTTTGTTTTGTTTATTATGACATGTGGAAATATATCTAGAGCAATCTTGACTATTCTTATTCCAAGAGCAAGTAATTTCTCAAGTTTTTGAGATTTGACTGTTTTTGATGCAACCTTGCATGTTTTGAGAAAATATTAGAACTTTGGCCAAGATTCATACGATTTTTGAATGGAATAAGTTTATGAGATTTTCAGTAAGGTGTATGCAAAGTTTGACTTCATTTGATTATGGATTTTGACGTTTGCACTAAAAATAGTTTTGACTATAGTTGAATTTCTGTTTTGAAAACAGGGGAGCGGTCAGACCACTCCAAGGCCCAGTCAGACCAGCCATCGATCAGAGCACCGGTGTGCGACCAATAAGACCGCACTTCCAGTGGCGGTCATACCGGTTAGGTGCTGAATTTGTGAGGTTTTGTTATTCTGGGTTGTGGTTTGGAATTAGGCTGTTAAATTTGATATTATTAACTCTTTAGCTCTAGAGTGAAATTTTTCTAGATACTTAAAGAAAAATTTAAAGAAAGCATTATTCACCCTACTTTATTGCCATTGCCAGTCCTAGAGAAAATTTGAGAAGAACACCGTTGCATCGCTGATTTGGTCCAACATTTGTCCCGCTATTATGCATGAGCTACCTACTCCACATTTGATTTCATTTTTATTTCGTCTCGTTCACAACTGTCATACCAACTCACAAGATCTCGATCAAATTAACTCCTTTTATGATATCAAATTTGCTTTGCATAAGAACCCTATGTGTTAACCAGTCATTCAAACAGCTGAAGAGTCTAAATCGAAATGATGCCAATATTTAAGTACCAATTTGCAGTTGGCAGTTGGTACTATTCCTCTTCAAGATTCAAAAAATGGAAAAGAAGAGTTAAGCTCTCACATTACCAGATCATCCGTACTCCATCAGTTGATCACTCCTGAAGTTGACATACACAGTGAGAAACCAGCATTGGTACCACAACCCTGTCTCTCTTTTGTTCTGACAACCATAGTTTACCGCAGACTATTGGATTCTAGGGGAAACATTAGGACAAGATTAAGATTTGCATTTGCAAGTAATATGTTCCATTTGAGAAAGAAGTAGCAACTCATCTCATGTTAACTCCTACCTACTTGTCTTTCGACCCAAGACTTACAAGAAATATATCCCATCTCCATTGAAACATCGAGATGGATTAGACACCAAATTAACTATTCAGAATGATATAATTCCTGAATAAGAGAAGTATTTAGGCTGTTTCATTTAAGAAGAAGTATTTTCTTGTGGTCAAGAAATCCTCGTGTAGTTTAACTATAGCACCATCTAGGATCTATTATCTTATTAAAGTGACAGGAAAAAAATCACTACATTCGCTCTCAAAGGTTAGAAATTTTCACGTTAATCATAGAAAAAAAGAGAAAGATTTACACCGTTGATCATAATTGGTTCAGATTATAACGGTCTAGATTGAAAGAAAGAGTCAATTTAAAGTACAATCTAGAATAACTTAAATAGGCAATACAAAATTTAGCACTTTGATTTCCATACAAATTCCTAAGTGAAATATCTAAATAAATATATTTTGAAATAAAAATTATTTTTTTAGAAATTAGATTTCTATATGAATTCTAATAATAAATAAATAAAATTCAGAATAAAAAATAAAATAAAATTAGCAATTTGATTCTGATACGAATTCCAGAGTAAAATCCTTAAATAATTGCAATTCAGAAAAAAAATTAAAAAATAGCAACTGGATTTGTATACGAATTCGAACAAAAAATAACTGAAATTAGAAATAAAAAATAAAATTTGATTTTCATACAAATTCCAAAGTAAAATCCCTAAATAACTAAAATTCAGAACAAAAATTAGCGATTGAATTTGTATATGATCTCTAATAAAATAACTGTAATTTTGTGTTTATAAGAGGAAAAAAAAGAAATATCTATACTGTTGATCGTGGTAGGCCTAGATTATAATGTTCTAGATTAAAATAAAGAGTTCATATCAAGTACAACCCATAAATAACTAAATTTCATAATAAATAATAAAATAAAAATTGGTAATTTGATTTCAATAAGAAAATTAGCAATTGGATTTGTATACGAATTCCAACCAAAACTAATTGAAATTCAGAATAAAAATAAAATAAAAAAAGCAATTTAATTTTGTATACGAATTCCAAAGAAAAATATCTAAAATTGTATTTTTGAGACCGTGAAATGAGACCGGAGAAAGTACTGTAGAGACTGCTCGATATCAATATTAAGCTGAACCAAGCTATTTTTGTAGAAGGCGCATTTGAATATTACCATTTCAAGGGCTCGTAAAGCATACTAAGCTCAAATGATTTTTTCAATCAAATATTACTATTCAATTACATTTCATAGATATTTGTTTTGGCTTCAAAATTTATTATTATTTCAAATGTACATTCTAAATGACCTATATATATATCATAAATATTAGATATTAAAAATTATAATAAATCTAGTCTTGCAAATGGGTAGGACACCTGCTAGTTGCTTATGATATGATGTGAGCAATTCCCTTTGAGATGATATGTAGGTGATTGATAAATGGCATAGAGAAACCTGCAATAAGAATATTTCTCCTTGCACCATCTCTCTTGGGAACAGAGTTGTTAGTTAATGCAAAGCGAGTTCCAAATGGCCGACAACTTTTTCCTGCCCTCTCTTTCGAAACTTTCTTATGGAGCACTATATTCTCTCCCTCCCTGAATTTGATCCATGGATAATGATGCGTTGATGGATGGATGGCCCTCCCAAAAGAGGGAAATGATGACTAGGCATGCAAAGCTGAAACCGAATTTGTTCTAAAATTTTTCTACTTTTCCCTCTTCGCTCAAGGATTTGTTCTGAAATGAGGAGCTTGAAAGGATAATACAGCAAAAAACCGGTGCTCAGCTACTGCTTCCGGCTGCCGATTTTGTTTCAGCTGACAAAAGTGGCGGCGCCGAGCGGTGGGCGTTTAACCCGTGCGCGCCGACGCGGACAAGCTCACCGGCACGCACGCATCTTGACGAAGTTCCAACGGCGGGATCCGGCTCCGCGTGGGCCGCGACCGCGTCACGGGTGGACTGCGACGCGTGCATCAGCGCGCCACGTGGGTGGGACGGGTCACGCCTCTTCATCCGTGAATCCGACCCGTTAAGGCCAGTACTAAATAAATCGCCTCGGATCTGACCAAATTGTCTCCGTTTGCACGCCGTCTCCTCCGACTTCGCGAGGAAAGGAAAAGGAAAAGGGGAGACGCCGCCGCTTCGAGCAGGTATGAAAAATGGATGGATGGATGCGTTTGATTAGATAGGGGAGAAAGAAGCTTTGAAATCTCCCTTCTTTTGATCGTTTCTTCGTTTAGTATGTGTAAATTTGAGGATTTTAGGACCCAAAGGTCGTTTCCTTTCCCAAATGACCTGTGGATATGTGTTGAATTTATTTCGGCGGCTGGGCTCCTTTGGATGCTGCTGTTCTTCTCTTTAATTGGTTTGTTTCGGCTTTGGAATGGTCGATTTTGGTGTTGATTTCTTTTCTTTTTTAGTTTGGATTCTCTGCCTGGTATATGATATGTATGAATGTGTGATCATTTTTTATTGCAGGAAAATAATCTTTATGTGTGTGTGAGGTGAGCTGACGGGTGGAATTCTGGAATTTGTCGTGTTCATTCTGCCGTAAGAAATTTGTTACTGTCATATATTTTCTGATGCTATGTGATTGTGTGTTCTGCAAACTTTTCTTCATTGGTGGGAATTGATTGACAGGCTGATTTTTTGTTTTAATAACTTGAA
This sequence comes from Bonia amplexicaulis, assembly GCA_036346245.1. NCBI lineage: Eukaryota > Viridiplantae > Streptophyta > Magnoliopsida > Poales > Poaceae > Bonia > Bonia amplexicaulis. The sequence continues at coordinate 23,765,912 of CM070752.1, read as the reverse complement.
AGGAATTGCGTGATATGGGATGCTAGACAGACGAATTGTGTTTGCACATTTTATAGATATCGATGACCCAAGTGTTTTTATATAGTGTGTGGTCCCAAGAATGCCTTTTGTTTCAAGAAGGAAATTCTGCTTCATTATACCACAATCTAAACTGTTACGAAACTTTGATCAAGATGTGTTCTTGATGTGGTAATTTCAATTTGTTGGATGATACAGAAGAAGATGATAGCAGTATAGGCAAATAGTCATAGATGGTCTTATTTTGATCCTTTTTGTAGAAAAATCCTTTAGTACATTTTAGGATATGTCTGCTTTTCCTTTTTTTTCACTTAAAAGGAAAGAAAGAAATGCAATTGTTGTGCTTGTAGCACTATTACAATGTAATAAATTTATAGAAATTCATAAAACTGATGGAATGGAGTGGAGGTGAATGCTATTAACTAACAGTAGGTGCAAAGTTGGATTATTTGGTGCTATTGGGAATTAGTTACATTACCTTCTTCACAGTTTCTTACCTGAAATGTATCATTTCTAGAGAGACCTTTTATATATGTTTAGGTTCTCTTTCCTTTTGTTTGTGGCGACATTAATTCTCCAATAGCTACAAACCTTTATAAAATTGTGGTTGCAGAATTGTAGCACAAGTTGTACTGGAGAAGATATATAGCTCTGTGTTTTGTGCTGCATTTTGGTATGGAGGAGGATTCTGGTAGATCCACCACAACAATTGGTTTTCTTAGAAGAGGTTCTGGCATCTCCTTGAGAAATCAAAGCAATGAGGAGAGGCCAAACCAGTACAGCAATAAGCCGGGAAACACCACAAAGCTCAACCCTATGAAAGCCAGATGGGCTGACAATAAGGAGAAGCCAAGATATTTACGTGACCCATTCCATTCATCAGTCTCTAAGGCTGCATCTGCAAGCTCTTCAAAAGCTCCTGTCAGAAGATATTATGAGGAAAAGCAAAGGCGGCCCTTTTTGGCAGAGGCAGACAATGCTGAAAGCAGTAACAGAAGAGCTGAGGCCAACCGTCTGCAGAGTAGCAAGAAAGCTGTTGTTGAGGAGGATGGGAATCCATATGCTCAGCAGACTGAGTCAGAAGATTCATTCTCCACATCAACTACTGGAGGAGATCAGCCAGCAGAACTTGATCCTGAAGTTTTAGATTCTTCTGTTTCTTCAGGGATTTCTCCACATGCAGTTGATTCCATGGTCAGAAATTCTGCATTGAGAACTAAATCATATAGGCAGAAGAAGGATAAGGAAGAATTCAGCATGGGTAGACCTCAAACTGCATCTACTTTTGTTCATCGGCCTACTGTACCTCGAAATTCTACCATTGGCGTGAAATCATCAAATGGTGCTGGTACTGGAGTACAGAGACATGGTCTAAAAAATCTTGGTTGCACATCAATATCTGATGTTTTGCCATCTGGCTGCTCTTCATCTAATTCTGTTCATAATAAGAGAGTCGAGGTTATGAGAAAGAGGACTTCTGACGGAGAGAGTTCTTCAAGATCAAGGGGCTTAAGTGGACAGTATAGTTTCGGCCATTCACCTTCCATGTATCCTGGGCCTCCTGGCATTACTGGTCCTAGATTCAGAGCTTCTGAACAATTAGCTTCTCAACAAACAATAAGGACTAGCAGCAGAAATATCCAGGATTCTGCAGATTCAGTAAGGACTAGACGACCTTCTAATCAGCATGCTAGGGTGAGAATGCCAGATGAAAGAGAGGATGACGTGTTTGCTCTGCATGAAACTGTCAGAAGGGTTCGCCAACCAGATTGGGCTCGTTTTTCCTTGGATGAAGTTCCCCCACAGAGAATAACAAGGCCTTTTTCTGTGGAATTGCCTCATGCGATCTACTCATCTAGTCATCAAGGCTCAAGTAATCGGACAGCAAGGAGCAGATCAAGTTTTTGCCCTGAGGAAAGCTCTCCACAATTGTTTCATGGTATGCTGGGGGAGAGAGATGGCTACAGGCGCATAAATATGGAAGGAATTGCAGAGGTTGTTTGCCAAATACTTGTCTGAGTTTGTTGTGATTTTGTGCTTAGGTTTCGTTTGGGGTGAAATTGATCAAATTATCATAGATTTACAATATACTGTCTTTGATTAGCTGCTATGATGTATTGATATGTGAAAGAAATACCAGTTGATATATGGCATATTTACTTGGTACAGGTGTTGCTAGCGTTGGACAGGATTGAACAAGATGATGAATTGACTTATGAGGTCAGTCCTTTACCTTGTTTTACATTTTTTCTCTTGTTGCCAGCCTGGCACTGAAATGTATTCTGGACGAAAATATTGGCAGCAATTGCTGGTGCTGGAAACTAATCTGTTCCTTAGTGGCCTTGGCTTGCACGATCAGCATAGAGATATGAGAATGGATATTGACAACATGTCTTATGAGGTATTACTTTCATCATGTTGATTCTGCCGGCAGAGTGTGCTCGTCTAAATTTTAAATTGAGTCATCTGCTCATCTGGCTCAGACTAAAGAAACTGCTGTGTTTTGTCTTGCTTTTGTTTTCCTCAGGAACTATTAGCATTAGAGGAGCGAATTGGCTCTGTGAGCACTGCCCTTTCCGAAGAGCAGTTTGCGAAGTGTCTCAACCAAAGTGTGTATAAACCAACAAATTCAGAGCTAACAGTGAACAGAGTAGATGATGTCAAATGCAGCATATGTCAGGTATTTCTATTACTCAAGGATGCTAGCATTTCTGTGCACATTTGTCGAAAATGTTTGCTACTGTTCTAATGATGAAGTAGATAATATTGCTTGATGTTATGCCACAACTGTTGGTGTGTTCATCCCTTCCTTTTTCTATTAATGTAAGACTCCCCTGGTTGCAAGGCATAGGCCAATTGGGAGGGGAACATAAGTTAATATAAAGCATAGTTACATTGAGTGCACAACGGTAAGTAAAGAAATGATCATTTTTGCTGTGGAAGATTGTATCTAGGATTCATGTTTTACCCACCCTACAATTTCTCAGTGGTTTCATTTTGATTTGTCCCATTCATTTAAAAATTACTATTTTTTATAATGAACAACTATTTCTTTGGATGCTGGATGGTTATTATTTGTGCTGCTTGTGTTACAGGAGGAATACATTGAGGGTGAAAAAGTTGGTATGATACAGTGTGAGCATCGGTACCATGTGTCCTGCATTCATGAATGGCTTAGACAGAAGAACTGGTGTCCAATATGCAAAGCTTCAGCAATACCTTCGGAGACGGACAAGGGAGACACATGAATCTAGGTTGTTCAAACTCGTAAATAGTATGAATTTATCATGAAACAGTGTTAGACATTGTAGACGCTGACTCAATTCACTCCAACTTGTGAATTTGATAAATTGTTTCTCCCTCGGAAACCCCTGTAGATTTTTGTTACGACTTATGGTTCTCTTCATATAGTACACGTCACTCGCCATCTGATAGAGACCCAAGGATCATACTTGTGAAATATGAATTCTGCTTGATTGGGCTATTCACAATAATCAAAATTCTGCTTGATTGGGATTTTAATCAAAATCCATCCACTTTTGCTGCTTCCTTATGCTTGATTTGTTTATAAAAGTATTGCTGATTAGTGAAAGTGGAAAAACGTTTGTCATGAATTGTGCAAGTGGCAAGTGTGATGGGTGTAAGCTTGTGGTGACTAGAAGAATGGGAAAGGAGCACATTATCATCTTAGTCCTCTCAAATATAATATGTGAATTATTTCTTATGTGTTTTTTCCTCTTGACATCACTGAAGGCCTGGGAATTTTTTTATTAAATAATATTTTTTTAAAAATATTATATTAATAACACATTGCCAACTTTATTTCCAATCTGCCACTTCACCACCAGTGGTGGTAAGAAATGCCATCTAGCTAGACTTATCCTGTGACATGGCAGTGTTATTTTGCCACATCACGGGTGGTGTGGAGGCTAAAAGAGTCAGATTTGAAAATAAAGTTGGTGAGGGGCTAGTAATAAAAATAAATTGAAAAATGGTTTAAATAACAAAACTTGCTCAAGAACTGTGAGGAAATATAATAGGGCACTAGGGCTATGATCAGCTTCAGTCCTAGTTGATGTCTAATGTCCATTTCAGCATGTGCGAAGCTTCTCATCTATCAATTAAGACAATAATCATTACCAAATGGCAGGGCATGGCATACTGGAATCATAGAACTTGATGGTTGGATTTATTTATTATACTCTGGTTACCAAAAGGATCTGGTATTCACCTGTCGATAGTTGTTGGTTCTTCAGTTCCAATCTTGCTTGCTCGTTGCTTTGCTTGTACTAAACTGTTCGCTAACTAGTAGCTTCCTGTAGTTTAGCTAATGATGCAATTCCTTTGTGTTTGTTTGATCTTGATACGTCTCGGATCTCTCTGATGATCAACTGCACTGACTACTGCACTATTGCTATCTTACTGAATACTGATAATACTCTTGTACAAAAAGTGATTTGGTTTTTGCTTTTTGTCCCTTTTCCCCTGCTATCATAACTCGTGCTGTACTACTGTCATAACTCCAATTCCTGTCAGTGCAGCTGAAAAAAGAAAACATGATCAGGAATTCTGGGAAACAGTGGAAGCTAGGCGATATTTTTTTAGGGAAAGCTACGAGCTTTCATTAAAAGGAAGTGTCCTGGATACAGTCAGTCCTTAGGCTGTGAAGTAGAAAGCTAGGTGATGTTGATGGGGTGAAATTGAATTGCAAGGAACCAAGGAGAAAGCTAGCTGATGTCGATGGGGTGAAATTGAGTTGCAAGGAGCCAAGGGCAATGAGGACTACGTGCTGCTACGATTTCATGGAGAGAATTCCGTAGTGTACTAGTGTAGCCTTTTGCAGTTCAATTATTCAGGTTCTTCCCAACCTCTGAAACTTCCAGCATTTCTTGATACTCTGAGACCGCAGCCCCCCAAAAAAATCTGAAGTATCCTTTCTGTAAGTTGGTTATTGTTAGGCTGATTCATTGTTGGCATGTTGCAACATATTTAGGCTTCCTAATTCTCGTTTGTTGGCATGTTGTATACATTTCTAGCTGTAGGCCTGCAGCCCAATATCGATCACTCTCGTTTGTCTTAGTTGAAGCATGAATGACATTGCTTTGGTTAAGGCTGGTTGGAGTTGGGACGATTTGTAGGACAACTTGAGATCTATACATGTGAATTCGATTGGAGATTGATCAATGGTGAGTAAACATGGTTGCTGTGAAATAAAAAGTTACATAGGATGGTGCAACCAAAGTTAGTTTGCTTTTTGGTTTGCAATTTTTTGAGCTAGTTTAACAAGCCTAAAACTCGCATTTATCAATTACACAAAAGTTGTAAACATGCATTTGGTGCTTACTAAACATGGTAGAAATTCCCTCACTTTTCTCTTCATCGGTGTCAACACTACATTCTATCTATCGTTAGCCTCCGGTTTGCAACGCTGCAGCTTACTAGATAAGCATTCCTTCATTTTCTTGGTAGACCAGCCGAAATAAATACAAAAATTGAGAGGTACTGCTCCTATCATTTTTGGAGACTTTGTTCAGGATAGACTCATTTTTTTTGTATATTTTTTTAGGACTGGGAACAATTTGAGGAACCCACAGTTTCATAGCAACTTTATGGCAGATGTACAGCCATTCAGAATGGTCGCAGTAGAGAATCTATGTCGTCATCCAATAAGGATTCTGTAGAAGTGCAATGCAATGTTTTAACAGGATCTTTTCTTAGGATCTTAGTACAAAATTTGACACCATTAGTTTCATAATTAGCCGCCCTCACATGGGAGGATTCACGATGTTTACTGATGTTTTGTGCAGAGGTTATTGGCATTATTTTTCTTGCAGATTTGGGATTTGTGGGGCACAAAGCACTGTTCGGCTTCATGCGATTATGGGAGTTCCGTTGTTGTCACATTGTGAAGCAAACCAATCTTTGGCCATGTGCTTTAGTTACAAGAAATGCTCCCACAAGAGCTTAAGATAGTAGTATTCTAGTTTAGGGACATCAGTAGACAGAATCGATCTTAATAATTAGGATGGCAATGGCTTGCTTGTAGCTTTGTGCAGAAAGAGTGAGACATGATCAGATTAATTGGCCGTGCATGACACCTGTTGCAGCAGCATCGTTTTGGTTGGTTCTTCCAGATTCTTTAGGGGTCCATAAGGTACAAATGGACACGGGAAGTCACTTTGTTTGTTGCATCAAATCATGTTAACATTAGGTGATGGACAGGATACGCACAAGGTAAGTGGCTTTCAGATGAATTTGTCATTGCAAGGTGAAGGAAAGGGATAAGGGGATATCAAAAGGAATAGGGACACCAATGTGAGTATGGAAATAAGAGGTTGGTAGCACTAACTCTTGAGAGCTTTGGTACATGTTGTTGGCGCCGGTTCTTTGATAAGTTTCCCATAGGTAAAAATTTTGTTATCCTACAGTAATTTTTTGGTGCTTCTGGATGGTTGGAAAGAAGCTTGGAGAAAGAACTCATTTCTCTCTTTCTCCACTAAAAAACCACAATCACAAGTTTGGAATGTGTTAAGCTCTTTGTCGTTGTATGTTCTGTGCACAAATTTTGCTGTTTAATAAACCTCAAGATTAAGGTCCAAGTAACCATGATTTTATTTCCAAACCTCTGAAGTTACCAAGAGCACGTTCATATTTATACCTGAGCTACGTAAGCTTGATCTTCTAGGGAACGCACAAAAGATTTGCACGCCGTCGTATTAAGAAGATAAACGATACATCACAGAAGTGTGAACAATCATCTGATTTACAAGGGAAATAAGAGGAAAAGCGTCACAAAGGCAAACAAAAAGCTGGAGGAAAACGCAGCGCTTTGGACTGGAGGGTGCCCCTACGCAGTGAAGCTGCCCAGAAAAAGAAGCTAAGAGGTCAATCTCCGAAGAATCGGAAGCGATTCTTGAAGACTCGGTTTCGTTCCCGCCAAATGGTCTGGAAGAAAAGGATTACCAATGAATCAGAACCTTTTCTTCGATCCTTGGGTAAGCATTTCCGCCAGGAAGACCACCAGTCAATTAACTGGCCTTGCGAAGCAGGTGTTAGAATGATCTCTCCCCGATTAGCCCAACGGCTAATCGGGCCCTTGACCCGCTCGATCGGGCGCCACCCACTTTGGCGATGGGCCCTGTCGCGCTGCGCTATAAATAGAGGGTGGGGGCCGGCGGCTCGAGTTACGAGGTTCGCCTGAGCCGCAAACCCCACCGACATTCCCAAACCGATCTAAGGGAGGCGCAGTCCGCGACGGGAAGCTCCGTCGCCGTCGCCGTCGACCTCACCGGAGCACCGCCGCCGCGATCGTCCACCTCTTCCCCGACCGTCGCTGCCTTAGCGCAGATCACCGCCATGGCCAACCCCTCCTCTACATCGGATGGTATGTACCCCTACTTCCCTTCTCTCTCTCTCGGTTCCTCTCATGAACATCAAAGAAAAGAACGCCGCAAAGAACCGATACAACAATGGTATCGAGCCTTACGGGCGTGGTCGCCTATTGCCGTCTTTGCCGCACGCCGCCGCCGCCATGGTCGCCGCCGCCGCCGCCGCCTGGCAGCCGAGGGCGCCGTGCCTTTGCGCTGGGCCGGCCGCGCCTGCAGCCTCCGTGCATGCCGCCGGGCCGCCGTCCGCCGAGGCCGTTCGCCCCGGCCGCCGCGCCGCCGCCGCCGCCCGTTGCGCCGCCGCCTGCCTGGCTGGCCGCCGCCGATCGGGCCAAGACGCCGCTCGCTGGCTGGTCGCGATCGCGCTTGCTCACAGACGCCCGAGCCCGTCCCCGGCCTCGGTAGCCGAGCAGCGGGGCTGCGTCACAGGCGCCCGAGCCCGTCCGCCGCCTATCCCCCGCTCGGCCGCCGGATCCTCTTTTGCGCCCGATCCTCTTTTGCGGATGAGTGAGAGAGAGAAATGCCCATGGTTTTTGAGTGGTGGAAAGTTTTTTGACCAGTCAAAAGAAGTGAGTGGGTGGAGTAGCCATACAGCACTTTTCAGCCAGGATGGACGTGGCATACATAGCCACCACTCTTTACATTCTTGTTTTTTTGCCGAGATTTTTTCCTGGGGCTAAAGTTTTGTTGAGTGCCCGATCCGTCCGGCTAGCGCATCTCATAAATTTTTGCACCAACGTGTTAATTTTTTCGAGATTAAATGAGTACTGAAAGAATAATTTCTTGTCTCACGCAAAAGTTAAAGTTGATTTTCTTTAAATTAAATTGAACCAACGGAGAATTTAATTTTATGATTGTTGTAAATTATGATATTGTTATTTTCTGACCAACGTTGATAATAACATTATTATAATTTTTAATTGAAGTTTTTATGCGTTATTTTTACTTTCTGCCCAACTGTGATGTAGATTTAATGTATAAATGAAATTGTATGTCGTATTTTTGACCAACGTTAAAATAAGACATATAATTTTGCTGTTAAAAGTATTATAATTTTAATTGATGATTTTATGCATTATTTCTATTTCGCCAACTATGATGTAGATTTAATGTGTAAACAATCGTATATTTTAATTTTAACCAACGTTGAAACTAAGACATGCAGTTATTGTTGTTCTCACTATATATGAATTGTGTTTTCAGGAGGATACTCTTTGATGGGGTACATCAGAGATATCCCTGTTCTCAAAGGAGACAACTACGATGAATGGAAGAAAAAGATTGACCTTGCATTCATCCTAGCTGAGGTGGACTGGGTAGTCACCACACCGTGTCCCACGGAGCCTATGGCACCGGTGAGGGATGCAAATGAGGCTGATGCTGCTTGGCAGACCAGCCAGAGACCAGACAGAGGGACTTTGCTCCCATAAAGATGTCATATGATCTTGATCATAAAAAGTGGGTCACCGCCAACAAGAAATGTTTGGTCGTGATAAAGAACACGATTGAGCACTGCAATTGTGGGCTCAATCGCAGAGTGTGACACCTTGTCACAGTACCTTGACAAAATAAAGAGTCGGTTCATCGGCTCTTCAAAGACTTATGCTACACGGTGATTAAGCGACTTGTGAGAGAGGTATTCGGTGGTGGCAGTGGCATAAGAGAGCACATACTAAGGATGAGCAACTTGGCATCCAAGCTTAAACCAATGGATTTGGCTCTCAAGGATGAGTTCCTTATTCATTTGATTTTGCTTCTTTCGAAAGAGTTTGACACCTTTGTTGTCAACTACAATATGCACCGAGAAATGGGACTTAGAAAATGCATAGCTATGTGTGTGCAAGAGGGGAAAGATTTAAATCCTCACATGGTGGTTCATCAACTATGTGAAGGATAACAAGAAAAGACATTCAACAGTAATTTCTCCTCAAAGAACAACGGAAAAGCCTCTTTTTCACCTCAACAGAATAATTTCACGGTGGAGAAAGATCGGTGTCTTCATTGCAAGAAAAGGGACATTACAAGAAAGACGTCCCGATTTCTTGAAAATGATTATGTCAAAGAAAGGTGAGAACATTATTACGTTCATAAATGAATCCTGTATGTACAATATTCAAAATCTACTTGGTGGATTGATTCAGTGCAACTGTTCATGTTGCTAATAATTTGCTGAGGATTCCGTTCGACGAGGAATACGCAAAGAAAAGAAAGATGCGTTAAAGTCGCAAATGGAGTCCAAGTCGAAGTTGAAGCCGTTGGCGATCTTTCATTAGAACTAGTGATGGCTTCACTCTTTACTTAGAGATGTTCTTTATGTTCCTCTTACGAGGAATTTGATTAGTGTTTCATGTTTGGAAAATGATGGTTATGATTGTAATTTTGGAAATGGCAAGTGTGAAATAATGTTTAATAAAGCATGTGTTGGTCTTGCCATTAAACAAGATGAGCTTTATTTATTGTCACTCGTGAAAATGTGAATTCCGTATGTGATGTGAATGAGCGTATATCCTCGCCCCGAGAATACGAATGAAAAAGAAAGAGAACTCATAATGAATCGTCGAAATTATGGCATCGTCGTTTAGGCCATATTTCGAGGGGAGAATAGAAAGACTAGTTAAGAATGATATTCTTCCTCTATTAGAGTTCTCGACTTAGAACAATGCAGAGAATGCATTAAAGGAAAATATGTAAAGAAAATTAAGAAAGACGCCAAAAGAAGCACAGAGTTCTACAAATTATTCACACGACATTTGTGGTCCTTTTACGTGAAAAGTGTGGATGGATATGACTCGTTCATAACATTCACGGATGATTACTCCGTTATGGATATATTTATCCAATCAAAGAAAGAAATGAAGCCTTGGATAAATTCAAGATATTTAAGGCTGAAGTTGAAAACCAACACGATTTAAAGATTAAGATAGTCCGATCTGATCGTGGTGGGGAGTACTACGGTCGACATACCCCATATGGACAAGTTCCCGGACCTTTGCAAGGTTTTACGGAAAATGGAATAGTGGCCCAAGATTCTACAGGCGAACCTCAAAGAAATGGAGTAGGCGAAAGACGCAACCGCACTCGATGGATATGGTGCGAAGCATGATGAGCTACTCCACACCGCCGCTGAGTTTATGGATGGGCGTTGAAAACCGCCATTCATATCCTCAACAGAGTGCCTAGTAAGTCGGTGCCCAAAACACCGTACGAGATGTGGACAGGAAGAGTTTCCTCACTAAACCATTTACGTGTGTGGAGGAGTCCTGCTGAGGCTAAAGTATTTAACCCAAACCTTGGGAAACTTGATCCCAAAACAGTAAGTTGCCATTTCATTGGCTATCCTGAAAAGTCAAAAGGTTTTCGTTTCTACTGTCCAGACAGATATACAAAGTTTGTAGAAACGAGACACACTGTCTTCTTAGAGGATGAAATGATGAGGGGGAGCATGGTAGCTCGAAAGATTGACCTTGAAGAGAAGCGGGTGTATGCGCCCAATCCGATGATTCAAGAACCATTCTTCGCACTACTCGCCGTCCGCACCGACAAGACAAGACATCGTGGTGCAAGACTGTTATTGTTCCTCCGTGGCAACAATAAATGAGAATGAAGAACTGTTCTTCGGGATCATATAGAACCAATTGCCACAGATGAGGGGAGCAACAACGACCTCAAATGAAGATGTACCAAATGTGAAGGCCCCAGGAGGTCTCAAAGAATAAGAAGATCGCCTATTTCGATGATTATCGATTATCATACAGAGGAATTTCAAATGGAGGATGATCCCACCTCATTTGAAGAAGTCATGAGAAGCGAAAATTCCTCAAAATGGCTTGAGGCCATGGAAGAGGAAATGAGGTCCATGAAGGCTAATAAAGTCTGGGACTTGGAAATTATTCCTAAAGGAGCCAAAACAAGAGGTCGTAAATGGGTCTACAAGACAAAGCTTGACTCCCAAGGGAATGTAGAAAGATACAAAGCGCGACTTGTGGCAAAAGGCTTTACGCAAAGAGAAGGATTGATTACAATGAGACCTTTTCTCCGGTCTCATGTAAAGATTCCTTCAGAATCATAATGGCATTAGTTGCACATTATGATTTAGAGTTACATCAAATGGATGTAAAGACGGCATTTCTTAATGGGGATTTGGAGGAAAATATTTACATGGCACAACCGAAAGGTTTTGTTGTGGAAGGAAATGAAAGAATGGGATGCCGCCTAAAGAAATCGATTTATGGGTTAAAGCAAGCTTCAAGACAGTGGTACTTGAAGTTTGACAGTACAATAAGAAAATTTGAGTTTAAAGAGAATGTAGAGGACAACGTGTTTATGCAAAGTTTAAAGATGGGAAGTTTATCTTCCTAATCTCGTATGTGGATGATATCCTACTAGCTAGTAGTGATGTCGATGCACTCTTGGAGACAAAGAAGTTTTGTCCTCAAACTTTGATATGAAAGATCTTGGTGAAGCTTCGTTCGTTCTAGGAATCGAAATTCACCGGATAGAAACAAGGGGTATTGGGACTGTCACAAAAGGCATACATAGAGAGTATTAAAGAAATTTGATATGCATAAATGTAGTCCTTCACCTGCACCTATAGTCAAGGGCGACAGATATGGGGATTTTCAATGCCCCAGGAACCAGTATGAGATCGATCAAATGAAAGCGGTTCCATATGCTTCATTGTCGGAAGCTTGCAAGATGCTCAAGTGTGTACGCATACGACTTAGCGTTTGTTACGGGTTACTTGGCGATTCGAGCAATCTCGAATAGAACATTGAAATTGATAAAGAAAGTCTTGCGTTATTTGCAAGGAACAAAAGGCCTCATGATGACATCTGAAGATCAGATTTACTCCATATAGTGGGGTATACTGATTCTGATTTTGCGGGAGATGATAGAAAGTCTACATCCGGATATGTATTCACTCTCGCAGGAGGAGCTATATCGTGGAAAAGCTCAAAGCAAACCGTCACTACATCGTCCACAATGTATGCCGAGTTTGTAGCATGTTATGAGGCTACGGGGCAGGTGAACTGGCTTAAGAAGTTCATACCCGGTTTAAAAGTGGTTGACGACATCAATAGACCACTTAAGTTGTACTGCGATAATGAACCCGCAGTAATGTATGCCCACAACAATAAGTCAAGTGGTGCTGCCAAACACATTGACATAAAGTACTATGTTGTGAAAGATAAAGTCCGGATCGATCATAAGTCTTGATCATATAAGTACAACAAAGATGTTAGCGGATCCGCTTACAAAAGGCTTACCACCCAACGTGTTCAGAGAACATGTAGCCGGCATGGGTTTAAGGGAAAGCCTATGATTCCTGGACTAAAAGATGGCCCAAAAGATTAAAGTAACTATTTCAGAGCAGAGAGGTGTATTGTAGTCATGAATCTATCGGCGATTGACCGTGACGATGAGACATGTTCTATGCATTAATCTGTGATGGAATGTGTAAAGGCAAAAGTAATTAAAGATAAAGTATGAGAGGAGATCAAGGGGGAGAATGTTAGAATGATCTCTCCCCGATTAGCCCAACGGCTAATCGGGCCCTTGACCAGCATACGATCGGGGCGCCACCCACTTTGGCCGATGGGCCCTGTCACTGCGCTATAAATAGAGGTGGGGGCGGCGGCTCGAGTTACGAGGTTCGCCTGAGCCGCAAACCCCACCGACATTCCCAAACCGATCTAAGGGAGGCGCAGTCCGCGACGGGAAGCTCCGTCGCCGTCGCCGTCGACCTCACCGGAGCACCGCCGCCGCGATCGTCCACCTCTTCCCCGACCATCGCTGCCTTAGCGCAGATCACCGCCATGGCCAACCCCTCCTCTACATCGGATGGTATGTACCCCTACTTCCCTTCTCTTTCTCTCTCTCGGTTCCTCTCATGAACATCAAAGAAAAGAACGCCGCAAAGAACCGATACAACAGCAGGCACTGCCTAGTATGAGCCGAAGAGACTCAGGAATTTCACCCAAGCTTGCTTTACCCGTAGGCAATGGACAAGAAGACGGTCGATGGTTTCCTGATGTTGATCACAGAAGGTGCATGATGGATTCACAAGCAATCCTCCACGCGCAAGACGCTCAGCGGTCGTTGGCAGCGAGCCAAGTGAAAATTTTGCATTTCAAATGTGCTTTAATTTTCCAAATCTGTTTGCAACCTGAAAAATGGATCCGTCCAATGAAGAATGCATTGTAAGCCGACTTAGCTGAATATTCTTCGAATAATTCATTTTCCAAACCAGCCTGTCTGCAGTTCTAGATTGAAGGGACACGCCGCGTACTTTGCTCCAGAGGTGGATATACTTGGCGAGTGCTTGAACTGTGAGTGCACCAAGAATGTTGCGAACCCAAGTGTTCAAAGTAATGCCCCGGGCCACAGTGGTAGACTTTCTGGTTTTCGGTGGAATGAGCTTCCACAGGGATTGCCAAAGAAATTCAGTGGAATTTCTGTGTTGGGATACGGGTAGGTTACACTAGCGTATATTAAAAATTTTCTACCGCTTAAACTGTGAGTGCGCCAAGAATGAGTGTTCAAAGTAATGCCCTGGGCCAGTGGTAGGCTTTCTGGTTTTCGTTGGAATGAGCTTCCACAGGGATTGCCAAAGAAATTCAGTGGAATTTCCGTCTATCCATTTGTCAAGCAAGAAGAGTGTATTGTTTCCATCCCCAAGTCTCACTTCCATTGCGGCATTGAACATTACTTGAATAGTTGGTTCATGGGACATTTGAAGATGAGCCCATGTTCGAGACGGGTCTGTCTTTTGCCACCACAGCCATCTCAATCTCAACACATAGCCTATGAGCTTAGGATCAAGAATGCCTAAACCACTAATGGGGAGTGGCCTGCAGATCGTTTTCCACGCGACTAAAGGTCCATATTACCCAAGTTCAGTTAATCAGCTGCGTAAAACAAGTTCCAAATTCAGAGCGTTTGAATCTTTTTTTTCTTAAAGGAATCACTTCAGTTGGTTCGAAAAACTGCAAAGTCGGTTCCTTTTGATAAAAGAAAAGGACCTGGCCATTGTGCCAAACCAACGCATGAAGTTATGCGATCCAAATTTGTGCCAATGGCTTGAAACTCGAGTACTTGACCTAGAAAAGCAGTGGTTTATGGCTGGCATGCATGCTCTATGGTGTCATAGAACCACATTTCAGTCACCTTTTTTCTTGTGTATGAGTTTGTGCGCTCTTTTCCACTGTCTTACTAATTTTCATTTCTTATCAAGGGGGCCAAACTTTTAAAAAAACTTTTCCTCTCTGTAATTGGAGTAGGCGTGAACATTATACTGTTGTTCCTTCTTTGTTGAAGGTTTCAGGTTCGCCTGGTTGATTGACTGAAAATATCACACGGTTTCTGGAGGGCATTCACAGCTCATGTTGGTTGTATTTATGAGGACTTGGACCATGCATGCTGAATCCTCTGTCATCGATCTGGAGCCACAAGGTGAGAGTTCAATGTACAAAATCATCTTTATATACTTCTTCTTTGTGAAACATGCAAAATTTTCAAAAACAACGGCATATGGGATATACTTGATTAACTGGACCAACTGTAACATTTACATAAATGTAAGTGTACCTTCTTCTATCACATGGTAGGCCCTGAAAATGTCCTAAGGTATATCGCACTTACATGATCGCACAATCAAGAAAAGAATTGGCCGGGAACAAATACACTGTGATGGACTGTGAACATGCATGGACAGGAAGAAGAGAGGAGACGCAGAATTTTAACCCCCTCTACTACTCAATGTACGTACAGTGCAATGTAACTAGCGTTAGTTGACCTTGGTGCACACTTGCCGGATCTCGCCGTCGGAGCCGGTCTTGACCCCGACGCGGCCGAGCTTGGTCATGGCTGCGACGAAAGCGTCGAAGAAGGCCGTCTGGTTGGCGGCGAAGTAGTTGACTGTGCTCCGCGACCGGAGGTCGGCGAAGAGGGCCTGGTCGGAGGCCAGCAGGCCCTTCATCTGCTGCAGCGTCTGGTAGTAGCCGTTGTCGAACTTGGTGGGCGTGACGGCGTCGAGCATCGCCACCGTGGACGGGCTGTAGTTGAGCGGGCACGTCCGCCGCATCTGCCGCAGGAAGAAGAGGTTCATCGGCGGGCTGTACTGCGGCGCCGCGCCCCTGAACTGGTACAGCCGCCGCACGAACTTGTCGCAGTGCGTTACACCGATCGTGTGACCCCCTGCAGCACCGCACCTTCAGTCAACGATCACTACTACTGTACTACAGCTGACAGTCAGAACGAAGGTGCGTGTAGCACTATAGCACAGTGACGATGGATTCATGGGGCCTAGCAAAATTAAAGGTCTCTGCACGCTGCAGCGAAAAGCTACCCATACGTATCCAACGCCAGTCTGGAAAGGGCATGGGTTTTTACGAGCAAAAAATTTAGCAGATGAGTTGACGGTAGTATCTTCCTTTGTCAGTGTGATGAGTTGGTAGTAGTACTACGGTACACGGGATGGATTGGTGGGGGGCTGGAGAGGCGACGTGATGAGCCCTCCCGGCGCCGCTCCCAACCATTTTGCCACTTTTGTGACGTGGGACTCGCTAACCACCGCTCCGATCATCTACTACCGCGCTTAGCTCTCGGGTAATCAGACGGCATGTTTTGACGTGAGATTGCCGAGAAAGCTCGGCCTACGTACCTGACAGAGCGATCATGTCGGTCTGCGTGAGGCCGTTGACGGAGAAGAGATTGCTGAGCTGGTCCAGGTTGAAGCCGGCGCCGGGGAGGCTGTGCTTCACGACGGCGCGCGTCCCGACCTTGCCGTCCAGCCGCCCGAGCTCCACCTGGTAGTACGGCCCTCCCGTCTGCATTAACAGCTTTCACCGTTAGCACAGAGCAAGCCCTGCAGTGAAATCCCAGTAATTTACGGCACAGTTTGCAATCAAGTGTAGTAGCATAGTGAGTACGCGAGCAGCAGCAGAATGGGTATACGGCACGGCCAACTTGCGTGGCTCATCAATAATTGATCCAGTAGCTCCACGAATAACACCCCTGTCTGCCTGTCCAGAGGGGCTGCACAGCGCATCTCGCTCGCTCGATCGGCTCGGCGGCCCAGGGCATATCTATATTGACTTTTACTTAATGACTTTTAACTACAATTCATAAATAGTAATAGCTGATAGAAGTGTAAAAAAATGGTGCAACAAAAAACACTATCATATTCGGACTGATATACGAATTATAAAATTGTGATATAATAAAATACAAAATATATTACAATATATGAAAATAAAAGGTTGTGGCCGATGAACAGGAGTGATTGATAAAAAATAGTTTATAAAAGTTGAGATATTTATATTGGATGTGTCTAGCCATTATCCGGATGTTTTCTTTCTAACAATCATATGGATTTGAGACCATTGGATTAGAGATCCAACGACCCCTTTTTAAGAGGAGACGGATATTTTTTTTTGTAGGGAATGGGAGAGAATTTATGGCCGTTAGATCTCTAATTCAATGGTCACAAATCTGAATGATAATTAAGAAAAAACATCCGAATAATATTTATCAACATCCATTTATATTAGCTAAAGTATAAATCAGAAATAGAAATCAGCACGGTAAGACCTGCCTATCTGTCGCCGTGTGCGGCTTTAAGCGCGGCCAAACCGTGTAGGCATACTGAGAGTAGTGCTGACCAACCAGCCGGAACGGAAACTCGCTCCCATCACTGTAGACTAGCTACGTAGTAGTAGATCGCCTCCACACCATGCCCTCTGAACTCTACTATAAATAAACAGGCTAGCCACCAGGGACCACCCCGTGTCCAAACTTCAGCGCCGAATCCGATTTCTTTTTCGAGCTCCTCTCTGGATCTTCTTCCACTAATCAAACGTGGAAAAGATAAGCAGTGAGGTTTCTCTGCTTCACCGCTTCTGCAAGTAGGAGTCTCCCTACTTAGTAGTAGCTGTTTGTTGGGCAGTTTCACAGGCTCCAATCCTAGTACTGGATTTGACACCACGGAGATTGCGACGCCGGCGCACAGCTCCGGGGAGAGAGATGAGAACCCCGGCGGTCAGATGCGCGCGTACGTGCTCTGCGGCACAGCTGAGAGAGTGGACTCGTCGGGCGGCAGCGTGCACACGCGGCGGCAGCGGTACATGTCATGTCAGCCTCGTCATAGCTGTCGCCCGGCGGGCAGGGCAGGTCACGCACGGCGAGCGAACCACCCGCCCGAGCTAGAAACATAAAACTGTGTGGCTAATATCTGTCGGTTGGAATTGATGGTGGTCGAAGTAAAGGTTGAGATAAATGACAGTTGGAGCAGTGAACTTTTCTACTTTTATAATTGATTAATTAATTATAAAACTAAGAAACCTGGACACAACTACCTATTGGTCTCAGCTTAAAGGTCAGGTTTTGCCATCAAAGGTGGCATAACCGCCTCGAGAGCGCACTCAAACGTCTCTCCGCTCCTGCGGGCGCGCCGAAAGGAACATGAAGAGAGGCAGGCGCGCGCGCATGAGGCGGGATTTTGTGGGGGTACCTGCGAGACGACGTCGCGGGCGGCGAGGGCGAGGATGTCGGCGCAGGAGACCTTGTTGGAGCACCGGGCGTCGGCGTCGACGGCGGCCTTGGCGCGGGTGATGAGGTCCAGCGCGTCGGGCGACAGCGTCGTGTCCGCGCCCGCGCTGTGCTCGTTGTCCTGCCCCGCGATCAGCACCGACGCGTCGCACCCCTGCACCGGCAAAAAATCAAAAGGATCGATTAATCGGTGTGCCATCGACAACAGAAACAAACACGATCAACTAAAACATGGCTAATTAAGCTGGTTTTAATTCTGTACCCTGACGAAGCAGTCGTGGAAGAAGAGGCGGAGGGTGCCGGGCGCGGCGTTCAAGGTCTCCTGGAGCTTCTGGGTCACGGCGCCGCGGACGAGCGTCTCCACGTTGGGGCACGTCGACGCGTAGTAGTTCTGGCTCAGCTGGGCCGCCGCGCACGCCGCCGTCGCCAGCAACACGCCGACCGCGGCCAGCACACTCTGCTGCCGCGACTGCAACCTCCTCGACCTCATTGCTAACTAGCGAGTACTGTAAGCTCGCTTCTTTTTGTTTCCCTCTCTTCGACTCTTAGCTCTCGCTAATTTCTCTCTACGGCCTGTCTATCTGGCCTGGCTTGCTTGCTTGCTTGCGCTGCTGCTCTCTCTCTAGCTAACACTCGGTGCTTAAGTGAGGAGAGAGGCGAGCGCTTATATAGATGAGACGAGAGAAGTGCTGAGCTGAGCCCGCGGCTCGCCTCGCCGCGTGAGGACCGGAGGAGATGGGAGTGTTACTGCTAGTTGCAATGGTGGGGACTCCTGGTCCTGGGGACACTAAACAGAGGCCAGAGCCAACTAGCAACGGGCTGTACGTGCTGCTCTGCTCTTACTGCCTGCCTCTAGATAGAGAAACAGACTAGAGAGTAGAGAGAGAAACAATTGATTTAATACGAATGCAGTACACCACGTACGATTTTTTTATTATTTAATCCTTTTTATTAGTATTTTAAAGGTAATCTCTCATGAATTTTATTTGCAATTCAAACGTTCTGTCACGTCATACATAGAGGCGTGCCTAAAACTATCACGTAGGCTCTCGGCCACGCGCTATGACAGCGTAGATGGCTTATATGACATCTATCACGCCGTAACTTATGGCGTGACAACCTATTGTCACGCCACGAGACTTGACGTGATAGAGAGTGACTAAAGTACGGCCACCGTTCCAGTTTCCATTTTTCCCCACGTTCTATTTGTCCCAACGCTTTGTCTCTCCTCCCCAAATCCATCGCCATTGCCGCCGGCTCGCAGCCCCTCCACCCTACCACCGCCTTGGCCCCGGCGGCCCGCCTCTAGCCCTGCCGCCCCCTCCAACCCCTCACTCGCCGCCCACCTCCAGCCTACCCGTAGTGCCCGAAACCGCTATGTGGCTACCGCAAATTGATCGACCTAGAGATCCACCCACATGACAAAGTGCAATCTCGACTACGAGGAGTGGGATGTCAAAAGGACTTGCGAGATCCGGGAGGAGGAGCACCATAATGACGAGCAAACCGAGCGTATACGTCGGGAGATGAAATCTCATCTCAAGGCGTGCACGAACAAGGAATACGAGGCTCGTGGATGGAGCGTGAGGAAAAGAGAGAAATGATGGCCAAGGGCAAAGAGGCCGCTGAGGAGTTCAACGCCGAGCTCGCAAAGAAGGGAAGACATGCTTGCATCACTAGGAAGACACTGCACATAAGCAATGCAGTTTTGTTTGTATGGCTGGAGAAATTGGTTTAACTGCATTCGATTCTTACGGTCTGACTGGTGTATTTTTCGGTTCAAACTGGTGCATGGCAGCGGTTTGACTGTTGGTGAGGTCCGATCAGACTGACTAGCCTATGAGGCTTCGGCCAGAATTTGTTTTTTGAGGTTTTGAGTCGCGGGAAGAGTATGAATGACCTAGGTCAGTAGATTTAGGTTGCATGAGATATGTTACAGTTAACATGTGTCAAGTTGTGAAGAACTTGTGTCTAAAAATATTTTTTTGTCTTTGGATGTGCAAGATCGCTTGGAGTCAACCACAGTCAACGGCGAGGATCGGGGCTACGCTCATGGAGGAACTGATGCCCAGAATGATCGAGAATGTCAGGTGAGTTGGTAAGCTAAAGTATGGCATGAGAAGGACAGAAAATATCGAAGGGAAGTTCAAACAGCGGGTTGCATCATGTGGTTTGATCAGTCCAAGTGAGGCGTGATCTAGTGGAACCAGAATGAGAGACTTGACGATGCATGACAAGTCAGGGGTGCACCTGCACGTAGCAAGGATAGTATTGCTTGCAATAGAAGGAGATGACTGGATCAATAAAGAGTATTTTGGTAGTTTGACCAAAATACCAAAAACTACCTTGAAGCAAAACTTTGGCGCTTGGGAAAACGGTTTAGGTTAAGGAGAAGCTGAGAAAATCAAGTTGGATCAAGATTAAAGACTTAGCAGATTCGAGTTTCTGTGATTTGAAATGTGTGTATAAGTATAGTGAGTGAGTTTAAAATCCATGTGTGTGTTGTTATCAGGGTCCCCCCATTATGCTATGTGGATAGTATTCACTAAGAGTTAGACGTGGCTGGCTAGCTCATCTGTTTAATGGATTGGGATGAAGATTCATAGTTAACCATGCAACCTTCCTCTATTGAGATCAAGTCTTCACAAGTGTTGGGGTTTGAGAGAAGAGTGTTGTGGTGTGCTCTCTGCCCTCCAAGATAGAGTAGTTGTAAAATTTTTCTCCTTAAGTAGTGATACATCAATCTTTGTTCATATCTATGACTATCTCTTGTGTTGATTGATTTGCACTTGTATTTGTTGGTTTTTTTTCTCTTCTTTTCTCTCTTTTTGATCTTGCTATGTCAAGGACGTATAAGAGATGAAGATAACATCTGAAAATCAATCTCCACCTATTTAAGCACTTTGATAGCAAGTTTATGAAGAAACTCGATTTTGCTTGATTTTGACCTTTTTAAGTGATTTCGTGATATGATCGTTTGTGGCTTGAATTTTTCGATGTCCTTGCTTGTTGTGATATGTAGGAATGCATCTATAGCTATCTTGGATATCTTCTACCCACGAGCAAGCTGTATTCACCATTTTCGTATTCTGCCTATTTTTTATGCAATCTTATTTCAATCTAAAAATGTCTGAACTTTGGCATGAATTTCTACGATCCATGGATGGAATAGCTTCCTGAGACTTTAAGCAAGGTGTGTATAAAGTTTTACGGCTTTTGAATGGTCAGATCAAAAGTTACGTGATTTTTGGTTTTGCAACAATGCTGATTTTCCTATTCTCGGTCTGAAAACTCAGTCTAACCGGTACTGTTCGCCGGTCTAAGCGGAAATCACTATAGTGGTCAGCTCGCCAGGCAAATTGAAGGTTGTTCTGATCAATTTTTCCTTTGGATTTTTCTTACGGTAATTAGTCTATGAAGATCAATAAATACTTAGGCAAAAAAAATTCGAAGGCACCGTTTGTCCTTTATTACCGTACCGGTTCGGCGTAGGCCTTGTGGGTTCAAGTACCGTGTGCGCGCTGTATCTTATATTCATATCCAGAACACTACAAATGTTGCGTCTAGATCTGCTGCGCGGGAGGGGCCCATGGAAGGAAAAGAGGCAGTAGCTGAGTCAAAAAGGGCGCGTTTTTTCTTCATATATTCCCGTGAAATCTTACAGGTTTGGTTAATGAGTCCACTATGGCAGTGGCAAATGGCGATACTACTACCCGTTGTAGCGCAGGAGACATCTTTGCCTGTTTTTGAGTGTTGTGGATGCTAACCACCGCTCCCAAGGGAATCCGTGATGCAGATAAGAGCATATAAAATGTAGATTTCAGAGTAAACTATCTTGATTGGGGAGATCCTGTTGGGACTCGAATGTTGTCGTATACGACAGCTTTGCACAAATAGGGTGCAGAAATTTGCATATCGCTAAATTCAGCAAGGCCAGTTATACTACAACTATTCTAGACTCAGTGACTGAATATGTACAGGCCATTCTGCTACAGAAGTTTAAGCTGCCGGATTTGCAGCTTTGCTCTACCAAATGCGGCGTGTTTGTACAGAGACACGTCAGGAAAATCTTCCTCATTTCCTCGCATACCTCCTTCACGGTTTGCACACGACCGTGAAAAGAATTAGTGCTTTCTTTGCTCTTGCACGTGTCGTCCCATCTAGCTACTCGTGATCGATTTCTAGAACTGAATGAAGTACCCATACTCGTGCATAAACAGTTAAAAGTTACTGCTTGGTCAACAAGAGCGAGAACGATCGATCGAAGTGGGGAGAAAGCAAGCGGCCTCTCGGATGGAGCTAAGTAACTGCGACCTAGTAAGTTGCACTCCTACGCACCAGCATTGCAACAACTGTAGCAGGTATACTACTCGGATTATGTTGGGTTGGGACATGCATGTGTGGAGTATGTTTCTAAAAGAAACACTGCATAGACGACTCCACTTTGCAACCAGTAATTAGTAGTACTAATCACTGTGTAGTGACCAGTAACCACAGCTACTTAACTCATTAAAGAATTAAGGGGTTTCTTTTTTTCCTTTTAATTAGTTTCCTTCTTCATGTTGGAATGCAGTAGAGTAAGCAGTGTACCCACGCGAGCTGGATGCAGTAGAGTAAGCAACATAAAAAGGCAGGGAAAGAACCCATAGAAAACTAAGGAGAGCAAGGTAGACAGTACATACATGCTTGGTAACTGCAACTGACGAACATAAATATGAAGCCTTGTAAAAGAAATAATTACCACGATGAACGCAAACCAAATCGCTGTATGAACAAAAGCAGGGCAGGACAGGACAGAGCGGAACGGAAACCTTGAGGGCACAGGTAAGGCAAGCACGTTTCACAGCACAGCCTAGCGAACTAGCAAGCAAATCGCAAACGGGAGAGAGAGGGGAAGTAATACCTCCGACGGGAGGCTCACACCGGCGTAGATCGAGGAGACGGAACGCGAGCCTAGATAGACCTGGAACAGCCGAGGCTGACATCTGAGCCCCCCGGTAGGATGACCCGAGCTGCTGAAATCGAAGGTAGAACAACCATGTGACGCGGCCAACAGGAACAAAATCGACAATGGAGAATTGACGGGGAACAATCCAACCCAGCAGATCGGAAATGGAGAATGGAACAGAAAATGCAGCATCGCTCAAAGTGACCAATGAAACGCATCCATCACTCCCAGCAGCGGATTCCTCCAGAAGCCAAATCGCATGACCAGAAGGACGGGGCAAGCGAGAACGGCAAACACATGGGCCAAAGAGAGCACGAACTCACGCGGAGAGAGAGAGTAGCAGAAGCTGAACGAACACGCATAGTCCTACGTGAAATGGGAGAGAGCTCTGGCGAAGGACGTTCAGGTCGGAAGGACGCCCAGTTCCCATGGGTTTCCTCGTGAATCCCTGACCAGCTGGCGCCTGGGTGCGATAGCGGATGCAAGCGAGCTTGTTTGTCTTCCTAGCCAGGCCGTGCAATGCTGGTCTATGCGTTGCGCAGAATTCCAGTTGCAGCACGCCCACGGTTTCCGTTTCGGCATTGATCTATGCGTGGCTTATTGTTCGCAGCAGCAGCAGCATTTGACGGAGCAATTCGATCCATCATGGCAGATGGGGCTCAAGGAAGATACGCTCTAGCTTTGGAGATCGAGGAAGTTGTTGTTTTTGCAGCGGATTCTCTCTTGCTGTGCCCGTCAATGGCTCCTCCCGCGGGGGCCAGGAGGCTTACTAGATATGGTGTAAAGATCAAGGCTAGATATGGTGGCCAAACAATGAAATATAACCATTCCACCCAATCACCAGGCAACATAATCTCAAGTGAAAACCCTAAACATATGAGCCAACTCCTAACATTCACCCTCAAATCTTGCTTCCTGGGACACGCATAAGGAACTCCCAACATATCCACCAACTGAAGCATCAAGCCATCGTGTCAATTACGGCCATTAGTAAAGACCGAATCTTAAGTCTAACCATTAGATCTAGTAGATCAACTCACAGCTAAGAAGGGGAGACCAAGAACCAGCGTCGCTCTAAGAATTTTTTGTACAAATAATCTACTTTTTTTTCTCTCGAAATAACAGGAATATACCCGCGGTAACATTTTTTATAGAAATAGGCTCGATCAGACGACCGTTGGGATCGGAGCTCGTCGCTAAATGGCCAGCGACAGCAACAACATGCGCAAGCCGTTGGGCGACAGGTTCCAATCGCCCGACCATTGGGCGACAGGCTCCAGTACCGCTCCCACATCCGATAGTTCTGCTGTACATTTTTCGGTAGTTCCGATCATCGGAAATACCGCTCCTACATGCGGAACTACCATTCTCGAGGGAAGAAGACTACCACTCACACAGGTGCCTCTCTGGAAAAACATACCGCTACACAAGCCAGATGTTTCGTAGATCGGAAGTACCACTCACACAGAGCCGGTAGTTCCGCTCGCTAATCGGACCGCTCACACAGAGTCAATTGTACCGTTCACACAGAGCGATTCTTTGTAAGCTGCAAGAATATCATTTTATTTGGCTAGGCCTTGTTTCTTAGATATTTGTTCTACGATGATGTTGATGCCTACTTCTGTGAGTAGCATTCTTGCTCCAGACTTTGTCTTGTTAGTGCATATATATGAGATATATATATATTTGAGTATATGATCATGTTACTATTTATAGTCACAAATATGTCTAGTATATATGCTACTGATTCAATTATTGTTTTAGGAATTGTTAGTGGTTGTAGTGCTTGTTGACTGTTGAGGCTAGCAACCTAGGAGTAGTCTACATTAGCCTCTTACTGCATCATAAACCTTTCTGAAAGCAATGTAGTATTTTCAGTGTAACTGCCATTGTTGTATGGATCATAAGAAACCTAGGAGTAGCTATTGGCTTAATAGGAATTAAGAAATGAGAGTGCTGCTTAGGTTTTATCATTATCTGTTGTGTGAGTTAATTAGCACAAATTACCTTTTGTGAGATAAGAACTCTACAACTTGTTCCTTTGTACTTCAATTGTGCTTAGACTCTGGGGTCTTTCTTAACTTGTGGAAACTAAAGAGGAGAACAGTTCTAGGGCTATTGTGTTTCCCAATGTTGCTGTTACTACACTACGTTTGCTGTCAATGTATCCTCAAGGAGCCTGACTTGGGATGGAGTTGTATCTCATCTTTGCGAAATGCAAATAAGTTGAAGTTTGATCTGTGGATCTTCTTATGCCCTTTTATTTCAAATGATAATCACTAGGTATGATTATGTTGTGTTGTGCAAAACTACCAAACTTTGTATCCTTCAGTCTGACAAGTTCTTACAAAGATTGAAGAAGATCACTCTTCTAGCACGGAGGCTATATATACTCAAACTATATTGACATCATTTGAGTCATTTAAGTTTATTTTCATGCCACACTTGTTGCTAACCATATTTGGTACGCAGATGACTTAAGCAATACTTTGCAAAAGAGAGATCAAGATATTGTTAATGCTATTGATCTCATTTATTTGACAAAGACTCAATTGCAATTATTGCAGGAAGATGATGGATGTGATTCTTATTTTTTAAAGATGCCACTTCCTTTTGTGTGAAGCGTGATATCAAAGTTGCACAAATGGATGATCTGTATAAGCTAGTTGTAAAATCCAAATGGTTCTTAAAAAAAAGTCAAGAATATCTATTGCTTCCATGTCAAAATGTTCTTAAGTGTTATTGACAGGCAGCTTCGAGAAATTAACGACATGTTTGATGAAGTAAACACAGATTTGCTACTTTGCATGACGTCATTCAATTATACTGATTCATTTGCTGCTTATGAGAATGACAACTTGGTTAGGCTTACTCAGTTTTATCCTAAAATTTTCTCTAGCACAGAATTGACGCATCTTCGATTTCAACCTGCACACTTTATTGCTGATATGTGTAGAGATGAAAAGTTTAGAAAAGTAAACAACCTTTCTAAGTTTTTCATTATGCTTGTTCAGACAAAGAAGAATCTTAATTATACAATTGTCTACAAGCTTCTCAAATTGGTGCTAATTTGTCATAGCAACTGCTAGTGTTGAGAGAGTGTTTTCTAAAATAAATGATGTGAAGAATAAGCTAAGAATTAGAATGGGAGAACAATACTTGAATGATTGCTTGGTTACATTTATTGAGCGAGATTTTTTCTGCAAGTTAAGGATGATGATATTATATCTCGCTTCTAAGGTTTGAAGCATGTCACGTTAATTTTTACTTTTAATTATTTTATATATTATTTAAGATGTTGTCTCTAGTATGAACAATTGTACTTTAATTTTCGCTATTGTGGACCTTTATGTTTTCTATTAATAATGTTTTTATAATTTTGAATACCTATCTTAAAATTTTTGGGTCCGCCATTGCCTTGGTGTGGCCGTATTTTCAATACGATCACACCGGCCAACTCCCCCGGTCCGACCGTACACGACCAACACAAAAACGAGCTCTTTAGAAAAAGTAGGCGCCAACTAGAAATCAGTCCTACTACTCTGGCGGTCTGACCGCTCCCAAATTCCGGTCACATCGGACCATCGATCAAACCACCATTCACAAACCGATCAGACTGTTTCCTCCCAGTGGTCAGATCACCAACACTAGCAGCAAATCTGAATTTTCTGAAACTATTAGAAAATTCAAATTCAACTTAACTAAAGTGCTAATTATTTATCATAAATATATCTTAAACTTAGTAAACGGTCTCTCAGTCTATCTATCTATGGCCCTATCATTCCATGATTTCCATCCAGATCATGGATTCGTGTACGGCACTTCTCTTGCATACATGTCCAATTCTTCGCCCTTGTTACGGCCAGTTCGTACCCTCCATGACTTATTCTTTTTGGCTGTGGCTTATGGCTTTTAACTGAAATTTTTGAATTTTGGTTATTTACGGTACAGATTACAGAGAGACCGATACTTATTTACGATTTTAGCTGGTACAGATGTTGGGCTTGTAACATATACTACGTTTAACTTAGACCCCGTATTAAGAAAATACTCTGTTTGAAAGCTAGATACTGTAGCAAAATTTAAAAACCGGACGGCTTTTGACTTGCCGAACAGGCCATGATGCAAAACATACCCCTGTCATCTTCTTTCCATTGCTTTACGGGTGGCAGTCAGAGCTCTCTGAAAGTCCGAACAATACGTAATGCAGAAAAGCTAGCTAGCTTGTGTGACGCACTTAGTATTCATACATTGATACATACATACATGCAAGTCAAATGTAGCGTAATGTATATCTTCAAGGATCAGCAAAGATACAGAGTAGGCTTTAGTTGTGCACGTCAAAGCTATGCAAACATACAAGCACATATTATATAGATAGACCTTCGTGCGCCGAATGCCAGGCTAGCATGGTTGGAAATGTGAGCGAGCATGCACGGCTGGATGAGGCTGTGGGTTCTCACATGGACAGAGTGCTCTCACAAGCTGTGTCATGGAGGAGGGGTAGCTGGATGCCACTTTTTTTTTTTACCTAGAAAAACGTCTCTTCGCAGTTAGGGCAAAACACGGACAGCTCAGCTACGTGGGTTCTCTCCTGGATGGTCACGTGGCCTATTAGCACTAACTTAGTTGTGATCTTGCACCAAATGAAATGATATGACAGTTAACCAGAGGCAGTTATCGTTGTTAAAAAGCAGCTAGGTGCGTGCTCCGTTACTGAAGCGACACAGTGCTTGATTGCGTTAGAGCAAGTGCCTAGAGCGCATGTGCATCATGCACTACGCGCTGATGATAGAGCCCTTTCAAAGATGTAGACGGAGCATTATACACGCAGTGGCGAACGGGCACTGGTGCTACACATCGTGCTTTGGATGTTGATCGTCAAGTTAGGATTGCTTTTCGAGTGCCAACCGGGCTGCGACACGCTTAATGTTGGAGTCTGACTCAGTGGAGATCTGAAATTGATAAATGATGATCTAGGACGCACAAAAAAGCTCGAGCGCATTGGGTTGTCAGCTTGTCATCGTACAAGAAGCCCAGAGCATCGCATCGGCGTTTACTAGAGCAGCTTCTCTAGCAGTGTCCAGGGAGAGTTAAATTGACGGGGCTGCAAATAAAAGTACATTCAAACCGCTATACGAAAACGGTCCAAATTCGTTATATGAAAACTATATCACTAGGTTTATCGTTAAAAGTACATTCGTAACGCTATAATTTTACTAGTATATCTTGATATAAAGTTATAAAAAATAATGATCAAAGTCGAATCTGATAAGTCAAAAAACTTCGAGTAAAAAGGGACGCGGGAGTAATTTGCTAGGAGATCCACGCTGAAGTAATCCTTAATCAACTATCCAACGTGTAAGGCATGGGCTCGGATCCGACCAAAACAACCATACGACACATCTCAGTCAGTTATAGATATCGCGCGGCACCATGAGTCAAAGCCATAATCATGCATGATCGAGCTTATTATAATTACAGTCGTCATGGACTAGTAATAACAGTACGTATGTATCGACCGGCGAGGTCAACTAATTCGCGAACCGGCAGTCGCGGCGTATCTCGCCGTTGGCCGCCGTCTTGACCCCGACCCTCCCGAGCTTGGTCATCGCGGCGACGAAGTCGCTGAAGAAGGCGCTCTGGTTGTTGGCGTAGTAGTTGACCGTGCCGCGCGACCTCTGGTCAGTGTACAGCACCTGGTCGGAGCCCAGGAGACCCCTGCCGCCCTGGATGCTCCTGTAGTAGGCGTTGTCGAAGCCGACCGGCGTCTGGCCGTCCGCGAAGGCGAAGGTTTGGCTGGCACAGGTGCTGCGCAGCTGCGCGGCGAAGCCCGGGTCCATGGTCGGGTCGGTGCCGATCCTGTACTGGAAGAAGGGGCAGTCAATCGCGCCTATGGTGTGCCCCCCTGAATTGACGCACAAGCGATCATGCAAATTCAAAGGCCAATTACAAGCAACTTAATTACGCATGCGAAGTATGCAGGGTGCAGGAGAAGCCTAAGATTATAGACGTCGGTGAGTTTACCTGAGAGAGCGATCATGTCAGTCTGGGAGAAGCCTAAGGCTGAGAATAATCCGTTGAGCTGGTCCAGGTTGAAGTTCGCATGCGGCAGCACGACGCCGTCCCTTGTCGAGATCCTCCCGTCGTACCTGCCCAGCTCCACCTGGTAGTTCGGCCCTCCGCTCTGCAACCATGTACGCAGAGTCGCACGCATGCATGTAACGTCATTTCACGCTGAAATCTTGCAGCCATCATGGGAGTCAGATGCACGCATGAGCAAATTGGTGCGTGACTGCTTAGTACTTGCCTGGAAGACAGATTCTCTTGCGGCGAGGGCCAGTATGTCCGCGCAGGACACCTTGGACCGGCACTGCGGGTCTCTGTCCACGGCAGCCTTGGCGTTCAGTATCGTCTGAAACCCCTCTGGTTTCAGAGATTGGTTGTCGGGGTTCCGCCACTCGTCGTCGCCGTTCGAGTTCACGATCATGATCGATGCATCACAGCCCTGCACAGCACAATAGTACGTGTTTATACTGCTGATCCTCGAGTCTACATATTTAAGACGATCAGATCATTAGATGATACATATGACAGGAGCTTAGAAGATATGTACCCTGACAGCGCAGTCGTGGAAGAAGAGCCTCAGCGCTGCGGGCGCGGAGATCGGGGACTGGGCCATGGACTGCCTGACGGAGCTCCGGACAATGGTCTCAAGGTTGGGGCAGATGCTGGCATAGTAGTCCGGTCTCAGCTGCGCAACGGCAAACGGCCAGAGGAACGCGATGGACACGGCGAGGAAGGCTGATCGAAGGCTCGCCATTGCTTCCTGCTGCTTGCCTAGTGAAGACGGTTGCGTGCTCTTCCAAAAGTGTGGCTAGCTAGCTAGTGGTTTTGTGGGATCAAATATGACGAGTTAAAGTGGGGTGAATGACTCTTTTAATTTTTTTCTCTAAAAATCAATAATAATATGTAGCAGAAATATAAATTCATAGATTCATCAAAGCCCAGAGCCACGGGAGGCAAAACTCCAAAGCCATAGGATTTATCCGTGATGCCTAATGCTTGCTGCCAAGATCTTACGTATGCTCCGAGAACCATCACCACTTAAAATGTATAATTTTAATTGGCACACTACATGTGTTCATTGCCTCTAAAAGCCAATACCATTCGGTTCTTTGATGCCCTCTGTATTGCTGCTGCCCTACTTCTGGTAACATCTCCTCCCCAGCCGAGTGGGCCAAGAGCTAGCCCATTTGTTGTCCAGCCCAACAGCCAAGGGTCTAGTCCGTGACAAAAACAAATCATGGAGGCGCACGTTACGAAACACGGAGACATGCCTGGTTTCAATTTTGCTGCTGATCAATCACGAATCAATTTACCCTGCTTTCATTTTTGAACCAAAGCTGTTTTTTTAAGGAAAAAATGCACAAACAGAGGATTTCAATTCTTTTACTGCGAGCGAATTGATCTATCTTCAGATTGACAGATATGGCAGCAAAATTCCATTGGGATGTCTCTACACTGAACAGGTACCATCTTACCACAGTTCAGTTCATCAGACATTCGGACTTGACCCTTTCTTTCTGACTGCAGAAATGATCATCCCTTACCAGAGTGTGGTATGACCAAATGTGCAACAAATATAAATTATAACGGAGGAAAGAAACAAGAACCCACAGTTTTATCATCCCATATCCAGGTTTTGAGCTGTGAACAAGCATGGACATCAACTACCATCTACATTGACCAATTAAACGCCAGTTAAACAGTAAGCACTTGCACAGTGGCATTCTCTATGTAAACACAACGAAGCTAAATTAATGGCTGAGAGCGAGGAGGCCACACGCCACCGTTCTTCTATATAAACGCACGCTCTC
This sequence comes from Bonia amplexicaulis, assembly GCA_036346245.1. Taxonomy (NCBI): domain Eukaryota; kingdom Viridiplantae; phylum Streptophyta; class Magnoliopsida; order Poales; family Poaceae; genus Bonia; species Bonia amplexicaulis. Next base: position 23,735,133 of record CM070752.1, on the reverse strand, counting down.
ATCGCTTGCAAACCACCTCGAGCTCAAACAGTTTAACAGCTTTAGCTATTTTAAGAGCAAATAGTAAACAAACAGCGGCCTTAAGAGCGGCAGTATGAAGAACACCCAGTTCTTGGCCTTCCTCCTCGCATTCGCCGCGCTCTCGCCAATGGCCGCAGCCCAGCTGAGGCCAAACTACTACGCCAACATCTGCCCTAACCTTGAGAACATTGTCCGCGGCGCCGTCCAGCAGTCCATGGCTCAGTCGCCGATCTCCGCACCGGCGACGCTGAGGCTCTTCTTCCACGACTGCGCCGTCAGGGTAAGCTCATTTACCGTTCTTGCTCTATCAACTGGAGATCGTCCTGTGAACCTGATTATGTGTCGGTGAATGGTTGCTGCTGTACAATTGTTGGGTTGGCAGGGCTGCGACGCGTCGATCATGACCATAAACCCGAACGGCGACGACGAGTGGCGGGGCCCCGAGGACCAGCCGCTGAAGCCGGAGGGGTTCCTCACCGTGATGAACGCCAAGGCGGCGGTGGACAGCGACCCGCAGTGCCGGAACAAGGTGTCCTGCGCTGACATCTTGGCCCTCGCCGCGAGGGATTCCGTCTTCCTGGTACCAACCCCGACCGATTCCTGCACCAATGCATCGTTTTTACGCCGGTTTACTGCGGCGGATCACTGATGCTACGCGACGCGTGATGGAATGGCTGCAGAGCGGAGGGCCAAACTACCAGGTGGAGCTGGGCAGGTACGACGGCAGAGCGTCGACTCGGAGCAGCGTCGTGGTACCGCATGGCACGTTCAACCTCGACCAGCTCAACGCCTTCTTCTCGAGCCTAGGCCTCTCCCAGACCGACATGATCGCGCTCTCAGGTACGTGCAAATGCACACGCACACTCGGCCGCTAGAACACGCAACTGGAACGTAGTATATTGACTCGCGAAACTAGGGTTTGGATTCTACATTTGTACGTACCATCATGCACGTGTCCATTACTAGCAGCCGTACGTAGCATTCATACATTGTGCGATGAACACTTCACTTGTGTGTGCGTGTGTGTGTGTGTGGTAGGGGGTCACACGATCGGCGCGGCCACGTGCATCTTCTTCCAGTACAGGGTCGGGACGGACCCGGCCATGGACCCCGGGTTCGCGGCGCAGCTGCGCGGGACCTGCGGCGCCAACCCCGGCGGGTTCGCGTTCCTGGACGGCGCGACGCCGCTGCGGTTCGACAACGCCTACTACGAGAACCTGCGCGGCGGCAGGGGCCTCCTGGGCTCCGACCAGGCGCTGTCCGCCGACCCGCGGTCGCGCGGCACGGTCGACCTCTACGCCGCCAACCAGGGCGCCTTCTTCAACGATTTCGTGACGGCGGTCACGAAGCTCGGCAGGGTCGGGGTCAGGACGGCGGCTGACGGCGAGATACGCCGCGACTGCAGGTCCCCGAACTGATCTGATTTGGCCGCGCAACGTGCCATGCATGACGTGATGTGATCCGACGTTACTATCAGTTGCAATTGAAGCTATCATCTACATTTTCAACAAAAATTACCGCACTAAGTCGAATATTACCATTATTTTATAGGTTTGTAAAAAAAGATCAAAAGTTGCCATGTACAATTTAATATAAATGATCACCCCAAGTGTTAAATAATAATAATAATTTTACCAAGTAAATTGGTAAAAAGGTTCAAAATTTACAATTAGTTGTACTCTAAGTTACCATGTGCTGCATCTAAATATTACCATCAGTTTGGCCTACAGTTATCAACTACATTTTAACAAATTACCACATTAAGTGGTATATTGCCATAAGTTTATGAGTTTGTAAAAAGCATTATATTCCTGAAAGAGTATCTCAATGCAGTTGAAAAATGATGTCTATCGCTAACACTAATAAAATCATTATATTCCTAAACACACTGAATGAAAAGATGAACACTTTTCACACTAGAATGGAATGCTAGAGAAATAGTGAAAGATCATCTTGAGGAACTACTCAAGAATCAATGAATTTACCGGAAAACACAGAGAAATAACTGCCAAGGACGTTCTGACCACCGGCTAGGCGCCGGTCTGACTTACCTTTGGCGGTGTGACGAAAGGGGGTGCGATCTGGCAGCTCTCCTATTCCAGAACTGAAAATTTTAGCTCGGTTCAATGCAACTTTAGTGCAACTCGAAAAATTTAAGTCCAAATAATATGCAATTTTGCATATAACTTGCTTAAGGTCTCATCAACCTATTCCATCCAAAGATAAATATAGCAAACTAGTTCATGTGTGAACCTCATATAATTCGCGCTGGAGAGGGGGTCAAATTTGCAAACAAAAAGAAAAAACCCAAAGAAGCCAGACGTGCAAACAAAAAAAACCTGGGGGCCAGAAAAGCAAAAAAAAAAAAAAAGTCCAGGTATGACACAAAAGGCCTTACTGGAAATATGGCGTATGAAATTCCTAGTTTCAAACAGCCCAGAGTGGCCCAAGAACAAAACACAAATCGTTAGCCGCTAAAAGGAGCCTCTTTTGCAGCACCGTGAGCAGGTGGGTGGGTGCTCGAACCGCCCAGGCCCCCCAACACCCGCCGCCGTGGCGGCGCTCCCCGCGACGCCCTCCTCCGCCTCGCCTCGCCGCTCCGCGATTCCCTCGCCCCGGCGCCCAACGCACCCCCGAGGGCTCCCCGCCTCCCTCCTCCTGTCCCCCTTCCACAAGGAGGCCACTGACCTCTTCTGCGCCGCCGCCCGCGCGGCCACTGCGGAGTCCCCCGCGCTGCACTGGGTCCTGGAGGGCCTCTCGAAGGCCGCGGCCGCCGCGATGGAGGATATGTCGGCGGCAGGCGGGTGGGGAGATGGTGGTGGCGATGATGCCAGAGGCCGTCCCGCCGCTGAAGTCCGTGGTGAAGGAGACGTGCGTGGACACGGACAACGACGAGGTTGGCGCCGTGAAGCCGCCGAAGGAGCACGCCATCGTCGCCGCGCACCAGTTCCGGTGGCTGATATCTCAGGTTTGCGCTCAATGAAGGTCACTTGGAGCATTAATTTTGGCAATCGATTGGTTCTAAGACCATGGCAGGAGTGTAGGAAGTAGCTTATGTTAGGAGAATTTCACACTTGCATTTGGTCGAATAAAATGCTAAAATGAAAATGTGTTGCACTAGAAACTTGTGATAGTAGCAGCAGCATAACTGCAGAAATATTAGTCAGTAAAGCTGTAACATTGCGGCACTAGAGATGTTTACTTCAGTTGTTGCTTTGAATAAATGGTAGTGGTAGCAGCATAACACCGCTGTTCCTATTGGCACATTTTCGTCGCCTTTTCTCTCTCTTCTTTCAATAGATGCATGCCGATGATGACAAAGCGGTTCTTTGGGTAAGGGAAGACCTCCAGATTATAGACAATATATTTATATAAGTCTTAAAAGACAATCTCGACACATCTTCACTTCCTGTTGCTGTCAGATAACCCTACCAAGTTTTTGCTTGCAGGATGTGAAATTTTGTTAAGCCTAGTTAATTATGGTATTTTGGTAGTTAACCATGTATCTTTTGCAGGTTTTAGAGCGAAATCATGTAGTTATTAAGCTTTCCTGGATCAGGAAATCACCTTATACTTCAAGGTATTAGGAACTATGATATATGACTTATTGTTACTTATGTCCTTCTTGGTTTGCTCGCTGAATCTGGTAATTCCAAAGCATTGCTCATATGTTATTACCTAATGAAACTGACTTTCAACTCAATTTTTTTTATTTAGGTTGGTGGATGAGCTTGTTCTTTTATATGAAGAGTCAGCCACAAGAAGGAGCCACGAGGTCATGCAAAATCACATCCTGGAAATTCTTGCACTGCTCCAGAAGTAAGAGATTCTCCTTCACTAGCAATTCCAGTTTTTGCATCACATGCATAATAGTACAGTAAGAGCTATTAAGTGGCAGTCGCACTCAGTCTTTCAGGCTTCATTTGGTTCAGAATAGTTCATCCAGTATAAGTTCATACCTTCCATCTTGTTGGTTGTCATTCTACTCTCTAGGTGCTCCTTGCTCTCAGAGCAGTCAAATTAGATTATTCTCCATTGTAGTTGGCCTATTGGGAATCACTATTCGAGATTGACTTCTGTTATGTCATGCTAGCTAGTTAGCTAACTGGTTGAAGATCATTTATCCACCTCAACAAATGCAATTGGACAATTAGTTGGAATAGAACTTGCTTGCAGGGGCTAAATTATTTCATGTTAACCTTATATAGTGTTTTGAGGGATAGATCAGCAAGTAGATATTTATCCCCTTTTACCTTCATAGCAAACTGATATCTGATGGCCGTCTCGTAGCATCTTTAGAGTACAGACAGGCCAATTGAGTTTCTATAAAGGAAGTAAACGTTTCTCTTATATTGGTTTGGGCCATTTGGATGAAGGAAAAAAATTCTAGTAGAAATTTATGGCTTGTCAGGAGCTACTTGTGAAAATATGCAAATTGGTGCAGCTTTCGGACATGTCACATTGAAGCTCAAATTGTGCAAAAAAGGGATTTCTTCTCAGTGTTCCAGTTGGTGGAGCACTGGGGCTACTTGCAGACGAAATTTCTACGTGCAATTATGTGTACTTATTGTTGTATTTCCCCTTTCCCACCCAGAAGATCTCACTGTCTGATAGTAAGACGTACTGATGCAGATGCAAGGGGCAGCAATTTGAAGATGCTTGGAAGAAGCATGAAGTTGACCCGGACTTGACCATGTTGCTATCTTGTTTCAATCAACTTTGTACCAAAAACAGTTCGCCAGGATGTTGAGTTTAACTGGTATTCTTGATGTAAATAGTTGTTTAACATATATGAAATTAAGGCTGTAAATTCTTCGCTGTTGGTGTCCGTTTTTGTTTAGGTTTGTTGGTGTTGGAATTTGGAGGCACGGGTATGCTCGCTGGCTATCCGAAGCTTGCGTCCAGATGAAGGCGCCGTAGCATAGCACTGGCTAGAAACCCTTGCAAATTAAGATGTGTTTACATGAACTAAAACTGCATCGCGTGCTTTTGCTCATAACTGTCTTAAGCCTGACACATTACGTGGAGTACGTAGTAGCATATACTGATGTAACTGACTGGTACCAAGCGCTGTTATTGTACTACAATAGATGGGACTCGTGGAAGCCTCAAAATGTCCCAGGAAGTTTCCATCGCAAATTCTGCGCATATGCCCAATTGTTCATCGATCTATGTGTGCCCATTTTTCCCTGGGAAATCCAGTATCTGCGGCTGCAGGTACCTCGCATGGTAGATGAGCCTGGACATCGCCTTGTACGCAGTACGCCGTCGTCCCCGATCAAAACTAGAGAAATCTGGAGCCTTTTGCGTGTATCTACACTCACAATTTCACATAAACTTGTGCATACAACTTCAACATTTACTTCTTGAAGAACAGGGTGGTGCATTGAATATGATGGATAAGCAGAAGCAAGAGGAAGCATTGGCAAGCGAGATAGGAAAGGTAGGAGGGAGGGATTGCCTTCATCAGTTGCAATTTCAGAGAGAAGCCCCCTGTTAAACTGATCGGCAGGGTCCATCGCGGTGGTTCCAGCGACGGCGAACTTGGCCACGCTCTCATCATCTCCCTCCGCGCCGGCCGCGCCACGCCCCAATGCCCCTCCTCCTGCCGCCGCGCGCCGCCGCACCACTCCTCGCCCCGACCGTCCCCCACCTCGCACGCCTTCTCCTCACGCACGCTCCGGCGATCCCGCCGCTTCTCCTCTCCATCCTCCCGGCCTCGCCCTCCCTCCTCACGCCGCTTCTCTCCCACCTCCTCCTCTCCCACTCCCCTCCCCTCCCCGCGCTCACCCTCTTCCGCCGCCTCCTCGCGCTCCCCGCATCCCCTTCCGGAGAGCTCCCTCCCGTCGTCCTTCGCCTCCTCGCGCGCTCCCGCCGCTACGCGCACCTCTCCTTCCCGCTGCTCGAGTCCCTCCCGTCCACCCACCCGCACCTCCTCTCCGCGCCCGCCCTCGCCGTCCTCCTCTCCACTGCGCTCTCCGCCTCCGCCCCCGGCCGGTCCTTCGACGCTGCTGTCACCTGCTTCGACTCCGCCGCCCGCGTCTGGGCGCGGGCCGGGCGCGCGTTCGGCGCCACCGAGCTCAATGCGCTGCTCCGCGCGTTCTGCGCCCGCGGCCGCGTTGCTGAGGCGCGCGCGCTGTTCCACCGGTACTGCGACGCGTACCCTCCTGACACCCGCACGTTCAACACGCTGCTGCTCGGGTTCAAGGAGGCCGGGCACGTCCAGGCCCTGGACCTGTTCTACCATGATGCCGTGCTGCGCGGCTTCGTCCCGGACGCGGTGTCCTACTGCGTGAGGATGGATGCCTACTGCAAGAAAGGGAGGTTTTTGGACGCCCTCGAGCTGCTCGACGAAATGCACAGGAGGGAGAACTGCAAGCCGACGCTGCAGGTGTTCACCACGCTGATATATGGAGCTGGGATTGTGAGGGATGCCGTGCGTGCACGTCGCCTGTTTGATGAAATGGAGAAGTGGGGAGTGACCCCGGACCGTGGGGCTCACAACGCGCTCATGGGCGCTTATGTCAGGGCAAGGGATTTGCAGTCTGGGTTGGCGGTGATGGGCAAGATGGAGCAGAAGGGGATTGGTCTGGATGATGTTAGCTACAACACAATGTTGTGTGGGTTTCGGAGGGTTGGTGACTTGGAGGAAATCTGGAAAATATATAGCAAGATGGTTGCCTCAGGGTTCATGCCAAGGACCAGGACGACAATGCTTCTCATGAAGGTCTTTTGCGAGAATGGGCGACCGGATCTTGGGCTGGAGCTGTGGGATTATCTGATCGGAAAGGGATGTCTACCTCACCGGCATGCATTGGATGTTCTGGTAACTGGTTTATGCTGCAGAGATGTGGTTGTTGAAGCATATAGATGCTTCAGGGAGGTGATCGATATGGGGATGGCACCTACAGAGCGTGCATTTAGGATTTTGGAAGGGTTTTTGAAGCGAAAGCGGGAGTTTGGGAAGGTTGAGGAGATTAGGCAAATGATGAAGGCAACCCAATTGGTGGAGCATCCAATTGAAGAAGAGGCTGCGTCAAGGCATGAACCCGCTTGTGGTTACTTTTGAGAGGAAATTGTGTGTTTTGTGAAATTGGGCTCTGTAAAAATTGCAAGCCTCCATGGTTTAATAATGTCATCAAAGATGTTTGATGGCCTGTGATCAGGGATGAAATATTGCAATGACCAAATTTTCCCCAACTGGGAGAAGGAGGTAATGAAGAGGTAGCCTGAAGCTGTCAATTTGAGAGGAACAGAGATGGGGGACCTTCAAATATGATGAGTTTGAGACAGCAAAGGAATTTTAGCGGTGGCAGGTTCCACTGAAGAAGCTGATGTTTTCAGTCTCGTGGAAAACTTGCAAGGAAATACACTGAAAGTCTATGAGTGATACAATGCATTAATATGGTCCACTGTAAAATGTCATGATTATTCACTGAAATAAAAACAGTTGAAAGTTTTGTTGAATTTTATCTTTCAGACGTCTTGTGAGTTTTGTTTTATCCAAGTCGTAGAGTTCTTGTACATCACAGTTGTATTGGTCAGTTAAGTGTAGTGATTCAGAACCATAAGACTGAAAGCAGTCAAAAGTCATTAGGAAGCCAAACTTTGTGCTCTCTTGATTGATGCATAATAGAACCCATGTTTCTACTCTGTCAACTGAACAGCCAAGATTGATGGTATCTTTTCCCTCAATTTTTTTTGTCACTCTTACACGTACTGTCATTACACCTGCTGCAGGTCCACTGATTTGAATTTTGACAAGGAAACCGTCGATCTGAAGAAGCTCAAGGCTCCCCACCTCCAGTGCCGGCATCGAAGGAACTTCAGATTTACAAAATGATCATCCACATTGTGCTGTTTTCATTATCTGAACTGAACAAATTTGCAGGCTCAGGAAATGTTAAGAGTCTTATGCATACATGCGACGATCCGTGTTTTTACCGAGGGGTAATAGCACTAGTCAACAGATTATTATTCGTTTGCCCAGTAAAACACCACTTCAATGAATAATAAATTTATCAGAGTGTTGCAGTAGAACAATAATTAGAAACAGAACATGATATTGCATAATCATAAGCACGCAGGGCTAGGTCTGGTACAAAGCCACAAGTGTTTGGATACTACATTATTTACAAAGGAACCGGTTTTAACTAATAATTATACAAAGACAAAGACTAGAATATAACTACATCATACTGTACTTTGGTTCCCCAAATATGTCTCTTATGCTCAAGTGAAGAAATCTTAATTTGGCTTGATTTTGGGTTCTTACTCTTCTCCTCTTGATTTTTTTTGTGTGCCAAGGACGTGTAAGTGATAAAGTGTGTCTTGGAAACCATATCCCATCCATCTAGTCAGTAGTCACATGTTATTTGTAAGTTCTTGTAATTGTCCGGTTTGGTTCAAGAGAATGGTAATTTTGGGGTTTTGCTTTTGTGAGTGATTTGGATTGAATTCGTGCTATGATCTAGTTTGCTATGATGTGTGAGAACTGAGAACCTATCCAAGGTCATTTAGATCATCAAGAACTCACGAGCAATAGCAGATCGAGATTTCCCTCTTTTGCCCGGTTTTGATGTAACTTTCCTTCAAACGGAAAAAGGTCGGAACTTTGGCAACGATTCTCGTAATCGTTGATTGAAATAAAGAAGGCATTATTGGAGCTAGTAGCAAAATTGAAGCTTGCAGGTTATGTTCCAATCCTGAGTTCAATTGTTTATGATGTGAGCGATGAAGAGAAAGAAAGATTGTTACACAGTCAGAAGCTTGCTCTATCGTTTGGATTGCTTACACTTGGATCTAGATGCACAATTAGGATTGTAAAGAATCTAGGGATCTGTGAGGACTTCCATTTGTTTATACGAATGGTGTCAAGAGTTGGGATTGTTGAGATCGTAGTCAGGGACAATCTGAGAATCCATCATTTCAAAGATGGAGAATGCTCCTGCGGTGGATTCTGGTGATATCTGAATAGATATTTTTATATAAAAAATAGCAGAGTAGGATCTTGATTGATTAATGATACCTGGACTAAATTATTTATTTGACTTGTTTCTTGAACATTAGGCACTCAATTTTGAATAGCAGGACAAACTCACTTCAGAATGTAGCTTGTGGGTTGAGAGCAGTTGATGGTACTCAGAATTTGCAATGAAGTGTGACATAATGCAGATTTAGTCAGCAATGTTTGGGTACTAAAGAACTTGGATGTTTAAGAACTTGCAAAAAGCTCATATTCATTTTGAAAAATATTACTTACAGGACATGGATGATGTAGAGAAACAAGACCAGTGCAAATAACAAAGCACCTAGCATGATAGATTAGTCAGATCTCCTTTTAGGACATTGGTGAATATAACTGTTGCAATAGGAGGACTAAAGTCAGGAGACTTTTTTGATATTTCAAATTTGATACTTGCTCAGTAAAATTTGTTCTCTTTCGCTCTGAATTATAGGGAGGACAAATAAGAACTGAATTGCCACCAAGGCTTTGCTAGCTTGCCATTACATTAATGTTTGATCGAGGCACAATTCTTATCGAAATTTGAAGGCACCGTTTCAAGGACATAGGATCTGTCGTGAGATACCTTCGAAGTGTTGCGTGCCATTGCTAGGAGGCTTCTGCTTCCTCAGTATGGACTGGTGTTTCTTTGCTTCATGTACCATCTAACTAACTGTACTAGGATACCTGTTTGTTGTCATCGATGCTGACCAGAAGGGTTTCTTTCCCTGCTGCCTGAGAAGAGCCAATGTGGTGCTTTTTTTGCGTGTGAACTGGGGCCTATGGTCAGTTTGAGATCGAGATTACTCTCCACAGAAGTGCTCCAACTTTCACCTTGAACTGATTTACTTCTTTGTGGTCTTCCTTCTTGGGTTCTTGAAGTTTCTTCATCAAAGAGGTTTAGGCATGATGCTGGCTTGCATTCTTGAAGAAACAAATGTTCAGGTACTTGTTGGGGACCAGTGTGTTGTGCATTACCAAGACGTGCATATTGACTGGTCTCTGATGTAGAGGGACTATTCTTGAGGTTTGGCCTGGGGCCCTGAACCATTTCTTGAGTTTCTTCTGTTCTAGATTGGAAACTATTTTTCTCACCACCTAATTCGGCCATCATTGATTTTTGTACATGATATAACCGATGCAGTTCATGGACCTGATGCAACAGAGAGCATGAGATGTGAAAGTTCTGTGTTGCAGCAATGACAAGATAATTTGTAGATCTGAGTAATAATTGGCTGGCAAGTAATTTTCAGGTAAAGGTTTATGCAGCTTCAACAGTAGGAAGGCAATACATTATATTATGAAGCTGGAACAGCATGTTATGTTTTATCATTTGATGGCTGCAAGCATTCCTTGCAAATTCAAAAGGCTCGAGACCTATTCGGGTATTTGAACAAATTTCCTTACTGTAAGTTTTCCCACTTTTTTATGCTATATATAGATATCTATTGAATCTTGTGTTCTATGAGATGAATGACAGATGAGCTAATCCTTGTTACCTGCTGTCTGAAGACCTCATCATGTTCGATGATTGTTCTCCGAACTGATTCCTTACTGTTGTCTTTGGAATATTTGTGCATTGGCTCTACCAAGATGTGGTTTAAAAGCTTTCGCCCACTGACTTTCCGCAATACTTCTGCTAGTTTCCGAATGTAATATTTACTTTTTAGCCCTCTAGTGATGCTTATTCCATCTATCTCTAACAAGGCAGAGAGGCTTCTATGAGTACCAAATAAATCAGTTGCCATTCCTGAAAACGATCAGCGTGAAAGGTCAGAGCCATATCGTCTGCAAGGTAAGTTAATTTTCATATGAAGCTCAAGCTGCAACAAGAGTCGATTGCACTACTTGTTAGCTAGGTGATTATCATATGCTTGACTTCAGGGTATGAAGGAAAGCGACTGATGATGCGTACCGAGTCAATACAGAATCAGAAGAATCAAACAAAGAGGAATTCACATGAAGATTCAGTCACCTGAAAACCTGCAACTCATGTTCCAGCTGCTTATCGCGCATTTCCCCTCTCCTTTGGTTACAAGTCATGAACGCTGGCAGCCCCCGTGTATTAGCAAGGGCACAGAATGGGATGAAGCTTGTGCAAATCTCTCCTCAGCACCCGTTACTCATTTCACAGCTGTGAAGAGCTCTAACTATATGGGAGAATTCTGAAGAAGACAGCTTGGAGGTTGGATGTATAGCAGCCAGGCTCTCTCCCCTCATGCTTGTGAAGCAAACAACATCCTTTTGTAGAAACAACAGAAGCCAAGCAGAAGGGAGAAGAGGTAACAATGCTACAACAATCTCAAGGCCAAGCTATAAACAATGTGAAGCAGATATTCCACGCAGGCCTTGCCGGGACTAAAGATATCAAGGTTTTTGGACTTGGCAACCCCTCTCTCTCTCTCTCTCTCTCTCTCTCTCTCTCTCTGAGATATATGTTTGTAGTTTGTAGTAGAGATCTGAAGATACCATGGGCCCACGGCAATGAGTTATCCTATGCTGTCCGTCGTCGTCGTCACAATCCCAGATATGGGATCTTGAAAGAACCTAGACCCTGACTAACTCACAACAGTGTAATTAATAATAATTAAAAAATCAAGAATTATTACAACACATAAATTACAGCAATGAGTTACTACTTCAAATTTAAAGCCTCAAAGAATTTAATTAAAGCTAATTATTACAACCCCGGCCTCAGAAAAGTAAACTGCAGTTTAAGCTTCCATGTGAGTTGCAAGCCCCTTACTTTGTGTTCTTTAACCTGGACAGGTTGTTGCTGTACTGCTGCTTCAGCATGTTCCATCCCTGCCTTCCCAAGATTCTTGGACGGCCGGATTCTCAAATTATGCCTTTGTTAATCCCTTGATCGCACCGACACGGTACTAAACTAACCTCTCTTCTACATTTGAGTTGACTTAACACTGGTAGGCTGATCGATCAATTCATGATTTGATCTGGAGTCCAGATTCCATAATCCATCGAGTTTGACATTTTTGAGTTCCTGGGTGCACTTCATCAATCCATGCCTTGATTTAAGTCTCACCACATGAACATTAATTATCCAGAGCTTTAGAGTTTCACCAAGGCGCTAGCTAGACGGTCACCTAGGTAGAAAAATCGGCTTGGTAGGAGGATGGATGACGTCTAGCGTTGCCTAGATTCGATCGATTGTTAGAACACTGCACATGCATGCTATGGATGTCCGATATCAGGCTACCAAATATCTAACTTGGAAAGGAGCCTGGCAACGTCATGGCTATCCACGTACCACTCAAAGGCAAACATCAACTCACGTATATCCGGATAACTTGGAGAACAATCTAATCTAATGGTTCTAGCTTGTTGCACTCATTGATCACCAGATCTATGTTGGACAGTGGCTCCTTTCAACAAGGACCAGATATCTGAATCTGATAGACAACTTTCTCGATCATAAAGGTAGAGACATACATAAAGCTGCTAGCTATAACCTAGTGTGGAGAGGGAAGAGCATCAAAACGTAGTCATGTGGAGCAGCAGCAGCACCCAATTAATAATGCAAGCGACCGTCACTCTCTTCCAAAGACCGACAGGCTACCTGCCTGCCGTTAATCCTTTTCGTAGCTGTCTTCGTCCACGCGAGAGGTGCAGCTAGGCAATGTGTACGTATGGATATGCACTCCTGCTCTTATATATATATATATATATATATATATATATATATATATATCTACTCACTGGTATACCAATGGAGAGCATTTTTTTTTGTGCGCTTAATTTCCTGGTTAAAGTTCTAAGCTTTTCTAGTGGATTGCAAGCGGTTGAGGTGTAGTGGTGAGCAATTCCTTTTGTGGGGGCCGGACGATTGCTTTGACCGCTGTGGGTGGTGTGTCGTGAGGCCAGCATCAGTTGGTCGATATCTAATCCGTGAGCACATCAGTGATTTGGCCGAGTCTGAGTTGGACCGGGTTCCATTAACCTGTGCTAGCTAGGTGCATGTAATATCCACGTTTCACTTATATGATTTTTTGTACTTGTGTACTGGGAACAAACTGTTTTCTTGCACCATATATATCAGTTAAGATTGAGCTCTACCATGCCAAGTGTCCCTAACAACTGTAGTCTATACTAGGGTTCGGTTCACTTCAATGTACTCACCTCTGTATTATATGGGTGGGTTTTTTTTACTACGGTAGATGACTTATAACTACATCTGCTGGCTTTTAATTTTAGTATGAGTATTTATATAAATGTATCGAATGCTGATAAACCGCTTCGAAAAGACTATCTCGATAAGCCTCTTTGAAAAGACGGTAAAGAAGCTGTTCCGTTTGTTTATTTGTGAAAAATCATAATTCATAAACCGAAAAGAAAGGGTCTAGAATTAAGCCAATACTTGACATAGTATAAGAAGCTTATATTTTATAATGTTACTCGCACTCCATAGAGTTCTTTTTAAGTTTGGGTGCATTTGGTGGGTATCAGGTAACATCTTATTTTTGTCGTTAAGAACTTTTCCATACTTTTTCAATAGGACAACGGGCCTTGGACTATGGATATAGAAGACATTATGGGCTTTAAAAACTGGACTGCCAAAAAAAACTCAAGCCCACTCGAACTCGACGCCCGAATGCCTCTCGCACTACTGGCCCACTCCCCAGTCCCCATCATCCCAGCCCAAAATGCTCAAACCCTATCCACCTCCGCGTCTCATTTCCCTCTGCTCGCTCACGTTTCTCGCTCGCGCATTGTTCCTTCTCTCGTCGACCGGCGTCTTTTGCCTCGCGACGAACGAAGAATCTGGTTGAGATGACGCTCTTCTCTCCTGATCTCCGGCACGCGGTCGCGGCCACCAACGCTCCCCTCGCGGCAGCTCTCCGCACGTCTCCATGGCCTGCTCAGCTTTCAACCACACGTCGCTGCAGACACCAAACCACCGCCCAAACAGAACAGGCATTACACCTTCGGTTCCAAAGATCAGAATTAGAAATGAATGAAACGAAGAAATAGTACCTCAAGAACTTGCAGAATTAAGCATGTGTTGATACTTACACAGTGTCTTCGTACGTGCTTCTGTATATGTGACGTGCGTGCAGGGTGGGCGGTGCGTGTTCTTCCCGTCGAAGGAGAACGTGGAGATGGTGCCGGACGAGGTGCGGCCGAGCCTGACGGCGGACAGAGGCAACGTGGCCTGCACGAGATCGACGGTCATGTCGCCGCGATCAAGGTCCAGGGGCATGCGGCTCCTGCCTGCCCAAGCTCCACCATGACGCTCAAGATGGGCATCGAAACACGCCTCCGCGACAAGATCCCCGAGATCCTCGCCGTCGACACAGAGACCGGGCTCGAGCTCAACCTCGAGAACGTCGAGAAGGTCCTCACACGTTACCATGCTTTTACTTACTGATCAATGTGCGGTATTGTAACGCCCGGGTTTTTAGAACTAAATATAATTAGTAATCGCGCGCCGACAGTGGTATTCAACCGCGTAATTAGCACCCCGTCACAGCTGTTCAATTATCAACAATTTCACAACAAGTGAAATTTAATAAAAGACTAAAAAGTAAATTAATACCAATTGCAACATACATCGAACTCAGTAGTTGTAGCCAGGATTTGTAGCTATGGTGGTCCGTTGTCTAAAATTTATTTAACCGCTATAAATTTAACATGTCGGTACACAAGTATATAAATTACGAAATGCAATTAAGGTAAAAAGGACATACAAACTTCATAAAATAGACGAATATAGCTTTCTTAACATAGAATTGAAATATTACATACCTAGAGTGGCGGATCCAGGATTGAAGCACGCCTCGGGCTAAATTTAAATCAAGTAATAGTCTAGCATACTATAAATTTAGAACTATATTATGATATAAGGAAAAATATGTCATAAATATATCATTGGTATGAAAATTTTGCTTAACGTTCAATACTTAAAGAGTTCAAGTTTTCAACATAAATCATAATAAAGAAAGGATATGAAATCATACAGAATGTAGCGTAATATAGATACATCAAGTACCTCAAATCCTTAATTTCTTGATGATCATCAGGTGAACCTGACTGGAGGCTACTACGACGCCGGCGACAACGTCAAGTTCGGGTTCCCCATGGCATTCACGGTCACCCTCCTGAGCTGGAGCGCCGTCGAGTCATTGACTAATTGTACTTCTTAATTTCTATTAGTGTACTGTACCTTGTTCGACCATTCCATTTTCAAGTAGAACGAGGATAATAGGAACACTGGATTTTCAACTGCGATCACTAATTTCCAATGAAATTTAGCCACCAAAGGTCATCTTTTGTGCCATCTTCAAGTTTGCATAGCTAACGATGGTTTAGCATCTAGTACCTCTGTAATTGGGTTAGACTCTTGAGTTGCCCTTAAGATGGCACACGGAGAATCACGAGCAGCGCCAGGAGAACCTAATGTGGACTAATTAGTTGTTTTTATTTATTCATGGATGGATGCTGGGGATGGGAACGCAGACCACCAGTGCTGGGAGCGGCCGGAGGACATGGACACGTTGAGGACGCTGTACAAGATCACCAGGGACTCGCCGGGGTCGGAGGCTGCGGCGGCCTACGTGGTGTTCATGGACGACAGCGCAGGGTGGTCCACGGCCCACAGGGACCACCCTGTAGCTCCGCCCCTGATCCCAGGAATTAAATTACGTCAAATAGCACCTCATACATACTTGTAAATAATCAGGGACTACGGAAATTTAAATTACATGCATCACATTTCGTACATTAGTAAAAATTCGCCAGATTTATAAAAAAATGAAGTATGGTTTTATTTGCGAGAAAAATAGATATAAAGATACTCAAAAACACCGAATAAAATAAGAAATTAAAAGATAGATCGCCATCAGAATCCTAGTTTAATTATCAAAATAGGTAATTCGCTCATCGAGATACCAAACCATCTAGGTCTAGTCGGCACCTCTCGCGGTAGTAAGATTACATCACCCAACGTTAAAAACCAATCTGAGTCTATTAAAAAAAATTCTATTTTCCAGCCAACCACACAAAATATCCAGAACCCACCTGCCGTGCACAGTAGTGTCACAGGAAACACCAGAGAGCTAGGGGAGGCATAAGACCGAAGCCAAGCCAGGCACAAGAGAGAGACATCTCCCCATTGACGAGAACAACCAGCTGTTGTTCATTCCGTTCATGGGTGGTCCATTAGTGGTTCATTAGAGTGAGTCACTTATGATTATTCTCAATTTCTTTGGTTATTTACTTATTAATTATTTTTAAAATTCGCTTTCAATTTATTTATTATATTTACTCTAAATTATTGCTTTCAGCAAAGTAACCTTTCAACCATTCTTTGGTAAACCTTACATACTATATTGCATCTTTGTTACAAATGATTTGCTGAGTACTCTATGTACTCACGGCTATATCCATATTTGCTCAGTTGAGGAAAGAGGACTAGATCAGCAGGATGTATGTGAAGAAGGATACTTTGATGACTTCGCGGATTAGGACTTCGCTCCCTAGTCGATTACCTATAGATATGTCGGATGACTATTTCTGTTTTATGGGACGGAGAGAGTATTTAGTTGCCAGTCCTCCATCCTGATACGTGGGCATCTGATATTATTGATGAAAAACTCCTCCCTACTGAGAACATTTCTATTATTCTCTGTTGTATGTGGACGATTTGGAATGCTCGCACTGCACGGAAACATGGAGAAATGCCAAAAAGCTTGCTCCAGTCGGTTAAATGGGCTAGGGATGTGGCCAATGATCTCGTACAAACTCATTCAGAGCCAGCGGCAATAGCGCAAATGACCCGGCATGAATCCTGGTGATCCCCGGAAGGCGGTTTTGTGAAAGTTAATGTCGACGGGGCGTTCTATGCAGGCGAGAGCGAGGTGGCGAACTCTTTTAACAGCAGAGACGCTCGCGGTCCATGATGGAGTTAGGCTTGTAGCAGAACGGGGTGTTGAGAGGGTGGTCATTATCCCTGTTCTTTTAAGCTTTTATTTTCTTTAAAAATTAAAATAAATAAGGATAATTTTTTAAAACGGATTTTTCAAACGGTGTTCCGAGCCTAAAATCATATACGCCATTCACTTCAATATCTTTATCATCCGTTGTCGTCTTAAAAACATAGACAAAAATTATCAGCTGTAACATAAAAGAGCAAGAGCCATTGAATGTGATTCACAGTCCACAGTTCGTCTCTGGAGAGAGGCCGCTTTCCGTCGCTTTGAGGCTGCCTCTGTGATTCACACGCGTCCAAGAGCTGAGTAGGAGCTTTTCTGTTTTTGATCTTGTTTTTGCCCATCTTTGCGCAAAGCAAGTTTCGAGTAGTTGCCAAGGGTGCATTTGGCTTAACCAAGTGCTCCTTTTCTTGGTTAATGTTTGCTCAAAGATTGTACTCAATACTTCTGACGAATGAAATTTAAGCCCTTTATTCGAAAAAAAGGCTAGGGCCTATTCTTAACAGCTTCCAAAAACGGTTTTTAGCTTTTGCTACAGTACCTAACTTTCAAAACGAGAATTTTCTAAGGTAAAGTCTACAAATTAATTGTAGTACACGTTAAAAACTCAACATCTGTATCAATCAAAATCGTAAGCGAGTATCTCTCTCCGCAATCTCTATCGCAAACAGCTAAAATTCAAAAATTTCAACCAAAAAGTCATAATCCGCAGCCATATCAAACAGGCCCATATATATCCTAGCTGAAGCAATATCTACAAAAATGAGGCGAAGCTCAATTTTAGACCATATCGCACCACGATGAAGCATGTATCATACACGGCATCAGATCGTACTTCTACCCGATTTAGAATTTAGGCAGATTGTAGGGTCAAACAGAGATGCCAACACGTACCTGTCCTGCTCATCTCAACACGAACTGATAGCATCCTAAACAAATGTGAGCCATAACAAATGCATACAAATGGATGGAAAAGAATCAATCTCTGATTGCTAGCTTTTTCAGTGCCTCCCAACACGCAAGCTCTCCTTATCAGGATTCAGGATACGCTACCAGCACAAGCAAAGAACAACTTGCGTGCATGTTCTTCGGTGAAGCACTAGCATGACGCTGCACCTGTAGCTTTCCATACACTTGTCTGAAGCTGTCTGGAAAGCCTGAACTTGTGTTTTCAAAACTGCCACAAGATAAAACCAAACAAATCAGGCATCCCATGTTTTCTCAGGAAAACACAATCCACAGTAAACTGTAACAACTGCCCTACTGAGTAAGACAAAAGCCTGTCCAAACAAACCCTCGGAATGAACTGAAGTCTGTTTCGGGCATATTTTTTGTGAAAAATTGCTACATCCGAGCAGCATTTCCAAACAAACTTTATCACCAACATCACTATAGAGATGGGTGCTAAATATATACAAAATGAAACTAGAATGGTGAAACCTGTTGCAAATGAACAATGGAGAGTTCTGATGCTACTTTATATGCAAACTAGGCTGGGGCAGCACCTAGCAACAACAGAGGCGGAAAAGAAATGGAAATGAGAAGAGGTACACTGGTTCTGATGATTGCTGCATCACATAACGGTTCTGCATCCTTTTTTAACAGCTGATTCTATAAGTACACACATCACCGTCCATATCTTGTATCCCTGGATCCATCAAGAAAGCATCATATATCAAATAGAGCCAGTGTTGAAAAAAAGAACAGAATTTAATCTATATCTAAATAAAAACACAAATTATATAATCAACAGCTCGTGATGGATTTAAAGGGCAGACTCAAAATGTTTTCCCAAGAATGAAACCAAAAATCCAGTGTTGGTGGCATCCAGTTTTTAGTATTGTACTGTGCATGCACATTTTACAGCACAAAATCCTCATCCAAAGTTTTGTTATCCCCCCCTAAACAAACATACCCTAAACAGGTAGCTCATGAACAAGCAATAAATGGAAAAAGGCAGTTATCCAAACGAAGCATTCATACTGCATATTGCCCTCAAGGGGTAAGTAGGGAACATGACAGAGTAAGAAATGTACAAAAAAGTATATTTATTATACATAACTCACCAGCTCAGGTAGGCATTATAAAAAGTAAGTACACCAGGGAGACTCCAAAAAGAACAGTATGTTTGCATTCCATGTTTTATACATGTCTGTGAAGGTTTTTCGTGGACTAGCATGTGCATGTTGTATACTTGTGTAGGTTTTGAGGGACATGTTGTTCTTGGTTCTTACACAATTGCAACAATATAGCTCCAAGAACTATGGGGAAATTAAAAGCAGATTGTGTATACGGACCTGTAATGGAAACTGGCCATCCTTCCAGGTGTTGAAATACTGGGTAAGGCCCCTGTGACTATGTATTCATCATCAATTCCATCAAATCTGATTTCCCTCAAGTCAACAGGTTGTGTGGGAACCTCAAGATTATAATTTTCCAGATGAGCCTGATTGATGTTCCTCCTTCCACTGCCTCCTCTTTCCCTTGCTCTTGCTCTTCTTCGGCTTCTTGAAGATCGACAAAATGCCTTGCATAAGATACAAGACCACCAGTTCCTCCTAACCCTGCGGAAAACTTCGTAGTCTTCTCCAGTTTCATCATCCCCATACTCAATGACATAATCTCCCAGAACAATTCCATTAGGAACTTGTGCATGTATTGTGCTCAGGACATCTACAATATCAGAAGATTGCTGGAAGTTCTCCCAATCAGCTTGCCTAGCAGGATCAATTTCTGAAGGGCGTGAATCTGGATGCTTTTGTTGTGTGTGTTTCTGAAGCTCGTTAGAGTTACCAACAAACGAGCAACAATCATCTTCACAACATCTTTTCTTCTGGTTCAGATGCAGACGAGCCTCACTGATAACGATCCATCCAATAACATCACCTCTACACAATGGGCAACTTGGGCGGTTGTTTGCATTAGATGACACAATATGAATGCTATCAAGAGGAGCCACAGCTATAGACGAAACTTTCACATTGGCCGGCAGCTCATATGCACCTTTAAACCTCTCGAGACAGTTTGAGCGGGTCTGGTCTGTATCACAGACAAATGGTCTGCAACCCTTCTCATAAGATGTGCATCTCAGTAGGACCGCATTGTGAGGATAATCTAGACAGATTGGGCAAGTAACGTCCTCTGTCCAACTTTTATCAAGCTGTATGTCCAGATCAAAAGAGCTGGGCCTCACCACCTTCTTCATCACTAGATTTCCTGAACCCATGTCGAACTTCCTAGCAAAACTCCTAACTCTAGCAAGTGCAACTTTTCATTACAACCTGTATGACATCAAGAAGCAAACGGATTAGCTCCGAGTCCTTCCTTCCTAAACATAGCAAATATTTTCCATACACAGCAAAGAGGCATACTTAGCATTTCCATCAATACAGAACATGATTACTCATAGTCTATGACGCAGTACAGACATCCTAATGTATCCAATCAACTCGTGTAATCATTTTCTACAATCTCATTAGGCTATGTGGTGCTAATACGCACTAAGACAATTCATCCATGTAATGATTTGCTAAACTATGTTCCAGTTCTATTCACACTCTAAATGAATCCCAGTCCAACCTCAGAGAGTTCGTTAGCATCTGACCTCAATCCCCAAAACACCATACCCATCTGATCAAACCCAACCATTTATCCAAGCAATCAAATTCAAACGGCACAATCAGACACACAAAAGCCGTCCACAGAATCGTAGAAACAACTCTACATAGTAATAAATCACATGGGAGCTAAGTCTAACAACATTCAAAGAGGAAAGCCTAATTCGAAAATTCCAGCCGCCTCCAAATACAAAGAAGCTGAAATTGGTAAAGCGGCCCCCGATAAAACTCGATCTGGGTACCGATCGAAACCAATCCCTATTCCTAATCAGCTCTTTCAGTCCACATCTAAACAAGGCACTGAAATACACCCACCGGCTGCGCAAAGGAGATCGGGATAGAGCCCCAAAATTACACTACATGAGCATCGTCGTAGCCTAAACCCTGAACACGCAAGGATCACACGAACCCCCAAAAAGCATCAGAGAAGGAAGAAACAGCCTAAAATTCACCCAGATCAAATCCAAAAACAGGCGCCGCAGAAACGGCACAAGAAATCTCCTCCAAAATCCAAATCAAATCACACAAACATGAAAAAAAAAGAGAACAAGAAACAGGTCGATTGGTCAGAAACGCATAGCCGTACCGCCGCTGCCGCTGCGGCAAGGGTTGGTGGCGGTGGTGGGAGAGGAGAGTTGAAAAAACGAACCCCTCTACTCTAGCCAAAGGTCTGTCTCCCTATCGCCATCTCCCTCGTCTCTTGTACTCGCCCAAGTCGCACACACTCCTTTGCCTTTCTTTTTTCTTTTCGGATTTTTTTTTTCTGCTGTGAGTCGGGGTGGCAAACGGCGCGCATAATAATTCCGGGCCGACCGATCCAGTCTTACAAAGTGAATAGGGAAGGAATAATTCTATACCATTCGTATCTAATCCTGACTTTAAAGAAAAAAATAAAATAGAATATGAAATAAACGATGAATATGAAATAAACCATATACATCTATATATGTTCGTTGTCAAATATACTATGACTTCACTTATGAACATGATAGCATATAAGTGGATTGTCGTATCAGAGTAGATAGGTAGTATTGACTGCTATTTCTTCAACATATCGGTGATTGATTTCTTTATGTTCACTCTGATTATATTTTCCTATTGTCCAATATTTTATGCAAGAGTGTAAAAGAATCGAATAATTCTTATTTGACCGACCGATCAAAGTCTTACGAAATAAATATAAGATAAAAATAGGTATCTAGCGGTGTTTGTATTTGACTTTAATTTTAAAAAAATATAAAATAGAATATATAACGACCGACTTGCTTTGATTGCACCCTAGCTGTGAGTAGCCTCTGGCTGTGCTGTGAGGCACCGAGGGCGTTTTGTTATACCAGTTGTCTGTTGTATTTTAGTACGGAGTCTTCCGTATGCAATCCATATGGAATAAAGTTCACTTCCAACTGGCTCCATGGTCTCATTATGTTTGTCACACAGGAATTCGGTCTGAATTTTATATGAAAATTATTTTATCAGTGTGTCAGAGAGAAATCAAGACTTCAAGGTCGCATTTCAAATAGAGTAATTAACTTGTTCCAGCAAAATTTCTTCGATTGGACCTTAATGGTATTCTACATAGTCTTCGCAATGAGATGGATCAGATGCAACCGTGTACGAGTAAGAATTGTTTTAAGCATGTCTTCTGAACGTAACGACTAAGGTGTAGGCTAAAATAAATTAGCTTATAGCTAAAATTGTACTATAGTTGATTGAAATTACACTGTAGCTAATGATGACTTATTTGGCGTAACTAAATTTAAAAAAATAAAAATGAAAAAAAACAGGTTTGCCATTACTGACAATGCAAATAAATACGAAAAAAATAACCAGTAAAAAAGCTCAAAAAAGCCATAAAAGGACGAAAATTACGACTAGTGAAAAATAAACCAGAAACTAGAAACTCAAACCAAAATGAGCGAGGCCTAAGGTAGGTTTATTTTGCACTGTAGCGACTAAAAATGTACGCTACTGGTAATTGTTTTAATGTAATTAAATTAAAAAATTAAAAAAATATACTAATACAGAAAAAATAAAGGTAAAGAAAGTCTAAAAACAAAAAAGATGAAATTAAAAAGGAAAAAGTTGGAAGCTCTAAACGAGAAGGATGAAATGATGGCCAAGTGGATGACGTGCGGAGGAAGAGAGAATACCAGATGGAAACTCATTTGCAACTTCTCCCACCATAATTTTTTTTCAGAACTACTTACTCTACTATCAAGCAACTAATGTGAAACAAAACTTGTGTTTGGCATGGAAAAAATGGCTACAGCTCCAGGTGAACTAGTTCACATCACCTTGTCTAAATACTAGTTAGGTGAAACCGAGACCTGCTGCTGCATACCAATCTACTCTCCAGTTTGTTCGTGCATCAAAAGGCAGCGAAAAAAAAGGCTTCACACCTTACCATCAGTCAAGCACACCAAATAGAATCCAACCACGCCAATGGCACTGTGGTTACTGAACAAGTCACACACTGGATACAGTTTTGTCCCAGCATGAGCCTCATCAGAAGTTCGACTGGAACGATATGAAGATCTGCATATATTTTTGTAGTCACAAAACTCAACAAAAGATTCGATTAATCGCAACTTGCTTTTCTACATATCGTACGCTCTGCCACGACTAGCAGACGGACAAAAACACCCATGGCCATAAGAGGTGACGCTGGAGCTCCACAGAGTTTTGCAACAAATTGCTCCTACAGGAAGTGGGTGGCATCAACTAATATGGGCAGTTCTTGGGGAGGTTTCGGATCACATTGCTCTTCATTCCAATCTTGGTTCGCATCGTCTCGACCCCAGTCCTGTTCATTGCTCGGAGAACTTTCATCCTTACCATTTGCTCCTTAGACTGAACCGTCACCAAACCCATGCTCTTGTAGCTGAGTGGAAAAGCAGAAACCATACGGAACAGCATTAAACAGAAGGATCCTGCCATTCTATGTGCGCAACACGACAATAGATATTTAAATGCACGAGTGAAGAACACAAGGATTCAGACCTGGAAGCCAGGGAAAGTGCAAGAGCACGATCTGTTGCAACGGAAGGCCGTGGTTTCTGACGGTAGTAGCGAATAAACTCCCGAGAACCAAGAGTTCTGACACGAGTCCCTTTCTCACTCTTGTTTGTTATTACAAGCTCAGACCCACCACTTCCCAGTTCAATGTTGTTGTCCATGTCATCTGCAGCAACCAGCTCTTTACCCTCCACATCAACATAACTGCAATGAAAATAGCACCACACCGTTAGGCGTTAGATGTGTCCAGACTCCATGCATTCAACACAACAGGAAATTTCGATCTCCAACACTGACCATAGTACCACATAACTAGGAATCAGTTGGAGGAAGAACTAGCATACCACACTATATAGTTCGACCTCCAAGCGTCTGATATGATTTTTATTTATGTTCAAAAACTATAGAGCTAATATTGTTCCATCATAAATGGCTCATTACCAGCCTAAGAATGTAATTCTCAGGATTATATTTCTTTGCCTTTGAATGATGATTCGATCGAAGCATTTCTGGAATATAAGGGTCACAATTCAACTGCAAGAGCTAATTATGAAATAATCGATGACATGGCATAAGCTGTGAGCCCAAATTGTAAAAATTGCAAAATATATCCAGTTCCACCCACCATGACATCTTGAAGTATTGTTTTTTGATGAATAAAGTCCACCCATGCTACAGTTCAATGCAATATTCAGATGACTATGGTATTGGTACCCAACATGGTTTTAAGCAAAACAAACCAAAGCCCCTGAAGTTCCCAAAATAAAATCCTTTTCTTATCAAAGCAATTTACAGTCTTGTTATTGGAAACAAGAATTTTTTGTAAGAGGAAACTTATTAATATATAGTTGATCTAGATTGAAACCTGCTGCTGTACTCGTAGAAATCCTCAAGGTCAGCATCTTCATCATCCCCACCATCTCCATATCGTAATTTGCAGTGACCTTTTGCATCCATGTGTTTTCTGACAGCTTCTAGATTTAGGAAAGGCTGGCATCTGTCATTGCAGTATAGGCACATAAAATCACGCTTCACCTGCAAGTAGAATAAACATGCAACATCATGATTAAAACTACAACCAGAAAACATTAGATGCTACCACTGATGAAAAATGTTTACCTTCAGACCAACATATGTAAGAAGACCATTGGGATCTTTCAAGTATTCACTATCAGGTATGAAAAAGCCATGCTTTTTGTGCATATGGACCATGCAGTTCTCTATGGTGTCATGCTTGAGATCACACATGAAGCAGAACGAGGGATCCAACTCTTCAAGCTCATCCATCTCATCATCTGATTCGGAGGCATGCTCATCTACTTGCATGTCCGAAGTAGACTCCAGCTCACTTGGGTCCACTTCAACCCACTCTTCCTCCTCATCTTCTTCATCATCCTCTCCCACTGCAGATGGGCCTCTACGAGGAACTCGCTCAGGAAGTGGCTTGACTATTGTGATTCCAGCAGTGGAGGCATTGGGCTCCTGAGAAGCTCTCATGAGATGTGATCGCGAGTTAAGATGCTGAGCGTGAGTTTTTGAACTCCTGTACTCCTTTCCACAAAGAGCACAGCTGTAAAGCATTGGAGTACTAGTAGAGTTGCTCCCCTCCGCTAAAGCAGCTTGTCTAGCCAAAAATAGAGCCTCAGTCACCCCAGGAACTCCAGCCACCTGACAAACACTGAATGTCAAAATGAAGCACAACGAGAATTCAAAAAATTAAGGAAGCAACAAAATCAAACACCCCAAAAGAAGTTAAAATTGTTCTCTGGAAGTATGTATTATGAGCACAGCTGTCAAGTTGGTCAAATAGAATAGCAAGTTTGCTTCTAGGACTTAATGGTCAGCTACTGGAGTATCCAGAGAACAGCCACTCATCCATCACACGTACACTTGCATCTATTTTGCTCCCTCAAACTTGCATAACACAGGCATGCTTTGTAAGGTCAATTATAAGATGAGTACAACTGTTTTCTCTCCCTCTCTAATAAATAAGGTAATTCGCCCTCATCCTCCAATGAAGCTGCACATGTATCTCACCTGCAGCAGGGACAACCTCCATAATATCATCTCATGAACAAAGCAGGGTTGTGTAATATTTCTACTGGGAACATAACAACGCATTTTGAAAAGGCACATCACGCCATGACAATTCACCAAAATCATAGACAATTCCTAAAATCTCTTTGAGTGCTCAAAGTATCTAAACCTTATAACTCAAATTTCAGCCATGATCTGTAAGGCTGTAATTTCAAAGCATCGAGAAGACAAATAATACAAGGATCCATATTTTGCTACTACTAATGCATAGGAGTATTTTTGGTTCCCATGAAACTTCAGGGGAATATCCACCCTCTAATAATGCATACACAGTAATACATAACTCAAATAAAAAACTAAACTTGATAAATTTCACTACTTCAGGTGGAAAATCTAGGATTTCTCCGAACTTCCCACAGCTGACTGAAGAAAAAAAGCGCAAAATTACGCAACCGAAGTGTTCGCATGGACCTTACAGGCACAATTTCCGCTCCAGGAGCACGCAACACATCGTATCGCCTACATAAGGCACCATCTGCCACACGAACACTAGCAGCAAACAGGCTCTAATCCCGCGAGGCGATACCGATGCGGAGAGAAGACAGCTGTGGCGGAGGGTAAAATTACCTTGCGCTTGAGGTTGTAGCGGTGCCACTCGGAGCGGTAGTGGAGGCGCTGCTGCTCCTCGTCGTCAAACGCGGCGTTGCACGCGTTGCAGGTCACCGTCGGCATCTTGGCGCCCCTTCTCCCTTCTCTCGCTTCCGGCTTCGGCTTCGGCGGCGGCGGTCGCGAGCCTTGCTCCCCTAGTGTCCTCGCTTTCGGGCTGTTCCTTTCTTTCTTGGCGGTGGGGTGGTGAGTTCCGGAAGAAGAAGTAGGGGTTAGTGGCGGCGGGGCGGGGCGGGGGCGGTGAGGAGAAGTAGGCGACGGCGAGTCGGACGCGTCGGTGCTGACGTCGCCGCTTGGGTCAGGCCGCTACCGCCGTTGGTTTTCCAGCCAAGCCTAATTGCGGCCCACAAAAAGGATTGGGCCCACGAAGCGACGCCTCGCTGCCTCGCTCTTTTCCCAAATCAATCCGCCGCGCAAAATTCCGGGAAAAATCTTGGTGCGAGCTTTCAGGCTCTACTGAGATCAGCATAGATGAATACATATAGAGCAATCTTGAATAAGTCTTCGGCCGAGAGGAGCCGCTGCTCGTCGCCGGCGATGGACGTACGCAGTAAATCTCCCTCGGCGTTGGAGAGGCCATCGTGACATCGTCTTGCTTTTTCGATGAGATCCTGCGATGTTTAGTACAGTTTGGACATGGTCCATCTATTCTCATCTCCAAGAGAGCTGAGCTTTACATCAACATTGCATTTTGGAAACAATGGATCACAAGTTCGCAACAAAGTTCTTGCTCTGAATAGAGTACAGGTTATGGCGATTGGCAATAGCAATATCAACAGTAACAACACTGAGATCAATGCTGTTGGTGGCTGATTCACTGTTGTATTCGAGCTAGATCAGCAATCAACTAGCGTGGCGGTTTCAAGCGTCGATTCCGATAATAGTAAGAGCAAGTTTGCCTTACATATGGTCAAATATTTTGTTCCAACCACATGAAAAGATTTATTCTATCCTACAAATCAAGCACAGGTTATCACAAATGCACATTCAGCAGGCTAAGGGCTCGTTCATTCCCACTTGTTTAGCGGCTTTTAACTGGAATTGTACTGTAACGGTTGGTAGCTTTTTTCTGAATCTTGAAGTTGAAGCCGGGATGAACAGGGCCAATCCTCATCATCTTCACCGTCACCGCTCCTCTCAATCCTGAGCTTCTTCACTTGTATATGCATGCCAGTTTCTCGTGTTCGCTTGGCAAAGCGGTTCTGAGAAGCTAATCGAATTGTTGATAATGGTACCATGATTTGCTCAGCCTCGGTCCCTCCAACGCTTACAAGGCTAAGTCCCTTGTGGTCAGCTTGTAACACGATTGCTCATGTCCATTTTTGGTTTATTTTCACTTCAACGGCACCTGGGTGATACGAGTCGTCCGATTTTTTTGACGTATAATCAAGAATTCGTTATATAAGTCAATATTATGGCATTTATTGCTACTATACTGTTCATTCTACTTTATACTGCTTACTTGGAATATATGTAAAAACAGTCAGCCAAAATGGTGCGGAGTTGTGCTACAACCTACAGCAAACTTTTATGCTCTATAAGGTCCAGTAACACAAATGGACTGTATTAATAGCACTAAAATAATGTGGAAAAGGCTGTAAGCTGCTGATCTTACTGTACATAAAAAACATGGGTTCCTATTACATCTTTGTTTCCATACAAACGAATCAATTTTTATGGTCATCATTTCATTATCATGCACTGTGCGGCTGTTGCGAGATTATGGAGCTGCACAAGCCACAAGGAATATACTGCTTGCATTGTACCTCTGTTCCACGTTTTTGTACAAAATCAAGTGAAAGGTCGAACTGTATCAAGTCCTGGTCTGGTACTTGCCAGTTGCCATGGATTTTCTGACTTCAAGTATTCTGGCACTTAAGTTTTTCTCCTTAACTTTTCTTGACAAGAAAATTCACTGTTTTTCCACTGTTGCATTGGGCATCCTTACCATGATGGTACCCAGGGGCGGAAACAGGTTCAGCCCAAGTTCCGGGCTGGACCAACTGGTTTTGGGCTGACATGAACTTTCATTCTTAGCATTTCACACTCAAGTCAATATTCTCCGTGGGCTTTGGTTTTCAGGCCTCGGGCTACAGCCCACCTAGCCCGAGGTCTGGTTTCACCCCTGATGGTACCATTATGTACCGGCCTACCGGGGGTTTTGCCTAAGGCCTCATTTAAAAATGTTGTGGCTTTTGACTTTTGGTTGAAATGACATTGCAACGGCTGTTACTTTTTTACAGTATTCGATTAAAGGAAAATGAATAGAATATAGAAAAATAAAAAACACCGTGTTTTTTTAGCTTTGCATTTACCTCTATCTTACTGTGTTTTTTCTAGCGTTCACATTTGTTTCTCACGTGCATGATGCTGAGCCTGGCCTTTTACTATGCAGGGAGGCTATCAATTTTCTGACCGATATGGCCTTCCTCTGTTGGACCTTTGACGACAATCATGTCAAGTCTATGTGCAACGGTTGATCAATACAGTAATCTTTGAAGCTAGTATAGCAAATGTGGGATTCAGTGCGGTTATGGATACTAAACAGAATTACGGCACATGATGTTAGTATGCATATCTAGCTATGTGCAACGGTTGATCAATACAGTAATCTTTGAAGCTGAACGACAATCTTTGGTTTTGTTCAATAAATTTTTGCCTGGTGGTTTGCAGTTGAACTTGCTTCTCAAATGTAGTACTATTTTTGTCTAGTCCAATTCTCTGCACCATGGGAGTGGAATAAGAAGCAGTAGGAACGAAAGAATAAGGGTTTGGTCTGACAATTCACGCATCAATTTGTCAGGTCAACCACTTCTATTGGTTTACTGATCATATGTTCAATGTATTTTCTTCTAGTTTAGGCTATCTTCTCCAAAGAAGTCTCTGTCTGCTTTGGGCAATAATTGTGTACAAGAGCTTCTTCAGTATATACCTGAGGTGCATTTCTCAAATGCTGTCTACTGATCGTAAAGGTACACGTGCCATCCTAAAGTTTGTGTGTCAAGGATTCTTAATTCCCATATCTAACTAACACTAGTTTGGTAATACATGCATTAGCTTTGGAACACACTACAGGTTATCCTAGAACCTTCGGTGTTATATATTTATATTATTATGAAGATTACATATTATAATTCGTGATAAATTGAATATAAAGCATGCGTAGAAAGAAGTCAATTTCTTGTTTGAGACTCATATAAAACATGTCCTGGTTCAGGTACGCTGTTCTTGACGCTCTGGTGTGGTTTGATGCTTGCGGTATTTAATTGTCTGTCCCATGTTTGTTCCTATATCTCACTCACATCGGTAAAGAAACATTTCAGAGTCGCACATGACATGATACATCTGCGTCAGGTCCATAAGGTCCTGTTCTCCCACTCTCTCAAAAGAAAAGAAAGAGGTCTTGTTCTTCCTGTCATTGTTGTTTTTCTTTTCAAAGGAAAAAAACTTTTTTTCTGTATTCTTATCATCAGATGTCCTGTAGCTGTACGGGCACAAATATGTTTCCTTGCTCAACATGCTGAAACCCATTATGTAGGTGAAAGTGAAGCATGGTAGTTCTTAAATCTTAAACCCAGTAGGTCGTACTTTACCAGCTCATTTTCTTTGGTCACGAATTTGCTGATTAAGAAACATACAAGGACTAGCAACCGATTGGACATGTTTATCTGGAATTTTTGTTGATAGACAATACTAGCTAGTTCGTATTTTGACCCATGCCACGAACATTTATAAATTTGTCTTACTGGCCAGTGTTATCAATGCGTGGTCCTTAGTCCTTACAATGTCCAGATGCCTTCCTGGAATCTGGCATTGTCAAACTATACTACAGGAAAATGGACTGATGCATCATAAATAAAGAGTTGTACATTTGATCTTTTGTTAGCTTATTTCATCACGAGACACCAACAAGGAAATTAGGTAAATGAAAACAGTTTTCTTGGCAGGAAGTGCTAATAGTAACAGTTTTAGCTATATTTAAGCAGAACATACGGTATTGTTGAACATCACATTCGTTCATTCCCGTCAAACATTTGCTGGTGAACCATCATCAGTTCTTGTCAGGCATTTAGTTGGTGCAGCTGTGCAAGTGATTACAACTTTGCATGATGTGATGTGCTGAAATTGCACTGTAGCGGCTGAAATTTCACTGTAGCTGAATGTGGCTTATTTAGCGTAATTAAATTTAAAAAATTTAAAAAATAGAAAGAATATGCTAGCTCATCACGGACAACGCAAACGAATACGAAAAAAAGAACCGGAAAAAAAGCTCAAAAAAGCTAAAAGTTCAGAAAAAGACGAAATTTATAAATAGTAAAAAATAAGTCAGAAATCAGAAGCTGAAACCGAAACGAGCGGGATTTGTCCTATTATAAGTGCTCCCATCTTGCTCTCATTTACCACTGGTTGCGCCACTCTGCAATATTCTTTTCTTGCGCCGATCTCTCCCGGTCGCAGGTGTAGAAAGCACAGTTTTCTGTCAGATAACTATTTCAGACGAAATCGTTTGGCAGAATACTGAAGCAAGCAAGCACAAAAAGGATTCAAGTTTGAGTGCCACTATCCTTGAATTGTAGTATTGCACCACTCCAAACTTGCGCACGCACTAAAAACCGAGGCAAATAGTTAAATCACACGCATGAACACCAATGCACCTGTCAATCTCTAGCTAGACATGTTCAACAGCTTCCAGAACCTTGAAAAGATAAACATCTCACATCAATAGCTGCCCCCACACACACACAGGCGCCTTTCCCCATGCCAATGGAGGAGCGAACATGCTGCTCCATTTCGGGAGCTCAGCTAGCATCAGTAGAGCCAATCTAGGGTTTCATACCGGCTCTCGGAAATTAGATAGAGGGTCATAAGCGTACCATGTATCTAATTCCTTTTACTCCTATTTCGCATACATATCTCTCTCATTTTTCTCACCATTAGTTCTCTTCTTAAGAAAACCGTATTTTAATCATTACTATTTATTTTCTAACTAAAAATTATTTTTAACCATAGCTATCATGAACAAGCCCTCGGGTCAGGATGGGTCAAGAGCTGCTGAACTAGTACTAGCTTGGATGCAGCACGTGCTTTATGGGGCACAGCTCAACCTGTCCCAAACTGCCATGCCACGGCACTGCAGCTGCAGCTAGCTTTCCTCGTGTAATCGACGCAACCAAATCAAGACCAGTTGGCAACGAACCCAACTGCTCACTATAAATTAGTGCCACGCTTTGTCACCTTCGCACAACTGTAGCCCAACGGACGTAGCACGTAGCCTGCCGAGTACAACTACTCTTGAGAAGGTCCAACCTCTCCAGGTTTTTTTGGAACATGCAGAAGAATTACACCTCATTTCATTAAGAGAAACGAAATAGCACAATCATTGGGAAGCCTAGTGTCTGGAGACAGAGAAAAGAAAAAGAAAAAAAAACCAAAAAAACAGAGAGGAAGAGAGGCTACTAGAAGAAAGAAGAAGAGAGGTAGACGGTGCTTGAGACGACGCAGCTAGGCTGTGAATTAAGGGACTAGGCTGTGAAATCTCCCGAGGTTTAGGTCAGCCTGTGGCCGACAAAAATCTCAGTTTGCCTGATATTTTGTTTGTTCCTGACATGATCTTTGCAGTTCATGTCATGATCAATCCTATGGGACTTGGTATTACTTGCTTTTCATGGACTGTTGGAAGATAACATTGTATTGATTTCAGGGGGGAAAAAAGGAGAAGAGGATAGGCTTCTATTTACAAGTGGGCCCAGTGGAGCAACTAGCAAAAATTTCACTGTGAACATCACAGGCATCTCAGATTCTTAGATACTCCAAAGTGCTCAAGGTTGATGAGGAGGAAGAAGGGGATGGAGTGTTGAATTCCCCGTCGTCGTCGAGGTCGTCGAAGCCCAACCACGGCTCTTCCTCGTCGTCCTCCGCCTCGGGCATCGCCCACCGTTCTTGCCGGATCTCGACGCCTTCCAACAGCTCCAGCACCTGCATCATCAGTTTGCAGTCACTTTATACACTAGCACATTGCTAGTGCTGTTACACGTAAATTAAGCAACAACAGAGTAGTTTGTAGGCTACTACATGGAGACATGTGCCTGGGGCGTCCTGTCACGAATCGCTGCCCTAAATTATGACTAATTTCCCTAGAAATGCTAGCTCATCACACATCGAGAAGAAAAAAGATTGCAAGTAGGCAGTAGTGTAGTGTTCCATTCCAGCGAGCCTGCTTGAGGAATGGACAAGCGTCGTTGCGTTCTTAAGGAACATGATGCGACCTACTTAAGATATATTACCTCGCTCATGGATGGTCTCCACATCGCCGACGCGCGGATGCACAGCGACGCCACGAACGCGAGCCGCCGCGCCTGCTCGGCGTCGTAGCCGCCGCGGATCCTCGGATCCACCAGCTCTTCGATCTTGCCTTCGTCCAGGAAAGGCGTAGCCTGCATTGTTCACAATTCACAGAGTAGATTCAGTGATCAAGAGTATTTGTCTGGACATATGTGCATTGCAGTCGGTGCAACGACCAAATGCTTTAGTAGTTTGTACATTACCCAGCTAAGAAGGCTCTTGTGGCTTCCATCCACCGGCTTCCTCCCGGTCATGATCTCCAGCAGGAACACGCCGAACGCGAACACGTCGGTCTTCTCGTCGACGATCCCGTTCGTGTAGTACTCCGGCGCCAGGCACCTGAAATCGCTCAAAACCATGTCGTTTCCATCACAATTCGCTGTCAACCCGATTAAATTTCACCCATGAGTAAACCTACTTACCCAAACGTCCCTTCGATCGGCGCGATCGCCCGGTGCGTCCACTCCGACGGCAGCCACTTCGCGAGACCAAAATCAGAAATCTGTCACACAACAAAGGAAATTGGATCGGTTTATGTTCGTTTCTCTGTAGGATCAGAGTCATGGTAGAAATGTGGCACCTGACCTGAGGCTGGAAATCCTCTGTGAGCAGCACATTGGAGGCCTTGATGTCCCGGTGAATGATCCTCCTCCGGCAGCCCTTGTGCAGGTACTCCAGCCCCTTCGCCGTGCCGAGGGCAATGCCGTACCGCACCTCCCAACCCATCGCCGGCGACTTCTCGTCTGCACACACATCAATGGACCAAGAAACGTCAAACGCCATTAATGGCCATGGCAAGTTTTTTCTTAAGTGTGTGCCGTTACTGTCGTTGCGTTGGATGGTGGTACCGTGGAGGTTGGCGGAGACGGAGCCGCGATGGGAGAAGCGGAAGACGAGGTAGAGGTCGCGGTCGACGCAGCAGCCGAGGAGCGCGCACACGTTGGGGTGCCGCGCGTGCCCCACCGTGCCGAGCTCCGCCAGGAAGTCCCGCTCCCGCCGCTCGCACGCCGACGCCCCCATCAGCCGCTTCACCGCCACCGCGCGCCCATCGGACAGCTTGCCGCGGTACACCTCCGACGACCCGCCTCTCCCCACCAGGTTATCTGCACGACGCAACACCTCAGGCGTCAATTCGGAGCAACGCATCGCGTCACGTTCTGTATCGAATGCAGCGAGCACGCGTACCTTTGTGGAAGGCGTTGGTGGCGCGGTGGATCTCGTCGTAGGAGAAGCACCGCCACGCGGCCTTCCGCGGCGACTCCAGCGTTGTCGCAGCGGCCGCGTGCGTTTCTTTGGCGTCGCCCACGCCGGCGGGCTTGGTGGCGCGGTGACCGATGGAGAGGAGCAGCTTCTTGAAGCTGCCGCTGCTCCGCAGGTACAGAGGCTTCATCACTGGGGGCAGTGCTGGTAAAGGTCAGGATCGATCGTGGGTTGGTTGGGTCCGGAGAGTGAGCTGATCAGAGGAGAGGAAGGGGAGGGAGACGAGACGAACTGGTTATCAACTGTGATGGTGGCGGTGGTGTAGGAGGAAGAAGAAGGCATCGATGGGCACTAACGCCGATGGGGTCGCGCAAGTCGTAAGCATATGAACGCGACCGGGCGTTTTGCGGAGACACGTACGCTCGGTTGATCTACGCGGTGTTGTATGGACCGAGGTGGGCTGCGCGCGGCAGCAGACTCTAGAGTTTGAGAGTATCGTGAAAAACTGCTGTGCGCCAAAGGTGAGGCATGTTTGGGTGCGGCTGCGGTTTATAATTTTTTATTAAAATTTTTGAATTTTAGCTATTTATGATACAGATTACAGAGAGATAGATATTTATTTGTGATTTTAGCTGGTAAAGATATTGAGCTTTTAACGTGTAAATCGTTTAACTTATAGACCCGTCTTAAAAAAATACTCCATTTGAAAGTTAGATACTGTAACAAAAGCTAAAAATCGCTAGCTTGGATGTCACTAAACCATTACACAAGAGACTGCAGTTTGCGAGCGTACACCACAGGCCAGAGTACTCAATAATGAAATGCATCAACGTTTAGCATCACTAGTAAACTTGTAGACCATTTTTGTGTCCTTCTCGCTTTCATACAGTGGTACGGCTGTGGAACGAGTCTAGCAGAGTGGAACGGCAGTTGCTTACGAAGAAGGGAAGGAAGCGTTTCAGCAGGGGAAAGAAAGGGTCTCTCAACGAAGGACCATACGAGAACTTCCAGCGTTCTGTCGTGAAAAATCGCTGTCATTTACATATTTATCTGAACAGCTTGTAAAAATAGATGATTTTAAAAATTTGAGTCATGAGATGGTTTAGTTTCATCTAGGTCCATACATATA
Organism: Bonia amplexicaulis; assembly: GCA_036346245.1. Taxonomy (NCBI): domain Eukaryota; kingdom Viridiplantae; phylum Streptophyta; class Magnoliopsida; order Poales; family Poaceae; genus Bonia; species Bonia amplexicaulis. The sequence continues at coordinate 23,700,156 of CM070752.1, read as the reverse complement.
TGTTACATGATACATGTTACATGTTATAGCTAACGTGAATCAAATTATGAAGAACTTATACTCGAAAATGATTTTTTGGCCTTTAGATATGCCTTGAAGTCAACTATGGTCAACAGCGAGAATCGGTACTATGCTCATGAAGGGGCCGAGGCCCAATAACGATTAAAGATGTCGGGTGAAATAGCTGAACTCAAGCATGATACAAGGAAGATAGAAAATGTTGAAGAGAAGTTTGAGCAGTGGGTTGCATTTGGCTTAGTCGGTCCAAGTGATTTATGGTCCGGTGAAACCAGAATAAGAGAAACTTTTCGATGCATAGCAAACCAATGGTGCGTCTACACGTGTCAAGTATGGAGATTACTTGCAATGAAAGATGAAGACCGGTTCAAGAAAAGATATTTTTGGTAAGTTGACAAAAATATCGAAAACTACTTTGGATGAAAACCACAACGTTTGGAAAAATGGTTTAGGTCAAGGAGAAACTGAGAAAATTAAGTTGAAACAAAGCTAAAGACTTAGCGGATTCGGGCTTATACACTTTGAAAAGCGTGTATCCATTATGATTAGATATGTACTAGTTGCCTATCCATTTAACATATTGAGACAGAGACTTCCAAGTTTGTAAAATCAAAGATAATCGACTAGAGGGGTTAATAGAAGGTTTTTATATTGTTTTGGATAAATCATAATTTTTTAGCAAGTATAAACTTAATTAAAAACCTTTTATACAATTAAGACCTAAATATTCTAGATTTCATTAAGGCACCACAAATAATGTAAAAACTAAATACACTTCTAGCTATAAAATTCAATTCAATATAAACGCTAGAAATATAAATGCGAAAAGTAAAGATGAAAAAGTAAATCACAATGGAGAAATATAATATTTTTTTTGTGGTGTCGGAGACTTGTAGATCTTCACTAATCCATATTGAGGTAACCCAAATAGATAGGAACTGCTCCACGAATTAAGCATCAAGACTTCAATTTTACTAAGGTTGCTCTTCCTCCACTCTGGAGATGACGAGCACCACATCACTCACAAACAGTGATAGTTCTCTTCACAATTTTCTTATAAGAGATTACCATACCAACTTTCCCTAAGCTATCTAGGTGTCGGAAACCACTAAAATTAATGAATCACAGCACCTTGCTTGAAGATTTTCGAGTGTCACAAAGATCAACTAATAATGCAATGCACTTGAATACTCTCAACTACCTCAAAATATAAAATTAGAGCAAATAAGTAGTAGAGAGTACACAAGGAGCTCAATGGTATTCAATAAGGTCAACAAGAGAGTTCTTGTTGCTGGTGAGCAAGTATTTATAGGCTATACCCACCAGGAAAACCGTTGGGGTCAAAATCCCCCAAAATTAGGAATTGTGATACTACCGTCATGTAGTACCACCCTATTCAACAGCTATTTAAGGTTTATTAAATGCACAAAAATAACTGTTACTTCAAATATTGGTAGTATCGCCCTCACAGGGTCTGGTAGTACCGATCATACGGTAGTACTGCACTCTAGCTATGGTAATACCGATTTCCAGATAAGAGAATGCTCTAAAATATACATATCTAAAAAATAGCTACCGCTAACTAGATTTCGGTACTACCAATTTTTGGTAGTACTACCAATCATGTGGCCATACCATTCTGCGATACTAGCACGCAACATATGCGGTAGTACTGTTTCAAGGAATGCCAAAAGTGTCTCTCTGAAAATAATCTACAGCCATGTAACAGCTAGTAGTACTAGTGCAGCGATACTATCGTCAGAAACTTGTGGTCATACAATTTTTCAAGGAAAACTAGAGAGGGTTCCAAATGAAATCCAAATACATGCATAAACATTTAATTGATCAAAGTGCAACAAATTAAACTTCAAGCTACTACCCATGATCCATATTTATAGTACGACACTATTCTATAAATATAATCTTTTCATCCAAACACTAAGACCAGTAAAAGACTATAAAAAGGTCATTAGACTATGATATACCTTTGCCTTGAGCTCAATCTTGATCTACGTTGATCTTTGATCACTTTTGAATACTTTTTTCATGACGTCATCAACATCCAGGATTAAACATTTCAAACATCTTAACAAACAAATTAGTATCTTTAATCATTGTTGTTATTAATTACCAAAATTATTTTTAGAGGCCTAGATGCTTTCAGAGTTAACCATCCAATCCTTGCAATTGAAGCCAAGTGTTCCATAGTTAGCATTTGAGAAGTGTGAGTGTTGTGGTGTGCTCTCTTGTCCTCCAAGTAGAATGGCTGTAAAATATTCATCCTCAAGTAGCAATACCTCTATCTTTATTCATTTTCATAGATCCTTCTTGTGTTGATTGATTTGCTCTTAACTTGGTTGGTTTCTGCTCTTTTCTCTTTACTTCTTGATATTGCTGTGATAATGATGTGCAAGAGATGGATATAATCTCTGAAAATTAATCTCCACCCATTTAGGCACTTGGTTGGTAAATTCATGAAGAAACCCAATTTTATTTGGATTTGACCCTCACGAGTGATTTCTTGATCTGAGTGTTTTTGGCTCAATTTCTTTGATGTGCTTGCTTGCTGTGATATGTGAAAACACATCTAGATCTGTTTTGGCTATCATTTACCCATGAGTAAATCATGTTCACCGTTTTTTGGTGCAACATTCCTTCCAACGAAGAAAGTCCAGACATTTGTCAACGATTTTATTGATTGTTGATTGAAATATATTTCTGGCAACCTAGAGAAGCCACGCATCCAATTTCAAATGATTTGGAGTTTTGGTTTGAGAGTTAGCTCAAATTTATGTTTTAGTCTCGTTTTAATACAGTAGAGCTTCACGAACTAAAAGATCTCAATTATCTTAAGTTCTTTCAATATTTTTGATTGAGATAGGTTCTTAAGATCATGATCTAGCATTGGTTCAAATATTAAATCTTTTGGATATACGAATAAAAAATTTCATAGATTTTTTGGATTTAAAATAGTGTTGTTTTTCGCTGTCCACGAACTGAAATTACTGTATCGTTGAGATATTTCAAAATTTTGGGTTCTTGATCTTCATAGCTTCGTATAGCTATTGTAGTGAATTATTGATGAATGCCTAGATAAAATTTGAAGTCGTCATTTATTTTTTTCTGTTACATACCGGTCCTTGCGTCTGTCTTTTTGCCACCGGTTCCACTGTACAAAGGGAGCTCATCTCGTGCCGCCATGATGAACAAAGACTGGCCACCTCACCTTTCCAGATCTACGTAGAACAAAAAAAATACCGAGCTAGTAGTAAGTAAAAACCATGCGTGTGATCTATCACGGTATCACCTTGACGCCTCGCAATGTCAAACGAGTCCTAGCGATCGCCTGTGCTGCCACAGCGTCGCAAAGAAATGTGCGCATCTGCATGTCAGTGTCCTGGCTAACCGTCCCGGGTGGATGTGTGCATCTGCATTCATGCTCTTGCCTTGGGACGCGCTACCGCGTGTTTGGTCATGGCGCGCTGCCCCGTGCCGTGCGTACGCCGGGAGTCATTCCATTTATGGTGACGAGCCAACCATGCTACCAAGTGACGACATCTGAAAATTAGGAATTTCTTTCTCCTCTATCTCCCCTCTCTAAATCTAGTCGCCGGATCTGGAGATTAAGGGGAACGGGAGCGGCGGCGACGGCGGCGGCCGATGAATGCAAAGGAGTATAGGCCTGTTTTTTAACGGTTTTTAAAAGCGGTTTTTGGCTTTTGTTATAATTCCTAACTTTCAAACATTCAAATAGAGTATTTTCTCAAGACGGGGTCTACAAGTTAATTATAGTATACATTAAAAGTTCAATATATGTATCAACTAAAATCGCAAGCAAGTACCTCTCTCTCCGTAATCTCTGTCGCAAATATCTAAAATTCAAAATTTCTATCCAAAAGTCATAAACTGCAGCCATATCAAACAGACCCTATGAGCGGTGTGCTCATGGGAGCAAGGAAGCGGTGTTGGGGTGAGAGGAATTATGTGCACCTGTGGGAACAGAATGAGTGAACGGCTTTATAACGTGTGGAATAAGAGGTATCGGGAAAGTATCGGGGAAGTATCCATCAAGTATTAAGAATTATTTTCTTTTTTGAAAAAAAATCATCAATACAGACAAGATACATATTCAGTGGTATCAGGATCTAATACCGATACGCTGATTTTTAGAAGTATCCATACAACGTAGTGGATTTGGCAAGGCATGGTTAACTGAATACACTCCATATGTTTTAACCGGTTCAGTCTCGTCTATGGTATGTCTCAATTCGAAAACCCTTCGTCTGTCCATTTATCCCATCCACCCATTCAGATCCAAATTATACAATTTAACTCCACAGACCACATTAGAACACCTCATACCAGTGCCACGGAGTCCATATCAACAACAAAAAAAAAACACCCCAGTCTGGGAAAGATGGCGCCAAGGGGGCATGTCAAACAAGTATATCATAAAAATAATTATAGGGGTAAATAAAATTTTGGCTAATTTATGGGGTTATTTGCAATTTTTCCAAAAAAGAACTCAGCGATTTCCTGAAAAAAATGGGAAGGAGTTAGCGATAAAGGTTTGTATGAATCGATGAAATCCAAAAGATTGAACTCACCATTCAAATAAGTCATGTTCATTGCAGTTCGTACCACAAAGGCATGCTTACTTCCATTCACAAAACTGCTCTTCATATATGGAATTTGTAAACTATGCTGCACGGCAAAAGCCCATGATCCTTACTCACATTTTAACTATCTGCTATTTAATTTTTTTCCATATCAAATATCTGGGTCTACAATGATTCGAACTCTAGTTGACACTGGAGCTGAACCTGCGATGGTTATTTCTATTGTCCTGCTTGATTGACCCATGTATGTAGCTGACGTGTCATCACTAGCAACTCCGTTACTCAGTTCAGAAGGCTTCTTAGGTTCCTCTAATAAGATTAAGCTTTCAGAATTCAGCATTGCAGCGACATCCGGCATGGTGGGCCGATCTGTTGGATCTTCCTGGGCACACAGCAGCGCCACTTGAGTACATCGCATTATCTCAGCAAATTCATATCCGTTGCCTAATGATGGATCTACAAGCTCATGCAACCTTTGGTCCTTCCACATATGCCAAGCCTGAAATAATTTTTCCAAATACGTTTAGCATCAAGGAATTGCAATGTAAATCTAAATTTATAAATACAGGCTAAGTAGCGCAAGTGATCGAGAGCATAGAACTATTACAAATGTTGCTTGAAATGTATATTCACTCACATCTTGTACAAGATCACCAATAGTATACCCTTGCTTGTCGAGTATGGTATTCTTTCGTCCACTAATGATCACCAGAACCAAGATGCCGAAGCTGAACACATCTGTCTTCAATGAATAAACTCCACGAGATGCATACTCTGGAGCTATGTAACCACTGAAATCAAGAGAGATTTAAATTGTAATATTAGCACACCGGGACACAAGTGATGCTAACCGTAGTGATTGATACATCATGCGGCTCATACCTAGTGCCCACAACCCTGCTTGCACGTTCTTCTGCTACGTCTGAACTCAATGTCCTAGCTGATCCAAAATCACAAATCTTTGGGTTCATGTTATAATCCAAAAGGATGTTATGTGGTTTCAGGTCCCCATGGACAATCCATAACATGGAGTGCTTGTGCGTGTAAACAAGACCCTCCACTAACCCTTTAATTACATTAAATCGCTTAGACCAGTCTAGTAACGGTCCCTTTGTTTTGTCTGCAAGAAGTTCAAACAACAAACCTCTTTTAGATGAAATACATAATTGCAATGTCTATGCTATTCTAGATCAAATGAGAATAGTTCCAAATCAACTATGATAAGAACAAACAAACAATCAAGTGAAACTGGAGCTGTGCTAGCCTTTCATTTGATCATAACCATTTTGAATTAATGCTCATATTTACAAGGAATTAAATGAAGCATATCATGAAAAATAACTAGCCATAGGGAAAACATACCAAAGATGAACTGGTGCAAGCCACCCTTGTGCATGAACTCATACACGAGAATCCTTTCTTTCCCATGGATGCACCACCCCAATAACCTAACTAGATTTGTATGCTGAAGCCTTGCAAGCAGAAATTCACTGTTGAATTCAAATACTGTTGCATCTCCATCAAGCCTTTTGATGGCAACCATGAGTCCACTGGGCAACTGACCCTGCAATGGTTACAAGTTTTGACAACATTCTCTCAGAAGAAATCAGCGCTTTATTGGTAAGACAAGGAGGATAGGCATTCACTTTGTTAGTTTCTTTCTGTTTTGGGTTACAATTACCTTGTAAACTGTAGCAAATCCACCCCACCCAACTTTTCTTTTCTCCGAGAAATTATCTGTAGCGTCCACAATCTGAAAGAAATCGAACTTTGTGAATCCCGGGCAACTCTCTTCTGTACGGGTACAAAGCTCCACCAATTCTTCAATGGCCAAGATTTTCTGTTCTTGCAGTTCCACTGTTCCTGAGTCATGGATAATCTATCCTTGTCACCAACGGGGTTGCAACAAACATTGACATGACTAAACAAACATCAAAGTATTGTGAAAACTGCTCTGGCTTCTTTGTTGCATCGATCATCAATTCATCATAATTGGCGACTTCCATGTCCTAAAGTGCTAGCTTATGAAAACAAATGAAAAATTTAATAGAAGATGTCGTGCATTATGTTGATGTTGTCTCTATCATTCAAGTCCTATATTTGTAAAGTCATGTGGTTGCTATATGGACTAAGTTTTTTAAAAAGAACTTTCCAACTGTAGAACTGTGTGTTGGAGTCGGTAGTTTGTATCTTAAACATACGTTTGGTTCCACTAGCTAGTGCTCTTCCATGACATGTGCTTATTAATTTCTATTTGGCCACAGTGAAATTCTATGTGGTGACCCAATGTTTGCTCATGAACAAGTACGCACGCTTAACAATAAAAGATATCAAAATCAATCATGCAGATCATTTTTTATTATCTCTGTTGCAATATATCCAAGAGCATGAGCAGCAGAGAATTATCATGTCAAATGGCAAAGCAACTTACGAAATCCTTCAAGCAAATAATATTGACATGAAACTTCAGCATTTTTGAGTCCACAACTAAGAGCATGGGGAAATTCATAGAACTAACTACGTACCTACTAACGGTTGTTCCCCAGCATTGCAAAGTTTAGTAGCTCGTTGAACACGTATTTCAGTGAACTCCGAAACACTTGTTGGAAACCTAAAAATAGGTAAATCTCATCATTACTATGCTGACACCATTGATGATTTCAACATATTCCTAAAAAATGGCAAATTCCATACCATTGAGAATGTATGATACAATCATACAAGAACCGATGGCACAGTTACATAACTATAGCTTCACATGAATCCATTTTAAGAAAACAAATAATGTTACTATATGGACAAGGGTGTTAGAAATTTGTTGAAGCATCAACATTTGAAGTTAAATAAACCCATATTTTGAGTTCAAGTTGATTGATCTGCTATGCATCCAAAACAGAAGTGCTTCTATGATATTTTTTTAAACATGGAACTGCTTCAATGATCAGTAGTCATTAATCAATCACATATGATCGACAGTTAAGTAGTCAGCATCCACAGTGGTTTACTTTCCACACTGCCATTTTGTCAAAAGACATGATAAATTATGGATGTAATATATGAGGAATCAATCACTGAGTAATAATCAGCTACATATTTAAATTTAGCTAACCTGATGTGATGGCTTGAACAGTTCGTGACTACACCGAGTACCCCCTCTTCAGCCTGCTTGACAAGGATAGCGAAAATCACAAATATTATTGATGTACAATTGACTAGCGGAGGTCGTATGATTGAGATTAACCTTTTTATACGGCGGATTCTTGATATTAGCCATGCACAAATATAAGAAACACCGTATGAATTCAGAACAATTAACTACATATAAAGTTGTTTGATTGGCAGTAGCAAATTGAAATTGAACCCCAATTCAGACGCAACCATTCCCAGGATCACTTGAACATATCAGTTCGATCGGGTTATAAGTCAATTGATCATCCTCAAATCAGTATTTCTTCTTCGATCTCATACACCACAATCCTCAATTTTAAGATGAACACAAGTACACAACTACTCAACGAAACCAAGAACTCATCAATCACCAAACTAGTACTTATCAAGAAGCTTGACAGATGCGTACCGTGACACGGCGAGCGTTAGTACTGTCGACGAGGGAGATGAGCGGGATGAGGCGGATGTACATGTCGATCTCGTGCTGCGCGGCGCGGAGCTCGTCGGCCATCCGGGCGCCGAAGAGCAGGCGGTGGAGGTACCCGCAGTCCTGGCACGCCCTGACGAGCGCGTAGCACCGGCGCAGCGCGCCGCGGAGCTGCTCGAGCGGCCGCCTGGTGGCCTCCCGCCGCATCAGGTCTGCGAGATCGAGCTCCCGCAGCAGGCCGCCGACGAGCTCGACGTGCTGCGCGAGCCGCCGGCAGGCGTCCCGGTGGCGGCAGGCCGCCAGGGCTGCCTGCACGACCATGGAGACCAGCCCGAGCGCGTCCACGCCGACCAGCTGGGCGACGTTGGAAGCCTGCCCCAGGGTGCCCCACAGGCCGCTGCTCGCGCTGTCCCATGGGCTGCTCGCCGCCATGCCTGCGCGCTTCCCGGGGGCTGCAGTGCTGCAGCCTCACCGACTCCAGGCTTCGTTCGTTGCCGCCATTAACGGCCACCCACCCCTGTGTTGTGAGACTTAAAATGCGACGTAAATTAGGAGAAACAAAAATAACAAATTTTAGTGAATACTTCCTCCGTCTATAAATATAGATGCTGTAGGTTTCATACGATTTTGATCATTAATATATATCAAATATATAGATTGACTATATAAAAATAATGTCATTGAATTTATTTTATAAAATTCTTGATAATATATTTTTTATTATTTTTGCTAGTATATTATGATAATAAATCATAGTTAAACTTTTACACTGGAGACTTTAAAAAAACAAAAACAACCTATATTTATGGACGGATAGAGTAATAGCTTTTCTCTCTTTTTTTTTCCTTTTTGGATTTTATTTTCAGCAAGATTTAACTTTTTTTTCTCCACATGTAGATCAAATTTAGATTTAAAATAGTTACATAGTAAATTATTTTTGTGTCAATGTTATCGATTTTTTTAGAATTTTATATGTTTTTTTTTATTTTGAAGAGAACACACGAGGATGCACTACTACTTAGACCGTGCTTTATACGTTGTCAAACAGCGATGTTGACTAAGCGTGGTGCTTCTGTGCACTTGCCTAGTCGTGTTTCTTAACAAATTCTCTTGTCGTGGAGCCGTCACCCAGATGGTTGGTTGAGTCGTATGGACTCGACTTACCTAGGAAGTTTCATGCCCAACAAGCAGGTCTTGATCAGAAACGGATCTACTAGTAGTATTAGCAGGAGCGGTGTAACGACCTGTTTTTATGAATATGGTCGTTGAACATTCCGTAACAGCTTAAAAATTTAGTTACAGACAAAAAAAAATATTACACCTACTAACAAACATTTAAAAGGATAATTTGATTAAAATAAGATTTAACGGTCAACTTTAGAAATTTTAATAGACATCTAAACCTAAAACTTAACTTACAATCAGAAGAACCGAAGAAACCTCCCACAGCAACGCTTGAGTACGGTCGTAACTCTAATATGAAAACTTGTAACATCCTTTCTTCTTCTGATCTATGTGTTGGTGAAAAATAAAGCAAGACCAAGTATAACTAATCGTACTCAACAAGTCACGTAGGGAAATACTATATAACTACTTGCCAGGATTTCTAAGGGATGGGGACATATGGGTTTTATTAAGTATTTGTAGATGCAGTTTTATTTGTAAATATTTTTAAACACAAAAGAACAATAACTTCTTAATGAATTGGGGTTTCAAAACTTGATTACCAGATTTCAACATTTCTAAATCATTTCTAATTCTACTTATGCTTTGCTGTTGGAATCATTCATTAAACACAGCTTCATTTACCGAAAGTACGTCGTATTCATATACCATTTAATTATTAACTCTGCTGAACTGCCCAACTTTACCCATAAAATTCCTCAACCCTCATGACTGAGTTGAGAAAATAAAGCTTTTCACTGCCCATATCTTTATATAGCATCTACTCAGTAGGTGTTGTTTCCTAAGAAACTCGAAAAAAATAAAAACAAATTAAACAAAAAAACTTATTTTGCAGGCATCATATAGTCGAAAGCGCTACACTTCGTCGACGTGGAACTGCAACCAGGGCCACCGCCTGGCAGCTCGAGGACGAGCTGCATGTCCGGGAGGGGTGTAATGTCATGGGTGTGGGTCTTGCGCCCAAGGCCCAATAGTTCATTATTAGAAATTAGAGATTAGATTCTATTTGAGTTAGAGATTAGTTTCCTTGTATTAGAGATATAATTAGATATATGATATTAGTTTCTATATTTGTTAGAGATAGAATTGGAATTAGATTCTATCTGTTAGGGGGAGCACATCTATATAAGAGGGCTACCACATATTATTGCAATGAACCAGAGAAATAGCAAAGTCTTTCTCCTCTAAAGTCTCTCTCCTGTAAAGTTCCTCTCCCCTTCTACGCCGGCGTCATCCGATCATCTTCTTGATGGTGTTTACCCCGTTATGAACCAAGGTTCATGACACACTGACACAGCTTGTGTTACTCTGTTCCACACTCGTCAATTTCATTTGTTTGTCATGCAAGTCGTGATGCATCTCACTATTTTCCTCATTTTCAGTCTTTGATGTTAGCCCTTCACAAGTTCAGAGTTAACGAGGAGCACAAGAAATACTCAATCGATGACAAAACTGTCGTAGGAATCGTGAAATCTGAGTTCCTGCCAATCCACATTTTGGAAATGACAAATTGCTATCACACAGGTCAGGAGTTTCTCTGCCGAGAATGTTCAACGGGAGCTTCAAGAATCAATGAGAGACTACATACAAGCATCAGTTGGTATAAATGACAAAGGAAAGCTTATAGTCCCAAAGTTACTGCAGGGCTATGCCAAGGGCACCATGGAGGACTCTCTACTCCGGAAGCGTCGTCGTCATCGACGTCAGCTTCAATCGCCTCTCAGGCATCCTGCCAGAGCTGCCATCTTCGACTCCTGGGTTCCGGCTTCTGCAGGTACTGAACATCTCATCGAACTTCTTTAGAGGCCACCTTCCATCTACAGCATGGGAGGTGATGAAACCCCTCTCATTCCTATCACTTGCAAATAACTTCTTCACAAATATCACGGGTACACTTTTAATCCTCAAGAGTTTCAGGAACCTCAGCACCCTGATTACAGGCAGTATCTTCAAGCGTGAGACCAGACCAGAGGATCAAGCAATCGACGGCTTTGAGAAACTTAGAATTCTGCTCGTAGATAATTGCCAAGCGTCTGGGGAAATACCTCATTTGCTACAAAAACTTACGAAATTGGAGATTCTTGATCTATCTAACAACCGGCTCATCGGGCTAATACCAGATTGGATCAACAGATTACACCTCCTTTACTATCTGGACTTATCAAACAACAGCCTTACTGGGGATATACCAATAGCCTTGATGGATATGCCAATGCTACGCTCAGAAAGGATTGATAAGACTAAAGCTGTGCCCAACATTCCTCGGACTTGAACTGCCCATCTATACTATTCCAACCCGTCAGCACACTTATTTCCCAGCCATGTTGAATCTAGGACACAATAACATCACTGGTATGATCCCTCCTTAAATTGGTCAGTTGAAGAAAGGTCGCTGAACTTAATTTCAGCTTCAACGGCTTATCTGGAGAGATCCCGGAACAAATTTGAAACCTTAAGAACCTGCAAACAATAGACTGATCCAACAACCGTCTCACAGGCACAATCCCATCTCGATTGAACAAGCTACACTTCCTTTCCATGTTCAATGTTTCTAACAACTGCTTAGAAGGGCCAATCCCATCTGGAGGTCAGTTCGATACATTTTCAACTTGTAGCTTCACTGGAAACCCAAAGTTATGTGGCTCTATCCTCATTCACCACTGCAACTCTTCTTCATGAGATCCAATCTCCATCTTGCGACAGTCTAACTTGCGTCTAGCACTCATCTTCGGAGTTGTCTGTTTAGGGCTCATTACTCTTGCATTGCTAGGATGCTACTTGCTTGCAAGGCTGGTATATGATGACCATGCTAACAATATAATTTCTTAGCCTCTGTGATATAGATGACAAGACAAGGAATTTGTACAATATTCCTCCTAACAGTAGTATAGAATCAGTAGCATACACTATGATACTATCTACTAAGGTTGTCACGACGCTCTTGCAAATCACGGTGAGACTAGGGTGACTGAACGCCTAGTCGACTAGGTGCCCACCATAATGATAGTTAAATAATAGTAGTTAGATGATAGTTGTCTTCAAATTTCTTAACTTTTAGCCATTTTCTTAGTCCATAGATTTAGATCCAACCATCTAAATCATTCCCCACATTCCATATAAACATATCCTAACCCTTAGATTTAGATCCAACCATCCAAAGCATTCCCTTTTTATTTCATATAAATGTATCATAACCCTTATATCTAGATCCAACCATCCAGATCATTCCCCTCATTCCATATAAATCCATTCTAACTCTAACCTCACTCAACTCCCACCCATACCCCACCACCAGCCGGCAGCCACCGCCGCCCCCCATGGCCCCATCCCTCCTAGCGCCGCCTGCCTCCTCCTCTCCTCTGCCCCAGCCGCCACCGCCCTATCCCTCCCAATGCCACCTGCCTCCTCCTCTCCTCTGCCCTAGCCGCCACCGCCCTATCCCTCCCAGTGGTCGTTCTGCTGCGATCGTTCAGCCGTGGTCGTTCTGACGTGCTCGTCCTATCATGGTCAATCTGCCGTGGTCGACCTGCCGGTCAGACTGCCCAATACAAGACGGTCAAACTGCTTAATCTGAGTATTCCGGCAAATCCAGATTTACTATAGTGCACCGACCGAAACTTTCACGAATGCAAATTTCAGTGTAACCCAAATATCAATTATTCATCATCACTGTATTCCCGACCTGTACATATGGTCCAACAAACCTCCTATCAAATGTTTTCCTCAGCCAGCTTCAGATTTTCAGAGAAGTAAACTCTTAAAAGAGCAGGAGCTAGGAGATTAAAAAAAATGTGTAGAGCCTTACCAAACATACTCTTAGGTTAAACAAATCAAATTTGAACCAATTCCCAAGAATTTGGATCCAAATCCCTCGTATACAGAGTTACCCTTAATTGGTGTACAATGTGTCAATGTCCATACACCATGCATCATTGTAAGTCTACACAAGAAGCAGAGCGATATATAGATGGTCTGTACTTGGCTTGCCACAGGAATCGAATAAGAATATCGAGAATGTTGATGAAGCAATCGGTTGCTTGAGCATCTTCAGATAGAATCGTACGTGTAGAAACGCAAAAGGGTGCAGGATCCCTCGAAGTGTTCGGACTGGTTTCAGATTGTGCAACTGAGTTGTGAATGAAACGAATCCAACTTTCTGAACCAAATCTTCTGCGTGTCTTCAAACAATAGAACCTGTGAGAACTCATCATTTGGGCCGGTCTAGGCCTTTTAATGTGATTTGCAGCTTGTACATATTTTAGGTTGCTTTTATTTGGGCCCAGGCTTGTACTGCAGGTTTTTGAGTTTGACGGTGTCCTTTTCCACTTATCACTTATGATTTATAGCTTATATTTTTTCTCAAATAAATAAACATAATAGCTTCTACATCATCATTTCGAAACGACTTATCATGATAGCCTTTTTAAAGTGGTTTATCGGTATTCAGTTTGTTCACATAAGAGCTTACACTAGAACCAAAAATCATAAATCGTAGCCGAAAAGAACTAAATGGTTACATGTTATTGTGCAGTACATCTTCTGTGTATGCATGCTTAAGATATTCTAGCGTTTTCAGATGTTCATGGCTTCTTGTACTTAGACAACACATGCATGTTGGATGATCACAAAGTCACAATTAAGCTGAAACGAATAGCAAACGAACAGTACTAGTTTCTTCCATGTACCGCCAACTTATATTACAGCTGCTAATTCAACAAAAGAACAACTAAAAACAAGCAATAACAGGAAGGCAAAAGAGCATGTCATAACCAGCTGTTACTCCCATCCGACTTGCTAGCTAGCTAATTTAACTTACACTAGAAAATAACTATAAAAAAGAAGAAACGAAACTAGCACTACAAAAATTGAAAAGTAGCAGCATGTACACGCAGATGCAACGATCCTAAGCTCGATGTATAACTATGTGATTTCCTTCTCCTCTGTGCCCTCACCATACGATGCTTAGGCTCGGTGACTTTTAAGCCGTTGTATTCCCTGAAACAAGAACACCAAGCAGAAATCAGTCGATGTTCCAAGTTCCTGCTTAGAGAATAAACCTATGAATCATACCAAAAAAAAATGATGCCAAATTAATTATCTGCACAGAGAAAGAGAGAGAGAGAGAGAGAGATGCTGCAGTTTTGTTCTCTGAAACAAGCCAATTTATTAGATCACGCACTGATGAACAAGTACACACATACACATCCGCGTACCTTTATCAGTTCTGGATGGGGTTCCAGCCGGATGTGGGCACCCTCCGGCCGAAGCTCGCGGCGGCCTGCGCGAAGGGCTTCTTCTGGCCGCCGATCCGCATTTGCTGCTGCTCGGTCTTCTGCCGGCTCGACGTCGACGGCGGCGACACCAGCAGCCGTCGAGCCCGGTGTCCGCTCGCATTGCCAGCAGCAGCACTCAGCTCCATGCACGCCGCTAAAGATGACGAGCTCAAACAAAGAGGCAGCAGAAGCACAACAAGCAGCAACGCTGCTCCAGAAACCCTGGAAGAACTCATCCTGTAATCTTCCTGTGTGTTTCGCTTGGGACAGCGTGCGAGCGATCGAGGAGAGATGGTGGGAGTAAACGTGGGCTTTGCCGGGCGTTTGATTTCAGTGGCAGGTACTAGTATAATCACTATGACCAGTAGCGGGTAGCAAGCGGCTCTCCTAAGCTGGTCGGATCTTGGATCGGGCGGCGATTCGAGTCCAACTCGTATGCAACGCATGGCTTTCAAAATAGATTCATATATGAGATCTATGTCGAGAACTTGGAATTTTTAGTGTAGGGTATGTGCGGAAACGCATGGTAATTGGTAAGGCCCTTGTAACAAAAGGCACGATTCCTGTAATAGTTCTAAAGAAATGGTTTTGTTTCCTGTAAAGTTCTTGTGTTCAAAATGATCCTAAAGCGATGTAATAAAGTGTGAAAAAATGAGCTAGGAACAGACCATGATAATTTGGCAGCTGGTGTAATTTTCCCCTGCTAGTGCACCGGATTTGAAAAGGTAAACGGATTCGGACGCTACTCTGAACCTTCTATGCACTGCAACTAATCAAGATATTAATCAGAGCATCAATCAATCCAGTGGAAATTCATGTGCTAAATAGTTAATTATCTGCTTCCCACTGGGCGAAGTCAGGGGGCATCATGTGCTGCAGCTTTGACTGTACTGATAAACACCTTTGGCTTTTGGTCTAGGACTAGGGTTTGGTTGAATCCAAGGACTAAATTACCCTATTTTTAACTGCTAACCATCTTCCTCTTGCCGGGATCACGTGACGGAGGCATGTGATGTGGAAGATACTGTTGCTGTTGCTTTACTCTTACTGATCGAAGTTTCTGCTTCTTGTCCGCACAAACCTGGTGCGTCATGTTTTTCTAGTTGTTAATTGCGTCTTCAAGAGAAGTAACCAAGAATCTAAGATAAAAGCTTCAGTTTGCAACTCATAATGCTTTGTTATCGCAAACAGAAATCTTTTTTTTCACCGTTGCGCGTATACGTTTGTGTATGAGGTAATAACGAGATCGGAAGATTTACACCAGCATCAAGACTAGTACTGATGGATACTAGTCTTTTATAATACATGGCTCTGCAGACCTGCAGTTCAAGCTTCATGCTGTGTCTAGTTCATCTGAATGCACCGACATGCTTTGGAATTTCTGAATTAAACAGCAGGCCGTTATGAACATTGGGAAAAATTTACCTGAAGTGCAGTGCAGCAGTTATAAACTATGCTGAAGCAACGTGCTCCTGGGAAAGTGGGAAGTGCCACTACCATCTGAATAAACAAGCAAGGAAACGATCTGGGAGGATCGGAGAAGGTTAATTAGAGCAGGCGGACAGCAGCACCATATTCGCCCACAGACGGTTAAAATTTTAACCTGTCTGAAACTCCGAACATGCAGGCACAGTGAGTCAGAGCCAGTGCATTTGCATAGGGATCGGAGTCTCACTGACGAAATGGATCCTATGAAGGAAGGAGCTACGGATGGCGCTCGCGATGGATGTGCTTGATTTACTTTTTGAAGATTTTTGCAAACTTTTAATCTGAACAAACGATGATGATTGATGACTCCGTAATGACGCGTTTTGTTCTGCAGGGACAGCCGCAGCAGCTGCATCCTCAGAATGATCCTCTGTATTCCAGGGACGGGAGTGTGCTTTATGCTAGCTACTGTAACGTGAACGCGCGTGAGACGAGAGCGAGAAATCACGACGAAAGAGCCAAAAAGCTAGCATGATGGTCGACGAGCGCGAGTCAAGTAACCACAGCTGTTAGCACGGAAGGCGCCGTGCGTGTTAAAATAACCAAACGAAGCAGTGCAGAGCCATCGGCCATTGCTGGAGCGCGAAGCTTTCTCCTCGCATCGATCGGGCCGGCGCCACGTGGTCCTGGGGCTCGTCGCTTTGCCTTTCGCTTTCGCTTCTGCAGCCCACAGCACAGCGAGTACGTGTATACAATTGCGCAGACGCAAAGTCTCGGCCATGGAGCTCACGCAGCTCACCTTCTACCAGAGGCGGAGCCCAGTTGCTCCACCTGGTGTCATGAGACACCGGATTCGATAAAAAAAATTAGTAGAGATCAACAATAGCTCATGTGTAAACCCTTAGCCTAAACTCGATGCATCTGGTAGCCAACAGCAGTCCACGAGGAGATAAACTCATGTTGGCCCATGAGTCCATGACACGGCACTTGGCCCAATAAGGAGGACAACAGCACACTGAGACGCCAACGCTGCCCATGAGCAGCAAAATTGTATGAGTCCATTTGATCGATACCGAAGCACTGAACACGTCGCAGCCCTCCTCAACACATGTTCGTCTCACGCGGTTGCAGGAGCTAGGAGACACGTGCCGTGCCCATGGCTACAACTAGCCACGCAACAACCAGTTGCCGAAGAACGAGAGAAATTGGCCACCACCGGCCGCCCTTGCTTGCTATCTCGCCGAAGCGTCTCCTGGCCCCGGTTCCTGTTTCCTCGTGCCCTTGCCGGCCAAAGGAGGTTTAGACTCATCTGATTTGCATGTACTTTACTTAAAATTCCTCTCAATTCTTCCGATTTATTTCGCGAATACGGGTTAAAATTAAGTTCGGGTTTCGATGTGATGATTTTTTATTTATTTATGTCAAATTATAGAATTAAGACTTAGGATTTCAAGTTGGGTTTTTTGAATACCGGCATAGTTCATTGCAAATTGAAGGCAAAATTGTAGCGACGTGTGATTTTGATCCATGTGCTCATATTGGACCAAGCTTTATATTTGACTTAGAGTATTTGATTACAATGCCAAGTAAACTTCTGTATGTATTTTTTGTTATAGTATTTTTAAACCGTTGAACATAGCACTATTTAATTGAGTTTTCAATTAAATAGTAGATAAATTTATGGAACAATTTTTAAAAAGGAAGAAGTTAGATAATGCTACTAATGTTGGTAAATATTTTGATCGTCATTTATTTGTAATCGTACATTGACATCGGTTATGTTGAATTATTAATACTAAAATTATCCGACATATTACTATGTAGTACTAAACCTAGGTAAATTTTGTTCAGTTCCGCCCTTGTATTCTGCTGCCTCTGCCTCACCATCTCAGGGGCCTAGATCACCTGGATCTTGCGCTGCCGCTTCGTGTGCTCTGCTTCTTGGTACCTTTAGCGGAGCTTGTGCTTTGTAGCCTCTGTCTTCTCATCGGAGCAGGACCCGACACTCTCACCGCCGTCGATTCCAACAACAGGCGACACCTTCTTGGTTAGCGGCTGTAAAACCTTCGTTGACGCGTCCATGTTGATCTTATTGGAACAACCGTTGCCAAACACCGGAGCCCTCTTCTTGGGTAGCGACGGCTCTGAGATCTTTGCAGATTTAGTATTTTATGAATGGGTGTTCGCGAATTACATTGTGTTATATTTTTTAATATATACTTATATTGGTTTATAAAAATTGAAGATAAAAGTCACATTTCTAAAAATTCGAAATAATAAACTAATACTAACACTTTATTTGGTGGTAGCATAATTACAACTTTTTAGAGTAAAATTATTACAACTTTAGTTGACAACACAAATGTGTACTTTGTTCTTAAATAGATATTAACTTTAAGCTACTTATTTTTTCTTATTTTCTATGTTAGCATATTAAATGGTGTTTTTTCACACACAGAAAAAGAAGTAGTACATATTTTTATTTTTGACATATGTTGTCTCTATTTATGATTTACCTCTCTTTAAGAATAACAATTAACATGGACACTTTGACGAACATATTGCTTCTGAAAAATAAAATATAAATATTTATAAACCAAAACCAACTCTCTCAAATGATGTATATTTTGGATTGAAAGGGTTATATAAATTCTTGTGACCACTAGATTTATGACAATTGGCACCATCAAATTCTTTCGAATAAATCATCTAAAATATCTAGATATTTCTAGGAAACTATCTAGATCTAAGATCATGTTCATGAGATCTCTAGAAACCTTAATTATCTACATCTTTCATGTAGATAAATCATCCAATATTTCATCCAGTAATTTTAATCTTATATACTTTAATTTTGCAAGCATCTGAGGGTTTTCTTGAGATTTTGTGTTTCTTGAACCCAGATCGGAGTTCTTGAAAGTCTAATCGGTGCACGGTTCGCTGTCTTATGCTTGCAATTCCATTTTTCTGTTCTTCCAGTTACAATGTTCTTTTCTGCAAGGTGTGCAACACAATGTTTGACATTGATTTGTCATGATCATGAGAGAGATGATGCGACTGGTATGAGGGAACCTTGTGTGACATTCACCTTCAAGTCAGTTACAAAGCCACAAATCCTAAAGTAGCCGGTGGAGAGGGTATGAGGCCTAACTCTAGTCTTTCCTGTTTCTCAATCTGTGTCCATCTTTGCATGTCAGTAATATGTGTTCTTCTTTGCATATCAGGGCACTGGGGTGGATGATGGGGGGATCGATCTAAAGCAAAGCTCACTTTAAGTTTGAAGCCTGCGAGAAGAATCCAGAAAGTCGGAGTCGATGTTGGCAGCCGTCTCACTGTCCCACTTCCACTGTGCCTCCTCGTCGACGACGATATCACAGGAAATTTTGACGCGACGGATGACAGGATCGTAGACGCGATACGCCTTTGACCCTACCTCATAGCCCACAAAGATCATGGGCCCGCTCCTATCGTCGAGCTTCTTAGCGTTCGGTGTGGTGACCTTGACGTGTGCCACGCACCCGAACGTGCGGAGGTGGTGCCGTTTTGTTGTGGCGAGTATGGCGCCATGAGTTCGCGTCGCACACCCAGCTCAGCACAATACTCGTTGAAGTTCGCCGCCGTGAACTCTCCCCCTCTGTCCGTGCGCAGCGCACGAAGCTTCTTGCCACTCTTGCGCTCAGCCGCCGCCTGGATTCGCTTGATGGCAGTCGGAGAAGCGTCTTTGGCCGATAATAAGGTGACCCACATGTACTGGCTGTAGTCGTCGACGAGGTGGAGGAAATAGCGGTTGCCGTTGGGTGTCGAGGTCGGAGAACGCCGCCTGGGACCCCGTCGTGTGATTGGTGGCCCTGGTGTCCAAGATCCAGCGCCGGGGATCCTGTTCCTCCGCGTCGTCGAGCGCTGTGAATACCCCCTACTCCACCAGCTCGACCGCGCCGCTTGATGGGGTTGACAGCGGTGGCACAGTCGCAGTGGGTGGTGGTGGAGACGAGACTAGAGTCGCCACGCCTTGGCTGGATCGCTCGCTCTCTCCATCGAGTGGAGAATCGCAGGGCGACGGCGACAATGCGGTCGGGACGGTGGCATTAGTCTCAAGAAGGAGCAACGTGGGCTCATCTTCCTGGGCTACATGGGCATGTTCCTCATTTCCGAGCTTGTTGCGGCATTCCTTGGCCCCGTGGCCAGTTTTTTCGTAGCTCCGGTATTTTGTCGCCGTTTCGGTTCGGCACAGACCCAGCTCCTTCCGAGCTCCCTCCGCCGCGACTTCGTCCTCGTCCACCCCGGCGCTTGACTCAATTGCTCGAGCCACCGGCGCCGCGGAAGCTAGCTTGCTCCTTCTTGTAGCGCTCGAGCCACTCCTCCTCAGTGATATAAAGCTTGCCTCCAGCGCTCGGGGAAGGCGAGGACGAAGGCTGCCCGGTGTCTTTCCGCCGCCTTGAGCCTGCCGGTCACCTCCTCCAACGACAGCATGGAGATGTCAAGCAGCGTTTCAATTGAGAAAACAAGCTGGGTGAACCTGGGGCGAGCTTACTTCGCGATGACTTTGTCTGTAGGTTCGGGATCGCCGAGGATGACGAGCTGGTTGACGATGGCGGTGAGTCGCATGGCGAAGTCCTCCACAGACTCACCGTCGCGGAACGCGATGGACTCGTACTCTGTGCGCACCTTCTGTGCACTGGCTTTGCGGATGCGATCGTCGCTGACCCGCATTATCTTGATGCAATCCCACGCTTCCTGGGCCGACTCCTTGGTTGCCAGCATCGAGATCATCTCGAGTGGGACGGTGCTGCAAATGGCGTCCAACGCCATCCTGTCTTTGTGGAGCTCGACGCCGTCCGGCTCGATGGCGTCCCACAGGCAGCGAGCTTGCAGCTTGATCTTCATCTACAGCGACCAGTCGTTGTAGTTCGACTTCGTCAGCAAAGGGTAACTGGTCGAGCCTCCTTCCTTCTTGACCACGCGGTGTATAACCAGCCCACGGTCGTTCCCGCCGCTGCCCGAGGCGTGGCCACCGGATCCTCCTGGAGTGCGCCTGGGCGGTGACGCCGACCGCCGACGCGGGGAATGTGTGCGGCCTCGAGGCATGAACACGCCCTCAAGTGCACGATCTCGAGTCCAAGCTTTGAACCCCGCTCTGATACCAAATGTCAGAACTCCGGCGAGGATCACCGGCAAGAACTTGAGTTCAGGACGCACACAATCTCAAATGGAACTC
The DNA here is from genome assembly GCA_036346245.1 of Bonia amplexicaulis. Lineage (NCBI taxonomy): Eukaryota > Viridiplantae > Streptophyta > Magnoliopsida > Poales > Poaceae > Bonia > Bonia amplexicaulis. The sequence continues at coordinate 23,678,823 of CM070752.1, read as the reverse complement.
AGAAGTTTTTTGTGCTGCAATGAATCGGCAGCATTTTCTGTTTTTCATCTCCTTTTAAAGCAATGATACAATGCAAAAAAAAAACCCTGAAACAATGCAAAACCAGAAAACTAAAAGCAGCTATTACAGGCACTACAATGCAGGTACGAATAACTAAAGCAGCTATTACGGTCACTACCATGCAGAAACGGAAAACTAAAGCATTAAACCAACTAAATGCATGCGTACAAGGTTTAACATCTAACAGACGACACATGCTGATCGGTCTCCTCTAGTTGAGGTATCTGGTCCAGCTTCTCCATAGTGGCTCTGACCCTGGCAAGGTCGTCCTCGACCGACGCCCTCCACCCGCGGACGATGCCGCTCGCGAGGCCGCGGACTCGCTCCGACTCGTGCTTCCTCAGCGCGCCGACGGCCTTGGCGAGGTCCGTGGACGCCAGCATCGTCGGCTTCACGGGCACCAACTGCATCGTCACGAGCGACTCGGCCATCACGTCGTCGAGCGCCCGGCAGAGCCTCTCCGCCTGCTCGTCGTCCGTGGCGTGGCAGAGCATCTCGACGAGCTGGCCCCTCGCGCGCCGGAAGTCGTCGCGGGAGAGGTCCGGATCGGCGGCCTCGATGGCAGCGTCGATGCAGGCGAAGGCGGCGAAGAAGGGCTTCCACCGGCGGAGTGGGCTTTGGGCGGCCATGTCGGAGTACGCAAACTCTGGCCTCGCTACGGATCGGAGTTGTGGATGGGGGGCGATGAGAAACTTGGCATTCGCCGGCCTCCCCATGCGTCGGTGTGTGCACGACTTCTATAGGGCGACCAGAATCCGAATTCCAAACGGAGTAGTACTCCGCGTGCCGCAGTCCGAAAACGTTGCGAATTCAATCATGGAAAGGGAAGGCGGATTGCTTGCAATGCAAGAGAGCGAGCGGCAGAGCAAGAATACGACCAATCATCAGGGGCGGCGCCTGGTCGGACCCGGCCGGTCCATGGCTACTTAATGCTGGGGACTACGACCAAAACATGGGAGCTGCAGGCCGGCCCGCCGCATCTAAGCTCAATTAACAATCGATAATGGCGTCCGCGACCGGCTGGCAGTGCGCTGTCCGCCCATTTATTCATGTCTTTCATTCTGGTATTCCAAATGTGCACTAGTTTTTGGATCAGATCAGAGTTTATTATATAACCATAAACATACATAATATTAAAAACGGATAACATGAATCTCATAAAAAGAATCAAAATAACGATGTTCAAACAACCACGACGAGAGAGAAAATATTTGACGAAATTGATCGCAGATTTCTTAAGTAAAACCTCAAAATAGTACGAGAAATTAACGCTCTCTCATAAACCTATCAAATCTTTCATACCCATTGAATTCTTGCCCTATACATAAATCTAATGTTAAAAAATAATCAAACCTCTAATCCTCTCATGCATTTCTACCTTTGAGTGAGTTGCTTTGTTACTTGAGTTCTCTATAATCATCCCTCTTGGTTTTATATAGCCCCCCTAACCATTTTCCAAAGTATAGTAGAAACTCAACCCCAAAAGAAAGTAGAAATTCTAATCCTAATACTATTTATTATGACTATTTATAACAAAACTTTTAAAATTTTAAAAGACTAAAATATGAGTCACCATACTTAACAATTTTCACCATGACTCTCCTTCGCCGGTGCACTCGCCGATGCTAACGCTGCCGAATCGACTATCTCCGTACTTTTTGGCATGATTTTGGGTATTCACCAAGCTCTGATATCAATTGTTGGAACTCAATCTAGAAATCGCACACTCGATTCGCCTGTGGACGCACACTACACAGGAAGACGATGAACATTACAGTATTTTTTTCTGACGCAAACTCGACTTATAGCCAATTGTTGGAACTCAACCTAGGAATCACACACTCGATTCGCCTGTGGACGCACACTACACGGGAAGACGATGAACAATAGAGTATTTTTCTGACGCGAACTCGACTTGCGTCGCTTCTCTTTTTCTCTATTATTCACCGCCCCTCTTTAACAAACTGATTACAAAGAAATAATAGACACTCTATGATCCGGTTCTAACGGCCACGACTCCATGACTCGCACACATCGCGCTCTACCTGAAAGATCCGGTCTCGCTAAGACCACGTCCAGGCTCCTATGACTTACGACTGCTTCCTGCTAAAGTACTCACGACTGCTACAGTGCCCATTACGACTGTTACAGTAACTTTTCAAACTACTACAATGCTCTTCGAGTGCCGACCAAAACACTTCGACTCGGCGACCTACCACACTACTTCATACGACCACCTACAAATATGCATACAACCACATCTAATAAGTGCTTACGATCACGACCACCAAACAATCTTACGACTATATATAAAAATCCAAAGTAAGTTTATGACCATCTCTAAAATGTTAAGATTAGTTCTAACAGCGCAAACACAGTGGAGGCACGGTTGTCGCGCAGCCGACCGATCAGATCATCAGAGCGGCATGTCTAGTTGCCCACCACAAGCAATCACTCATCGGTACTGTGCTCCCAATCAGAATCAGGTCGTCAGGCCTGCGTCTCGGCACGTTTTCCTCGTGCCATACGTATCGGCTCATAGAGCTAACCAGGCTTGCACGTTTCTCCGAATCACGTGATGGCGTGCCCTCCACGTTCAGCTTACGCAGGGGAAAAAAACTTTACTTTTTGGTGTATATTGCTATACTTTGTTCAATCTTCCCTAAATAAAGCTGTACTTTGTTCAAGGAAATGTACTTGTATTTGGAAAAATACGACAGGGCATACACGAGGAAATGCAAAGAAAACATGGCGATCAGAAAAATAGAACCGAACCTCTTAGGTGGCAGTAGCAACCGGTGTTCCTGATCTTTAAATAAAGTTTTTGCGATAGTACTTCAGTAGTTCTTTTCAACGAGATTATAAACGTTTTTCCTTGCTCGTATGTTTAGTATACGTTGATTTCGTATAATAGATTTGTTTTTAAGAAACATGGAATGGGTGGCATCTTATAACTGATTAAGACTGCTTTTTATTTCGTGTCCGAGAGATCACCTGACCAATTAAATTTCGCCAGGATAATATTATGGTCTCGAGGCTAGGGTGTATTCATCTGCATTTAGAGGATTTCTCAAGGGAGGTAGGGCTTGTGTTATCCAATCCCACATTGTCAAGAAAGAAAAGGCAAAGGAACCATTAGAAGAGCTACCAATTTAACACCTGCGGATGAGCTATGAGGTTGGTCAGATCAGATGGAACTGCCAAAGCCAAACAGCATAAGAAATACCCCAAATTAAGCAGACAACATCAGGAGATGCTTAAAGGCAAAGATATCTTTGCACCTCATAGAATTCAAGGTGCAGGAAATGACTGCCTAGCTGTTCTATTTGCTTCATTTGGCCCCATGCCAACTCAATCAGGAAAGGAGATGATGTTTGGCATGGCCCATGCATTCTTCAGCTTCCCCTTAGGATTTATCTAGCTAACCAGTGATTGGGCCTGATTTTTATCGGCTCTTAAAAACGGTTTTTGGTTTTTGCTATAGTACCTAGCTTTCAAACAAAGTATTTTCTCAAGACAAGGTCTACAAGTTAATTATAGTACACGTTAAAAGCCCAATATCCGTATCAACCAAAATCGCAAGCGAGTATCTCTCTCCGTAATATCTGTCACAAAAAACTGAAATTCAAAAATTTCAACCAAAAATCTTAAGCAATATCAAACACGCCTATTATCTGATAATGACCGAGAGAATAACCACCTAGATCAGACGCAAACTCTCCACAAAAAAAGGGGCCCGCCGCAAACTCAATATCATCTCAAGGGCATATGTGCAAGGAGGGTAAAGCACAGAGGGGCAAACCGGGCATTTATCAAAGCACGGCAGGAAACTTTTCGCAAACAAAAGAACTTTGCCACAGGTAGCAGAGACGTCTGACGCCAACGTCGCATCCGCAGAGAGGAGAGGAGAGGGGAGGAGGGGCGCAGCGCAGAGGGGAGTCGTGTCGTGCTACTGGTCCCGGAAAATGTGGCTACAACTGCATGAATTTGATATTCCGGGACAAGGACCTGCGGCGAAACGGGATGGCTGCCCATTTCCACCACGAGTTAAAGGTGCGTGCGTGGCTCCCACACACACACAGTGCCCAGTGTCACCAACTTGACCACGGATGGGAGCGCCGGTGTACTACTACGCGCCCTCGCTGTGTCCGCTCAGTTGCGCTGGCTAGCAGACATGGCAAAATGGGTCTCTCGGCACGGCACGATTAGATTTGGCACAATCGGTCCTAATAAGTTATCGTATTATGTTATATTGGTTTACATGTTTGTCTTCTGATCTATGCACATATAACCAAATATGTTACCGATGGCCTGTTGATTTTACTGTTAGTCGCTGAGTCGTAAGTATTTTACTACCAGTCAGAAGTAATTTTATTGTTAATCGTGAATAATTTTACTGCCAAGTCATCCATACACGCCAAGAAGAGTGCAATAATACTAATACAAGTAATTTTACTGACAACCGTAAGTAGTTTTACTGTACTAACACATAAAAATTGTTGTGCGTGTTAGTGGCGGGCTAGCTCGTCGTGTCGAGATACTAGCCCAAGCACAGCACGTCCAACAAGCTAAATCGGCGCGATCTATTTATTATTTGTATCGTGTTTAGATCAGATCAATAGTGCCATATCACAGACCGACACAGTTGATCCAGCCGCTTTTTAGTCAGTTCTACTGGCTAGATATCTGACTGCGACTTATGCCATCTGTGGTGCAACTCGAAATGGTACAAGTACTGTCTGACTGAAAATCAACGCACGGAAGAAAAATATGTGAAACGTTGGGATCCTGATAAACTAGACACGTTAGCCGACCATGCCTTCTCGTGCATGAGTACTGTTTTAAGGATTACATTTCCTTAAAAAAAAATAGATCAGAATTTTTAAAAAAAATAGAAATGAAAAGGGCCGGAGGTTTCAAATAGTATAGGTGCAACAGGGAGAAAAAGGACATAAGTTAGATCAGTGATACTAAAATTCTAACTTACAAAGTAGTACTTTCCACTGCTTGATTTCAAAACTACATGGGATGTTTGATAACAAAGCAGTCTCCAGTGCTTCGATGTCACAGTTGCTACTACTTCAAACACCGCCTCAAATAACCCATACATAAAAAAAGGAAGTAAGATACAAAAGCAAGCAACTTACCATGCACTGCTACTTGCCAAAAATCCACACAAACAAGCTCATTTGGTTCCATCTCAACAAAAGCTGGTGACTCGAGATAAAAGCTGTGTGCAGATGGTGGCTTCCCGAGCTGGGCGATACATCCGATTCTCTCGCTCGTCCGTTTTGCACCGGATACCTGAACGCCAGCGAGGCACACGGCACACGTGAGACCAGATACGCACTTATCTGGTTTACGGGACTGTTCTTTTCGGCTACGGCTTATGGTTTTTTACTGAAATTTTTGAATTTTGGCTGTTTATGATACAGATTACAGAGAGACAGATACTCACTTGCGATTTTAATTGATACAGATGTTGGACTTTTAACGTGTAGGTCGTTTAACTTATAGATCTTATCTTAAAAAAATACTCTATTTAAAAACTGATTTTAAAAGTCCAAAAGAACCGACCCTGCACCGGATACCTGAATTCCAGCGAAGCACACGGCACACGTGAGACCAGATACGTACAGCTGATCGGATCAAATCCAGAACGTCCATGCGAAGCAAGAAATCAAAAGGAAAAAAAAACAAGGTCGGGATAAGAAAACGTTGCAGAAATTATCAGCAAAAGTGATCGGATCACTAGGACCGTGACACCCCAAAAAAGCAAGCGTTTCCAACGATGATTAATGCGCCCGGCCAGGCCGGGCTACCTGCCGTATGCATGTGTGTCCTCTAGCTATTGATTTTATATTTTGGTCGTACTCTCAATCGATCCAGAATTATCTCATGCTTTGGCGCTAAACCGTTAGAAAATAAATAAAAAAAAGCTCACGTTAATATCAGCGTTGATGCTGATAGCAACACCAGGCGCATCGCTCCGTGAGACGATCGACCACGAGGCCTGCGAGGAAACCACTAACTAATTGGGATCTCTCAGCCACCACTGATGCGTCACTGTCACTGTGGACCCGCACTGCGAAAATAATGTGAGGGTGAGTGGTTAATAGTAATACAAGCACAAGCGAAATTAACGAGGAAAAGGGGCAGAAAAGGAAATGATTGTTTGTTGACAAGTAGGACGAAATAGAAATAGGAAATGAAAAGGAGAGGAGATCTGGGCTGCAGGCTTAGGGCCGCTCTAAATAGCTGAATCTTATAGTTTTCAGCTATGTTTTTTATTGAAATTGTACTATATGGTTGTTAGCTTTTTTCTGAGTTCTTCAATTAAAGAAAATATGAAAAAAACAATATTATATCTCTATGATCAATAGCAAAAAAAAGAAAAATAAGCAAAAAAATCTCAAAAAAAAACCAAAATAAGAAACCAACGTGTTTCAGATACCTTCTAGCTTTTTTAAGCTAGAAGTTTGAAAAAACTAGAAACCAAATCCGTTTAGAACAGGCCTTAATTTAGTCCCCTCCATTCCTATTTCCTCCCTCAATTTTACCCCTCTGCTCCTCCTGTGCCCACACAAACACAACTGCACAAAGCTGAGCTGCGTAGGCACAGCACGACGCCATGGAGCGCAGCCATGCACTCGCCGTGCTCCTCTTTCTGCTTCCGCTGCTGCTCGTGTCCACCGACTCGTCGTCGGCGTTCTTGGAGGAGGACATAATTCTCGGCACGGTGGAGAAGGTGAAGGTGGCGGCGGCGAGGCTGCTGGACAAGGGCGCGAACACGAGCACGAGGAGAGGGAGTAGCAGTTGTGGTGGAGGTGGCGGAGGAGGGAGGTACTATAACGTGGGGTGGAAGGAGGAGATTGCCGGGATGGCGGGGCGGCCGGAGATGGCGGCGTGGCTGCGCGGGGTGCGGCGCCGGATCCACGAGCGCCCCGAGCTGGCGTACGAGGAGGTGGAGACGAGCCGGCTGGTCCGCGAGGAGCTCGAGGCCATGGGCGTCGGGTTTCGCCACCCGCTTGCGCGCACCGGTGTCGTCGCCACCATCGGCACCGGCCGCCCGCCGGTCGTCGCTCTCCGGGCCGACATGGACGCGCTGCCCATCCAGGTACGTATGCACGTACATGAACACGTATTCGCAAACTCACGTGCGCCTTGCCGCCTCCGCCCATTGTTATCGGCACATCATGCTGCTTTAATTTCTTATAGGATTACTTATCGTTTACTATATAGCTTCCTTTTCATTTCTTGTTTTAAGTTTCGTTATGAATTTCTGTGGTGCAAACTGCAGGCCATGAATGCGTTTTCTTTTCAAACTGTTTCTCATTTGGAGAGTTAGTTAATGGGATGAAATGCACTAATACGTACTCTTCTGTGCTGATGCATGACTTTGTTTATACGTTTTCCTTAAAAAACATGACAATTTTCTTTTACTTTTTGTCTTTGCTCCTTATTTACCTAATCACATTGTGGTAGTTGAAAAATGTGTCACTCCTTACTAGCGAGTGCGTGACGTGTGGCGCCTGCTTATACTGGTCCTTACAATTACAAAAAAAAGGTTATGTAATATTGCAGTGCTTACTGACCATTTTGGAAGCTCATCCTAGAATCAATTTGAAACCTACAACTTTTTTAATAGATAAAAGTTTGATGTGCACATTTTCTCAACTTGAAAGTTACAAATATAACTCTAATTAAGCTCTAACACCATGGCTAAAATGATAAGTAGGGCTTATTTTTTTTTCATCTTATGACTATGTCTTATGGCTTTTGGTTGAATTTTTTTAATTTTGGGCTGTTCGCGATAGAGATTACGGAGAGAGATACTCGCTTGCGATTTTGGCTGATACAAATATTGGTTTTTTTAACGTGTATTATAATTAACTTGTAAATCCTGTCTTGAAAAAATACTTTATTTAAAAGTTACCGTAGCAAAAACCAAAAACCGCTTTTAGTACGAGACAAAGGGATTAACACTTAGGCTTATAAACATAGCACGGTGCTTAATTAGGGTGTGGTAGATAGTATTGCTGTAGCTGTAGTATTGAATCTCCATAAAGAAGTTCCCTAAAGACACGCACGCACACATAGTGAAAAAAAACTAAAAGGCGAGAACAAAAACAAAAAGGAGAGGACGCAGTTGATCCGCGGGAACACGTCGCGCGGTCCCTCGTCTGGTTCTACCTCGAGAAGAACAAATTCCACAGTACAAGGATTTCGCAATTCCCCACGACCCTGAACTCTTGCTGATGCCTTGTTCTACGCGTGTTCATCAAAGGGCTACAAGATTCCTCGTTTGATGCCCAAAATGGCATCTGCCGTTGGTAAGATCAAGACATGCAAGCGTCGATTGCTCTGCGAAAAAGCTCGTCTTCCTGAGTGCCCAGAACAGGCAGTTCATGCCTGTTCGGCGCCCTCTTCCTGTTGCTTTCTTCACTCGATAGCTTTCTGCGACGACAAACGCTCGCGGAGAAAGCGAGCAGCTGCGCCTCCGGCTTGGCCCTGCGCAACGTTTGACACATTTCTTCTGTTGTTTCTGCCATTTAGGAAGCTGTCGAGTGGGAGCACAAGAGCAAGAACCCTGGCAAGATGCACGCCTGCGGGCATGACGCGCATGTGGCGATGCTTCTCGGCGCGGCCAGTATACTCAAGGCTCGTGAGAACCATCTCAAGGTACGACTCTATGAACGCCACTTCTCTCAATTTGCAGTGAGACTCTTCTCATACTATGGGCCTGTTTGACAACGACTACGGCTTATAGTTTTTGGCTGAATTTTTTGAATTTTAGCTGTTTACGGTACAGATTACGGAGAGAGAAACACACTTGCGATTTTGAATGGTACATATGTTAGATTTTTAACGTGTATATCGTTTAACTTGTAGATCTCGTCTAGAGAAAATACTCTGTTTTGTAGCTGTGATTTTCGTCCGGTTGTACGTTACGCTTGCCGTGGAAGGGATAATATGTTCTCTGGTAGCTGCCATGTTGTACGTTAGGCTCCTAGATTTGCTTTCGGAAAAGGTGCTGGGAGAAATTAATATCATAGGGCGCGCATAAAGTGTTAAAGTGCAGATGTGATGCGCTTTATATGGGGGTGATCGAAGGTGTCGTACGCGTGGCATCATTTTAATGGCTTCGTCAGGAGCCATCTCGGACAACTTTAGGAAACCATTTGCTTTACTCTACGAACTCTGTCCTCATGTGTCTTCAGTAATCAGTATTGATCACTGACCAGCTAGGATTGGTGCAGTTATTCATGTAGGCTTGCGGCCATTCTGTGATTTCTAGCCGGCATCTATCTCACTGCATCAAGGAAAAGCTTATTCTTCTTAATTAGCTCCATTTTTTCAATGAAATGTGATGTTGGTACAACATTCCTTCAGCTTGGTTCACTACTTTGGAAGTATCAGATGCTTCCTGCTTATTTCTTGGCGTTATTTCTTTACTGCAACTTATGGACACATGCAAGGTGGAGAAACTACCTTTTGGCATACTTTTAGCACTGGCGTGAACTCACGATTAAATGTTGAGATCCCTCACAAGAAAAAAATAATGGTTAAACGTTGTGGCGCTAAAATCAATGATTCTTGCTCAGTAATCGACACATATAATTGCAATAAAAGTGAGTTGCAAAATTGTTAGATCTTGACCTGAATTATCAGGAGAAAAAAGAGGCAAAAAAAGTGTAATTCTAGGTCTTAGAAATACACCAAGGTTCCATAAAAAAAAAGATGTACACCAAGTTTATATTAGGCCCCCAAATTCTATTTTTTTTGAAATTTCCAGCTCGACTCTTTTACTCTTTCACTTCGTCAGTTACAGAAACTGAAACGTACACATTACCTCTGTAAATTTATACGGCAACAGCATAGCCGGGTACATGTAAGTCATGTTGATGTGAAATTGTGTCGCCATGTTCATCAAACCTGCCCCTACACCAACCACTCTGTTATATATGGCGACAAAGCCCTGCAATAACCACCATAAAATCCACAATTTACATCTTAGCCTTCGAAGTTAATTAGTGTCTTTGGAAATCTGACGCAGAAAATTCAGCTCTGTGTGAGAGCTGAAGGCAGTTGTTGAACAACTGAGATAAGCAGCATTAATTGGATTTCGGAGAGCACTTTGACCAGTCTTACTTCAGCTCTTTGATTGCTTTGTTGCATCAATATCATCGCCCGTACTTACTGGAGACTGATTTTAATTACCATTCCCACAATTATAGGACTGGTTTGAAGCTAATTACAACTAGTACTACGCTACTCTTGTTCTCAGAAATTAACTGCATCTCAGTCACATTTTCATACGTGCAGGGTACAGTGAAGCTTCTGTTCCAGCCCGCCGAGGAGTCCGGCGTTGGCGCCAAGCGGATGATCGAAGACGGCGCGCTGGAGAACGTGGAAGCAATCTTCGCCGTCCACGTCTCGCACCAGCACCCGACGTCCGTCATTGGATCCAGGAGTGGCCCTCTCCTCGCCGGGTGCGGCTTCTTCAAGGCCGTCATACGCGGCGAGAAGCAAGAACACGGCGCGAAACCATACCGTTCTGCCGATCCCGTCTTGGCCGCCTCATCCACCATCATCAACCTGCAGAGCATCGTGTCTCGTGAAGCAGATCCTCTGGATTCACAGGCATGTACCATCTCATCAATCTCGATCTCTACAAATCTTGCAAAAATATGAAAGCAAAAGTTCAATCTTTGATGAAATAAGGAGCTTTTGCGTTGGGTAAAAGTGTGGAAATTTCACGTGCAGGTGGTGTCAGTCGCCGTCGTCAACGGGAGCGACCACCTGGGGGCACTGGCGGAGTCGTTCGTGCTCGGCGGCACGTTCCGGGCGTTCTCCAACGCGAGCTTCTACCACCTCCGACGTCGGATCGAGGAGGTGATCACGATACAGTCGCGGGTGTACGGGTGCGAGGCGACGGTGGACTTCTTCGAGAACCAGAGCTTCTACCCGCCGACGGTGAACGACGCGCGCATGTACGAGCACGTGAAGGCGGTGGCCAGCGAGCTCCTGGGCACCTGGAGCTACCGCGACGTGCCGCCGATGATGGGCGCTGAGGACTTCTCCTTCTACTCGCAGGTGATCCCGGCTGGGTTCTACTACATCGGCGTGCGCAACGAGACGCTGGGTTCCGTGCACACGGGCCACTCCCCCTACTTCATGATCGACGAGGACGTGCTCCCCACCGGCGCCGCCGTCCACGCCGCCATCGCCGAGAGGTACCTCGTCGAACACGCCTCGTAGTTGTCATCCTCCTCAGACCTGATCGAACAGGAGTTGTGATTGTGATCGAGGCGATCGAGCCTGGTTAGTTAATTAATCGATCAGCGCAGGCGCGCGGTCGCGTTGCGTTGCATGCGAGTGGGCGGGTGTCGCCTCGGTTGGTGGTTTTTGGCGCGCGCGCGTGCGTCCCGGTGGAAACTGATGGTTTTTGCCCGATTTCTCGGTGATTTGGGCTGTTTTCTTGCGTGCGTTCGCATTTCGTTAGTTTTGTGGGCGGTTTAGGGTGTTTTCAGATGCGATGAGCAAGGAAAGGTGATGATTTTTCAAGTGGGCATCAAGGTACAGAAGCACACAGCTGGAGCCGAATTAACGGGCTTTTGCCGTGTTGAATGCAGTAAATTACAGAAGCAGAAAAGCTCTAGCATGGACTTTCCACCGTTTCGCGAGGTGGTAGGAGTACTCGGTAGAGCTAGCTACGGGCCTGTCCTTTTTGACGATTTTTTGTTGAAATTTTTGAATTTTAGTTATGTACGATATAGATTACGGAGGGAGATATTTACTTACGATTTTAATTGATATAGATATTAGACTTTTAATTGTACTACAGTTAATTTATAGATTTTATCTTAAAAAATACTATATTTAAAAATTAGATAGTATAATAAAAATCAAACACCGCTTCTAAAAGCCGTAAAGTACAGCCCTACGAGTGTTGAATTGTGGGATGCACACGGCCGCTTTTTAGTCCGTAGAAAAGTGGCTTCACACCGCAGCCAGTGCAATTATTGCGCTTGCGCTGCTCCGAAAAGACGCAAAAGTGGGAGTAAATTGAATGCACTGGACCCACATCTGCAGTAATCCGCTCGCTGCAACAACTTTCATTCACGAGAGAATCCTAAGATCCAAAACTGTGCTTAGGTAGAGAGAGCGGTAAGGACATCCACAGTGTGTAAAAACAGGGGGTCTTAAGCCACTTTAAGATCGATTTTATACATTACAGAGGTGACTTTAAGCAGGCCATAAGCAAAAAAACCTTAAGACCAAGCTTCAAGCTAAAGACCTGGTCATAAGTATTAAAATACATTTTTTCTTTATCTGACAAGTGGGACCATCTTAAGGCCTAGTGGGTTATATACATTACAGCATTGACCTTAAGGTTTAGATGGGATCCACCTTAAGACCCTTTGGGTTATATACACTATAGATGCCCTAAATGTACTCCAAGCGGCAACCGAGCTTGTCCGTCTAATAAAGAATCAGATCGACTGCATACTACTACTACTACTACACCAGTAGGAGCTTTTCTAGCTGAGAAAAGTTCCTAGTTTCATCTTTTTACTAGTCCTGCGTCTAACTTTCTGAACTTTGTGGAAGGTCTCCTACGTTTTGTGGAATCCAATGAGCTTTGGCTTGTCGCCTCGGCTAAAACCCTAGAGAGTAAAAAGTACACATCGAATCCTGCACGTCCCCAATTACGATGTTCCGTGACAAAAGCTGAGCTAGGAGTAATGCGGTGCACTGCACGACACACTAGGACGATGGCCAGTGTCCAGCATTACCAGGAGGCCACCAAGAAACCGGTGGTCGAAATTCAGATCTGGCAACGCTTTTACAGTGCACTGCTCCAACAAAAATTCAGATCTAAAGAACACGCGCCTGTACAGTGCTGCAATGAGTGAAATCTGATTCCTTTGTAGTTCCTTCATGGATCCAAAATCAAGAGGCAAACATGCAACAATGCAAAAATGCATGATTGGAAGCAAACCATTCACCAGTTCACCACTACCACATAGCAGCACATAGCCATATACTCGTATACCCATCCCGACCAACCACAGGTAGACCACTAGATCTCATCACATTATACCCAAACCATTCACCAGTTCACCACTACTGCAAAAGTTACTACAAGTATTATTACCACGACACTAACACAAAGACGCAACAACGGCAGGAGCAGGAGCAGCAAGAACCTCAAGAACAGCAACAATGCCATGCACCAAGCGGCGCACACGCTCGCACTGCCTTAACTAGAACTAGAATGTTTAATTTTAGACTCGTAAACGCCATTTTTTTTGGTTTCTTGGTCGCTTGGTTTAGCGGTGGTGAGGGCAGAAGGTGACGACGAAGGACGCACCGGCGGAGCAGGTGAGGATGGAGGTCGGGTCGTCGTAGGCGTAGGAGTAGGCCTTGGGGCACGCCGACTTGAAAAGCCGCGAGTAGGCCGTCGGCTTGCACTGCTGCGGGCTCCCAAACTTCCCCGTGCAGCAGTACTGCGGGGCGCCGTAGGCGGCGCACGCGCTGCGGCAGCCGACGACGCGGTTGTCGCCGCCGCCGCGGACGGCGAGGCCCGTGGGGCAGACGCGGTTGAGGTCGCTGACGCAGCCGGCGGGCACGCATTTGGCGCCGGAGCCGTGGAAGGGCGTCATGGCGATGGGGATATTGTAGCCGTCGACCAGGCTCACGTCGTAGAAGTCCTGCGCGGTGGGGGCGGACGCGAGTGATCTCGGCCAGCGTGGCGGGCGGCGCGCCGCCGGCGCCGTTGCAGTAGAGGTTCCCGCCGCAGTCGCCCGTGGCGCAGCGGCCGCGGCCGGCGGCGTCGAAGCTGCAGCCCTGGCGGCCCCAGACGCGTCCGGACCAGCCGGGCGGCAGGCGGAGGGAGGTGGCGTGGTTGGGCGCCAGCTGCAGGCCGCCCCGCGCCAGGATCCCCTTGCCGGCGCTCGGCTGGATGCCCGGCCACACCGTCTCCCCGCACCGGTTGTTCAGCGTCAGCGTCGCCGCCAACGCGTCGCGCGCGAGCAGCAGCGCCACCACGAGGCCAGCCACGAGATGCATCGGCATTGCCATTTTTTCTTGTATTCTTGGCTGCTTGGTTGCGCGCACGCTAACTGTACAACACTAGACTGGCGCAAGTGAGCTTGCAGAGGCTTGGAGCGTCGTTGTGTGTGTGAGCGGGTTTGTGGGTTTCGTGCGGGTCGGATGTGTATTTATTGATCGAGAGTGAAAACTAAAGGTTGGTAGCTACTCGCTAGGCCAGGAGAGAGGAAATGTACCGCTAGTAAAAACGTGCTCCTTGTCTAACCCACCAGCTCCCAACCGTAAGGGGCTGTTCTTTTTTACTGCGGCTTATGGTTGTTAGCTGAAATTTTTAAATTTTGGTTATTTACGGTACAGATTATGAAAAGATCGATATTTATTTGCGATTTTAGCTGATACAAATGTTAAGCTTTTAACGTGTACTACGTTTAACTTGTAGACCCCATCTTAAGAAAATACTTCGTTTAAAAGCTGACCGGCTTATGGCCTAAAGAACAGGCCCCAAAACCAGAGTAGGAAGAACTTGCTAATCCAGCGCTTAGCGTAACGTTCAAATTAAACGGCCAAAAGTATCGTGCATCTCATTGCTTGAAAATGCTTGTGTGGTCTAGTATAAAAAGGTTCCAACTTGGTCCACGCACAGATAGCTAAGTCGGGCACTATGGCTGAACCGAGCATACAATTCACGATACATCCCAATTCCCAAACTAGTGGTCATCTTTTCAAATTTGTCAACTTTGTGTGTAGTTCATATCTGTGGAATCCATACCTGCAGAGTTTAAACACTATGCCCCCAAAAGTTTCAGTCCTCTCGCCTTACCAGTAATCTTCGTTCGCCTCTCTCCCAAGGCATGTCATCCAAAAAATATATTGTTATCCACAGGTGCGCTCTTTTTAGTTGTAGCTGATGACTTTTGATTTTAGCTCGAGCACTTATACAAACAAACTGAATAACAATAAACCACTCCAAAAAAACTACCTAAAGGATCATCCGACTATGTGACAAGGTCCATGTATAGTTGTGATGAACCATTATCATACCAGACGAGTGGAAATTTGAAAATGAAAAATTAGTAGATTTTCTGAATAGCTTGCAAAAATGGATGGTTTTGAAAATTTTAAGTCATGAGATGACTTGGTGACCTAGATTAATGGTTATAGGTTGTATGAGACATGTTATCGTTAATGTGTGTCAAGTTGTGAAAACTCTTGCCCGAAAATGATTTATTTGTTTTTCGATGTGCAGGGTCACTCGGAGCCAGCCATGGTCAACGGCGAGAATCGGGGCTACGCTCGTGAAGGAGCTAAAACCCAGAACAATAAGAGATGTCGTGTGAGATGACTTCTTGACTCCTAGTGTTCTCGATACATGATTGAAGATTCTAGATAGTTTATCCAGCAACGAGTGATCACATTTGGGGATGCTTCTGCTGGGCAGATTCTGACAAAAAGGCACGGTCTTGGCGTCAATAACAACTTCTTGCTAAAGGACATTGTTTTCATAAGTAAACTAAGGTATAATCTGCTATCTGTCTTCCAGCTTAGAAGTGAGGTTCAAGAGTGGTAAGTGTAGAGCTCTAGACTCCTCTGACGAGTATCTCTTTGGGATCTCTAGATTTGAGAGGATCTTCAGTATTGAATTTAATATCTTTTCTATCTCTAGTCCTAAGTGCCTTATGGCTTTTGACTCTCATGACTTATTGTTGTGGTATCATAGGCTTAACCACATAGGCTTTGACCACTTTCACTAGAGTTAGTAGCAAGAACCTGATTAGAGGATTGCTTAGTGTGCACACCCTGTAAACATAGTAAGATAGTTTTTGTTTCTCATCCACCTCTTACTTTAGTAATGGCTGATGGATTTGAATAGTTTCTTCATTGGACATTGTTTATCCTTCTATAGTTCAGTCTGTAAGAGAAAAGTGGTATGTGCTTGTCATTGTAGATGACTACTCCATATATTATTGGGGTGTATTTTCTGGTTCTAAGGATGAGGCCTTTTGCTGCTTTAGAGTGTTCGTCCAAAGACTAGCAGCTGACCTCCAAGAAGCCTTGAGAGAATGAGAGCTATTAGGGCATCCGGAGTGTATGAAAATAGGGGGTCATAAGCTACCTTAAGGTCGATCTTATATATTGCAGAGTTGATCTTAAGCAGATCATAAGCAAAAAAGGCTTAAGACCGATCCTTAAGCTAAACACCTTGCCACAAGCATTAAAATACAATTTGTTGCCATATCGGTCCTACACTACATTGATAAGACGTTTCAAAACGACAACAAAAAAATTGTTTTGTTCATTTGTTGGAAAGAAGCTATAAGACCTAAACTAAAAAGGGCGGAGCTGTGCTTACTTCACTTATTCATACTCAGGATATATGTCTACAACGCACATGAGAAATTTGCAGGGGACGGATTGACCCCCTCGAAAATTCACCGTGAAATTTGCACGGGGCTGAATCTATTCGATTGCTTGCGGCAGCGGGCGAGCGTGTCTCGACGGTGCCGGTGTCCAGCAGGGCGCAGAGCATGGAAGAGGAGGCTAAACAGAGTGAAGACCAGGAGGCGTGTGTAAGGTGAAGAGGATTGATGGATGAATTATTCTGTCTCCTACCCAATCCACTGAAATGCAAACTGTTGTACCCAAGCTCTTGCTGCCTACCCCCAAAGCCCTTTCAACCTCCCAAATGATTGTGAGTTTTGTGCGTTTGTTGCTTCCACGAAGGGAGTTGATTGCTCATGCTTTCAACTTTCAATCGGACACGGCAGTGCCGCACTACCCACTCCACTAGGTAAACGGGGGTGGGTATTCTTGTACAAACCATGATACGCACATGTGTGGCTTCAACTCCACAAAGTCACATTTGATACTATTGCATACGATACTTACAAAACTATCTTTATATATATTATATTTATAAAAATAACACTTCTGCTATCTGGTGGGTGGACGACAACACCGGCGAGGTGACACGTGGCGAGGCGGGCGTGGCAGCGCTGTCGCCCGCCACAGACAACAGACAACCCTTGCCGGTGGGGCTTGTCGTCCGGTGAGAAGCGGCAAGTGATTAGGTCTGATTAGCCGGCTTAATTACCTATCCTAATTTTTTTAGTTTAATGCTTATTTAAATTTTTTTGATATATCAAATGAGCTAAAAAAAATTATGAAAATTTATTTACAACCTTCTGACACAACGTACTTCATATTATAATTTTTGGGTAATTTTATCCATTGTGAATGTTGCTAAAAAAATCATACAATTTTGATATTTGTACGAGTTTTTACATACAACAAACGAGCTCCAAAAATTACAAAATTTTATGTGAAGTCTTCCGACATAGTCATAGTTATTATGTAATTTATTTGGAAATTTTATATTATCCGAATTTACCACATTTAGTTGCAGGTTTCTACCGCAAGCCATATACCAGTGAGTCAAACTCCATCCGTAAGAACCTACATTTTGTTTTCTATTAGGCCTTGCGTTCCACTAACATCATGGCGTTCTCCCGTCGCAGGTCCGTCGCTGAGATGCATCAGTTTTGACGTTCGTACCATCTACATAGATTACCGCTCCCCGTTGTTCATCTTTGTTGCACATTCGAGTGGTATTAGATTCGCATTGTATATCCGGAATATTTATTGTGACTAATATCATTTTATCTTGCAGCCTCTGATTCAACGTGGTGGTGACGACGAGTCCACCAATGATGATGCGGGCCTCCCAGATGCTTTTAGAGAGCACTACACGGCGCCAGTGTTTGCAGCGTACGCAGGGTATATCTCAGCATTCACAGTATACCCAGGGTTTGGACACTTCGGTGGACAGAGCTCCTTTGCACCACGAGAGGTATTTCTAGAGTCCTTTGTTCACAACATTACTGCGGACGGCTCACAGTTCGGCACGTCTTAGCTGAAGAACATCGACCCTTACCAGACCCAGCGGACTGCACCTGAGTCTACTGGACCACCGTCAGCCACTGAGCAAACAGAACGATCTCCATACCTCCTCCGACCCGAGACGCAGCCTCCGGACCGACTAACGTACCCCACGGGATATGCTCGTGCTCAACGGAAGACAAGGCCACATACGGGGAGGCAGACGCGGCGAGGAGGTAGCAATGGCTCAGATGGGTGAGCTATATTGCATCCAGCGTGATGCATTTTTTACTAATACAATTAGTTTTACTTGTACAAGGATTCCTAATGTATAAAATTGTAAAAAGAATCGTGAAATATTCGTAAATTCATGAATAAATTAACCCGAATAAACGTGGTAAATTTGGACCACATAAAATTTCAAAAAAATTACACAATAACTATGACTATGTCGGAAGACTTCACATAAAATTTCGTAATTTTTGGAGTCCGTTTGTTATATGTAAAAACTCACACAAATATCAAAATTTTGTGAATTTTTTAGCAATATTCACAACATATAAGGACATAAATTTTTGTAATTTTTTAAGCTCATTTGATATATTTAAAAATTCAAATAAATACCAATCATAGAAAAATTAGGGCAGATAATTAAACCGACAATCACTGCCGCCCCTCACGGACAGCGAGCATGCTGCTGTTCCTCCTCAGGCGGCAGGCCGATTCTTTGTCTGTTGTCGGGCGACAGCGCTGCCGTCGACAACCTCGCCGTGTGTCGCCTCGCTGGCGTTGTCGCCCGTTCATCGGACAGCAGAAGTGTTATTTTGCAAATACGATAGGTATATACTACTTTTGTAAATACTATGTATAACAGTGCTAAATCTAGCTTTATCTGTGACATTGCCCTCTCTTTATACGGAGCTACCACTACTACTCCCTGCATGAGGAGATAAAATAATTACACATACACATTGGTCGATGATGTTGCAAAGTCAACTGAAATGGGACCGGTGTCAAGAAGGAACAAAGACATGGTTCATTATTCGAAGCATAGGACCGCTAGTCTCGTGTCTTGCAAATACGTTTGCACGGCAACGCAAAAGGAGATCGAGCTGAAGAATCTTGCGACGAAGAAAAATGGAGCACTGGCAGGTGCAGGGACCATGTGAGTATTACAGTAAGGGACGGTGCAAGGCACTAGAAGTTGCTGGCCAAACAGACAAGGCGGTAAGAAAAAGTAGGGGTGATAATGCCGGGGGAAGGCCCTTCTAGGCTCGGGAGCGGGAGCGGGAGCGGGAGGGCTGCCGGACCTCGGCCCCGTCGTCACCTCTAAATAAAAAGGTGGAAGGAAAAGGAGATGATGTGCATCGCGGAGCAGAGATCCCCTTGGGCAGTATGGCTGTCGTATGCAGCATGTCGTGTCTCGCTCTGCGTGCAAATGTCAGAAGATAATTTCGGGAGGAGGGAGCGGCTCGGCATGTGAGGCGCGCCGTGCCGGTGCGATGCGGCATCTGGCATCTGGACGAAGCGCCATGGCTGCCGCGCGCGTTCGTTCGCTACTGGACTAGAGTAGTAGCTCACCGGCGTGGCACGCGCCCGCGCGCGGTGCAGCACGGCACGGCCACGCTCTATTTTGGAAGCCCATGGCAGTGCGCAGCGGACGAACGAGCGAACGAATCTCTCCGCGCGCCAGGCCACCACCGTGAGCCATGCGTGTTAGATATATGTTCCTGAACCAACTTGCCCTCGGGGGTTTGATGCTAGCTTCCTTGGGCTTTTGCCTTACCCTAGCGCGCGCAAACGGCCGGGCCCACTAGTAATCCGTGGTCGTCTTCTACGAAAAATGATCGACAAAGCGTGCGGCCCACGAGCACGGAAATGTGCCCCAGTGAGCGCAGCAGGCCTCGAGGCCAGGCGCCGGCCCCCCTCTTTTCCGCGATTGCGCAACTCGGTCACCCCTCCGGTCTTCTTCACGCTTCCCACCGACCGTAGGACGCCGCGGGCCTGCCATTTCGCGCGAGCTAGGCTATTGTAGCAGGAATCAAGTTGAACGCCCGGGGCATGATTCAACGAAAACCGTGAAACACTGAACCCCAACTTGGCATCCACAACTCATCCAACAGCAGATACTAAAGGCCCGTTTGCAACTATAAAGTCCCCTTTTCTGGAGGCGCTGGTGATACCCGCATCAGTTCAACACATACATAACACAAGAACCAAACATTATTATAGAAATAAGGCTTAACGGCCTAGTTTTGGACACAGTGGGCTTGCAAACCCAAAATTAACTTACAGTACAAAAGAAACCCACACAAACGTACTTGAGCGCGGCTAAGACCTAAAACAACTGGTCACCGAAGAAGTCGGTCATTCCAGATCTTCATCAACAACTTGTTTTACGATGTCCATTGCTTTCCATTTATTGTTTAGCAAGTAATGAGTAGAATCACATCTAGCAAGTTACAAAGGTAGATCATACTTTAACTAATTGCCAGGATTTGTCAAAGTGTGGGAATATAGTAGCTTTATTAACAAGGGTGAATGTAATTTTATTTGTAAACATTTTTAAATAAGAAAACACAAACGAAAACTTCACAAGATTAAGGGGGTTCCTAACACTTGATTACTCAGTTTACTCAATTTAAAACATAAAGAAATCTACTTATGCCTCGATGTTGCATATTATCCATTAAACACAACTTCATTTACCGAAAACACGATGTGTTCAAACACCATTTATTTCACTCTGCAGAGTTGCCCAACTTTACCCACAAGATTTCTCAAACTATTAATGTCAAGCTATAGACACGCTTCAGCTAGCGTGAGACTGAGTTAAGAAAATAAGGTTTTTCACTGCATAATTTTTTATATAGGTTCTATCTGGTAGATCCACTCAGACCCGATTTAACTGGCTAGACCTAACACTTCTGTCCGTCCTGAGTGGTCCCTACCATTGTTATGTATGGTTTTACCGTTCTACATACCAACTCTCCATCATCTACACTCCTACGTTCTGTAGAGATTCAATCGAGTTGGGCAGCTACTAGACCAGGGTTGATAAGTCAACAATGTGGTTAAGCGATCACTGTGTCCTTTACTTAGCATGAGATTCTTGTCCTTACTTTTCACTTGAGGCTACCAACCACATCCCTAATCATGTGTGCTCGACGGCACTACCACCCATCTACTCAAGCCTCCACCCTACGTAAGGTCGTAGACGAAGGCCATCTTGTGGTTTTCCACAACTCCCTTTACCCTAGATCCATTTTAACAATTCTACCAGCCAAATGCCAAGTCGCTTAGTACTACAAAATTTTCAATAAGTTATTCTACAATTATTTATACAATAATTAAATATTACTAAGGTTATCAATATGAATATGGCCTTAAATTAAATAGGGCATTTTTCAAAGGTAGGACATAACTAATTAGTAAGTCATTCTAAACATTTATTTTAAACAAATAATATTTCACAAATAACATTAATGTAAGTACTGTAATTAAATAATTTAAATTTCATGGGATTCAATATGGTCAAGAACTTGTAAACTTGCCTTACTGTTATGCGAACTCCACTATTTCGTATACTTCGACACCTGGATCTGGTCCTTGCTCTGTTGCCTCGGAGTACTCAGGATCTAGCACAAACACATAAAATAACATAAGATCCATGCTTAAAACTAATCAGGCTAGGAGAAATAAGTTAAAATAAAAAGGAATAAAATGCAATAAAACCAAATAGAGTTGGTTTAGATTTTATTGGAGTTGATACTAGTGGACGGAGGCCAAAAATGGATTTGGGGCGTCGAAGCAGTCTAAATAGGATATATTTGATATTTTGGGCTCAGATGAGCAGTGCAGCTACAATGCACAATAGTGCTGGGCCGGCCCAAAAGGAACAACGCGCGTGGGAGGATTAAAACCAAATGGTCAGGTGGGACAGCTGATTCGGACCAATAGCGCACGACCATTTTGGCCTGGCTACGCGCGCATGCGCAATCCTAGCTGTCTGCCAGCGGCAAGCGATCGGTTGAGGAACAAGCACGTCGCTCCTGGGGCCATCGTCTACCTCTAGTCGGCTTCCTCTCAGCAGAAAACAGGGGCGCAGTCGCCGTGACGAATCGGCGTAGGTGAGAAAAGATGGCACAAAAGGGCTCAGTTCAACATGACGGTTCCATTTTGGGACCTTAGGAGGAGTGCGAGGTGGGTGATGGCGGCCGGTGGCAGGAGAGAAGGTGGCGGCTTCCATTGCAGCTTTGGAGTTTTTCTGGTGATCTTCGAATGAGATGAGGAGTGTTTTAGCCATCTATGGTGGATGTGTTTCATGATGGTGGAGGTGCTTTGGGTTGGGGAATGCTCAGATGGGCTGTCCATGGGAGAGTTACTTCGGCCGACGGTGGCTTCCGTCGGCGGAGCTCTACGAAAATGCTTACGTCCAACTGAGTTTACTAGTGTGTTCGAGATGGAAAGGGGAAGCTATGGTCGAATGCAATCGAATTATAATAGAGGGAGGGAGATGATGGCTTTTAGGGTCTGCTGGGCTATGGGGAAGGTGGAGGAGGAGTTGCGGTGAACGAAAATGCAATTGAGTGGTTCTGAGGAGTAGAGGGAGGTGGTGCGGAGCTTTTAGTGGAAGAAATCGAGCTTTAAGGGTGAATTGAGGCGGTGGGAGCAGTAGCTATGCTCTGGTGGCGCTGGTATGTGGAAAGGAGAGAAGGGATGAGGCTCTGCAGAGATGTGGGTGTGCTGGAGAGGTGGCGCATGGCCTCTACAAGGTTTTGCAAGAGAGTGACAACTGTTGTTACAGGGCTCGCGCGCGTCGACCGAGAGTGGCGGTGATCAGCGGCAGAAGAGCGCACCGGTTAACCGGGCGCTCTAAGCGAGGGAGGGGTGAGGTCAACAGTGAGGTGAGTGGTTGAGATGTGAGGCACTGCGTCAGGAGTTGGCAGATGGGTGTGAACGGCGGGGGAGCACGCAGCCGCAAATTTGAGCAACGATGGCCGACCGCGTAGAGGGAGGAACAAGGACGCGGTGGTGGGAGGGGAATTTTTCAGAAGCGTTGGCGAGTGGAGGAGACGGGAGGCAAAGATGGAAAACACAATTTCAAGGAAGAATGTCAAATTGGGAGGGATATGGGAACTCAAGCAAAATCAAAAGGAAATTTAAAATTTTGAATTTTCAGGGTGTTTCACAAGAAAAGTGAAGGAAATCAGCTCCGGAGAAAAACTTAGGAGAATGCCGTTTGGAACGGAGGAATGGCCTGCCAATTCCACAGGAAAGGATCGCTTTCCTCCACAAAACACAGAAAATCAAACATCCACTCCGAGCTCCATTTTTGCGTAGGACCAAGGCAGCCACAGAGAGAGAGAGAGAGGAGAGAGAAACAGAATGCTTAGTAGTTTTATCCCCAGGATCAGCATCTTACTGCACAGATCAACCAACCAACCATCAAAACCCAACAAAGAAACTCAAGAAATCGTCGCTCGTGGAGGACGAATCAAGAAATTAGAATCCTGCGTGCCTTGTCAAGCGAATGAAAATCCTACGTGCCTTGTATTCCTGTGCTCCAAACATCATTTCCTATATTTTTTTCCGTGTTTTCTAATTCTCTGTTTTACCACCGCATTCTCACATCTGTTCTGTATTTTTCTCCGTTCCTCCGTTTTTCGAACCTGCGTTTCCAAACAGACCCTAAGAGGGCAATATAGGAAAGGAAAACTGCTGCAATAATTCGTCGTATAGTACCGTGCATCACACAGACACATTTAGACGAATCCAAGTACTACTTGCAAGCTGCAACGAGTGGGCTAGAAACCACATAGAGCAAGACAGCTTTCAGTTGCTCTTTGAGCCTTCCTGTCAGCCCAGCCCAGGGCTAGGCCCACAAGAGCAAGCTTGTTCAGCTGCTCTTGGAGACCTCTTGTTCAGCTTCCTCTGACAACTTTCGCCTTTGGAGTTCAGTACAAGGAATTTTTCATCTGCGAGCGAAAGTTGTGCGTCTCCCAGATACATCAAAAGTTGGCTCCATTCTATGCAAGTTAGAAAGGTACTCCAGTTCTTTCCCGGGATGCGAATAGATTCAGTGTAGAAGATTCTTGTCAGGCAGCAAGGAACTCGAGGTAGAAACAGAATCCCGACGCGGTGTGTCCTGTCCGGCAAACATATAGTTCTACAACTAAAAAGCCTGCACCACCAAGCTGCTAGGGCAGGCTATCAGCTTCAATCGATCGATGCATCCATCTTGTGCATTACCAGTAGTGAGGTTGTTGCCGCCGAGGCCTTGCCAGGTGATGGTCCAGCCGCCGCACTGGTTGCCTAGTTTGTCGGCGTGGCTGCCGACGACCAGGATGCTGGTGGCTTTCTTCGGCAACGGCAGCAGTGGCTTCTCGCTGGCCTTGCCGTTCTTGAGCAGCCCGAGGGACTTCCTCACGGTCTCTCGCACCAGGTCGGGGTGCTCCTACTTGGCGAGCTCGCCGGTGAGGCTGAGGTCGGCGTAGGGGTTCTCGGAGAGGCCCATGGTGAGCTTTACACGGAGGATCCGCCGCACAGCGTCGTCCATCCGGCTCATCGGAATGGTGCCGTTGTTCACCAGTCACGAGGTTGTCCACAGCAAAACCGGTCCAAGTCAGAGCAAAACCGGGGTGGATTGTCTCGGAGAGGGTAAATCAAATGGATTTGTTAGTTCGAGATTGAAAATAAGGTGGTTTTGAAGTTCAAGGTTGATTTTCAGATCAATCCAATAGTTGTGTTAAAAAAATGGACTTGACATGAGAAAGCGGGAGCATTGTGTTTGTATATTGACATTTAAGGAGAAAGCTAGTCAAGCACAAGCATGAGCATACACGTCTGTAACTCCTCAGAAAGAGACATCCAAGACAACAACCATATCTATTGCAATGGACAAACAAGTTTACATTCCCATCCCAATTATTCAACAGAAGTCGCTTCAAGGCTAGAACATATGATAAATGAAGCAATGGCTATTAGGCGAATGCTTGCAAGAAATAGCAAAGCCAAGCAACAGATAGCATCCACAGCCTGAAAGGCTGCAGAATCAAACATTATCGTCAGATCCCCATGTCCTAGGTCATGACAGGTCGTATGTCATGGTATACACGGTTGAAAGCATTATCTCTTCTGGTGTGAATTGATGTAATTCATGCTCTACATATCTACTTGAGAATTACCATCGTGAAAGATCGGACAACCCGACGGATCAATCTTGCCTCGATGTTAGATCGGCGTCGATTACCTTTCCGATTAATGAAACAACAGCAACATCACTCGGAATACCACAGAGAAAAATAAGGAAAAGCTCAGATTTCCTTGCTCGCAGCTTACATGACAGAATTATTCACATATCGAATCAACGTGGTAAGAAAAAAAGAAAGAAAGAAAAGAGAGGCAAGAATTATCCATTTCTAGCGAGAGAGAACACCACCGGATCAGCCGAAGGACGAGCGGAGCGAAGCAGCAGCGCTTGTCTCGATCTTTTTTCTAACTCCCCCCTCCAAATCCTTGCTATTCTCGTGAGCTAGAGGCGGAGCAGCGTGTCGCGCCCATCTGATCGGCGTCGGCGGCCGCCTCCGGAGGGGGCGGCAGGTTCAGATCGAACGGCAGCGGCGCGCGCGAGGCCGCCGCGTCGTCGCCGCCGTCTTCGCAGACGGAGGACGAGGAGCCGCAGTAGCTGCGGCAGTCCTCCTCCTCGGCCGCCTCCGCGGGGCGGCGCTGCGGGCTACGGCGGCGACGCGTGGCGCCACCGCTCCAGGACTCGACGGTGCTGCTGTGGCTGGATGTGGCCGCCGCAGCCGCGGGGCCGCGGCGGCGGCGCGGCGGAGGAAGTTGGTGCGGGCGGTGGGCCCGCGGAGGATCGGGCGGCGGCGTCGTACGCGCGGGCGGCGGCCTCGGCGGAGTCGAAGGTGCCGAGCCAGATCGGGGTCTTCTTGGCCGGGTCCCGGATCTCGGCGGCGTAGCGCCCCGACGGCCGCTTCCGCACGCCGCGGTACCGGATCTCCGGCGACTGAGACGGCTGCGGCTGCTTCGCCTTGCGCATCGCGGCGGGCGGAGGCTCGGCTAGGGTTTGGTCAGTGGTGGTATTTTCCTCTCCTCCCCCTTCCCCTTTGCCTTCCCTTCCTTTCCCCCCTTGGTTTTTTTTTGGGAAGAGTCCGCTTCGGTTTCTGCTCCGTTCCCCTCCGCGTTGTGCCCGGTTTCCGTTTGGTGGTGGCCGCTTTCGATCCTGCTCCAACCACAATTTCTGGCTCGATCGGCTCCGTAGTATTGCCCACTTTTTTTAATCATTCCCACGCATTCTGGGTCGGCCTGCCCGTGTTTCTTCTGCTTGGGCGCGTCGCGTCGCGTTGCATCTCGTGTGTAGACATTGGTCTCAAGAAAAAAAAAATAGCCTACTTAAAAGCTAGATACTATGGTAAAAATTAAAAATATTAGCTTTGATCGAATAAAATAATGTATGGCTGCAGCTTGATTCGACCGACCGAACCGGCATATTCCTGTGCTCGCGGAAGTGGCACGAGATATTCTGGCGCTTGCTAGCGGAGTGACATCTGTGTTTTGCGGGTGGCTAAGAGGACTCTGGAATTCGGAAGGACGGTTAATTTTTTATTGCTTTTGTCGAGTAGTGTTGCCTTCCACTCCACTCACTCCGTTTTAGTGGAAGACACTGTTGGCGAAACAAGCAGCTCAGGCTCATTTTGAGATTTTGTGACGAGTAAACTTCCATACAGAGATCTTTTTGCTGGATTCTACTTTCAAATACTCGTGTATCTATGAGATTAAGGCCCTGTTACGGGAATTTTTCCGATTCCTATAGTAATTAAACAGTTTTATAGAAAGTTCCTATGAAATTCTTATGTTCTAAACAAACTATAAAGACCACGGAAAGTCATCGGTATGCGAGTAGGTCCTCTTACATGGAGTTCTTCGTTGCTTCCTTGCTGTCGCTACTATGATACCCGTGTTCGAGACAAATATATTAGCAAACTTACTGAGCGTAAGTCTACGGAATATATTGTTAACAATCCGTATAATAGGTCGTGTTGCATACGTCGTTATGTTGTTTTTTTTTGCTCGTTTATCCAGTGTATCAATTATCCTGTGGGCTATATTTTTCTGTTCCAATAATTTGTTAATAAAAGTACGTTTACATATTTACAAGCATATTTTTGACTGTAGGATCAAGTGGTCTTATGATCTTGCAACTAGCGGTGATGACAATAGAGTAAGATTCATGTTTATACGTTCGGATCACATACAAATTTATTCTTCTCTTACCTCAGTATTACTCAAGTCAGTCACAAACAAAATATCGTTTTCACGTAAATGCAACCAACCTTCTAAGATTTAAATATCAATATCTTTTTTAATATTTAGATTGAAAAACTAATATCCTTTTCATAATATTATAAATTTATTAGGTTTTTGGAAATCTATTAAATAGAAATTAGTGGTTACAATTAAGTTTTTGTGACTTTGTTGATACCTAAAATTATTTTTTTTTATGATTGAAGGGAGTAGTACTGTTGGGAGGAAGTTTAGGACAACTTCCACATGGATTTTTTTAGCGCAATGTCAATTACTCATACAATATATGTACTCCATCTGTTTTCTGGACATGAATAGCGGTGGCAATGGCAAGGAAAGCTGTTAGAGTTTGTAATCTTATTTTCAGTTTCGTAGTTGTATACGAGTTTGGTGGTCGTGGTCGTGTACGAGTCGTGGTCGTAGTCGTATTCGAGTCGGATTGTTGAGTTCGTGTTGTAATCGAGTCCGTTTCGTAGTCGTAGAACAGTGTATAAAGTGCAAAGCAATGTAACGAGAGAGGAAAAGGAAAACAGAGAGAGCGGTCAAGGTGATCATAGCGATCGGTGCGATTGAGAGAAATAAATAAAGAAGAGAATAGCGGTTTGGCTCTGGGAAACCTATCGAATACATCGAGTTCACATACGTGGTCGTAAACGGAGTTACAACCATGGAGACGAGCGAATGTGTTTGCATGTGCTGAAGACGTGGTCGAAAAGGAGTTACAACCACAGTCGTGGAGTAGAAGCTGTGGTCGTAAGGGTTACGACAACGACAGTTAATAAAGCTTTCAGCGTGGTCGATAGAATTACTGCGTAGTCGTAATCGAGTTACGACTACGGTGATCGAGCCTAAAACCAACAGAGTGGTCGTACGGCTTCTGGGAGTGATCGTAAGACTTCAACAAGTGATATCAGAGCGTGTTGAAGATCATGGGCAACAAGGTGAAGGCTCTGGGTGGGCTAATCTCCCTCCAGTACTCTCTCTTGACGACCGACAATTACCTGGTGTGGGCAATGAAGATGAAGGCAAACATACGCGTCCAGGGAGTTTAGGGTGCAGTCGACCCAAAGGGGAAGGACAAAAAGGTAGATGATAAGGTGAATAAGATGGCTTTGCAAGAGAAAGAAATAAAGAAGAGAAGATCGATTTGACTCTAGAAAACCTATTGAGTACATCGAGTTCACAAACATGTTACAGCCACAGAGACGAGCAACGGAGTTAGGACTACGATGTTCGAGCCTACAACGTGATCGTAACGACTGTCAGAGTGATCCAAGAATCAACAGAGTGATCGCACGGCTTCTGAAGTAGCCCTAAGACTTCAACAAGACAACAAGCGATTCAAAATCTCTTGTTTTGCCAGAAGATACTCATAACTCTGTACCTGTTCGTGATGCAAAGCTGTGCATGGCTATGGAGGGCACAAAGACTCCTCGCATTTGGATATGGAGGAAGATATTAAGGTGAGCTGATCAGTAAATTTAAAACAGGAAACGTAGTGCAAGAGCACAAATTCACAGCTGCTACTTTCATATTTTAAACCAGTCCTCGACTGTACTAATTGTTGCCATTAATAGGGGGCATCAGACAAACTGCTATCTGAAGTTCAAGCTGCCAATGCGTCGTGCTCAAGAGCCAGTGAATTGGCTGATAAATCAACAAAAAGTGTTACACAGCTTGATTTCACTCCTAATTCTCTAAACCATGCAGACTTTACAGTTCTGCAGGAATTACCTGAGAATGTGAAGGCTGATTTGTTTAATGTGCTTCCATTACATAGATCAGGAGGTCCTACATGCAGCACTTCCAATGTTTCTGAAAATAAATTTCCTAATGACGGAGGAATTGATGATCCAAAACATCCAAGGATGTGTCTCCTCCCAAGAAGCTCTCAAAAATGGATTGAACAGTTTAGAATCAGCAGTTGCTTGGTACGGAATGTTATTGCAGAGCAATACACAGATTTCTTCTCTAGTCAACCTTTATCTTCCGTTTTAGAGCCTGTAGCTTCCTTCCTTCTCTGTGTCCTAACTCAGGTAGTGAAGACTGGAACGAAACGCTGTCCTGCCTCTCTGAGTTTCTTACACAGTATAAACAGCTCAAAGTTGCATCTGATATTGAAGAGCTGCACAAATGTTTCTGCCTTTTAAAAAGGTAAATCATAGAACTATTCAAGTGTAACGCCCCGCGTTTTTAACATTACTAATTTAGCATTGACCGAAGTAAATTGATTTAATAGACAACAAAGTAAATTAATATCTATTACAATATACAAGGAAAATCAATGATATTTCATTTCTTGCCGAGTACACAGTGAGTACATCAATTAAGATCTACAATTTAGATATCTAAATGAGCATTTTGCTCATCGAAATACCAGACTGTCCAGAGCCAATCGGTACCTCTCGTAGCCATAGGATTTCATCATTCGGCATTAAAAGCAAACCTGTTTCCATCCCAAAATTTCATTTTCCAGCCAATAGAGCCAAAATATCTCGTTTCACCCTACGGTACACAGGGAGATCACAGTAAGAGAGGAGATAAGGCCAAGACAGCCAGGTGAGAGGAGAGAGACAACAATTGAGTGACGACCAAAGCAGCCAACCCTAACCGACACCATCCACCTCACCATTCCTCCCACCATTCCAGATCCATCCCCAAGCATACACCATCAACCAACCGAAGGAGACAAAGGACAAGGGGAACAAGCCGGCCAAGCTACAGCCACAAGGAGGGAGCACAGCAAGGGGGAAATAAGCCGGCCAAGCTACAACCACCAGGAGGGAGCACGGCAAGGAGGGGTGTTGTAGGGGTGGCCCAACCCTCGTGGTGGGGCCTTGCAACTGGCCTAATATGTAATAGGACTAATATTATAGGGACATGTGTATAAAGCAACGTACCAATGTACCTTTACCTTTTATAATTATTGAGTAGGATAGAAATTTCCTATCCAATCCCACTCATGTATATAAGCCCTCAAGAGGGGTATGAGGGGGAAGATCCACTCATTTCAAACGCGAGCACTCTCTCTTCTGTGGTTGGCTCTCTCTAGCCACAACAGGGAATAGCCAGCCAAGCCACAAGCCAAGGAGGAGGGACCAGTCACCACAAGCATCAGCAAGCCGAGACAACGACCATTGAAGTCGAGCGATGATTCCTTCCCAAACCCAACCGACCAACCACAGGCAAGGTAGCTACAACCCATCCCAACTTTTGCTATTGCTTCATAGGAATCACACTAGGTGAACCAAGCCATGCATAGGGGAGCAATCCGATAATAGTAATAGCACAAACCGAGCCATCACAAAGCAGAGGGGAGGAGTAGAGTACAGGGAGGGTATACCCTAGGTGAGAACCGGCAACAACAACGCACCACCGTTGGCATAGCTACTCGTGCCCGACAGCCATCGCACTCCCCGGCGTGTGGGAGGCCTCGAGCCCCGCCATAGCTAGCCACGATAGCCAACCACTATCACCCTCACCATGCTTGAGCCTAAAATCAACAAAAATCAGAAAGTAAATCAAGCTCAAGCCATATAAGTAAATTAAAAGATGAGGGGAAAACGGGGGAAATGAATCCAGGCGAAGGGGGAGCCGAATCCCAGCCTTGGGCTACGGATCCGGTGGCCGGAGCTGGCAGGGAGGCACAGGGGGAACCGGGCGAAGCTTAGGCAGCCATGGCCATGACCATGGCTAGGGGCGACCGAGAGGAGGCGCCGAGGGCTAGGAGGAGGCCGAGCGGGGGCTGGCCAGGACCGAAGGAGAGAAGCTGCGTGAAGAAGGGGTGAAGCCAGGGGCGCCCGCGGCGAGGCATCGCCAGGGAGCCAAAAGGCTTCGACTGGGGTGAACTAGAGAAAGGAGGAAGAAGCCAGGGGAAATGAAGGGCCAGGCCGTCGGGCCGACTGGAGAGAGAGAGAGAGATTAGAAGGGGAGGGGAGAGAGTAAGCATGACCGATTAAATTTATAGACTGTCAATTAAATCGTTCTGTTGCGTAAATTAAACACCCCGTTAATGTTACTAGTTGTAATTAAATTGTAGAAGCATGCTACTCCATAGGGTTCACCAAAACAAGTCATTTTTTATATTAATATGGTCTCTAAAATATAAATTTAACCGCTAATTATTATTATAATATATTTATAAGGTCTAACAAAATTATAATATTATAAAAGTACTTTTGAAAACGAATCTACACATATGATTTATATATATATAATCTAAATTATTAAAAAGATATCAATAA
Organism: Bonia amplexicaulis; assembly: GCA_036346245.1. Taxonomy (NCBI): domain Eukaryota; kingdom Viridiplantae; phylum Streptophyta; class Magnoliopsida; order Poales; family Poaceae; genus Bonia; species Bonia amplexicaulis. The sequence continues at coordinate 23,647,267 of CM070752.1, read as the reverse complement.
GTAAGGTATTCAAAATTTGACTGTACGCATTTCCACATGGCTTATTTTTTTGTAAACTAAAGGGAGTAATATTTATTCAGGATTATTTGGACAGATTAATTGCTATCGGTAGATTAAGGTGTCGCTCGGTTAGGCTGAAATAAGCTAGCTTATGGCTAAAATTACACTATAGCTGGCTAAAATTACACTGTAGTTGATAATGGCTTATTTGACGTAACTAAATTTAAGAAAATTTTAAAATAAAAAAAACAGGTTAGCCCATCACAGACAATGTAAATGAATACAGGAAAAAAGAATCGACAAACAAGCTAAAAAAGCTAAAAAAAATCAGAAACGGATGAAATTTAGGAATAATAAAAGATAAGCCAGAAGTTAGAAGCTCAAGCCGAAATAAACGGGGCCTAAAAGAGTATGCAAAGATTCAATTTGTCCGCAACGATTAAAATTGCACATGCCAATTTAAATAGTATCTAAGTCATCAAAATCTACGAATGATGAAAATAAAAATCTAGAATAGCACGGGAACACCCTTGTGTAATTTAAGTTTTTTTTCTGCATACATAATTTAAATCGCAGCGGGTGGATTAAATTGCAGAAAGGAGATCAAGACCGGAGGGAGAATTTTCCTCGTGTGATCTTGGAACCCAGATTCTCAACTAGTACTCAGGCAAGCTTATCTTTGAACATATTCGCAGAGTATCTTCAATAAAATAAGTATTTCCCTATTAAAGCTATTGTCACATTGCATAAAATGTGAAATCGTGTTTAAATCGGCTGATACCATGAAAGAAAGAAATTAAAGAATATAGCGGTCTCGACTAATAGAGCAGTCAACCCGTAATATAAGTATGAGGTGGGTGGTGGGTCCCTGGATTAAAAAAGGCGAGCGCCGAAGCCTCTCCAATCCTCCAAAACGTGTTTGTCAAGTCCTCGGGCCCAAAGGCGCGGGGAGGCACCACAAAGGGAAGATTAGAGAGGGTGTTCTCCAAGGCCCCCATCGAGCTCCACGCTGTCAGTGAGGCGTCGCCCAGCACCCGTCTTTCTCACCGATTGCCGCCATCAGCCGGGCTTTCTCTTCTTCCAGCCCGGCAATCTTCTTCAGCAGGCCCTCACGTTCTTCAGAGGCAGTACGCTGGGTCCGCTCCATCAGGGCATGCGCGTCAGCAATAGCCTTCACTCCCTCGGATTTGAGGAAGCGATGCGCTCATCCTTGGACGCGCAGGCGGCAAGGGCATCCTCGGTAGATTGCCGCGCGGTGGTAACCTCCGACTCCACGGCGTTGAGTCGGTCCTGCAAGCCACTTCGTTCGCGGGCCCTAGACGCCTGCAGGGCGCAGGCAAGGGCCTACGTGGCACGGTACGGTTAGAAACGTCCCTGCAAACACGGGTACAAACACGGAGGGTTGGCACAAGTACCTTCATCTCCGTCGCTTCCAGAACGCTCTCCAGAAGCTCTGGTCCGCACGACGACAGCGTTCGACGATCTAGGCCAGCGTCTGCGCATTCCGCAGCTCCTTGCAACGCTCGTACTGCCTCCGAACGCGGCACAAAGTCCGCCACAATCAAACACCGGGTCTCCGACCCAGCGACGTCGATAAGGGCGGGCAGTGAGGACACGTCCATAGCGGGAGCGACACTCCCCCCACGGCCAGTTCCGTTGCTGAACCCCTATGCACACCCCAGAGACCGTGGGCCCGCTGACGCTGACGACGATATCAGCGAGCAAATTGGGGAAAGTCTCGCGAAGTCGCGAGAGGAAAAGGAAGTATTTATACCTGCATCGCGGATAGGAGAAGATGGTCAGGAGTTGGCGGCGCCTGTGGTCGCCAGACTGGCAACGGCGGTGGCACCCCCGACAGTCCTCACTATGGAGTTCGCTTCAGGGCCGACAGCTTCGGCCTCGGAGTCGAATTCCTCTGAAAGCGTGGCCACCGCCACTTGGAAATGCTCGCTCGTCCTTGCTGGTGGAGCCACGCGAGCACGCTTCGCGATGGGCGTATCAGGGAACACCTCGTCGACCTCCGCAGCCGACGTAGGCGAGGAGGCTTCGCACTGTGTTGCAACCACTGCGGACGACGTGGAGTCTTGCGCCTCGTGGCTAACTCAGGGCATGTTCTTTTCGGCTTTTGAAACCAGCTTTTAGCTTTTGCTACAGTACCTAACTTTCAAAGGAAGTATTTTTTTAAGATAGGATCTTCAAATTAATTGTAGTACACGTTAAAAGCCTAACATCTATATTATTATCCAAAATCGCAAGCGAGTATCTCTCTCTGTAATCTCTATCGCAAACAGTTAAAATTCAAAAATTTCAACCAAAAGCCATAAGTCATAGCCACATCCACAAAGAACAGGCCCTCACTCTTTACAACAGAGAAGTTAAATGATGATAGTGCCCCTCATTGATGGATGGTTAGATTTGCTGGAGGTGTCAGCACCTCCCACACCTCTACATGGACCGAACCAACTCTCTAATCTAATATGGCAATCGAACTAATACAAGGGGGAAGACTGAGGTATGTTACCCCAAAAATATTCAAGAAATGGAACTCCATAAATCCTAGGGAATCTCACACTAATGATTCAGCAGCTGTAGTTTCCTGTCCCTGTGGATCTGATCAGTTAGGGAGCAATACATACTAACAGGGTTGAAGATGGAAGGCAGTAAACAAAAAACTCACCGTAGCTGGTCTACCAAATGGAGAATAGCTTTAGACAATTGACAATATGAAGCTATCCAAGTTGAACCAGGAGCAGGTAACGCGCAGATTTCTTGGACCCAGAAAACACAGTTCAATGTAGAAATCAAATGATCACTTCAGTTCTATACACTTCTCTAATGAAATACGATGCAAAGGTGAAATATCTGCATTAAAAAAAGGAATGATGACCGTAAGGTCAGGATAAGGAAAAAGAGAAGCAATATGTTAATACATTTTGCAAACTTGTCAGGCTTTCTAGATCAACAAATGCATATCAAAGCAAGTTAACGCATAGCTTATAGACTGGAGAAGACAGAGAGTATATACCTCTCAACTGCAATGATGTGAAGTGCCTTTGATTTGGTTAATTGATACGAAAATCTCTTTTCAGACAGACCAGTCAGCTTCCCCAACACGTGTTGGGATTTAGCTGATCAAAATTCAAATGCCACCCTAACTCGATGTTGCTTGCCTCAAGGTACAATGCAATGCTCCATGCAACTTGCATATATGTCTTCCTGGGGTCTGCCTTTTAGTTAGTTGATGCTTTGATGGAAGTTCAGTACAAATTTCTGAAGAAGCCTTAGCTTAGAACCTATATCCTAGAGGTGAAAAGGGCACCAATTATGACATGAAAAAAGGGGACCAACCAGTTTCCGTTGTGCAAACTAAAAAACATGTCTTGTCACAGGGTTAACTCCACAACGCTACGATTGTAATATAAAAAAAATGGTGCAAGTTTTGTAAGCAAGAATTTCCTCCATTCAAAAATAAAATCAAGAAAGACAAATGCACCAATAGGCAGAAAACGATTTGAGGCAATAAAGCATTTGGATAAAATGTGGTACAATCAGCATTCTGTACATGATTCATGGGGACCCCTTTCCTCTGTAACAAGAGTGGAATCAAACCCAAAAGCACATGAAGAGGTAAGTAGTATCTATCTACCATTCATCATACTTTAAAAATTATACAAATCACTATTGAAGAAAGCATAAAAGTACCTCCCTCAAAAGTTCCAGATGAAACGAACAGCTTTAAGAATGTTGAGCTAGGGGTCATAGCAAGCGTGCTATTAATTCAACTGCTCACCAAGGACAAGAATGACCAATGAAATTTACCATCTATCAGCATTCAGGCAGCTTCTCCTCTGAGTTCACTAACCAGATTGCCAGATGCCTCATGCATGTTATTGGTCAACATAGCATATGTCTGAGAACTAATGCAACAGTGTCTATTCTCCATGGTGGACAGCATCTGGGAACATATATCAACATAGCCAGCTTTGAGCAAACCATCATTTATAATTTTCCATGCAACTTCATCATGATTATAGGCCAGTTCAAGCAAGTTGCAGAACAGGTACATAGCCTTCTCAAAGTCTCCCTCGTTACAAAGGCCTAGAATAAGAAGCTGGTAGGATTCAAGATGAGGCTGAAAGCCGCATTCTATCATGTTGCCAACAAATGATAAGGCCTTTTCAAAGGACTTGGTATCACAACAACACTTCATAAGCAATGTGTATATCTCTTCATTGGGAGATATACCTTTTCCACACATATGATCAAGAAGAACGCATGCTTCTTCAAGACGGCTTGCTTTGCAGAATCCTGCAATTAGAGAACTGTATGTCATTATTGTGGGATTTAAACCATGCTTCACCATCCTTTCGAAAAGCTGCCAGACAGCATCCAACTCTATCAAGTTCCACATGCCAGAAGTGTCTACATAACGAACATTAACCAGATTCCCTTTTAGAATATGCTTGAGCAAAATACAATAGGTCCAGTAATTTGGCTCACATGATGCATCCATCATGCGCTTCAGAGTTGAAAATGCACAATTAATATATCCCATATGCCCACAGCCATCAATGAATATGTTGTAGGTCACCACATCAGGGGCAACACCTTCTCTTTCCATTTCCACAATTAAGTTCTCAGCCTCCTCCATTCGGCCTTCCTTGCAGTATGAGTTAATGAATACAGTATATGTGGTTGCACTAGGCTTATGTCCTGACGAAATCATTTCATTGTACATCCTTTTAGCATGGTCATGCTTCCCTTCTCTGAGCATTTCATCAATTAGTATTGTATAGGCAACAATGGTACACTTTATTCCCCTGAGAGCCATCTGATCCAGTATTGGCAAAGCTTCCTGCAACTTCTTTTGTTTGCATAAAGCATGCAACAGTACACTATATGTGTATGAATCTGGTGTGCAGCCCTCACCGATCATCCTCTCTATAAGGGTGGCAGCAAAGTCACTATTGCCTGCCTTGCTGAAACCATCAATCAGAGTGGTATATTCTAACTTGGTTAGGGCTACTCCTTTTCTAACAAGAAATGAATAAGCTTCTTCAGCTCTTCCAGCCTTGCACAGTGCATCAGTTAAGACAGTGTATGCTTGTTCATCAGGTGTCAAACCATTCTGCTCCATCATTTCAAATAACCTGAAAGCATTATCAAAATCATGTCGGTTGCACTGGCCTTGAACCAAAGTGGTATAGGTGATAACATCAGGAATTATTCCATCTTCTTGCATTGTAGTTATTAGAGCCATTGCCTTGTGAAGTTTTTTATCCTGAATTAACCCATGCATCAGAGAGTTGTAGGTCCAGGAATTTGGCTTGCAGCCGTCACGTTCCATCATTGTCAAGACCTCCAGTGCGAAATCAACCTTCCCACTCTTGCAATAGCCATCAATTATAGATGTGTAGGTGATCACATTCGGAACCAAACCATTTGCTGAGATTTCATTCAACAACTCTTTAGCCTCTTTTAACATATCCTTCTTAATGAGGCTATTGATCAACTTTCCATACACCTGTATATCAAGTTTACACTTGCTCGACATCATATTATTCTTCACCCTGAGTGCATCATCAATCCTTTCAGCCTTGCAATACCCATTGATCAAGTTAGTGAATGTAACAACCGTAGGTGTAAAACCTCCCTTAACAGCACTACTCATCAATTCTTCAGCTTCGTCTGCCTTCCCGTCACAGAGGCCAAAAATCAAAGTGTTGTATGTCCAATCATCCGGAGAGCACCCAGTTCCTTCCATCAGTTCCTTAATCCCCATTGCATCCTTCGTCCTTCCTGACTTACAGTACCCAACAATCATTGCATTGTATGTCATAACACTTGGAACAACACCTCTCCGAGGCATTTCATCAAGCAAAACTCTGGCATCACCAACCCTACCCTCCTTACAAAGGCCGCTGATCAAGAATGTATATGTGCGCACATTCGGGGAGCACCCATCCCCCTTCATCATCAACAACAGCACAAGTGCCTCCCTTACACGCCATGCCTCACAGAGGCCCTGAATTAAAATGGTGTAGGAGTACTCATTTCTCTTGCAACCCATCAGCGGCATCATTAGGAATAGCCAGCAAGCCTTCCTCAAGTCACCTGTTCGGCAGTACCCCAGCACTAGCGCATTACATGTGAACGTCTCTGGTTCCAGCCCACCCTCCAGCAACAACCTGAAATACCGGTGTGCCGTGGTGAGATCACCCTCCTTGCAGTACGACTTAATCATGAAGTTGTACGTCACCGCGTCCGGCAAGAGCCCATCCCGCACGAGCTGCGAGTACACCTTCTCCATATCCTCTGTCATGTCGAACCGCGCGAGCAACCTGAGGGTGAAGTTGTAGCACTTCGGCGACAGCGCGAGTCGCGCGCCACCCGTTCGACGGATTGCCTGAATGGCGTCGGCGGAAACGCGCATGTCCTCGGCGGTGTGGGAGCAACTGAGCATGGAGACAACGAGCTTCTCGTAGTGTGCGGGGGAGTGGCGGCGCGAGAGGAGGTGTAGGAGGGCCGCGTGGGAGGCGGCGGTGTGGCGGAAGCCGGGGCGGCGCGCGAGCCATTCGAAGAAGGCGAGCGCGGTGGCGGGGTCGGGAGCAGCGGAGGCGGCGCTGAAGAGATCGGCGACATGTGCGGCGGTGACGGAGGGGGCCAGGCGCTTGTAGGCGCGGCCCTTGTTCCAGCGGCGCGTGGAGAGGATGCGGCCGAGCTCGGCGATGACGTCGGGGGTGGAGGTGGAGGTGGAGGCGGAGGAGGCGGCAGGTTGGGATAGGGGCGGGAGGCGGCGCATGGTGGGTAGAGGCGGCGGGGTTTAGGTTTTTGCGGCGCCGGAGAGGAGAGGAAGCGTATTTGGTTCTGAGGTTAGTGGGGGTTTAGCCGCGCGCCGGCATGGAGGCGGAGGCTTCCTTTTCCCCCGTCCGTTTCAGCAGAAGCCGCTCACTCCGGGGGCTTGTCTTTTTGGGTGTGACACGTGGCTTTTGACTTCAGGTTCAGTTTTTGGACTGTTTATGCGAGAGATTACAGAGTAACAAAAACTCACGTATGGTTTTTGACGGTATAAATGAAATTGATACAATATGAACTACAATTAACTAGTAGACCCTATCTTAAAAGGATACTCTATTTAAAACTAGTTACTGTAAAAAAGTCAAAAATCAGCTTTTAGAAGCCGAAAAAACAAAGCCGGAGGCGGAGATGCCGAAAAGACGTTTATTATGTTAGCAGCCGTAATCAGTAAACAGCTGTTAGAGGTTTCCAAAAAAAAAGTAAAAAGCCGTTAAGAAATTGTATGCGTAGTAAAAAACTGGAATTTACTAACCATTCGATAGCAACGGAGCATACCGTTGCCGGACTTGGAAGTTAACAATGATAGACTAATGTCTAATAGCTTGGTAAATTAAACAAGTGAACAACGCTGAAAGACAATAAACCTCAACGGACAATGGTCGATTTAAGTTAGATTTTGAAGTTTATTGGACCATCCTTAACTATCTTGCTTCAAAACGGCTTTTGTTTCTGACATATGATTTTCATCTTTTCTTTTATTGATTTTTACCTTTTTTCTTATTTCTTTTGTATTGTATGTGCTGATACAACATTTTTATTTTTATATTATAAGCAGTTATAGTATAAAATAAGATATAAGCTCCGGTTTATAAGCTATTTGAAGAGCTCTGTAGATCCCACCGACAAATGAGGTAGGTTTCAGTTGGGTAGGGTAATAGGACAAGAGGGAGGCTGCCACAGGAGGGATCGTGGCTTGGGTACCCTTTGAGATGAGTCCTACCGTTCGTAAATAAATTCCTCGCTGAAGTAAAATGGTGCAGCTTGATTTTTGCTTAGTGTTTTAAACAGCTTAAAAGCCATAATCTTTTACTTCTGCTGTAGACTTTTGGCTACAATAACACTGTAGCATGTGTTAACCTTTATAAGTTAAAAAATGAGAAAAAAATAAGAAAATTTGAAAAACACCGCTATATCTTTGAGACAATGAAAAAATAAGAAGGAAAAAAGAAAGACAAAAAAGCTAAAAAAAATTAAAAAATGAAAATTAAGAAGCCGATGTGCTTTTAATTAGCTCTAGGGTGTCTTCTTCTCCACTTATAACTTATGTCTTATGTTACAGTAACTAGCTTTCAAGTGGTGCATTTTTTCAAGACGGGATCAATACGAAGATTATAGTAAAAAGTATACTGAGTTTAGCTGTATCAAGTGGTGGCCGAGGCGGGAGTCGGGCGTGGCGCGGAGGCCGAAAGGGAACCGGATCTAGCGTGAGGAGGCGGCCAGAGAGGTAGGCTGACGACAGCCTCGGCGACCGAGGCGGAGGCAGCTCGGCATCCCGATGGTGCGGAGGCCCGGATCCGCGCAAGGAGGCGGCCGGAGTGGTAGACAGCGGTGGCGGATCCGAGGTGTGGCGGTGGATCCAAGGCGCGTGGCGGATCGACGGAGTCGGTTTGGCGTAGGCAACAGCGGCTCGGGACGACGCAAGAAGAGACGGGTCGGCACCGATGGAGCGACGGCAGCTGTAGGAGGAGGTCGTCGCCCGGGGTGGCCGGATTCGAGGCGGACGCGGGCACCGACGCTGGTGTGGTCAGGCATGGTGCGGGCGACTGTGTAAGCGGGCACTACAGCCACAGTCGGCAGCGCGGGATGGCAGCGACCAGATCTGGCTGGAATAGAGGAGGCTGTTCCCGAGAGTGGAGATTGTTCCTCCCGGGGGCAGCGGCGGCGGTGGCGGCATCCGAAACTCTAGCCCAACCTAGACTCTGATACCATATAAATATGAATGAAGCATGTTGTATATTGCAATAGCCCATAGGGCTTATATAACAAAGACTCAAACCTAGAACAATGGAAAAAGATATATATACCCTTAACAAGGATTTCTTCCTCTTTGGTTGACAGTAAGTTCGTTCGTTCTTGCAGTATAATGACTTGTTGATGCACCCTGGCTTCTAGGACACTTGAAGAATGTTAGAGCTAATGACCTGAGTCCTAACAATGTCTGTGGCATATTTTGAATTAAAATTGTAAAGCTGAAAATTAATCGATTTTATATAGACAGTGAAATGCTACATTTTTTTTTGCTGGACGATCATCATCACTAATGTTTTTATGAAGCAAATCAGTATAGCTAACTCCGCAGATTAATTGGTAGGTTGACTTGAAATGATGGAAAGCAAAAACCAGATACGTAATATGGGCCTGAGTACATAGTCATAGTCCAGAGTTGGCTTGTATAATTGTATTTGGTGCAGAGTGTTCCCTTACGCGCTAATCGAGTAGTAGACCGGCACCTAGCGTGTGACAGGCTAGACGACCGTCTAGACGGACTAAGGGCTTGTTTGAGTGCGGCTGCGGTTTATGATTTTTGGCTGAAATTTTTGAATTTTGGCTGTTTACGGTACAGATTACGGAGAGATAGATGCTTACTTGCGATTTTGGTTGGTACAGATGTTGGGCTTTTAACGTGTAGATCGTTTAACTTGTAGATCCCGTCTTGAGAAAATACTTCGTTTGAAAGTTAGGTATTATAGCAAAAATCAAAAATCGTCAACTTCGAAGAAAAAGAACAGGCTCTAAGTCGGCGAGACTGGAGGACGCCGCCTAGATGGGCTAGGCAGCCGTCTAGGGAACAGTGATTTGGTGGCCAATATCGACTAGCGTTTTGCTGTCTTAAACCTCTTGATTTACAAGCTTTTTGCGATCTGCTTCTGCCAGGTTTTATATGTGGCTGAAGATGATCCCGTAGAAACCGTTTACCAAAAGATGTAAAAAATGGAGCTTATACAGTTAGGAAGTTGGGATTACTTGCAAGTCACCCGCTGAAGTCCCATCGTATTTGCACATATTTCATTTTTGTTTTTGTGTTATTTGCTGATGTTATTTCTACATGTCCAAATTTCAGGTACTTCATGGAGGAGGAACACTTCTAGTCTGCTTGAACTCAATACGAGCCCTCAACGCCCCAACGTGGTCTTGGGTAGATGGCATCCGGCAACTCGTTGATGGCCTTAGAATGTATATCTCAGCAAAGTTGAACAGCTCCTCAAATTACTCTGCTGATACCGTTCCGCTGTAGATATGTATGTGACGACCCGCATTCTTATCGTGGAGTAAAAACGCTAGTCAACAGATTATTATTCGTTTTAGGCGATAGAACATCGTTGTAACGAATAATAAGTCATCAGAGTGTTGCAGCAGAACAATAATTAGAGATAAAACACGATATTACAAGAATATCGTCACGCAGGGCTAAAGTCTTCTTTATTTCTTTCTCTCGATCACACCGATCACTATCTTTTTCCTTGCCTCTCGATCATACCGATCGCCCTTGGCCTCTCTACCCTCTCGATTTCATGGCTCTGCCTTTTATACCCTACTATACGAATTCGTCTCAGATTCGACTACGACTATAAATCGTACTCGAACTCGATAGATTTGTGCTCGTACTCGAATTAGAATACGGCTACAACTTCCGACTCTGTTACAATCATGACTTTCGACTCGATTACGACTTTGATTTCTAAACTAAAAATAAAATTATAAACTCTAACCGTTGTGGTGCTCAAATTTTCGAATTGCTTTCGAAGATGCCAAACTCGTTGAATTTTCTAGTGAGCTCAACCCTATCCATCGGGTAGCCACAGCAAGAAAATTTGGCGTTCATGAGGCAAATTCTCAAACAGATCACGAAAGATCACACAGCTTGCTACGTACTATATGTACTTGGATTTTTTTTTTGAGGAAAATATGTATTAGCAACGGCCGTTCGCCAATGAGATGAGCGGGGGATAAATCCGGCACTAGAAATTTGCGTTACCTTCCAGACGGACAGTTGCCAGACTCGTACGTTTTTCTTCTGACCAAAACAAAAACCTCCTTTAATTTCCCCGTATGTTCATCTAGAATTTCATTATTTTCTCCGCATATGACTAACAAACTTTTCCACGTTTGTCTAGATCTACGTATATCTCTGAATTTTCCATGCATCAGGCACGATTTTCCACGCCCGTTCACGTACCAGTTCTCCTATAAAATACACCACGCAGCTTTGCCACACGTACACCAAGAACTGATCAGCTTCCTTCCTTGTACCAGTAGCCCAAACCTTTGCCCAATCTCACGGACAGCCAACCTCGCTCTCTCTCGGCCATGGCGGCGAAAGCTGCCATTCTACTCGTTGCCGCCCTGCTCGGCCTCGTGTCGGTGTCGCACGCCATTGAAGGCACCGCAACCTACTACACAGTCTACACTCGTACGTTTTATAAGCCTCTCTGCATGCACGAACCTTTCGCATATATAGACGTACGTACGTGACCGTGCATGCATCGAGCACTGCTGCTGCTCAGTTAATCCGTTGGTCTCGTCTTTACACTCGTACGAACGTACGTTTTGCTGATATCGTGTTGTTTGTGAACCTGACGGCGGCGGGCGTGCAGCGTCGGCGTGCTACGGGTACCAGGACCAGGGCACGATGATCGCGGCGGCGAGCGACGGGCTGTGGGACGGCGGCCGGGCGTGCGGGCGGATGTACACCGTGCGGTGCCTGCGCGGTACCAACGCGGTGCCCAACCCCTGCAACGGCGGCACGGTCACCGTCAAGATCGTCGACCGGTGCCCCTCGCCGGGATGCCAGGCCACCCTCGACCTCTCCAGGGAGGCCTTCGCCGCCATCGGCAACCTCGACGCCGGCAAGATCGTCATCGACTACAACCAGTATGCCAGATGCCTCTTCCCTATGAACTTCACTTGTATATATTTGTAGTTTTGTATATATTTTTTTTTTCACTCACCTTTCGTGTTGCTTTGCAGGGTATAAAAAGAGCAAAGGATCCGCAATTACTGTAAGCTTCACGGTTCAGGAAGTTGATGAATAAGCACGTGAAATTTGGAGCAAGTACGTACGTGCCCAGAATGAAGTATATTGTACTCTCATATGTAAACCACAGAGCGACATAGCAAATGAATAACAAATATGCCCATACTTGATACTTCATAGTCATACCATACCCGACTCATATGTCATTGGAGACAACAAACTGCAGAACTGCAATACTAGCAGAAAAATATCCAAACCAACTATGATCAGCTATGCATCGAAAAGCTCCCAAAAATGTAGTTGAAATTGCAGAACTGCAAGACTTGGTTGCATCACTGTACATACCAAACAGGGTGCAGATAAGGAGCTAAATCCTCTGCGACATCACGAACAGCTGAACGAATTTTATTGATCAAGTGTTGTGATCCCAACATTTCACTACAGATTTACTTTCATTCTCCCTGAAACTACGTGACGAAGTTGTTCAAGACTTTCTGAACCAAATGCTCCCCATACACAAACCTTTTCATACTTTTCTCTCCCGGGCAGAACTCGACAGGCTCTATGGAAGCAAGTTCACACAATGACACAAACAGTGGATGGTCAAGGAGATACTCATTAGCTACGGGAAAGCGTCGGGCCTCTGTGCCAATATCCAAAGGAGCTCGGTTGACCCATCTGTTGCTCACAAGATGAAAATCAATGTGGCAATGCAAGAACTCCACTGTCAGCTGGCCTCGTTCCCTTTGAAGTACTTGGGTTTGCCGCTGTCGTTGTCCAGACTCTCTAAGACGCCAGTCCAACCATTGGTGATCAATTTGTCAGAAAGTTCCTGGCTTGTAAAAGAAGCCTGTTGTCGTCGGACGGTCGTCTCATTGTGGTCATACAAGTCATTTCCATGGCGCCTATTTATCACCTATTATCTCTTGACCTACCAACCTAGGCTATCAAAGCCATCGACAAACGACGCGTGCTTTCCTTTGGAAAGGATCGGAGGTTGTCCTCTGGGGACATTGCCTAGCGGCTTGGAGAGCTGTCTGTATGGCCTAGGCATTCTTGTTTTCAAGTTAATGGAATATGCATTGCGTTTGCGATGGTTGTGGTGGCAAAAGAAAGACCATACACGAACATGGACAAGCCTTTAGTTGTCTCATGAGCCGGTCATTCGAGCAATGTTCAAGGTGGCCACAGAAGTGCGACTTGGAGTGGCAACCAAGCGCTATTCTAGTTGGACAATTGGATCGAGGGGCAATCGGTTGAAGATAATATAGTAGATATTAAAGCGTTCTAAATTTTATATCTTTAAATTTACCATACTCAAGTTAACTGTCATACTAATTAAACCGTGCATGGTTAAATCTTCTTTTTTTTCGTGTTCGAGAAAAAAAATCTTCTTTTTTTTCCCAAACATTATCTATGGAAAATCATATGTGCGAAGTTGGCAAAACTAGTTATCGAAGTACTTTCTTCTTACCACATCTTGGAGAGATAGACGTCTATTCTTTTCCTTTTCACTGGATCAAACTGAATCTCTTCTTCCCAATTAATTTCTAGATTTTCTATATTTGTAGCATTTGCATTTGAACTTGATATCTTTCTTTTTAGAAATAGCTTCATGACTACGGATTACCTACCATGAGGAGATGGAAATTATTGAAAGATAGAACACACTAAATTAGATATTAAAACACATTGAAAAATTTCTTAATTCAACTGTTACAAAAATCGAAATAGTGCAGTCTAATATTAAACCTCTGGCCCACAAATATTTTAAAGATCATAGAATAGAAACCCTAAAATTTAAATCGCAAACTTTAGTACCTATTTTGGTCGACCGATCGTTACTTTGTTAGCTATGAAGATCATTGAACATTTGAACTTTGAAAGCAAGGAGACAGGACGAGACGATGAGTGGACAACCTCACCGATTGCCGTGATTGACGGGCCATACTGCATACATCATATATACATCGAGAGTTACTCTATTTGCATACAAGCACAATGAGATTAACGCAGCGAGAAATCTAACATTACCATCCGACGCACACAAGCGTAGGCTAGAAGTGGACGGCGTGCTCCCGAACAACGGCAGCTCCGCGCGTTTGGCCCATCACCGCTGCAGACGAAAGGTTACGTGCGTGGCATGCCGCTTGAGGAACAAGGACATATAGGTTAAGTGTCGTTTGGATATGATGTTGGCTACTTGGTTGGCTTAGAGCTGGTGCTAGCTTGGACCTTGGACTAGCGTTGACTTGGGGCTAGACCAGCTGGTGGCCCACGCTCGATCGATTCAAAGTAGTCCCTGTTATTTTGTTCTCTTTTCACGATCAGATGATATGCTGTGTTGTACCAACTTCAACTTGCAGGTATTTTTTTTGTAGTGTCTTATTTTGTCAACGTGTTGCATGTTTTTCTCTTTTTCTCCCTCTGTTTATCAACGTGTTTAAAACTTCTTTCTTTTAAATAGATACAGTCTTTGACATATAAGAGCACTTATTTTCGACATATGGAAGTACACATTATATAAACTTAGACTCTAAGCAACAAAAATTAAAATTTTAGGGAACATTGCTCCGTGTGCATCTGCCCATGCGCTAAGTGCTTACTGGTATAAAGACATCGAAACATAATACTGTAGCAAGTAAGAGCGTGAAAAATTACTTCACAAAGCAAATATGACATCCAGAATTCAGTCACCATTTCCTTTGACGACGATTGCAGTGTATATTACAGCACAAAAAATGCAACTACCAAAAAAAACAGCCTTCTACGGAAGACATCCTTGCCGCAGGAGCTAAACATCAGGGAAAAAAAGTAAGGGTATTAATAAACATCATCCAAATATTTTCTTTTTAACTATCATTCAGATTTATGACTGTTAGATTAGAGATCCAACGGCCATGAATTCTCCCCACCCCCTCCAAAGAAAATAATCTCTCCCCTCCAAAAAAAAAGGGAGTCGTTGGATCTCTAATCCAACGGTCCGAAATTTAAATGATTATTAAGAAGAAAACATCCGGGGTGATACATATACACACAAAAAAATAAACACAATACCCACCAGATCAACTGGATATGCCTAGTGTAGCTTGTGCGGATGTAAGATAGTGTAAGATATACGTTACAAAGTCTATTTATTTCTGCCTCTGCCTCAGTTCTCTTGCTCGTGAAGGTCACCCTTCCGTTTCGTGGTGCTTCGGGACCGAGATGATCTGTTGGTTCTTGACACCCGCCTATCCTCCGGGTCTTGCTTGGTGTCTAACAACTCGGAGGAAAGCTCCGCGGTGGTTTCAGGCCACGGGGTGCGCTTGGCAGGAACGACAACTTCCAAAGGTGGCTCAATTACCCACCTGCAGAAGAACAAATTCAGTTCAGCTAAAAAGGAAAAGCTCAATGTGCTTAAAAATAGAAGAGAGGGAGAAATATGAGAGAACAGTTTAATAGTCTGGTAATCACAGTTGCTAGGTTTGCAGAATTTCAGTAAAATCAACAGCTTTTGGCCTTCTATTGCTCACGTTTCTCAGGAGGAAGCTCCCTATGGCACACGATTTTGGATAACACTTTTCTCACACGAGGAACCGGTCCTTTTGTTTTTCAAGTGATTTGAGGACCCGGTCTTCAACCATGCAATTGGCTCAAATGCTAGATAACATGCAAATCATCAGGTCCAAAATTTCAAAGCTTCTGTTGATAATGATATTTCGAAACTTCTCTGTCATACCATTGCCATGTGGCACCATGTCAGTGGAAGACATCGGTCTTTTCATAAAAACAGACCGACAGTAATTAAATACCTAATCCTACACTGGCTCTAAAATGCACCAAAGAAGTGGTGGTTGTCCAACACGTGTCAGACACACACATACACATGCTACTTGGTATAACTGTCGGTGCGACCTAGGTATACACTTGAGCACTTTCACTAAAATGGAAATGCAAAATTATAGTAATACAGCAGTCAATGCAACGGAGAGACATTCAAGTAAAGAACAGCTTCGGTTCTATTTGGAAAAACCAAAAGTGAGATAGCCTGTGGACAGATTGTAGAAGTATATTTGGAGTGTATATCAAAATCAGGTTCCTTTTACAACCCAGAATTAAATGTGATGTTTTTAGAAACTAGTATAAAAAGGAAGCCATGGTCAAATATGAAATATCATAGGTGGACAGAGCTCCCGAACGAAGTGATTACCACTTACCAGCACTACAACACACTAGAAATCCTAGGCCGGGTTGGAACTCTTCAACCAGACTGGCTAAGAGACTGGACAATATGGACTATTTTACTTGAGTTCTTAAAGGATTTTAATGAAAAATTCACACACAATGAGATCTGGCGCCACCCTCAGCTCAACGCAACCATATTTAATGCGACAGTACCCTTGCTAGATTCAATATGTAATGAAGTTGCAGTTGCTGAGTAACTGCTAAATAGTTGGCTTAGGTCCAGGTGACGAATTGTCCCCCTGAAAATACTGAGGCCACGTACCTAACTAGAAAGTCTGGTCAGGCCTCCTAACTAATAGAAGGGATTCTCTGACTTTGACTTAAACATTGCAGTTTCATGAGATGTTTAATGTATTATTAGGCAAAAGGTCTACAGAACATTATAATCTTTTCTATTAGATATCAGGGCAATTAAAATGGTGCAAAAACATAATGAAAAGGTCTAAAACAAATCTCACCCCTGTGGAAACTTGCTGTCAGTCCGTGCTTCAACACGGAGCCACCACAGCAGGACCTTCTTCCCGCAGTTCCCCAACGGCTCAACAAAGGACGGATCATTCAACAGAGTAAGCGGGCTCTCAATCTCCTCCCCATTCTCACCCACAGCATCAAGGTCCTTTGCCCAATCAGGCTTGCCATCTGCCTCCTTCCACAGCATCCTCGAGTTCAACACAAACCCAGCCCACTCCAAACCCCTCGGTAGCACCGGCGCAGCCTCACCAACCGCCGTGGCCGTCTTCCCAGCAAACGGCAATGAGTTAAATGTGTGCCATCCAGCCAGATGCCCGGAAGAGTTGCAGGCTGGGCCCTGGACTGGAAGAGGCATATTCTGCTTGTCCTCTTCGCTAAGGCGTGGCTGGTTTGCCGTTCCCGTATGCGCAAGGATACCCACAGACACCGCACCCATCCACTGGACCTTCTGCACCTCATCGAACAACTCCATGCTATGCACGTTGCTGTCATCCGCAAACACAACTACACCATCCATTTTCCTCTCCCGGATCACACTACGCAAGCAAACCGATCCTTCATTAGTCGCCTCACTCTCTATTTTCTACTGTATAAGGGATTCAAGAAAGGACACTGCTGCCTACGAGGGACTAGCAAAGCATACATACCGTAGGGCGTGGAGGCGCATCCGGTTCTCAGTGGCGTGGCGGTCGGCCCAGTCGTGGGGCATGCGGTCCGGGAAGGGGATGTGGACGAAGGTGAGGCCGGAGCGTGCAAGGAGGGACGCGGTGGCGTTGGTGACGCCGCCTGCCTCGACGACCATCCAGGTGAGAGGATAGGGCACGTTGCGGAGGGAGTGGAGGAGGCCGGTGAGGTGGAGCGCCTGGAACGCGCGGGAGTAGGTCGGCGTCACGACCAGAATCTGGCGCGGCTCCTTGACGCCGTACCAGTGGCGCTGCACCTCCTGCACGCGCTCCATGATCCGGTGCGCCCGCATCACCTCCACCGGGTCCGGGTGCGGCCACGGCCGGATCCGTATCCCGTGCCGCCCCACCACCACGTGGCTCTGCGTGTTCCCGGAAGTCCCCGTCGCCGCCGCAACCTCCGCGTCCAGGGCGGAGTGGTTCGCCGGGGAGGAGGGGGGAGGGTTGGCGGCGGCGGCGAAGGACAGGGTGAAGGTATTGGTGGTGGTCGTGGTCGTGGTCGTAGTGGTGGTGGTGGTGGCGCGGAGGACGGCGGAGGATGAAGAGGAGGAGGAGTAGAGCGCGGTGGTGGAGAAGAGCAGGAAGAAGAGGAGCCGGGAGAAGCGGAAGCCGAGGAAGAGCGAGATAAGGCAGCAGAGCGCGTGGAGGAGGAACCAGAACGTGGACGCGGCGGGGGCCCGCCCGCCCGCACCGCCGTCAGACGCCGCCCCGTCCCCCGAGGACCGCGCGGCCACCGCCGAGCGCCGTAGCTGGCTCTGCGGCAGCAGCGACTTCATCATCGCGGCGGCCGGATCTGGTCGCCGCCGCTGCCGTCCTTCGGGTTGAGTTGAATCGATCGTAATCGTCGGGAGGTGAGAAGGGTGGATAGTTTTCGAGGGGGGTTGGTTGATGCGGGAGGTGAAGGAGACGAGAGGTAGGTGGGTGAAGTGCGGTGCACGGAACTGCGGGTGCGGGGAGAGGTGGGTGGAAAGGGGTGGGGAAGCGGGAGGGCAGCGTTGGGTTGGGTTGGGTTGGGTTGGTGCCGGACGGGGACGGAAGCGTGAAGCCGTCAAGCGCGTCGTGTGGTGTGCTGTACTTTGGTGGGCAAACCAGTGCAGGCGGACGGGGGTCGGCGCGGCCGCGGCAGTGCGCGCGCGAGGCGGTTGGACCGGGCCGCGTGCGTTCGGCGACGGGTTGTCCTTTCCTTTTCTGTGGCGTTTTGTAATGCGTTTTTGTTTGTTTTTTTGTCACGTTTGCAATCGTTGACGCCGCTACCGGCTGCGCCAACTGTCACGTTTTTTGTTTCCGTTTTGCGCCAGCTGCGTTGGACTTCCAAGCGTAGCGTCCGTTTAGGCGCCACGCTCATGACTAGTGAGTAGTGCTGGCCTCGAGGTTTAGGAACACGTTGTAACGCCCTGTTTTTGGAACATTCCGCCGCACGTCTCATAATAGTCTAAAAGTTTAGTTATAGACAGAAAAATATCATATCTAATTATAAACATTTAATATATATTACTTAGATTATAATAAGATCTAGTGGTCAACTTTAGAAATTTTAACGGACGTCCAACCCTAAAACTTAACTTACAATCAGAAGAATAGAAGAAAACACCACATGAACGCTTAAGTGCGGTCATAACCCTAATATGAAATCTTGAAGTATCTTTTCTTCTTTTGATCTCTGTTTTGGAGAAAATGAAGTAAGTCCGAGTACAACCAACCGTACTCAATAGTCACATAGGGAAATACTATATAACTAGTTGCCAGTATTTTCCAATGATGGGGATATATGGGTTTTATCATTTTATATGGATGCGATTTTATTTGTAAACATTTTTAAACACAAAAGTATAATAACAAATCATATATTTCTTAAGGAATTTGAGGTTTCAACACCTTGATTACCAAACTTCAACACTTCTGAATTATTTTCAAATCTACTTATGACTTACTATTGGAATCACCTATTAAACACAACTTCTTTTACCGGAAGCACGACGTATTCGAAATACCATTGTGATGACTCCACAGAGCGTCCAGCTTTACCCACAATATTCTTTAACCCTCATGGCTGAGTTAAGAAAACAAGGTTGTTTCACTGCTCATCTCTTTATATAGCCTCTACCCGGTAGATTACCAACTCAGACCCGAGTATCCACTGGCCAGATCGAAACACTTCCGCCTGTCCTGAGTGGAACCTACCGTTTGCAGGTTCAAGCTTTATTAAGTTGGTTTTGGTGAGACGGAATTTGAGGACATGGTTGGGTTCCTGGAGTTAAGGGGATTCCATTTTAGGGCTTGGTGGTGGCGGATGAGCTAGGGTTGGCCGGTGGTGAGGTGCTTCTTTCTTGGGATAGTTATTACGGCACGGTTGATCTCCCAGGTCCTAATCAACGAGAACATGATCATTTGGGCATCTAGGGGAGGAGAGGAAGCTAATGGGAGGGTTGGTTCAGGTTGGGGATGGGTGAATTGGGCTATCCACGGTGAGACCTTTCGATCGGGCGGTGGCGCTAGCCACCGGCACAGCAGGGGGCTTGGGGTCTTATGGTAGTGCTTCAGGGGCGTTACTAGGATCATGAAGAAGCTATGGGCGAGAGTAAATGAAATGAAATGGACCGAATGGAAAGAATTGAAATTCGTGCTTACATTGGGAGTCTTCGGCGAAGACGACGCGACGGCCGATGAAGAGAATTGAGGGTGTCTAAGGCTATTCGGATGCCAATGCCATTCACAGGAGGGGCTCAGGGCCTTATATAGGGTGGGAGAGGCGGTTCGGCTACAGGGGAGGCTCTGCCATGGGGGTAGCACGTGGTTGGGTCAGGAAGGCACGGTGCAGCTGGCTGCGCCGCGCCTTGTGCTTCCTCAGGCGCAACAATGCGACGGTCAAAAGGCAGAGGAATGTCAAGTCGTCTAGAGAGGTGAGACGGAGGAGAGTGAGGCAGTTACAACGCACAGTTAGGTGGGGGTCACGGCATTTAAGAGGCAAGGTACAACAACTTGTGCTGGCAACGGTGGGCTCTGTGGAGCAAGAATTTTTGCTGGGGAAGGTCGATCGTGGGTGAGGTAGAGGAGGTGGCGAGTGCCTCGGTCGATCCGACGCGCCGCTAGGGAGCAATTAAGGGTTGTCAGGGTAGGAAAGGCAAGAAGTACGGTCCCTGACTCGGGTGCAGAGGCGTGGTAGTAGCGAGCGAAGTCGTGGTTGTAGCGAATGAGCAGCAGCCAGGTGGAGGGGGTCTCCCGATCTTTTGCCAGATCATGAATAGTGACTACGGCCGTGGTGCTTGCAAGAATGGCCAGAAGGAGTAGCATCCAAGGGTGAGGAGTGTAATTGGGTGATAAAGAAGTTAAATTGGGCAAAGATCAAATAAAAACCGAATTTCAAGTCAAGTCAATTGCGAGAAAGAGTATAGAGAGAGAAATCCGTGTGCGGATTTAGTCGATATAGATGGAGTTGTTACAGTATTTACTGCAATCAACTTGTAGACTCTACCTAAAAAATATTCCATTTGAAAGATAATTACGATAGAAAAATTAGTTACTATACAAAAATTAAAACAGAAACAAAAAAGAAAGGACCTTATGGTTTTTGCAGTGCCATCGAGTAGGAGACACTTCCACGTATAACAAAACATGGGGCTACTCAGACAATGCGACGTCACACGGTGGTCCAATATTCTTCATGGGTTGTTAATTGACAGGATCCCATTATCAAGCTGTTCCCCAAAACGGGTAGATACTGATTTAAAGAAACGATGCGCGTACGATTGTATCCTTTTGGTACAAAAAGTCACTCGTCTGTACGAAAGGTCACTCGTTTAGTTTACATGACGTTCCAACAAACCAAATCTTCACTGAAAAATTGAGCAATGGCTCTCCAGTTCTTATGCATACAGTTGTACATCAACGGTGAGAGTAGGGCAGCAAACGCCTTACAAGACCTGAACCACAGGTCCGCAACAATTTCCGTTGCCTGACAATTGCGCCTAAGGAAAGCAGCATCCCTCCGCGTCGTCTCCCATCCTGGTGCAAACCAAAGTCGTCTTTCAGAGGATAAGATGTTCATTCACTCGTATGGGTTCCTGAAGTTCTTGAGGAGTTCTGGAATGTCGTATCCAAGCATATCATCCACCGCCTGTATCATCTTGGGTTTGATCTTCTCAAACTTGTCGATGCTGTACCCACTCAAGACATCTCTGAAGTGCTCGACGTAAGGGAAATCTCCTGCTGGAAGATGGTGTTCCCTTTGTACCTGCTCCACCAGACAGAAGCTATTAGTCAGCGTGAAAATTACAGAGGGGAGATACACTGGAATGCTTCGAATGAACTGTGTAACTGAAATACAAGAAGAGCTCTGAATTAAGATTGTCAACGAAGCACAATCAGTTCTTACTGCCTTTAGCCCACTACTACTAAACTTGTAAAATTAGCAAAACAAAATTGAAACTGTAATATTAGGCCAAAGTTGGTTAGGCAAGTAACAACAGGCATGAGTTCAATATAGGCAGACAAGCCACCCAAAAAGGGCACCTGGGCAAAGGAGATCTGCTAAACATACGGTTTCGTTTTAACAGAAGGGTGACTATGGCTCGTAAAAATTCTACAATGGTCCTAGATTGACTAGAAGTTACAGTGCCAACATACCTTTGCAAACTCATCCTCCAAATTGTCTATGAGTCGCTGTTGAGCTTTAGCTTTGCCCATCATCGTAGGCATCTCCTTCTTTAGATGGCCAATGATGTAAGAATGAATCTTGGCAGCTCTAGCACGTTTAACAAATTCATTGATCTGAAAATATAGAATAGAAGAATTAATTTGTGAAACTCCAGGACTAAAGAATCCAAGCAAGAAAAGTAACTTACCCGACGGTCACAAGCTTTCTTTGGTATATCTTTTAGATCAGAAAGGAGATCATCCTGCTCTCTTTCAAATAGTTCCTTTCCAATTGGACCAACAGCTGATTCATTTACTGGTTTGTCATTGAATGATCTGCAGGTCAATTAGGAAGCATGTTTAGTGTTTCAACATGCTGAGGCAATCAAATGTCATTGCCAGCACCAGACTTGGATACGGTTGTTTAAGTAATTCAAAATCCAATAATACTGAGGTGAGCTTCAGTACTGCACTGAGTTGAATCAAATGCATCTACAGGACTTCTAGTAATATTTAATCTACAGTTTTAACAATATTGTAATTTATAAATCCTCCGTAATCTGTACCAAATACCATAGATAGAAGTGAAACAAATAAGATAAGGGCCTCAAAAGTTACCCAATATAAACACGCGAAACCTCAGGGGTATTCAATACTTTCCCAAGAGACCACATTAATGCACCATACACTCTCATAAGCTGCAGGTCAATCAGGGAAACTGACTATTATTTACAGCAAAACAAAGCAACATGCAACATCATGTGTCATACAGAAAGAGAACTATGAAAAATCACCTGTTGAGTGTCAACTTGGTCTGCCTTGTTTAGTACTACACGTATTTTGTCATCATGTCCACGTAGAGATCCAATGACACGTTTGAACTCATCACTGATATCAAGCTTATGAGGATCAAACAGAAGAAGAATAAGGTCACACTTGGCAGCAAACCATGATGTGACACCAGTGAAATCATAGCTTCGTTGTGTTCGTTGCTTTTCACCAGAAAGAACACCAGGTGTGTCGACAAAGGTGATATGCTCTAGTAGCTTCAAGGTACAAGTTAGATATCAGTTTCTAGATTACCACATGTCTTCTACATGCATCAAAATTAATTCTTACCGGATGTGGCATCTGAGAGCATTCGAATTTGGATAAAAATGCAGTTCCAAATGTTGTAAGACCACTAAAAGGCATGTCTGCTTGTACAGCTATAGTATTCCCAGGAATAGTCCTTTCATCAGGTCCTGACTGGTAAGGAGGAGGTTAAGCAACTTATAGAGAAAAACATAGGAAAAGCACCACACATTAATATACTAGCTAGGCATGTGGGCAATTCAAAATCAGCAGCCCTGACTAGTGATGGGCGTGTTTACACTTCTTGTATACTATCCAAAAAGCCCTGAGAAATCAGCAGCCATCATAGATCATGTACTCTACAATATAATTATATGGGCAATTCAAGTTGCTTACATTGCACCAACATCCAATATAAGATGCAACAACTAAAATTGATCAAGAGTGTGCCTACAGCCTACAGGCGCTTAGCCTCTCTTACAAGCTCCATACAGGAATTAGTACAAAATCTAGAAGAGAAGGGCATAAACTTGATCTTGACTAGTGATGGCCGTGTTTACACTTCTTGTATACCAGACAACAAGCCCTGAGAAATCAGCAGCCATCACAGATCACATACTCTATAATATAATTATAGCTCAGCAATTCAGCCATTCAGTAGGATACTTCGACAAACAGGCACATAATGCTAATCAATGTGGCACTGTGAAACTAGATAACTGATACTATTCTCACAAGTCAACAGCACACAATACGGTGAAATCCAAGCATCTAACAGAAATCTACCACAAATCACTAATGTATGAACAGCTGTACTGATTTTAATTCTTGTAAACTGTATAAAGAAGAAAAAACTAATAGACTGATAATTTCGCATCTCCTATTTCACCTAAGAACATGGTGACATGAACATTAGCGTTCTAGCACTCTGTTGAATAGAGAACCTAGCTCAGCTTTTGCATTTGTCTTCTGTTTATCTAAAAAAATTAGGCCTATTATGGAGTATAAAGTTCTTCCTGATTTCTCAAGGATTTCATAAATCGTACCTAGAAAAATTGTTAGGCCTTGTTTGGGAGCCCAAAATCCCTGGCCCATCCCTGTGGATGGGCCAGCAATTTTTTGGCTCCTAAACAAGGCCTAACAATATTTCAAGGTGTAAAATTGATATTCCTATCAGTGCCATATTTTATCTACTGTGTGATTACTTCGTATGTGAAGCCAGTATCTTATAAGGAAACCAGTAGAGATGCATCGATTACTTCGTATGTGAAGCCAGTATCTTATAAGGAAACCAGTAGAGTTGTAAGTCATGCTTTGCGACTTGCAACATAAGGAAAGTATAACATTTCTACCTGATGCTTTTGCCTTCAAAAAAAGCTTGAGTACTACAAATCAACTTTCAGATATTCATTAAAGTTGGACCAGCTCAAAGCCTCAAACTTAAGCGCACGTAAACTTCTAAACAAATAAAATTTGATGTGCTGTATTAATATAAAAAAGCGAGCTAACTCATCCATTTGTATTTTTTCAATAAACTTCCTTTACAAATCATATCTGGAGATAATAATTATTTGATGCACCTAGTATCACTACAAATTAAAACCCTAAGTCTAAGCTAAAGTTTACCATGACAACAACAAATCTGTCGGTCGTTGGCTCTGGTCCAATATGGGCACCTGCAAGTGCATAAGATAAACTGTGACATAGCATGTTTATACAAATTAACCTGGGAAACTACAGAAAATACATGTGGTAAATACAAAACCTGGATAGCTTGTTCTTAGCAGATGCTTGATAAAAGTTGTTTTCCCCGTAGAATATTGGCCTAAGAGCATAACCATTGGTTTTGCATCAAAATCACTATTTGTCTGCAAAAGGGTTGATATTACCTTACTTTGAAGATCATGCCACAAGGAGACAACAACAATAAGAAATAGAAAGACACAAGAAAGTAGTCATTTTAACTCATACAGAAAGATACTGAGAATACAAGTATTTACCAGTAACGGGGAAACAAAATCATTGAATTTGTATGTAACTTCCAATGGCTTCAATTTTTCGATGTATAGTCTTTTCAAGCCATCAATGACAGAAGTAACAGCAGTCAGAGGTATCTGTGCATTAAAAACACCACAAACAAGGCCATCATACATGATACATGTGTCATTCAAGAAATTAGTATGGTTTGACAGCAAGGCCATACTATTTAACTTTATAGCATACAAATCTGCACTGTTTAATGTTGCACAACAGAAACAAAAACACTGAATGCTTTAATTCATAAAAAATGGCATTCAAAGGGTTTCTACGGTGTCTCGCAAACATGCTGTAGGACAATTGAGGCTCACTTTAGCCAAACTAAGCGTATCCTCTTGTGTCCAAGCTCATTAACAGGCAAGCTCTGATTGAAATTAATAGTGCAGTCCTTAAAAGTGAGCCAGGGTACAAGGTATGCATAAGGTTCTACTTGGTTGGGTATAGAAGAGCTGCAGTAGCTGAATGACTCAAGCTTGTTGCCTTTTTCTCCTTGTTAACTCAAAAGGACAATCACAGAAACATCCAAAAAATTTAGTATTTTCGTCAAACTTCCCTTTTTATGTTAGTTCAGAAATCAATATATTGCCATAATTAGTAGAATTTTGACTTCAAGTGCTGCCTCTTTGTAAATGGTATTGCATAAATTATAAGGTTTTGGAGGAAACATGTCCTGTAAAAAAAATTGTAAATCGTATAGGCAAGATAACTACATTCCAATTCCAAAATGAACAGGAACTCTGTATGGTTGCTTTGAAGTACAAGTCAAAACTTCACCACCTTCACCTCACCTCCTGTCTCATGAATGAAGAATTTCTATAGCTCAGCAGCAAACTCTCAACATTCGTTTATTTATTTAAAACAGTAAGATGATATGCTCTCCAACAATGAACGTGTTGGAAATTAAACTTGCTAACATTTTGCAAGAGCTTGAAGTTTTGTATAAGTGTGCTTCGATTCAACAAACAAAAAATCAAAGAAACATAAAAACAGAACATGCGTACTACCTTCTTTGATGACTTTGAGCTGAACCATTGGTTTGTTGAAGGTGGTTGTGCCTGAGGAAATCCTGCACAAATATAAATTGTTTGCTTCATAGATTTCTCCCCGGCATGACTTCCTATTTAAGGGTAAGTTGCTTACCATCAATATCCGGATCGACTCTCTTTACCAGATGCTTGGATTTCTGAAAAGCAGTTATCATCACACTCTTACATAATAGTGGGATAAAGCACAACCTTGGTGTAGATACGGTATTGAGGCATAATAGACTAACCGCAAGTAGAGCATCCAAACCTTCCATCACTGGAGGATTCAAACTGTTCAGATCTGTCAGAAATCAGCGCAAACTAATTAACAGTCAATGAAAAAATATCGAACATCAACGAAGCTAATTTGGCAGCTAACAACAACCATCGCGTTTAAGGCTGTCTTGACTAATCTCATTCCCCGCTTGCGCCAGAGAGACGAGCTGTCAATTGCAACAAACCGATAGTTAATCGACAATAACCCAAACATTCAGGCAGCAGCACAGAGTGTGATTGAATACATCCAATAGACAAGGAAAACCTGCATTGCCGTGACGAAATCGCCGAAACCTAGGTACCCCTGCCGCTTGGAGTCCGCGATAGCCCAGACCTTGAGACGCAAAACAGTTTCACAAAAGCAGTTCATTAGAAATCAAGAACTCTGCAGTAACACGAGAACAGTAGGTAGGGAGGAGCCTAGCAAGAACCGGTACCTGTTTGAGGTCGGGGCGGGAGAGCTTGGACATGGCGAAGAACTTGATGGCGTCGGGGCCCGTGATGCGGCCGTCGCCATCTGCGCGCGGCGCCGATTAGACCCATCAGTACAAGGGATCAATCAAATAACAAACGACGAAAGGGATTGGGGATTGAGGGTTGACGGGGGAACAGGGGGTTAGGATTGAACCTGAGTCCGCGAAGGCGAACCAGTCCTGGTAGATCTTCTGGTGCTCCTTGGAGGTGCTGCTCGCCGGGCCCTGCCCGATCTCCATGGCTCCTCTGCCTCTCTCCTCTCCCCGGGTGCTCCGCTTTGCAGCCGGGAGAAGCAAGCAAAACCCTATGACGTGGCCTCACCGTGTGGTAACAGCGTTTCAGAAGGGTTTTTTTAATAAAAATAAAATTACCCTCCAACATCCGTTTTTACAAATCTAACATGCTCTTTAAATTTGATAGTCGCGATACTCCTCTACTGCACGATAGTATCTCAACAGGTCTTAATTAGTGCTAAATAATCCTGATTAACACTAATTAGTGCTAATTAATCCTGATTAATACTAATTAATTAATATATTTTATAATTAGCACTAATGAAAATATAATTAACACTAATTAATCACTGTTGCGACCGACTGACATCCTCGACGGTACCTCATACCTGTCAGGCTTAAGGAATGGATTAAACTTATAAAAATAGATATTATATACTGAGTTCAAGGAGAAAATTAGATTTATAAAAATAGATGTACTGTGATTGGTTTTTCAAAAAAAAATAGCTACACTCTTAATGTGTCACAGTTCCTACCACTAGAGTTTGGCTCGAACCCACGCCTTGCTGCCGCGCTGCTGCCCAACCCGTTGACATCAACCAACTCGCGGCGGTCGTCACGCGATTGCCGGATGGGATGAGTGACCTGGGCCGGATCCTATGTGTGTGTCTGTGTGTGTTTTATCGAAGTAGGAAAGGAACATGGCGATTGATAAAAAAGTACCATGAGAAATTGTTTAGGTGATTAGTGTCCTACGCAGTTGAAATGTACAAGCTTGTACGTTCGTAAACGTAATCCTTATGTATTTTGGTAAGATGAGGTAAAGATACATGTGTTTATGTTGATATGGATTTAAGCAACCGTGGCGTATTACCATGTCTCAACAGAAAAAATAGCTATATCAAAAGTCGAAGATTTGACTAATAAGGCGGGTCTCACCGTGACAATCCGACGATTTCTTTACTCGGATAGACATCATGCAAAATACGTAACTTGAAGACCAATTTTTAGGGGGTCTCGGCCCTTCCGCCGTTTTTTTCTTTTGAGCAAGCAACCAGCAATTTTCAACACCAAAATTAAAAATCAGAGTACACCACTAAAAAACTTCAAAATGACAAGTACACCAGCTCCATTCGGAAGTAGCATTGTGCTAACATTATTGACCACACAAGGGTGAACTCCAACGATAAATGAGTTCTTTTTTTTGCTGTGGTTTATAATTTATGGCTGCGACTTATGTTTTTGGTTTTAATACAAGTGCATGTGTGAACGAACCTAATATAGATTGAATAAATCCCAAAATATGACTTTATTATATAATTAAGGCCAAGGGACTCCGTGGCCGTAAATCTTCAGAGATTGCTCCCTGACTACCTTGGTCGGAGAGACACTGTACGTGTTGCCCCACCAGATGACTGCTTGGAGAGTATAAGCTGGAGCCTGGATCCGATTCTAAGATATTCCTTCCATGCGATATAGGAACATGTCTTATCCACTCCAAATCTACACAAATTCAATGGAACTCCAAACCATTAGAATTTCTCCAGATTTACACTACTGTCATTAAGGCTGCTGATGGTGATGATAACATGATAGCAAACTACTTGCCCATAGTCCTCGAAGTATATGCTTAGTCTTGGTTGCTCAACTAGACAACCAACCAGTCAAGTCAATTTATATCTAAGAGTAACTCTGCGACCTCTTGATCGCAAACTTTCCGGGGACTTACGATCATCCTGGTAAAGAAGACGATCTCCAATGAATCCAGCAGGAACCTAATGAAACTCTCCAGCAGTACATCAAGAGGTTCAACCAGGTTCATAATTCCATTACTGAGATCGCAGATTTCTCTACTATTCAGGCTTTTAAAGCTGGGTTGAGGAACCGATGGTTTACATAGGAAATCTCGATGAACGCTCCAAAAATGATCGTCAAGTTGTTCGACATGGCCGACAGTTATGCAGCCGCTAGCGAGGCGGTTGAATGGAACAAGGCCATAGACCATATAGAGAAAATTCCTCAATCTAGCTTGGATAAGAAAGAGAAAGCCTAAGAAATCTCCCAATGGTAGAAAGAATTGTAAACCTAATGCTAAAGAGGCTCTTAAGATCCCTAAGAAATTTACTAGGGGCAAGAAGGACTATTCCGATCAGAATAAGGCAAAAGCTCTGACCAACAAGTCCAAAAAGAATAAGAAGTGGTGTCCACTTCATAAAGCGTCAGGGCATAATCTACGCACCTACCAAGCCTGGCAAAACAAGTTAGAAGACTATTATTCAGGTAAAGATCGTGTCCGTTCCATTCATGAGATTAGGGAACCGAGCTCCAAGAAGGACAGTGATGATAACGAAGAGAAAGACTATCAGGAGCTACAACACTATCGACATAATCTTCGGCAGGTCCTCCTCGTATGAGTCTAGACGCCATCTGAAGACCGTGTAGCCAGAAGTGAACCTTAAACCTTCACAACCTTCTACCTCAAATCCACTAATGGTACCTCTTTCCCACTCTGGGTAGGTGAGCTTAAATCTTCACAACTTTACCGGGTCTTCTCAAACCTTCTTGAGAAGATCACCACGCACGACGCCTCCAACGCCGTCTAGGAGTTGGTAAACTCCAAGAGTAACAAGTCAAGCCCTCGCTTGACTCTCACCATGTGCAATGAATACACAAGCTCAATTGGACAAAAAGTCCTACTCTAGATGCAACACTTGCAATCTAGATCCTCTCTCCTTGCTCATAAAGTGCAACATATGCACTCTTGAGTGGAGAGCCTCACACTAGCTCAAGACAACAGAAATAAGTCAATCAACCTTCTTTCTAACCGGTCACAAGGGGGTATTTATACTCCACATAAGAAAACTAGCCGTTGAAACCAAACCCCTAAAAATCAGGGAAATCGGAAGTACCGCCGGCCAAAGTCTGGTACTTCCGCTCGCCTCCCCAATGGTCAGAAAACTAGCCGTTGCAGTCAAAATCGAAAGTTCCATCGTTCATTCTCCGGTACTTCCAATCATTGGAAGTATCACTCCACACATGTGGAACTACTGATTTCGCGAGGAGGAGAAGACTACCACTCGGGTGTCTCTCTGGAAAAAAACATACCGTAGGAAAATCTGGAGCTTCCAAAGTCTGGTAGTACCGCGCAACATAAGCCGTTACTTTGCCTTACAGCGGTCTGCTCGAGCAGTTTGGTACTTCCGACGGCCGTACAAGCCGCTCACACAGAGCGGCTCAGACCTTTCGCATCTGGTAGTACCGCACAACATATGCCGGTACTTCTGATGTCCGGTAGTACCGCTCACACAGAGCTGATACTTCCGACCTCCAGTAGTATCGCTACACACAGCGGTAGTTCCGATCTTTCTGACAAGTGCAGATATCTTAACAGATTTTGCAAAATATATTTGCAAACTATAGTATCATGCACACAAGGATCAAACATGATTTCCAACAAGTTGCAAAATACATTTGCACACTTTTGAAATCATAACATAAAGAATTGGTACATGGATTTCTCATATTTGCAAAACACATGCTATAAATTGCCGAAAAAACACCAAGATCGCAAGGGCAAGGCATCCTTGCTAGATTGGAGCGGTGGTCGATGGTGTCGCATGTCTTAGGCGTCGAGAGGGTCCTTACAAGTAGCGCCATCAACCTCGCCTTGCAGAGCCATCATCAGATCGGAGGTACAAGTGGGACAACTCTAGTACATGACGAATCGTCGTAGCCATGCATCTTGGCCAGGGCGCGCGCCGCATGTAAGAGTGGAGGGGACTTCATGCTTTAAACCCATGGGATCAAAGAGTGATCAGCAATCTTGACAGCCCCATCGTCGTGGCCATAGGCTGCACAACGACATGCTCCAAAGCGCTTAATCAACAGCATCACCATCAGGGACCGTAGGCATGTGACAACCTTACCACCATTGCCGCCATTCTTTGACATGTAAGCTAGCTAGATAAAGGAGAAAGCGAAAAGGGGAGATTCTTTATCGTTCTGAGCATAGTACGCCATGGCTTTGGCTTATACGGATTGCTTCCTTAGGTTCCTCCACCTTCTCCTCCTTTCGTCGCATGTATCCTTTCTGTGTATGTATGCTAATAGAGCGTGTCCTTCCTTTTATGTGCATCAGCCCCATGGGTTCCCCCGCCAATGGGGTGTGTTCGGGGCGTCCCCCCAAGTGCTGTCCATCTGAGTCTGTCCTCCTTCATCCTTTTTATAGGCCAGCAAGGGCCGTAAGCAACGTACGCGGCTCCTACATGATGCGAACCGCACCGTTGATTTTTTGGGATAGAATTCCCGATCTGATTGATGATTCTTACCTTTCAAACCTTCGCTTTCTATCCGCAAGAGATCTTTTGAGAATCACTTCCATTAGATGGAGATATGATGCCATTATCTTTCCAGTGCAAACACGATACGCTGAGCACAAATCCTTTTCTTCCATCTTGGTGCACGAGTTCCATTAGTGGGCCATGCGACTAGCCACGTGTTGCGTACGTATCCTTATTTTTTTGGAGATGAGCCTATATTTCAGGACGGAAATTTTATGGAAACGAACCGCTAGACAGAGGTGTTAGGGCCCCTTACGGATTGATAGACGCATGGCGAGCATGGATTTGAAAGCAACGCCACGCACTGTTGCGGTGGTCAAACCGGCTAGAAGATATGGGTGGTTGAAGAGAACAACATAGTCGACACCATGTGGTCAAAGACTAGCGAGTTCGAAGAACGAAAGTATCTGCTCTGTGTGAGTGGTACAACCGAAGTTGTAGAAAGATCAATGTAATCGACAAGCCATGGTCGACACAACGTAGTCGATACATCGTGGTCAAAACAATATTATCAAAGTTCCATGACTCAGGGGATGACTTTGATGCATATGCTTCCTGATAAGCCAGGGACTTGCCGCCATACTACGGTGTAGACATCAATACTGGTGGAATTGCAGATTCCTTTGCTAACTTTGTCTGGGAACCTGCAGTCGTGAAGGTAACTGTGCTGTGCCTTTTACTCGTCGGTTTTCATATCCTAATTCTTACGGTGGTGGCATCAAAACTATTTTCCAGATCAATGCTATAAATGCTGCAACTGAAGCTTCTTGCCTTCTTCTCAGTGTGGATGAGACAGTTAAAAACCCCAAGGTACAGAAAAGTATTCGATGTCATAATCTGTCATAGTAAAACCTGGCTGTTCCCTACACATAATCTGTCATAATATGTCCCTTACCTTATTTGCAAATGCTTCTAAATTCTATATTGTTCAATATTGCCCATTTTTCTTTTGCCGTCCCCTACACATGTCTTGTTTCCATGCGTAATTTGAAGGAAAAAAAAACATAGCCAAACAATCCCTTCGCGCTGGGGGTTGGAGAGCGTTGATGTTATTTCTTAATTCTTATTTGCTAATTGTTTGGTACCATCCTTTTAGACATGCAAGTAATAAGGCCCAAGTGTGTGCATGTAGTTTTAGCTCAACGCTCATTTTTCGTTGATGCTTTGTTTCTGACTTTGTATGCTAACAGTCAATTCAAAATATTGAAGTTATGTAAAACTAGCCACGTTACTGTATAATTTCTATGACCTTCTCATAAACTGTGCGATAATCTCATTTCTATTTTGTTGCGCCATATGCTCGATCTAAATCTGTGTTTAGGAACTTCTAGAACTCTAGGGGTATTATATTTCTGTTGCTAAAGTTTTCATGTTGAAAAAGCGGCTTTCGATTTTTGCCGATATAAATGAAGTCGTTATAGTATGCACTACAATTAACTAATAGATCCTATCTTGAAAAGATATTTCGTTTAAAAACTAATTACTGTAAAAATTTTTTAAAATAGCTTTTAAAAACTGAAAAGAACAGGTCCTCAGATGGGCTAGTCGGAAGGAGGGTGAAGGCATTGCAAATATTTGAGAACTGAGATTGTTCGATATAATTTGTTCGCTGTACGATCACTTAAGAGGTTAGTTGTTTCACCATGATTCCTGAAGTAAGTTGGTGAGATTTCAGTTCTAAACACACTTCCATGCGGCGGTGTATTATCATGCTCGAAATGCCTGGCTGTTTGGGCAACCTGTCTACCTAGTGCAGGGGATCCCTCTCCACAAAGAACGCAACATCTTTCGGCAGGTGCAGCGTGTGTAAATGCCCTCAAGTCGTAGCAGTCACCGACAGGTGGGCCTACAATACGAATTCCACCCTTGCGTTGGGGCCTACCAAAGAGTACCGTTCCTCCTAAAGTAAGAAAGGGGATAATGTTTTTGGAAAGAACGGGATCTCTGGGAGGACGCCACCGTAGACGCCGCCGCGTTCCGTCGCAACCACCGCCGGAGGTCGGACTGGGAGGCGATCACGAGTTCACGACGTGCGTATAAGCTTAAGGTGCCACCACCCCATGCACTATGCTATTATAAATATTGTGTATATATTAAAGAGACCCAATAGACAATATATATATAAAAAGTATAAAAAAATATTACAGAAGAATATATTAAATCCTATTATATCTTTAATACACTTATCTCTAATACCCTATGCCACGCAAAACCTGAGCACAGACTGAACTGGGTCTGGGCCCACCCACACACCCATAGATCTCCTGCGTACGCACGTACGAACCATGCATTTCTTCCGGCTCGTCGCGGCGTGGCTACTCCCCTGCGCCGTGCGCGACGGAGGCACCGACCGCGACGGCGACGTCCAAGGTCGCTTCGTCCATTGAGCACGACCGCTCGTCGCCGGCGTTCAGCGCGGGCAGCGTTAGTACTGGCTCGGTACTGTGCGGTTGCGGTCCAGCCGAACCGGATGCGCTGCGCCGGACCCGAACCAGACCGAGCACAACCCAGTTTAAGCTGGTTCAAGGCAGACCGGTTTTTAACTGGTTTTGACACACTAGCTCCGGTTCTGCTCGGTAGATTAACCTAGACCTTTTGTGCATCCCTCCAGCATCACTGTTCTTCACCCTTGTTCATTTTCTTGCTTTTTCCAAGTCACAAGATCATCGGTTTTTCCTCCCGATAGCATTCCAACTCCGTTTTCTCCCTTTCTTTTTGCAGCGTTTTATTTGCAAAGTGTTGTAACTCATCTAGTAGGCTTATTTAGTGTTACTTTTGTGTGTGTATACTATATTACAATGAAGGAGCCGTCAAAGCGACTGGAGCAGAGGTGACGATCCCGAAGCATACAAAGGAATGAATACCGATCACAAACCATATGGTAAGTCATGATTCTTGATCATATTGAATACCTATTAGTCGGTATATGTTGTATGGGTTATTTTCTGAATTAATTAATTGTCAATGCTATTTGCTATCAATTATTTTCAAATAATCCTATTTTAGGTAGTCAATGCATTTAATTACATTGCTTGCATGCCATCCTTAATAATGATCCGATCTGATTTTCCTTGATAAACTTAAAATTAGTGTGTCATACTTTATATTAACATAGTATTAGAACAATAAAATACTTATCACATTGTTGTTCGCTGTCACGGGTTGACACGTTGGATCTTATGTTCACGAAGGTGTATGCTGTGTGTGGATCACTTGCCCAGAGTGATGTTTTAGAAATGTTAACCGAGGGCGGAGATTTGGATACGTGGTTTAGTGTACATCGTGGTCCAAGGGTGAAGTTTACCCCCTTGGATGCGCATTGAGATTTGCGCGAGTCCTGTTGCTGTTTATTCGGTTTTGCCTTTCCTGGCTTGAAAGCGGAGATGGTCGTGTGTCCGAGTCGGATCCATGCTATCCAAACTCGGCTGCATCCGAATTGCTATTCCTTTTTTTTTTTAACAAATAGTGATGCTATTCGCTATTGGATTTGGGCTCTTCTGCCTCTGCGTCCCGAGCATATTTTATAGTACTACACTTTTAAGCAAAACTTTCGCAAAACTACACATTCTTAGGGCCTGTTTGGGACTGCTCCGCTCCAGCTTTTTCAACTCTGCTCTAAACTTGTCTAGCCAAACGGGTCCAACTCCAAAACTCGCTCCAAGAAAAGGTGGAGTTGAAGGCACGCTCCACGTTTTTCTGGAGCTCCTCAAGGTACTCAAAGCGAAGTTTTGTATCTTCTCATGGAGTTGGGGGAAAATTACCCACCACCGCCATTACACAATTCCTCTCCGTCGATTCATTTCTTTTCCTTCTCCCCACCCGCCTGTGACTCTCCTCCGCCCGACTCCTCTCCTCCGCCCCCCTGCCGCCCCTCTCCTCCGCCCCCCCCCTTGCCGCCCCTCCTCTCCCCCCCTTGCGCCGCCCTCCTCTCCGCCCCCCCCTGCCGCTCCTCCTCTCCGCCCCTTGTGCTGCTCCTCCTCTCGGAAAATCTCACATTTGGAGCTGGAGCTAGTCTGCGTGTAACAGACCACCGCTCCGGAAACTCCACAGTGGAGCTGCTCCATGGTGGAGTTGGTGGAGCAGAGCTGGAAAAACTGGAGCAGAGCAGTCCCAAACAGGCCCTTAGACACGTAAACAACTTGGACGGCATTTTGCGATCGTTGCATTGCGTGGTCTAGAAGTAGAAGGGCAGCCTTCAATCTTGTAACTAGTAAGCATAGCAAATATTGCACGATGTCATTCTGTGATGCAAGAACAGTGTCCTCAGCTCATCTGGCCAAACCATTAGAGCATTGCCCTATTCTTACTGAGGGCGTGTTGATATTGGCGGTTGCGGATGATTTTTAGCTTAAAATAAATAACAGTGGTTGAAATAAGTAGTTTTTAGAAGGAGAAGACGAGTGATGAAGAAAGTGAGTTAGAGATACGTTCACAAGACAGGAACAGGAGGAATAGGGTAGGTGATACGTATGTGACCTCATGCATTATTTCCAGAGCGAGACAAATAAAAAGAGTGATAATCTATTTTAAAAAATTAGATATTTATATTGATTTCTGATTTTTATCATATTTTCATATTTATTTCCATCCTTTTGAAGCGGAAGACGGAGACAGAAGCATTCTTGAGCGTCGCCTTCTTTCTTTCGATAATATAGGGACTGTTTTTTATGGCTGTGGCTTTTGGATTTTAGTAGAAAATTTTAAATTTTGGCTGTTTGCGATGCAGATTATGGAGAGAGATACTCGCTTACGATTTTAGATGATACAGATGTTGGTTTTTTAACGTGTACTATAATTAACTTATAGATCTCGTCTTAAAAAATATTCTGTTTGAAAATTATGTACTATAGCAAAAGCTAAAAATCGGTTTCAAAAATCGAAAAGAGTAGGCCCACAGACGTCACCTTCTTGCCTCCAATCATTACTGCGTTATCATTCCTATGGGATTTTGAAGGATGCACACTTCTGTAATCTTGGGCAACCATGTCAACCGATTGTTGCTGAGACGGGGCCTGTACTGTTTTTTGTCGGTGATAGAAGCGCAGGAGCAGGCAATCTCAGCTGCGGTATTTTTTTTTGCTGTGCCTTAGAGTTAAAATTTTAAATTTTAGCTGCTTATAAAAGACGGCACACAATAAATAGTTATATATAATTTTAGCTGGTATAACTAAATCTAGTATATTTTTTACTATAATTTTTCTATTAATCTTATTTTAAAAAATATACTATTTAAAAACTAGTTACTATAACATAAACTATAAATCATAAGTAGAAAAGCTAGTTACTGCCTAACACGTGGTTATCACTAGCCAAGGAATCTCACTGCTTGGCTTACTAATACTGCTTACTAGCTTGTTGTAGGCAGCTATTCTCGTTTTGGGCCCCGCTCGTTTTTTCAGTTTCAGCTTCGTTTCTAGCTTTTAATTTACTATTTTTTATTTTATCTTTTTTAGCTTTTAGCTTAATTTTAGACTTTTTCCCCGTATTCTTATGTATTGCTTGTGATGAACTAACTTGTTTTTTTTTCTATTTTTAAAATTTAATTACATTAAATAAATTACTATTAAATATAATAAAAATAAATCAGTTACGGTAAAAAAAAGCTATAAATCATCGTGGTACTAAGCAGCACCTTAATTCGCCTACAAATTCTTGAAGAAAAAAGTCCATACATGAGCCCTTAGAATTGCTGTACCTGCATCTGACTGAGGCACGAGATATGGCATGGCAGGTTACAGTCCTGCACTGAGGCCACTATACACGGCGCTGCTGCACGCTGCTGGCACTGAAGCGCGCTAAAGTCTGAAGACGCATCATGCACGTCGTCCCCCTCTTCCAAACTCGGCTGGTTTCTTTTTAGCTTTAGTTTTAATTCATCACTTTCTACTAAAAAAATTAGATTTTTAACGATTTGCATTTTTAATGTGGTATTTACAAGTATATTATAGTAGATGCTATACAGATTTCGGTTAAACCAGTTAAAATTATATGTGACTATTTCTCGTTACATATTATCCCTCACAAATAATCATAATTTAAAAACTAAAAGGCTAAAGTAACAGAGCCCAAAAATCCACCGGAATTCTTCAGAGATCCGTCTTTGTGGCAGGACCGCAGGAGGCTGGCAACGTATCCCGTGTTCTGTACGAGGCAGGATCTCTGCATGGAAAGTAGAAACCTCAACTTTTACAATACCTAGAAAAATACTCTCCTGTTCCAAACGAAGCCTCAACTGTTCAAATGCAGTGAACCAGATTGGTCAAACCTCATTGTATTCCTCTCGTGGCGTCCGTCCGGCCAGAACATCGATAGCCACAATGAGCTCTCGTACGTTAATCCTGGTGAACACTGACAAACCTACCTGTTCATTGATCCTGATGGCTCCACATAAATCCGGCGTCTAATTCAACTCCAAAGTTGATCAATCGAGAAGTGTTCGCTTCATGCCGTCGGCGCCATGAATGCGAGCTGTACTACCGGACAAATGCAAGTGCCAAACCGTCGTTGTTGGTAGTAGTACGGCAGTACTTGGGCAATTGTGTCATCCGTATTTTTACCGTAGATAAAAATACTGATCAACGATTTATTATTCGTTTGAATAAATAGAACAATTTATTATTCGTTTGATTAAATAGAATATTATTTTAATAAATAATAAACGCATCAGAGTGTATAACAATAATTAGCGACAGATGACAGTACATACATTGCATCTAAGTAACCACGTAGGGCTAAAGTTTCATACAACTATTGTAGATAGATTATTACAATACGAGAAGTGAAGTCTAGTCCAGAATCTAATTATACAAGAAGAGCTGAATATAAATACAATACTCTAATATCACAAATACCATATGGGTCGAGATTGAGCTGCTCCTAGAGTGCTAGTCGTCCCAGATCTCGTATAAGGTGTCATCCTCTTATGGCCAAGTCTCAGTACAATCTTCCTCCCACACGAGGTAGGGCTCGTCCGCGTAGGCCTCATCCACCCCAAGTGTGGATCCTAGTCGACTATCCTATAAACAAATGAAGTAATAGCAAGAGTGAGTACGAGATACTCAGCAAGCTTATATAGCAAATATACATTGTATGCTCATTATGTATCTCTAGAGATATCTCATTATCGCGCTGACTCTCATTCTTGTTCCCATTCTGAAACTATATAGAAAATATATGCTTTTGTGTTGTGAAAAGTTTTTGCTTATTAACTTTAGAAAACTGCTGAGCACTCGTATGAATAGCTAAAATTTTCATTGGTTTCCGTAAGCCTCCAATCCAGGAGCATACATGAATTCATGATTTATATAGTATTGTACAAGTTTATACCACTTTACCCAAAATCACTCTGATTCTTCTAGCGAATGAATCTTCACATTTCTTTATATGTGTTGCTCAAATCGGAGTTCAGAGCTTTTACCTCTCAACATTTTATATCCAACTATTCTTTTTCAACGGCCCGGGGCGGTTTCTCACCTCACCCAACACCCACCGACCTCGTCATAGTTGTTGGTTAGGGTGGTCTAACCCTCACCCAACACTCCACTGCATAATATATCACCTTCGCGTCCTCCACTTCTGGCATATGTACCAGTTCTGGGTTCCGACGGTCCGTGTCCTCTACTTCTGGCTTATGTACCAATTATGGGTTCTAGCAACTGGAACCCCCACTCCTGGCCTCTATACTAGCTCTGGGTTGCCCCCATAATTATAATACTTACACATGTTGATAGCATAATAACCTCGATAGATTTGCTAATTCTGCCCACCCCCAGACAAAATAATGGTTGATATGATCAATACAGTTCACTACATGAGCAAAGTTTGTTAATCCTTATATTCTATTTTTATGCAGAGGTTCCAATCCTACCCTTCTGTTGCCTGCCAAGGCAATTACTGCCAACCTTTTTATTAATCATACTCGTCAACTGCTCCATCAATCGACTACTATCACATTTCTTTTCTTCCTCATGTCATTTATCTAATTTAAACATGTCTTTCATTTTCATGTAGGGTGATAGTACTTTAATAGATAAATACTTATTTTACTGAATATACTCTGCTTGAATGCTCAAAGGTATGCTTGCCTGAGTTTAGATCAAAGTTCTGGATCCCAAGGACCAAGGTCATTCTGATAAAATCTGCTCTCTAATCCCGGTTCCCCTCCTACAATTAGTACGTGTGCTACGGTTTCATTTATCAGAGCTAAAAGAAATAACATGAAGGTAAATAATTAAATAAAATGTTCCAAAACATCCCTATGTGATCCCGAAATTACCTTAGCTATTTGCGGATTTTTATGACTCAATTGCTATTATCGTTAAGCTAAAGTTTAATCACTGCGCATAATTTTATTTAATCGTGCACAGATTTTAAATTTCCAAATGGAAATTAAAAATATAAATAATTCTTAATGACTTTCTACCATTTATAGATGACTAACAAAGTAATTCTGTATTTAAATATGCATTAGAATGATTTAAACAACGATATACCAATTTAATCGGTACGCGCAAGATTTTAATCTACGAACATCACTAAATTCATTTTTAATAACCATAAATACTTGTTAAAGTGTTTTGAAATTTAAATTTATTAGCAAAATTTTATTGATTAATTTAGCATGCAACAAAATGCTCAGGGTTAAAGATTTTGCGAGAAAAAAAATTATTTTGCACATGCTTAATCCCTTTCTTTTCCTCTCTCTTTTTCTTATCCCCATTCGGGCAAACTCCCTAGCCATTCATCCCTTCTTCATATGCCTTATCCTCTTCCTCTCCTCCTCATTCCACCTCTCATTCTTCCCCAAATCTCCCCTGCCTCTTGGCTCCACCGGTGCTTGAGCTCCTCTGCACCCCCAGCCGTGGCGTCCTGTGCCTCCCCCGACCTCCTGCTACTACGTTATCACCTCCCCTGGTTTGGTTTCCTGTGCCGCCAACCTCTCTGTTGCCTTTGACTACTACACCGCCGCCGGAGGCTTCCTCAGCTTCGACCTCCATGGTCGAACGCCTCCTCCCTTTTAACTCTTCCTCTCTTCCTACGTCCTTCTCTGCTTCGCTTTGTTACTTGATCTACTTAAGTTTGACTTATGATTTAAGTTGCCTTTTAGGTTTGAGGATGGTGAAGGTGGTGCTATTGAGGTTTGCTATGATAGGGCTCGAAACCTTTTCGTGCGTCGGTGGGTACGAGTCGGTTGTCGGGTGCGCGTGGCTTGCTCGTCACCACAACGACTTCGCCCCTTGATACGCTCCTCCCCTCTCTACTCTCTCTATTTCCCCTCCTCTGCTC
The DNA here is from genome assembly GCA_036346245.1 of Bonia amplexicaulis. Classification (NCBI taxonomy): domain Eukaryota; kingdom Viridiplantae; phylum Streptophyta; class Magnoliopsida; order Poales; family Poaceae; genus Bonia; species Bonia amplexicaulis. The sequence goes on along the minus strand of CM070752.1, from coordinate 23,606,677 downwards.
CTGTAATTAGCCGGCCTAATTACCTGCTTTTCCATTTAGTGTTTGTTTAAAATTTTAAATATATCAAATGAGCTCAACAAATTACAAAAATTCATGTACAATATCCCAACACAACATTCCTCACAGCGCAATATTTGGGGAATTTTATCCATGGCGAATGTTGCTAAAAAGTTCATACAATTTTGATTTTTATGAGTTTTTATATATAGGAAATGAGCTCTAAAAATTACTAAATTTTATGTGAAGTCTCTCGATGTAGTAATAGTTATTACGTAATATTTTGGAAATTTTATGACGTCCGAATTAGCCATATTTGTTCAGATTATTTTAACCATGAGATTTTTTCGTTAAATTCATGGTTAAGTTAATCCGAACAAACGTGGCTAATTCAGACCTCATAATTTTTTTTTAAAATTACATAATAACTATTACTATATCGGGACACTTCACATAAAATTTCGTAATTTTTAGAGCTCGTTTGCTATATATAAAAACTCATAAAATATCAAAATTGTATGAATTTTTTAGCAACATTCGTCATGGATAAAATTCCCCAAACATTATGCTGTGAGGATTGTTGTGTCGAGAGGCTATACATAAATTTTAATAATTGTTTGAGCTTATTTGGTATATTAAAAAATTCAAACAATCACTAAACAGAAAAGAAAAATTAGGCAGTTAATTATGCCTGCTAGCCGTCCAGCCACCGGGCGGCAAACGCCACACGTCGTCTCGTGGCCATTGCCGCCCAGCCGTTCGACGGCAAAAACGATATTTTTATTAACATTATTCTCATACTGCTATTTTTATCAATAAGGTACGAAAGAGTGGCAAAAATAGCTTTGATTACCGCTATGCCCCGCACGAGCCGGCAGCGCCTAGCGTCGCGTCGCGTCAACCGGAGAGGAGACCAGCCAACAGTCGACGGGGCGGACAAAAGGCTCCACTTCTTACCGCACCTTCATGATCACGACTCGTACAACACCACCATCATCTCGCTGCCATTGCCACGGGGCTGCCCAGTCAGGAAGCTGTGGGCACTCAGAATCAATCAATAAATGGAGCTAAGACTGAGAGCCCGAGTATGGCAGCAAGTTAATGGGTGCTTTCTTTCCTACTTATACTTATATCTTATGATTTATGTTATAGTACCTAATTTTTAATTATTGTTTTTTAAGATAAGATTAATAAAAAATATAGTAAAAAATATATTGAGTTTAACTATACTGATTAAAATTATATATAATTATTTTTTCCTGTATATTATCTCCTATAAATAACCAAAAGTTAATAATTTAAATCATAAACCATAATCTAAAAAATCCACTCAACATATTGGCATTCGGCATCGGCACTCAGTTCAATTCATGCTTCCTTCGTTGCGCCTGTAAATGAGATTCCCTTTCCGTGTACTACTACTACCGTGCGATGCACAAATACTGACAATCTGGTCATATTAAAAATAATAATAAATAAATCAGAAATCGAAATGGGCGGACCATTAATAGCAAGCAGTTTCCGAGCTTCACGTACATACACTAACATCCATTTTCTTTTTCTAGCTCATAGGTTTTTTGAGAGTGTTCAGCACTTCACGTACATACATACACTAACATCCACTAGTTATTTCGTGAGTGTCCTAAATCATTTTTTCAGCTCTTGTTTTTAGGGTCTTTTTCTGGTTCTGGTTTGATACGAGGAAACGTGAAAAATGCTCAAAGCAATACCCAAAAAATAAGAGACGCCATGGACACATTTCATCTGCTTGCTTTTCGTCTCACCAATTTTTACAGGCTTCAGCTTTCTCCTTTTTCTTCTTTTCACCCTCATGGCGACATCATCATCATTAACCATCAAAAGATGGGGGAAAAAAGGAGGTAAGTAAGTAAAAAAAACTACGGGGCGGTGGTGGTGGTGGCCGCCGCGCAGAAGGCCTCCCGCCGGACGGCGCTGCCGCCGCGCACGAGGAAGTGGGCGAGCGACCGCGTGCTGGTCTCGGCCACGCGGTTCTCCTCGCAGAGGAACTCCCTGGAGCACGCCCTCTCCACCTCCCTCTCATAGTCGTGCACCAGCACGTCCGTCGCCGCGTCCTCCTCCTTCCTCGTCCGCGCCAGCACCCCCGCCGTGAATATCGCCGCCATCCTCCCCGGCGACGACGCCGTGTAACTGCGCCATCGAAACCAATCCACATTGGAGAGAGCTTTAGCTTCCTTAGCCAGTTAGCCCGAGAAAGAAAGCTCAGAAAAATTAGATCTTGGGGAGAGTAGAGGAGAAAGGAGGGTACCCGCGCGGGCCGTCGACGAGGATGACATCCCAGGAGACGTCGTAGAGCTGGTTGGGGAGGTCGTTGATGGCGAGGCGGCAGTCGGAGAAGAGGAGGTTCTGGACGGGGCGGCACTCGGCTGCCCGGGCGGCGCGGGCGGCGTCGAGGAGGTCGGGGAACTCGCGGACGGTGGTGGTGTAGGCGACGTCGTAGGCCTCCAGCCCAGGGTGCCTCCCCTCGAGGTGGGACACGTAGTACTGGTTCTCGTCGAGGAACACGGTGCGGCCGCCGTGGTTGAGCGCGCGCCACAGCGGCGTCTCCGCGCCGAGGCCGAACGCCAGCAGGTTACACGGCGCGCGCCGCTTGAGCACTGCCGCGATGGCGCGCACGTCGGCTGACGGCATGCTCGCCGTCGAGTTCCCCCCGGCCGCCGCGTACTGCACCAGCGCGTCGAACACGTACCCCGGCAGCACCGCCGCTTCGCTACCCCGCGCCCCTCCTCCCCGTCGACACCGCGAGCGTGGCCGACACCCTCCTCCAGCGACGGCCGACGCGTCCCGCGCGGCAGCCAGCAGCGTGGCCAGGGACACGCAGGCGAAGCAGGCCAAGAACAGGACGACCCACAGCCGTCGCCGCGAGCCTGCAAGAAGCGTCATCCCCGGCGACCCCGCCCCGGGCTTGTTCGACGACGGGTGCACCACCAGCAACTTCGGCCCGCTCAGCCCCTTCATTTCCTCTCCCCTCCTCCTCCCTCTACTCCAAGAAGACGAGCTGACAAGAAGGCAATGGCGAAGTGGAGCCAATAGCTAGGTGCTTAGTCAGGGGAATACTAAATTGGATTGATCTACTCCTAGTGAGAGTGAATGAGTTGGGATAGATATGGAGGAAGAGGAGGAGGTGGTGATGTGAGTTGAGGTGGAGGAGAAGGAATGCGGTGGAGGAGGGAGAAGATTGGTTCGGTTCAGCTGGGTTGGTAAAAGGAAGATTTTTAATCCCGCCGGGATTTGCGGTGGCTCTTCTTCGATTTCGTGTGTATTTCTCTGTGTTTGGCAAGTCGCATAGGTACAGTCATACTCCATCCGAATCGAAGCTATTTTTGGTATCATATTTATAAAAATAGTTATATGTATATCATATTAATAAAAATATTATTCAGTGGATGATAGCGGTACGGAGTAGAGGATGTGTGACACCTATCGCCCCTGTGAGCAGATCCCAGACAGTAGGCGTCTGCCGCCCGTATAGCAAATGAGCTTAAAAAATTGTGACATGTTTTGTGGAGCTTTCTGAGGCATTGTGGTATGTTGTGTAATTTTTTATAATTTTTTGAGGATATTTGCTACCTATAAAAATTCTTGGAACGACGCATAATTAACTAGACGATTAAACAGTTATACACCGCTCTAATAATTTTTAGAGATAGCAAATGATCGTGAAAAATTATGAAATTTTTTAGAGCTTCCATATATAGCGTGCTACATTGTGTAATTTTTACGTAATTTTTTTGCACCACTTTACTACTTCTAAAAATTATTTAAGCAGCACGTAATTAAATTAGATGATTAATCACTAATAGAGGTGGGCCAAATGACCTGCCGTCTGGCCACTGGCCGGCACCAGGCTTGCCGTCTGGTGGCCGGGCAGCAGGTCATTAGCTCTAGCCATTAGTGCTTAATTACTCATTTAATTATACACTTCTTAAATAAGTTTTAGAGGTAGTGAAGTGGTGCGAAAAATCACATAAAAATTACAAAACATATAACTCTATATAAGGAAACTACATAAAATTTTTTGTAATTTTTCACAACTATTTGTTACCTCTAAAAATTACTAGAGCGATGCATAGCTGTTTAGTCGTCTGGTTAATTATACGTCAATCCATGAATTTTTAGAGATAGAAAATGAGCTCAAAAAATTACAAAAAAATTTAGAATATACCACAATGCCTTGGAAAGATCCACAAAAAATGTCATAGTTTTTTGAGCTCATTTGTTATATTTACAAATTTTAAAAACTAGGGCAGTATGCTAATTAGCCTACCGTCTGGTGGCTGGGCGGCAGGCTTGCCTACCGCTGCTCTCTGGGCAACAGGCTGTAGCCGGCAAAAATGATATTTTCGTCAATACGATCACCATACTGCTGCCAGACGCCGGACGATAAAAATGATATTTTTGTTAATACGATTGCCATACTGGTGTCGGACGGCAAAAACGACATTTTTATCAATACAATTGTTATACTGTTATTTTTATAAATACGATACAAAATAGTACCAAAAATGACTCCATCAAAGTTGAGACAAACTAAAAACAGAAACAACAACAAAAAAGTTGAGCCAAACCAGTAAGCAGTACTCCATCTAGTCACAGATACTTTATCATCGTAAGAGCCGTATAGTGTTTAAATTGGTCACGTGTAAATGATACGCGAGTTGATTCGCCGTATAAAATACAGTTAGGTTTAGATATGGTAACATTATGGACATATTTTTTTCCTACGGCTGACGAATAATAACGGATTATAGATAAGTTATACGGAGAGAGGCACTTATATGTGATTTTGGTCGATATAAATGAAGTCGCTATACACGAGTTGATTCGCCGTAGAAAATACAGTTAGATATGGTAACATTATGGTCATATTCTTTTTTTTTTCTACGGCTGACGAATAATAACATATTATAGATAAGTTATATGGAGAGAGACACTCGTATGTGATTTTGGCCGATATAAATGAAGTCGTTACAATCTCTATTACAATCAACTAGTAGATTATGTCTTAAAAATATTCTGTTTAAAAGTTAGGTATAGTAAAAAAATATTTACTGTAAAAAAAATCGAAAGCTAAATTTGAAAAGAAGCGGCCGCTAATTTGCTTTATTTGTTGGGAATGTAGAGATAGGACTGCAGGAGCAATTATTTTATGGTGCCAATAGTGACACCTTGTGTACTTATAAAGATGGGAAGCCACAGGTTTTAGTGTTGTTTTTCATCAATTTGGAGGTCCAGATTTGCAGCGGTTTTAAAGTGGGCGAGAGGACTTGAGTAGTACTGACGACTGTGGTGGAGGTCAGTTTGGTCGTATCATCGGATCTATATATATTTTTTTGCGTTATGATTTATAGTTTTATTTATAATTTATTAACCTAATAAGCAATGATTGTTGACATAAGTTGAAGTAAAAAAAATCGACTGAAAAATCAAAAGGAACCGGTCATAGCATGGTCACTTTAGCCTCGTGGAAATTACATCGTGAGGTCACGAAGGCTCTTTTGGACGGACGAAAAGTGGATGAGCCAAGAAAAGCCATCACTTTCTGCCATCGTTTTAGCTGCACAGAACCTTGGGAAAACGAATCAATGCGAAGTTTGAAGGAGCACTAATCGTTTTTACAGGACGCATCAGCAGGTAACCGGTGGTAGCTAACCGGTTACCGTTGGGATCTGAAACCTTATACCCATGCACTAATTCCCCTACTAATCCTAGGTAGAAATGCATTCCTGCCTACACAAGAAGTCAGTATCAAATCACCTCTAAATAAAAAAGTCATTGCCAGATCAAACGAGTAAGGCAGCACTTCACCTCATCAAAAATCGAACGTACCATCTCGCATGCTTTGCTTTGCTGTACAGATCGGCTGCGGATTGGCCGGGGAAACGGCTAGCTGCTTTCTAAGGTGGTTGCGTTGCGTTGCATTGCCGCTCAATAGACATCGTCGGTTTAGTTGAAAAGACGCACGTAAGAGAGGCTGGATGGTCAATTAAAAAAGACAGTTCTATCCATAAGTCAGCAAAGAAAAGCTGTGACAGCTTATATATATCTATCCATAAGTCAGCAGGAAAGTTATGAGATATACTGTCAGGTTTGGTGCCAAGAAATATCATGTGCCTTTAATGGGTTAGATGGGGAGATGTTATCAGTATACGCTTAAAATTTAAGTCACGGGGGCCTGACACGTCCAAGCCATCCATCTCTGCATCCGCATCGCCTTCAAGTAAAGCGTCGGGCAAAACAAGCAAACGACACAGTGTTAGAATTTATAATCCTGTTTTCAGTTTAGAAGTCACAGTCGTGATCATGTACAAATAGTCAGAGTCATGTACAAGTTTGATTGTTGTCGTGTATGAGTCGTGTCATAGTCGAGCTCGAGTTCGCTTCGTAGTCATAGCCGAGTTGGAGTCATAGTCGTACCCGAGTCGAAATCGTAGAGCAGGGTATAAAACGGTAGAGCCATTGTATCGAGAGAGACGCACCGAGTTGACAAGATGTAGTCGAGAGGAGGTGCCGAGCAGAGGGCGACCGGTGTGGTCGCAGGCGGTCGGCGTGATCGTAGAGTAGAGAGGCGGTCAGCGTGATCGCAGAAGAGTTGAGGCCAAGGCGATCGGTATGATCGAGAAGCAAGAGAGAGCGATCGGTGTGATCGAGAGAAAGAAATAAAGAAGAGAAGAAAGAGCGGTTTGGCTCTGGGAAACTGTCGAGTATCGAGTTCATTGTGTGACGTGGTCGTAAACGACTTACGACCATGGTGAGCGAAGGATCGCAGATGTGGTCGTAAATGGAGTTACGACCACGACGACAACAAGCGCAGGTGTCCGCAGGGGTCACAACGTGGTCGTAAGGAGCTACGACTACGGTGATCGACCGTGGTCAAAGAAAGTGCAGCGCAGAGGCGATGAATATGGTCGTAGCTTTTGCTGAAGTTACAACTACGTGGTCGAAGCAGCGAGGAGTGATCGAAGGGGTCACAACATGATCGTAACGACTGACAGCGTGGTCGGAGAACCAGCGGAGCGGTTGTAACGACTCAGGAGGTGGTCGTAGCTTTTTCAACATGATCGTACGGTTGCAGGAGGTGGTCATAGCGACTACAAAGTGATCGTAGAGATCATGGAAACAATCGGTAGGACTGTAACACATAAGATGCCAGTGTATACTAAGTTACTGACGCATTGACGACACCATGCATGCCATTCTAAGTTTCTGATAAAGCATTTGTCTGTCTCCTTTTCTTTCAATGGATTCCTGAACCATTGGCATTAGTTTATCTGTACAATCTGGAATGAAACATTGTAAGATAAGGTTTAGAGTAAGCCCCGACAGGAAGCACCTAAAAGATTTGTCTTACTGTTAATTTAATCTACAATGCTGTGAAATTGCACCAAGTAAAGTACAGTGCCTAGTGTATATTATTCAGCAGCATCTTTGTATCAATCTGTAGCCACCTTAAAAATACTCTCGTCAATGTTAAGACCAAGAAACCATGCTTTCACCTTCAGATGTAGTCAACACTTGCTCAGCCCAAGAATGTTTGGCAAGCCATGGCAGTAAGCGAAATGCTATGTAGTCTACCTGACAATAAACTATTCGATTGGTGAGAGTTGCAAGAGATAATGGAATCAAAATCGATAGTCTTCCAAAAACCCGTAGAAAAGGATTTGATTCTCTGGTCCTTCTCTTCTCTTGGATGAACTAAAAGGAACGAAACGCTCGAATCTTCGATGTGTTGCTTTTCTTTGGTCCGTAAGTGATCTGCACTCAACTGTTTTTCTCTCCTTCTTAATACAATGGTCAGCACTTTCATTTTAGCCTATGACTTATGGCTTCTTCTGAATAATAAATGAGATAGTTTTTTATCATTTTTTTAAAACGACTTATCGGTATTCAGTTCGTTCGCTCTAGCGCTCACATTAGGACCAAAAGGCAATGCTTTGTTTTTTAGGTAAAGAGGCGACGCTGCACTGTTATGGTAAATGCCATGCATTTAGGTTTACTTTCTGTTTAACTTTATTATGTGCCCCCAAAATTTCCATAAAGCACAAATCGATCGAATAAATCGAGACAGAAGAAGTAGCAAAGTGAACAATTACAATGCTTCCCATCCCAGCTACTAGTACAACAAAGATAATGTACCTGAAAGGATAATTACAACGCAAAAGAAGCTAGTTTTGGATGATTCAACAGTATGAGCTATGGTCAGCACATTGCAGGACGAAGGTGAGGCTCAGGCCGGCATCTCCCTCCCCGAAGAAAATTTTATGTGCCAACTACATCATTGTTAAGCCACACTTCACTCACTCCGTCGTCCGCCGGGCCCTTGCGCTCCCCGCGCGACCGCCGAAATATTGAGGTTTGTTGGGTTGGCGACGGCGCGTCGCGGCGTCACTCCTGGCGTGTTCGTGCCCTACTTCTCTCTTGCTGAGAAATCTGATTTCACAGCCTTACAGGCTCACTTGCTATAAGAGAACTCCACAAGTCAATTTTACTTTTGTGAAGAGCATGCAGCGAACTAAACAATTAACAAGATATATCGTGTTACAACATTTTAAATCTTTATGTGTATTTCCAATAACAAATTCCAGTACTTAGTTACTCGCAAAAAAAATCCAGTATTTAGGAGGTGTTCCTATTGGCTACAACTCCCGCTCATTTCGGTTTAAGGTTTTGGCTTCTAGCTTATTTTCCATTATTCATAAATTTTGTTTTTTCTGAACTTTTGGTTTTTTTAAGTTTTTTTGCCAGTTCTTTTTTTCGTATTCATTTATGTTGTCCGTAATAAGTTAACATATTTTTTCTATTTTTAAATTTAATTACGTCAAATAAGTTATCTTTAGCTACAATGTAATTTCAGTCAGCTATAGTGTAATTTTAACTATAAGCCACTATTTTTCAGCTCAACCGAGCGGAGCCTAAATCGTTGACTAAAAATAAATAGTAGTAACCTTTACAATAAAAGAACGAGCAGTAGAAAAAGTGAGAGATACGTGCACAAGACGAAAATGAGATGAGTAGAGTATGTGATACACCTATGACTCTTTTAGCTTATCCCTAAAGCGAGACAATGAAGAGCGAGACAATGAAAAAACTGCTTCAAGAAACCGAGTATTTATATTAGCTTCTAGATAGGAACGCCTCTTAGTAGTATGAAAATACAAATCACGCACAGAGAACCCAACCAAACTCATCAGACAAACCATTGTTTCCATACCAGGCATAGCAATTACGAACATCAGACAAACCATTCAGGGTACACACACACCTTCATAAATAATCTCTCAATTGGGGCCTGTTCTGTCATACATGAACAAGTACAGTTTATTTAGTACTGCACAATTGATTTCTCATAAATAAAGAATAATCCTAACTTAAAATTTATAGAATATACGGAAACAGGATCTGAAAAAACAAGTCATAGGACACAAGATACCTAAGCGATACAACCAAACCTAATTCGTACGGGGCTGCTCATTTGGGCTTTTTTTTTACCTTATAGCTTATTTTTCACTGGTTAGCATTGTAGCTGACTTATTTTACATTTTAGCTGTTAGTGGCTTTTTTGGCAAATTAAATTAAAAAAAGATTAGAAAAAAGAGAAGGCAAAAAAAAAAAACAGAAAAAACGAAATTAAGAAACTAAAAGCCAAAAGCCCAACAGAGAAGCCGAAATAACCAAGACATTCATCATGCAACTAAAGATCTCCAAAACCTAACATTATAAGCAAGACATTTACTGCATAAATTATGTCATCGGACTGAACTGCATTTTGAACGACCAGTCATTGATGAACATCATGCTCGGCTGCCATCTGTGCTGCATGAAAAGAAACAGCAGACTCATCTTTCAGATGTATTCAGGTTCGCTTATCACGCTTACGCAGGCCCATCCGAGGTTTGGCATATCTAATACATGTTATGGAAATATAGTTGACTAGACTAAATCATAAGAAAAAAAATGAACGAAAAATACCAAGATCATATCTGGTTACTCTTACAAGCTCTAGCAAGCATCAACTTTAGATGAGAGACAACAATTGCTCTCACAATGGCTGTGTGGATAAGTGAGACAAATAACAATTGATTGTTTGAGTGCTAATAGAGGTGATACTTGATTTACTGTGCAACACTCCCACCGGTTGAGGTGAGATTGAAACGACCAGTAAATTCCTCAACTAACATGGCATTGAGATCAAGCAGCTGCTTTATCCAGACGGCTACATCATAAAAATTTTGCGGAACAACTCGCAAAATTTCTTCACGACTTTATCCTCTTCCAGTGTGTCTTCGAGTGTTCGGATGTTGTTCACCAGGCTGGTCAGCTGCATGGAGAAGTCATCGACCGACTCATTTTTCTTCATGCGAATAGCCTTGAACTCCCTGTACAATGCCTGCACCCAGGCCTCCCGAACACGATCGACTCCTATGCATATTGTTCTGATGGCCTCCCATGCAGACCTGGCGGTGTTCTTGGTCGCCAATGCTCCCAGCATCTCCAGTGGCACCACCGGGAGAATGGCCACCAATACTATTCGGTCCGCACGGTAATCGGCACCACCCGAATCCACTGCATCCTAGACTCCCTGAGCCTGCAGGTTTACTCTCATTAAAGAGAGCCCAGTCAGTGTAGTTTGTGCGCGTGAGCACGGGGTAGCGCAGCGTGACTCAGCCTCCTTTGCCCCTTGTTTGCACCATCATCTCTTAGTCGTTGCCAAGAACCACCGCGCGACACCCATTGGCGCTGGTGGATCTTCTGGAGGGAGGAGACGCCAATCTTGCACCTCGCTACATCTTCGCAGGACCCGTATGATCACTGCTCTGATACCAGTTGTTGGATTCACGTGGTCGTGAAGACTTGCGGAAGTTTCGATCGTGAGTACTCGAATGAACTACTTGGATGAGCAGTAATTTTCTATGGTACTCGAATGAACAGTGCTCGAAGAAGTCTCCGACTGCTAGAGTACTTCGATCACGTTGGCACGACCCTCCTGAGTACTCGAAAGTACCTGAACTACTCTAGTACTCGATCTCTCACTCTGATCGAGTACTCCGACCACCCCAACTCACTCGACAAGAAATTTGGAGAAAGAACACACAAGCACAATATAGTAGTTTTGCGACGCGTAAACTTCTCAACGTCTTTTCTAGTTTTTTCCCTTTATATACTACTAAATACATATAACATTTACAAAACTTTGATGGTGTGTTACCACCAGCAACTCAACGTTACGACCAGTAACTAAACTTAATATAAAATGTTAAATGCAAAAAATGGTCAGTAAACAAACTCTCAAATGCAAAATTAACTTCTACTTCTAACCGACTCATTTACAACCGAAAGTAAATATATAGTGAAATTACTTAACAAGGTGGCCGAGTAGCCGGGATGAGGTTGTGCACTGTGATCACAGACTCATTGTTAACAAAGTTGTTGTCATAAACTACATCAAGAAGCTTTTTCATTGTCATCTTGATGTGAAACCAAAAAAAAGATGCACTTTCATCAGGTGTTGATGAAAGAGTCTTGATCGTGAGGACAAAGCTATGGAATCAGACATTGTGCAGGCTTTGTAGCAAATAAGCAAAACATAGTTCTTTTGATCTTAATTAGCCTCTGCTAACCGTGATTGCTCTAATATCTAAGTGCATTATATAGCTTTCTACATCTTCCATTTTCTCTTTCCCTATCCTTTCTCTGTGTTTGTTTCCTGCGATGGAATGTTATCTGTAGAGTTGGCACTTAGCAGGAGTAAGAAATGCAAAGTTCAATGGTTCGTAATACATAAGGACATGTTATGTGGAGATTTTCCGAGCCAGGCTACGGTCGATTTCTTCTTTACAGAATCGTTATGAACAGTCAATGACTGACTTAACACCCCTATAATTTTGCTATGATCGAGAAAAAAAATGCGATCGTTTTGTGGAAGCCTGTTCTTTTCAGTTTTTTATAGTAATTAGCTTTTAAATGGATTATCTTTTTAAGATAGGGCATACTGATTAATTATAGTATATATTGTATCAATTTTATTTATATCATTAAAAATTATATGTAAATTTTTATTATTTTATAATCTCTCGTACGAATAAAAAAAAAGTACTGGGAGACGAGTAGGCGACCCCGGAACCAACCTGGTCCCGGGAAGCGAAGCCAACCGACTCGACTCGTCCTCGCTTCACTTGTTGTCAATAAGATCCAAACGGCTCTCACCACTACCTCCGCTCCGCAGCCGCGATAGTCTCCTCGCGACGCGGCGGCCGAGATAAAAGGAATAGCATCTCCCCGCGCCGACGCCAACGCCGCCGCCGCGCCCGCCATGGCCGAGCTGCGGCACGCCACGGCGGCGTCGGCGTCGGCGGCCCGGGCCTCCAACTCGCCCGCCAAGCGCGACGTCGAGGCCGCGTGCGCCTCCTCCCCTTCGTTGCCTCCCCGCGGCGACGGCAAGGACGGCGCACCCGCCCTCCCTTCCCCCACCATAGGTGCCCTCTCCCGTCCCCGTCCGGTCACTCCTCGCGCTCGAGGACCCCAGGTCGCCCTCTGCCTCCTATCGGATCCTGGTCGCCGTCGTCGCCTGCCTCGTCCTCGCCGTGCTCTTCTCCGCCCCTTCCTTCTGGTCACGCCTCGTGAGTTATTGATTCCTTAATTGCCTCATCTCCATCATGCTTCATCAAGATCTCATCAACTTGTTGCTCACACTCGTGTCGTTGTTGGACCTAGAACGCGCCATACCTGTGCCGCAAGGATGGGATTCGGCTCCACTGCCCCCGGGTAAAGTGATGTTGATTTCAGCATGCATCTGGGGGAATCTATGTGCACGCAATTTGTTTTATTGTTCTTTTGTTTGGCTTGGTGCTACGCTGCAGGTGAACGACCGGGACTCTCTGTGGGAGAATCCGCATGCCGCGGCCACATCCTGGAAGCCGTGTGCTGAGCGCCGCAGCAATGAGATCTCAGGCAAGTGCACAATTTGATTGTTCCGGCTAAACTGTAGTGAAAGATGTTTCATAACTGCATACATCACATCCTTTCCATGCACGTTTGGCAAAAATAGTCTTGTCAATACTGCAAAGTTATCTATAATGCCTAGATAGTTGATAAGAAATTGCTGAAATCATGTAGTTGCCACTTAGATATGTTGTAAGTAACTTGAACAGTTGAACTACTAGACATGGTACAGTTGGTCAAATGATATTCCACAGTTCATGTGCAAGTTGGCTGGTTGGAGCAACAAAACATGAATGACTTCTCTAACTACAGAACAGGATAAAATTATGATAGTGCAACTGTCCATAGACCATTTGTAAGAGCACAAGTGAAAATGGAACCTAGTAATAAGATATATCTTTGTCCATATCTCTTTGAAGGCCAACAATGGGTAGTTCCACTCTTACTAAACCTTTTCTACCCATAAGACCTGAGCTTTCTTCATGAAACCATAATCCCTGTGGCTACCTCTTGGGAAAGGAGTTAAACATTTCTCTATAGAACTTGACCCTTCAAACTGTGTGGGTGCTCATCCTCTGTCTATGTTTACCAATCATAGCTTAAAAAACATGATAAACATTCACTTGAAGCCATGGTTGGATCCTGATGAGTATCAATGTCATTTTTTCTCCGTGCTATTGTGCAGATCTCGTGCCAGAGAACGAAACCTCTGGTTATATTTTTATTCATGCCGAGGGTGGATTAAACCAGCAACGTATAGCTGTACGTATGTGCCCTGTTCACATTATCATCTTGTTGACGTATTTGTTTTGATAACACATGATATATATTTTTATTTCCAATCTTGAACTTGGAAGGAAAATACTGACATGACAAGCTTTCCTACTTGATAATTCTTTTTCTGTGAGGATGCTTGGTGCTTAACCCTAGTTAAAAAATCTGGAATCCTTCCATTTGTTGTCAGCAAAATTTGTGGGCTTCTTATGCGACATTATTTTATATACTAAATGGCATCGTGTCTAAGTTGTATTGAACACTCACTAGTTAATTGCAATACTTGGTACATTTGCAGATATGTAATGCTGTTGCAATTGCTAAGATAATGAATGCCACACTTATTTTGCCTGTGCTGAAGCAGGATCAAATATGGAAAGATCAAACGTAAGTGATGAATTATGATTTTCTTTTTTGAATCAGCTCCTGCTTGTGTACACCCTTTTGTATCCATTATGTTTGCTTTTGGCACAAGTCATTTAGTAGTTGAGAGCTTTTGTCCTCCTGTGCAGGAAATTTGAAGATATCTTTGATGTAGATCATTTTATAAATTATTTGAAGGATGATGTGCGCATTGTTCAAGATATTCCTGACTGGTTCACAGAAAAAGAGGAGCTTTTCACCAGTATAAAGTTAGTTGCTTCGTTTTCACTTATTCCTTTTGTCTTGGCTGCTTTAATTTAAAAGCTTGATGCTAAAGTTTAACACATGATTTATATTGATCTAGATGCTACTGCTTTCTGTCATATTAAAATTGAGACTAATATGGTCAGTGAGAGAATAATTACCCCTAGAGCATATGAATTTGAGGGGCAACCCAACTACTGACTAGGTGACTGCCGCTGCTTATTTGCGCTTTACAGTTGTCTATCATTTACACACGCATTGTTCATGTATGTTATATTGTTATGCAACATCGATGCAACCAGAGATGTCTCTGCTTGGAACCACATATCAAGTCTTCTTGTCCAAATGAACTTATTACTATAGGATGCCGAGAGTTGTTAGGGGCTTAGGGCACAAGAAAATTGTATCATTGGGGGTGCTGCAACAGTTGTTGCTTCTTCTCGTCTCTCTTTGAAACTCTTTTGGTTTTGTTTTTTTTGTCATCTACAATCGCGACATTGGTATCAATGACTAGATAATATTTCTATTCTGGCTGATAACTTTATCACAGTCTAGTATAGTGGTTTCAACCACAGTAGCAGCTGCCATATGTGTTATTCCTAATTGGTTAGCACTCCATACATTGTGTGGCATGATAGTTTGCTGGCTGATACCTATAATTTCTTATACTTGCAATCTGGCTTGAACTATCAACATTTGACCCATTTATTATTGGCCTGTCTGCTGGATTGGATTTTGTCTAGTGATCAAAGTTTCACTAATTTCTATATGTTCACCAGCTGTGAAAATTTCGTCAAATATCAGTAATACCACCAGCTGCCAATTGGTGCCAATTTCTACATTTAGTTTCATTGTTCCATTAATGAGTTTGTGTTTTGTAGTTATAGAATGGCCTAGTTATAGAACTCACCTGGAGTTCAATAGTTTGGTGAAATACATTTTCTTTGTTTTTGCGCATATAATTATAACTTCTTTAATCCTTTATGTTGTTTGTGACAGGCGTACTGTGAAAAATATCCCAAAGTATGCATCAGCACAGTTTTACATTGACAATGTACTTCCAAGGATCAAAGAGAAAAAAATAATGTCTATTAAGCCATTCGTTGATAGGTTGGGGTAAGTCCTATCAGTATATCAAGATATTTAAGCCATGGCTTTACCCTGCTCATACATTTTGATAATAGTGTAATGTAAGCCTGCCATTTCAGGTATGATAATGTTCCAATGGAGATTAACCGGCTCAGATGCAGAGTTAATTATCATGCGTTAAGGTTTCTACCTGACATTGAAGAAATGGCTGACAAGCTGGCAACAAGGATGAGGAACAGAACAGACAATGTCAATCCATACATGTAAGCTTAGCTCACTGACTTCTGTTTAACCTGCCTGGAGTTGACATATCGATATGTGTCTCACACTGAATTATACTTGCTTTTGAAGGGCTCTTCATCTTAGATTTGAGAAAGGAATGGTGGGTCTGTCTTTTTGTGATTTTGCTGGAACTAGAGAGGAGAAAGCAATGATGGCTGATTATAGACAGAAACAATGGCCAAGACGCTACAAGGTGACGTGAATTTTTGGTTATCTGGATATTAAATAAATAATGACATTAGCCTGAAAAGGAATAAGGTTACAAAGTACAGTACTTAAACACACTTTCCTCTCTTCTACTTGTATGCAGAACGGATCTCACCTATGGCCTTTGGCACTGGAAAAGAGAAAAGAAGGCCGCTGCCCGCTTGAGCCTGGTGAAATAGGTGTTATTCTGCGTGCAATGGGCTATACAAGGGAAACTCAGATATATGTTGCATCCGGGCAAGTGTATGGTGGAAACAATAGAATGGCCCCGCTGAGGAACATGTTCCCCAATTTGGTAGGTACTTCAGTATTTTTCCTAGCAAATCCTGTTTGTTTCCTTCAATATATTGTCATTTTATAGACATACTGCAAAAATACATATCCAGAAAAAACACATATAGTTGAGATAATTACCTATAGTTGTGCAACCACCAGTGTGGATCTGTTCAAGAGACAACTGGCCCATTTTCTTTGTTAATTGCAGGTTACCAAAGAAGATCTTGCAGGCAAGGAGGAGATAGAGCATTTCAAGAAGCATGTAACCAGCCTTGCTGCATTGGACTTCCTGGTGTGCCTGAAGTCAGACGTGTTCGTCATGACCCACGGTGGCAATTTCGCCAAGCTGATCATCGGCTTCCGCCGCTACATGGGGCGCCATCGGCTCAAGTCGATCAAGCCAGACAAGGGGCTTATGTCCAAGTTCTTCGGCGACCCGTACATGCCTTGGGCAACTTTCGTGGAGGATGTGATGATCACTCACCAGACACGAACTGGCCTCCCTGAGGCCACCTTCCCACACTATGACCTCTGGGAAAACCCTCTCACCCCTTGCATGTGTCGAGCCTAAACTATATACTGCTAGTGATTGTGCATAGTTATTCTTTGCTCATATACTGACTGTAAGTTTTATATCATTCTTTTTACCACATCTATTTTCCATGTTAGCCTTGTTTAGTAGCTACTGTTTAGTTTTATGCTATATATCAAAGTTAAATTGATACACATTGCTTTTTTTAAAAAAAAAATGATACATAGATGCATGATCCAACAGAATGATTTTGTTACAATGAACAACTCAAATCAACATAGAACTGACATAATCCATTCATGGATCTGAAGAATCGGCAGGTGCAACTCCATGCCGATGTGGTACCCAGGCCATGTCGACTCCCTCTTGGCCTCCAGCTCGCGGCGCATGTGCTCCATGCGCTCCAGCGTGTCCTCCCCCGCCCGGATAATGCCGACGTCAGCCATCACCTGAACGCGCGTGGCCTGCGGCGGTATGCTCACCGGCGTCACTTGGCTCGACCATAGCTCCTAGAGCTGCTTGCTGTAGAGATCGGAGTAGATCAGCGGGGCCAGCGACGAGCCGGCCCATGGCAGAGAGCTCGCCGGGTCCCCGGCGGGCGGGACGATGAATCGGAGGTGGTGCAGCTTCGTCCTCCTGCACACCTCCACGCCTTGTCGCCCGCTCCAGGTTCTCGAGAAGCGGGTGTAGCGGTAGAGCACCAAGATCTCCTTGCCTTCTTCTTGGCTCCCGGCGGCCAGGTCCGCCTCTACGGCGGCGACCCGTATGAAGCCGGCGGTGCTTCCGGCGGAGGCGAACTGCGCCGGCCCAAGGAACCTCCCTTCCGGCACAAACGGCGCAGTTACTAGCTGGCTGCCGCCGCCGCCGCTCCCCCGGCCGCGTCGCCGTCGGGTCTGATCTTCAGCGGCTCAGCAAACCTAAATCAAACGGGGTTCTATGGAGTATAAGAAAGAAGTTGATGGATTCACAGGCTACAGCGACAGCGATCTCGCTGGAGATATGGAAGATAGATAATTTTGCATTTTACCACTTTGGATGCCTGATAGCATGGAGCTCACTAGGGGTGCAAACGGGTCGGATTAATCCCTATCGATCCGGCATCGAATCTGATTGGTACCGAATCCGAAGAAAAAATATGGGTTAGGATATGGTAACAGCAATATCCGTCCCGAATTCGATACGTCTTCAAGTTTGATTTCAGGTTAGTGCTACTATTTGACATTTTATTTTCTTTTGCAATGGTAAAATAAAATTTTCCACATCAGCTATTAAGTAGTAACATCAAGTTCTTGATAGTTCGTCCTCCTACTCCATTTGTTGTACTACATGTATTCCTTACAAACAAGTAGAGGTGCAAACGGCTCGGGTTAATCTTGACCGATCCGGCACCGAATCCGATTGGTACCGAATCCGAAAAAAATATGTGTTAGAATATGGTAACAACAATATCCGTCCGAATCCGATCCGTTTGCACCCCTAAGCTCACAGAGACAGACGACTATTACACTCTTCCCATACGAAGCCGAGTTCATGGCGACAACAGGCGCAGCTTGTCAAGCGATCTGGCTCAGAAGTCTGTTGAGTGAAATCACCGAGAAAAAGTCTGAACCAGTGACCATGTACGTAGACAACAAATCGGCAATCGCACTCATGAAGAACCTGATGTTCTATGGAAGAAGTAAGTACATGGATACACATTTTCATTTCATTAGAAAATGTGTGGAACAGGGACAAATAAATATGGAGCATATCAGTACAGAGGTCTGACATCCTTACCAAGGCGCTTCCTAGGATCAAGTTTGGCGAAATGTGTGAATTGATCGGAGTTAGAGATCTCACAGCACAAGTCAAATTTAGGGGGGTAAGTGTGGTTGAATAAACCTAATTGGTCGATCGGTTTGTGTGTGGTCGTTACGACTAGTGCCTACGTGGTCGTAACGATCGGTCTCTATGTGGTCGTAACGACTGGTGTTTGTGTGGTCGTTATAACTGGTCTCGGTGTGGTCATTATGATCAGTCTATGCGTGGTTGTTACAACTGGTGTCCGTGTGGTTATTATGATTGATGTCTTTGTGGGCGCACATGACCAGCCACTGTAACAGTCGTTGGTTTCTGCAGCAGTCAGATGTCCCTGTAGTAGTCATCAGCAGGTTCCTGTAGAATTTGACGGGCACTGTAGCAGTCGACGGTGAGTTCCTATAGCAGTCAGTGAGCACTGTAGCAGTTGTCAGCATACCGCACGATGTCGGCAGGCGGTATGGTAATTGAGAACGGAGAAATCAGACCTTTGATCAGTCTAGTGTTTTATAGAAAAAAAATAAGTTTCTAATATAGTCGATAACGTAAGTTACAATTAAGAGAAGACAATAAAAAATCTCCTAAAACATCCTCTCTTAAACTCTGAAATCTTGTTTGTTCGTCCCCTCTTTTTTCTGTTCGTGGTTAGAGAACAGAGTACTTCCGTTTAATTTGGACGTGTTGCCTTTATTCCAATAGTTACTAGCTGGCTGCCACCGCCGCTGCTCCCCTCTGCCGCGTCGCCGTCGGCTCCGATCTTCAGCGGCTCGTCCTCGCCGTCGCCCTCCCTGCCGTCGCTGTCGTAAAGATTCTCGTACTCCTCGTCGCTGAGACCCTCGAACTACATCTCCTCGTCGTCTCTCAGCTCCTCATTCGAAGGCAGCGCCTCCGACATCGGCGCAGCGGCGTCGTCCTCGGGATGCCCCGCCTCTTCATCGCCAAGAACAGCCTGTTCCTCCGAATCCGAAGGCTGCGCCGGCGGGTGAAGAACGTAGCCCTGGAACTGGACGACCGCGCCGGTGGAGTCGTCGAGCTTCAGCCAGAATTCGTCCTCCAGCTGTCCAGCAGGTGTGTCGACAGCAAGGCCACGCCGGGCTTCTCCGCCGACAGCGGCCCGAGCACGAGCGTCTCGTGGCCGGTGGTGCCGGAGACGGTCACGTGCTGGCCGCTCGGCGGGTCGACCAGGTAGGCGTGGGAGAGGCGGTAGCGGTCGCCGCCCTCTTGAGCTCCACGAACCAGGGCTCCTCCATGCATGGCCATTGTTGTCGTTGATGAGAATGCGATGGAAATTGATTGACGCGCCTGCTGCGGCAGCGCTTGGCGAGATATACAGCGCTGTTCGATTCGGACTCGGACTCGCTTACTCGGGTTCTCTCAAGATTAATCAATATCACGGAATCGAACTCCCGCTCGGCTCGGACTCGGAGACGGGAGTGGTGGTAGGCCACATGAGCACCGACTCGTTTATTTTTGAAGACACGAACACCGACTTGCCGTTGCCTCGCCTGGCCTACTTGTTTCGGTTTCCATTCCTTGCTTCCAGTTTATTTTGCACTATTCTTAAATTTTATCTTTTTCTGATTGTTTGAATTTTTTAGTTTTTTTATCGGTTCTTTTTTTCGTATTCGTTTGCATTACATGTGCTAGGCTAACATGTTTTTTCTATTTTTTTATTTTTTAAAATTTAATTATGTCAAATAAGCCATCACCAATTACAATGTAATTTCAACTATTTATAGTAAAATTCAGCCATAAGCTATAATAATTCAGTCCAACTAAGCATCACCTTTATCCGAGGGAGCTCGTAGATAACACGCTTGCATATAGACACGTCAGCACGTGCCATATCTAACATTCATGCGTAGACTGTACACTAATGAGCAAAGCGGATTCCGCGGAAACACGTTTTTCCATTGCATGATGCCGTGTTCCGATGGTGCGCGATGCGTCAGCCGGAGCAACAGAACCACCGTCCACCGCCGCCGCGCCGGCCTTCGCGCAAGACCATCCCGGCGGGGCGATTCGGCCGCAGTTTCGCCAGCCTATCAGCTGCAAACACACACACGAATGCATGCGGCCGGCTAATCAGTCAGGCGATGGTCGCAGAATTTACGCTGGGACAGAGTCTATTAACAAAGGCGTTAGCAGTGCTTGCCCAGTTCGTAGAACAGCTCGCTGACGTTCTGCGCCGTCTTGGCCGACGTCTCTATGTAGAAGAGGCCGTTTCGTTCTGCGTATTCCATCGCTTCCTGCCCTCAAGGTAGCAGAAAACGGTGAGTAACATTAACAAATGTAGCAGCACACGAGTTACAAATTTTTTTATCTGCAGAAACATATACACCTGTGTTCCGACCTGCCTCTTTTCTTCCAAATCAGCCTTGTTGCCCACTAATGCCATCACCAAATGTGGGTTCCCTGTGCTTGAACAGGCACAAAAACTAAGCAGTAATCACGACGAAAATGGAAATACTAACGTTGAATTGGAGGTTTCGACTTTCCAGGTACTGCTGCTGCTTGAGCGCGTACATGCGTGGAAGACTAGCTTCCTGTACAGTGACTACTACTAGTACATTGTTCTCGGAACAAAGTCGAAGCAGTAAAAAAAAAAAGGACGGGATAGTATTCTGCTACTGATGACGAGACCACAAGCAGCAGTGTTCTTGCATACCTTGTCTCTGAAGCTCATCTACCCAGTTCTTTGCGCGAACGTATGAATCCTATACCACACACACAAAAAAAATGAAGAAAGAACACGTACGAAACAGAGCATCAAGCCTTTTCATACAGTGAAATTAGGTGCTTAATGTGTTCTCGAAAAAAGAGAGAGTAGGTGCTTAACGTATTTAAAGATGCTAGCTTGCAAATTAGGGGCGTGCTTGATAAACATCCGAAGATTCACTTACCGTGCTGGAGATGTCGTACACGACGATAGCTGCAGCGGCGCCCCGGTAGTACATGGGGGCGAGGCTGTGGTACCGTTCTTGGCCGGCGGTGTCCCAGATGTCGAGCTTGACGGTGGCTTCGTTCACGGACAGCACCTGGGAGAAGAACGCCGCCCCTATCGTCGACTCCTGAAAAGAAGAGAAAAAAAAAAGGCAAACTGAACTCTCAACTGCTGAATCGTACCGAGTTTGCGAAACATCATAATTAAAGGGGGTTAATATTGGCTTTTGCTGATGGCTGAAAATAAATAGCAGTGGCTAAAAAAATAGTTTTTAGGAAATGACGAGTGATACAAACAGTAAAAGAGATATGCGTGCGCGTGACAGGAACAAGAGGAGTAAGATGGATGATGCACTTGTGACTTCTTACTTTATCTTCGAAATAAGATGGTAGGGAAAGGAGTGGAGAAACCGTTTTGAGAAACTGAATGTTTGTATTATGTTTTGATTTTTCTAAACAGAAGCTAGAAGTAGCACCCGACACGAATAGTGGCTAGATGGTTAAATCGGTTAGGGGAGTTTGGTTTCGTTTTTAACGAAAAATGGAACATTTGGTTCTAAGAAGAAGGGTTAGGGGAGGATAAACAAACTAGAGGGAAGCATGCAAGCGCAGTGTACCACCTGGCAATCGTAGTACAATCCTTTGGCAAAACGGACGACTATGCTTGTCTTTCCAGCTCCCAAGTCTCCCAGAAGCACCTACAGCAAAAAAATTGGTCATGGAGCCCCAAAAACAAGTCTTCAACGCACGCACTGTCAGTTGCGTTACAGAAGACGAACTGCACGCCACAGTATGCACAAATTAAACTAGAGCTATGTCATCGCAATCACGTCCGAAGAAGAGAGAGAGAGAGAGAGAGAGAGAGGAACAGAAATGCATGGAAGACATACCCACGTACCAGCTTGGCCTGGATAACGTCGCTCGGACCCATTGTTCTTCTCAAGCCGCGGTCGTGTGGATGGATTGATCGGAACGCTGTGGGAGAGAGAAAGAGAGAGAGAGAGAGAGAGAGAGAGAGAGAGAGAGAGAGAGAGAGAGAGCACAAGCAAATGTATGTTTTCACTTGCGGTTCCTGCGAAGACCAGTAGTTGTAGCTCCGGCAAGCAAGCAACTGGCTAACCATGGGTGGATATAAGGAGATGGCGAGTCGAACTGGTAGGTTCATCTTCCTGAACGTTAGTTAGAGACTTGACGTCTTCTGTTCTTGCTCCTCGCATGTGGGCCGGGAAAGTTTCTTTACATGCGTGCATGCGATCTATGCATGCCATATGGTGTGGGCCGGCCCGGCCTGGGCAGTAGCGGTGACAGGCCTGGGCCGTCAACAGTAAGTAGAAGCTGCTGAAAGGGGGAGATGTTTGATTCGGCTAGAGCTTTTGACTTTGGATGAGCTGATTTGGCTTAGCAAAGCCCTCGAGTGTGTGAATTGCAAAAATCTGTATATATTATGATCCATTATTACATTAGTAACGGGTCTATATGTAAAAAAAGAAAATAAATGAATAAATAAGAAGCGGCGGGAGGTGGAGACCACGCAAAGTCGAAGGAGGGAGGGGCGGAGGTAGGGTCAGCGTGGAGACACGTCAGGAGACAATCGGAGGCGGCGCCGGTGGGGCCAAGGGAGAAGGGGCAGTGGCGGACGGAGGTGGAGGCGGAAGCGCGCGGGAGAGGTCGGAATCGGGTGTGAGGGAGGAGCAGGCAGCGACGGTGGAGCATGAAAGAGGCTTCTGAAAGTGGCTTTTCGAAGCCAGATGTTTGCTGAAAGATGAAGCCAAATCAAATGCCGCCTAACACTGCTACTTGTTAGCGATCGAAAATCCAGTGCTTTTGATTCAATGCGATAACTGCCCCTAACCCGAAGGGTCTACTCTTAGTCCAACCCCATCGTCTACAAGTTCCAGGGAGCTTATCAGTGGCATATTTAGCTCACTTAACAATATGTGCAAAACTGTGCGTGGCTACGCGTCAGCACTGCCAATTGGCAGCAAAAATTGTCATTTCCTATGTACCATGCCATCTGTCCATCATAGTGATCCCACCTAGCAACCTACACCGAGCTGGTGAGGGTACTCCCAATGCATCCTACATCATTAATATCCATGACATTAAATAGCCTGCCAAGTAGGATTGATACTAAGATAGAGAGGATTAAAGAAGATAGAGGAAAGCAGTGTCTTGCACGAGACACTTCTTGGACACAAAATCCAACACACAAGAAACAACAAAAACTTGCATTGGAAGGAGATTAAGCCCGCTCTAAATGGCTTCAGCTTCTGGTTTTTTTAGCTTTCTGCTTATTTAAGCTAGAAGCCGCTTGGAATGCAAGAAGGGTACCGTTGTACCACCGGCCGACCCTCGATAATGCCACCGCTGTACGAGTGGGCACACAGCCGCCCGCACTGCTAGATCCTCGCACGCGCCATGCCACCGCCAAGAGCCTGAGCACTGTGTGGCTCGAGGCGACCAATGCACGAGCGCGCCCAGCCAGGGTGCGGGAGACGACCGTGCGCAAGCCACATGTCACTGATGTCACACGCGGCTCGCACACGATCGTCCTTGCACCCTGGTCGGGCTTGCGCTCGTGTATTGGTCGCCTCGAGCCGTCGGTGCCCGGTCTCTTGGTAGTGGCGTAGCGCGTGCGAGGATCTAGCAGCGCTGGTGGCCACGCGCCCGCTCGCGCCACGACAGCATTGTCGAGGGGCGGCCGGTGGTGGGCCTTGGTGACGGCGCCGAGGTGGCCGTCCGCCGGCGATGCTCCTTTCCCTCTGCTCATCGATTTTGATTTGGGTCGTTGTTCTGGTGAGGAAGAGGACTTGGTTCGTTGAGATCCGTACTTATCACGTGGCGTTAATCGACAAGGGGCCCTAGTTGCTCTAGATGAAACCGGTTCTGATGCAATTTTCTTCCATCCGTTACTGCACGCTGATTCCGTGCTCGTGGATGATGCAAATACATTCCTACTGCTCCCAAAAGAGTCGTGGCCCCACCCCACCACGGTGCTCACCTTTTTGCCCGTTCTGACCGTTGGAAGACGGCCGCTTCCTAAAGTCCAAGCGGGTCATTTCTGGGAATTCCACTTGTTCTAGCCGGCACAAAATCATATACGAGTCCATGTGGTTGTCCAGAGGAACCTGTCCTAGTAGTACTATTTGACATTGGCAAATTCCGTCGGCATTTTCTTTGTGCAGTGAATCCTGTGCTTCTTTTAGTTTAGTTTCTTGCTTTGTCAACGATCGTGGAGAAGAAGTTTCTCTTCTTATTGACAATGCATGCGTAAATACATACATAGCTGTAGACTGCAGTAGCCGCAGCAAGATTCATGGAACATACGAGCTTTTACCTGGAATTCACCGTGAGGAGAACAAGGACACAAGCAACGGAATACTACTATCACGGCTACGCTACAGAATCCAATCAATCGATAAGAGTAATTTGCTGGGTGGGAGACTGTCTCATGGGAGGCATCAACGTTTTTGTCGGCTGCTTTCGTCTGCGTCGTTCTTCAGAGTTCAGAAGTACCTGACGCTTCGGCCACGAACTCCTCCTCTTCCTTCCACGTAGGAGTGTTATTTTTTTTCCCAAATTGTATTGGCATTTTTTTGTATTTGTAGACAAGGAATCTTCTTCTTTTTGTAAAATGTTACTAGTATTTTTCTTGGTTTGTCAGCAGATTTTTTTTAAGAAAATGTTTGTCAACAGTTAGGACGGCTCCTAATTAAAAAATAGTTAAGGACGGCCACAAACAGGAGTACAGGACTAAAATGCAAAGACAACAGTTCCTTGCCGTTTTTTTGGAGAAAATTTTCCGTATCACTAGTACCATAGCTGTAGCATCGGCTCATTTAGTCTTATAAGTCCAGACTTATGACTTTTTTTTTTACTATAGCAGCTGAAAATACACTATAAACCCTGTTCTTTTCAGCTTCTAAAAGCTGTTTTTCGGCTTTTCTACAGTAACTAGCTTCTAAATAGAGTATTTTTTTCAAGATAAGGCCTACTAGTTAATTGTAGTACATACTTTACTAACATAATTTATATCAGCAAAAATCGCAAGTGAATTTTTGTTACTCTGTAATCTCCCGTACAAACAGCCCAAAAGTAACAAGCCACAGCCAAAAGCCACAAGCCGCAGCCAAAAAGAACAGACCCATAGCTGTTATTAGCTTTTCAACGTAATTAAATTTAAAAATAAAAAATTATATCATCATGACAATACAAAATGAATAAATGAAAAAAAGATAAAAAAAAAGTCCAAAAAAGCTAAAAATAAAAAAAGATAAAATTAAAAAGTTAGAAACTACAAACAGAAACTCGTTGAAGCAAGGCAGAAGCTCCATGTGTGCCCTTGTCTGTCAATGTGAAAGAACAAAGAAAAGGTTAGGTGGGTGACTGAGTAGATTAATTAGTTCCTGGCCAATTGGCCATACCTAGGAGATCAATCTATCAGCCAAATTATTGTGGTGCACAGCTAGATAGGTATCTAGAATAAAAATTTAAGAAGAGCTAATGTAAAAAACTAACACCTGTAACAAAAGCTAAAAGTCAACAACTGTTCTCAACGCCCTCCCCGACAACGACTTCAACACGGTTATGCTGCGTTTGCTTGGAAGCACCACCACCACCACCACAGTCTTTGAACAAACTGACACAACCGGACACCATCACGGGCTAACTTCTTGCACAGGGGCAAGCTCCCAACAGTAAGATTGGAGGGCACGCTAGATAAGATAAAAGAGCAGGATGGAGTCCCGTGCCGCTACGCCGTGAGTTACCAACTATGGTAGATGGAGTGTAGGCTAGCGCGATCAGACGAAGAGGGAAGGAGTGTAGCACACGCCGACGAGGTGGGGCGGCCGGCAGTAGAGGGGCGCCAGTCCAACCTGACCCTCTGATGGTCTGCCGTCGTCAGGGCCGATCCTGGGCCTCGGCAGCACAGACAACTATCTAGGGCCCATAAAAACTAAGGACCTTTAGTCTAAGCCTATGTATATATAAATCAATACATAAAGCATTGATTAGTCTGCAGTGAAATATCCTAATTCATAGTTGAACACCACTCCGATGCAACATCTGCACGACATAGAGAGTTTCTTGCAAGTTTGTTTCCATTTTGTTCTAAAAATCTCCATTAGGCTTGAGAGAGGGTTAAAGACCGTATTCAGAATTTTGGTAAGTGTTTATGCTAAGTTTTTTGATTTTCTACAGTTGACTCGATTCTCAAAGTTCAACCTTTGCACTAATTTTCAAAAGATGACGTGCATTTTCTTTTTCTAAGAACTTTATCATAGACTCTTCTATCTCGCCAGGGCCTCCTAAATGTCAAGACCGGTCCTGCCGCCGTGCACAGTTTTTGGAAGAGTGTGTCATAGTTTATTATTTTAATAAATAATGTTTACTGAGAGAAGATAAAAGCACAAAACTATTGAAAAGAAAAAATGCTTCATGACGCGTAGCTTTCCAAATGGAAAAAGATGCACATGCATGATGGGTCATGGGTGAAATGAAACCACTTGTGCTAATCAGTTGGTTATCTTACGCGTGAGGTAAGTAATAATACTAGGTACTTAAGTGCAGCAGAAGCAGTTGGTGATCAAAGATAAAGACTGTGATCGTTTCGACTTTAGCTTCTAACTTCTAGCTTATTTTTCACTATTTATAAATTCGTCTTTTTCTGAACTTATATAACTAGGGGATAGCTAACCTTAACTATCATGTTAGAGTATTCTAAGGTCTAACAACCTACTTGAAACAAAGATTCCACATGGAAGATTGTTGGCTAGTTGACATTCATGCGGGAAAAACAAAACCATTGGGCGTATGCTGTCGAATAAAGAAAACCAACAGTTTAGATTGATCACCATGGAAAAATCAACTGTTGCTAATACTCAACATATTAACCAACTACATATACCATTGCAATGGTTAATACATGTGCACGCATGGAAGAATGAATTAATTCTGCGTGATTAGGTGGTGATCGGTTAGGCTGAAAGCTTATGAAAACACTTGTGGTGGTGAAAAAAACATCATGGTGACAGAGGCTTATTTAACATAATTAAATTTAAAAAAATTGAAAAATATAAAAAATATGTTAGCCCATCACAGACAACGCAAACGAATACGAGAAAGAAAAAAAAACCGACAAAAAAACTCAAAAAAAGTCAAAAATTCAGAAAAAGACGAAATTATGAATAGTGCAAAAATAAGCTTAAGCCATATTGAACACAGGAAAAAGTAAACCTACTATACCGCAACGGACTTCAAACTTAGAAAGGCGGTTAATTACTTTTAAATTGTAGCAAATATTTTTAACTGTAATTAATAATTTTTAATTATCATCATTACTATCTATTACTATTATAAAAGAAGAAGTTGGTGGCTGTAGGTTCATTCTCCTCCAACCGCTCTATTCATTCAACTTCTCACTATTCTTTACTTTTTAACCGATCAAAGTAACTCTCTTCTATAGCATGATTATCTATATATTTAATGAGTTTCGTTGTAACGCACGGGTACGTAACTAGTATTATAAAAAGAATGAGTTGGTGGTTGTACGTCCATTCTCCTCTAACCGCTCTATTTTTTTAATTTCTCACCATTTTTCACTTTTTAACCGATCAAAGCAACTCTTTTCTATATATTTAATGAGTTTTGTTGCAATGCACCCTGGTAGTATTTTTAAAACCATAGTAGACAATAGAAACACTCACGCGAGTAACACACATTTGCCGTCCTGCCCTCCCTCCGCTTCCAATCCTCGCCGTAGCTTTTTGATCAGACGGTTTGCAGCCGCCCGAACCCCCGAGGAA
This sequence comes from Bonia amplexicaulis, assembly GCA_036346245.1. Classification (NCBI taxonomy): domain Eukaryota; kingdom Viridiplantae; phylum Streptophyta; class Magnoliopsida; order Poales; family Poaceae; genus Bonia; species Bonia amplexicaulis. Next base: position 23,578,369 of record CM070752.1, on the reverse strand, counting down.
CCACCTGGCTTCGCCTCTCCTGCAACAGCTCTCATCGATTGTGTTCTGCTCTGCTGTTGCGCCCATCACCTCCACTTCCTCCTTCCCCCAACTGTTTCCCTCTCCTCCTCCTGAGTCCTGATGCTTTAATGCCATTGGAAGCTTCTCCTGTTGGTTGAAGAACAGGGGAAGCGAGAGGGAGAAAGGAACGGAGAAGAAGCCTGTGAGAGGGGAGGGGTGTGGAGGAGAGGAGGAAGATGTTTGATAGCCTGCTCAACTCCAAGTTCTACAACAAATGGTAAAAGCTTGCTTCTTTTTTTTGTTAGGTTTTCTGGTTCTTGGGTCGTGCTGGTTCGAGTTCGGTTGGGTTCTTGAGGCTGGCTTGGATTGGCTGTTCTTCGTTTTCTTTTAGTCCAATCTGGTTCTTTGTGATGCTGCTCTGGTGCTTGGTTCTTGAATTGCACGAGTTCAATCCGCTCGGCGTAATGGTTGGAACTTCTTTGCCTGGAGCGTTCTTGGATTGCGGGGTTCTTGCTTCGTTTTTCCGAAGTTGTTGGGTTCTTGAGTTGCTTAACCTATTTGGCGCAGCATCCGGAAGGATATCTTCTTGCGTTCGGTTCGGATTGATTCTTCTTTTCCTTTATTTTTCTTGAATTGCGTCAATGTGGTTTCCAGCTCCAAGTTCTTGGCGATTCGATTGCATTTTTTTTGCTTTTGACCGCATAAGAGTTTTGTGTTCTTGGATTGGGCTAACCAATCGTTCGGTTCTTGAACAATGGAAGCAGCAAGCACGCGTTCAAATGTATCCGGACGCGGCTGGTTCCCATACGGCGGAAGAAGCAGGCCATGATTCGGTTCTTGAAGAAGGACGTAGCCGACCTCCTCGCCAATGGCCTCGACACCCACGCCTTTGGACGGGTACGTTTATTTGGGCTCTCTCTTGCTCAAACTTGCGTAGTTGCATTGCATTGCTTCCTAGGGTTATAAAGGATTTGGAGGAAAGTTGCATCCTATTGTTCTTTTCCACTCGAAAAGTTGCACTTTGTTGGCACAAGGCTACTGATTAGCAGTCAAATTCTGGTCATTTTGGTAGAGGAAATCTGTGATGACTGTACTTTCATGCTTGTACTTTCCACTCTGGAATGCAGATGGATGGGCTGATAATTGAGATGAACCATGCTTCTTGCTATGATATGATTGAGCACTTCTGTGACTACACTGGGAAGCAACTCAGCAGCCTGCAGAAACAGAGGTAACTCTGATCGATTCAGCTAACGTTTTGTTTTGCCTCCGTATTTCTGCTGTAAACGAGAAGCAATCATTGTGTTGCATGTTTCTCTTAGAGATAGAGTTCAACCAACTCCTATAATCTCTCTTCATCACTTGCTGTATCAGTTTAGATAGCGCTGGCCGAATCGTTTTTAGACTCCTGTAGCCTATACGGCAAAAGTCTGGGTATATAAAACAGAGACCCAAGCAGAGTTTTGCTTACGGGTTCTTTCTCCAAATTCAATCTACTACTCTTCTCTACTTTTTCATGGTATCAGAGCCTTGATCTGTTGCCACTATCATAGCAATGTCAGGCGTCGGCTCCGGCTCTGGTTCTACCTTTGCCCCCGTCACGGCTGGAGCAATCTCAGCGTTGGCTAGTCTCCTGCCAACTCCTTCGGCTCCCTCCTTTGGTCATCTAATCAATGTGAGGTTGAGCAGGGAGAACTACCTTCTGTGGAAGGCGCAATTTCTACCGTACCTCTGTAGCCAACAGCTTCTGGGCTATGTAGATGGAACGGTGACAGCGCCGGAGAAGATGATCACGCGCTCAACTGACAGCAGTGCGATTGTAGAGATTAATCCCGCGTATGAACGGTGGCTTCAATAGGATCAGATGGTCCTCAATGCAATCCTCTCGTCCCTCTCTGAGAATGTGCTGGCGCAAGTCATTTTGCTGAATACAGCCCGAGAGGTCTGGCAGGCATTAGATCGGATGTTTTCATCTGGTAGCTCGAGGGCTTAGGTGATGCAAATTCGCCATCAGCTTGCCTCCTTGCAGACGAAAGACACAGGCACTGCAGAGTACTTCAACAAGGTGAAAAGCCTAGCAGATACGCTGGCTACGTTTGGGCATCCGTTGAGCGATGATGAGATCATCACGTATCTCTTCACCGGCCTTGACAATGAATATGATCCGCTGGTTACATCTCTAACCACTCGGGTCGAGCCGGTTACCCTCAACGAGGTGTACGCTCACTTCATGGCGTTTGAGATGTGGCTTGAACAAAATAGCCCTCTGATCCAAGGACAAAGCCAGAGTGCCATGATGAATCAAGTCTCAGCAAATCTGGTGTCACGCGGCGGCCGTGGTGGACGTGGCAGGTACCGTGGTGGTTGCAGCAACCATTCAACCTTCGGCAGCACAGGAGGCAACAACACTGGAGGGTTGTCAAGCACTGGAAACCGTGGACAACATCAGCAATATCAGCATAATTCAGGTGGAGGATAGTATCAGCACAACTCCAAGGGCGGAAATCGCCCCACATGTCAAGTGTGCGCCAAGGTCAGGCATGTTGCACTAAAGTGTTATCATCGCTTTGATCATTCGTATCAGTCTGAAGATAGTCGTGTAGCTGCTGCTGCCGCCACTCAATCCTATGCCATTGATGGAAATTGGTATATCGACACCGGAGCTACAGATCACATTACTAGTGATCTCAATTAGCTTACCACGAAGGAAAGATACACTGGAAAGGATCAGGTATAGGCGGCAAATGGTATAGGTATGTTTATTGCTCACATTGGCCATTCGAAATTTCATACCCCACAACTTGATCTGCATCTAAACAATATCCTTCATGTGCCTAGAGCTTCTAGAAATCTTCTTTCAGTTCACAAATTTTCAAAAGATAACAATGCCTACTTTGAGTTTCACCCTGATTATTTCCTTGTTAAGGATCGAGTCATGAAGACGGTTCTTCTTCAAGGGAGATGTGAGGGTGGCTTATATCCTTTACTTCCAAGTCGAGCTCATGTTCCAAAATCTGCCTTTTCTGGTGTCAAACCAACTCGAGACCAATGGCATTGTCGTCTAGGGCATCCGTCTTCTTCCATTGTTCGGCGTGTCCTTTTGCAAAATAAATTGCCATGTTCTGGCAACACTAGTCAAACATTAGTTTGTGATGCTTGTCAAAGAGGCAAGAGTCATCAATTGCCTTATTATTCCTCGAACACTGTTTTTCCTTCTCCATTAGAGCTTGTTTACTCTGATGTTTGGGGCCCTGCCCCCACCTCTGTTGGTGGCTTTCAATACTATGTCAGTTTTGTTGATGCTTTTAGCAAATTTACATGGATTTATCTATTGAAAAACAGGAGTGAAGAATTCTCCGTTTTCATACAATTTCAGTCTCATGTTGAGCGTCTTTTGAATAAAAAGATAATTTGTATGCAAATTGATTGGGGTGGTGAACATAGAAAATTACACACTTTCTTCAATCGTGTTGGCATCTCTCATCGTGTTTCTTGTCCCCATGCTCATCAACAAAACGGTGCCGCTGAACGAAAACATAGACATATTGTTGATGTTGGGCTGTCCTTGTTAGCTCATGCATCTATGCCCATTAAATTCTAGGATGAAGCCTTCATTACCTCCTGTTTTCTCATCAACCGTACTCCTAGCAAGGTCACCGAGCTTGACACTCTTCATCGCTTGCTTGGATTACAACCAGACTACTCCTCTCTCAAAATCTTCGACCATACAACAAACACAAGCTCGAGCTTCGGTCTTCTCAGTGTGTGTTCTTGGGATACAGTCCCATTCACAAGGGCTATAAATGCCTACACATTCCAACCAATAGAATCTACATTTCCCAAGAATCTCAACCTTCTCAGTTGTGATGGAGGGAGGATGTTAAAAGATAGAGCTGTATGTTGTATGTTTCTCTTAGAGATAGAGTTCAACCAACTCCTGTAATCTCTCTTCATCACTTGCTGTATCAGTTTAGATAGCGCTGGCCGAATCGTTTTTAAACTCTTGTAGCCTATACGGCAAAAGTCTGGGTATATAAAACAGAGACCCAAGCAGAGTTTTGCTTACGGGTTCTTTCTCCAAATTCAATCTACTACTCTTCTCTACTTTTTCACATTGTAATAGTGAAGCAGTCTACCTACAAATCACAAGTTTGTTAATTAATTGTTAACGGCCTTGCTGGCCCATCATAAAGGTCGATATTATGGCGGCTGTTTCAGCAGTTTGGAACAGGAAGTTTGTGAACTTTGGCAACCTCAACTCGACTTATATCATTCTCCTTCCTAAAAGGATGGTCTTGATCGACCTAAAGATTTTCGACCCATAAGTCGGTTCATAGCTTCGCCAAGTTAATCACAAAGTTGATGGCTAATCGCCTTCTCGGTCGTCTTCATCAAATGGTCTCTCCGTTTCAAAGCGCCTTTATAAAAGGCGATTCATACGAGATAACTTCATGATGGTTCAAGAACGGCAAGGCTCCTTCATCGACAAAAGCGACCTCGGATTCTTCTCAAGTTAGATATTTCAAAAGCCTTTGATTCTGTGTCGTGGCCTTTCCTCCTGGAAGTTTTGCAGCAGCTTGGTTTCGGACTTGTTTGGAGAGACATCATCAGTGGGCTACTCTCCTCATCTTCAACCCAAGTTCTTTTGAATGGGGTGCCGGGGGATCATATTCTTCATCGGCGAGGTTTACGGCAAGGTGACCCACTCTCCCCCATGCTCTTTATCTTGGTAATGGATGTGTTGGGGCATATGATTACTAAAGCCACTGGTGAAGGTCTGCTACAACCTCTGTCAGCTCGTGGCATTCAGCACCGCATTTCTATTTATGCTGACGATGTGGCTCTCTTTCTCCGGCCGGAGGCTGGGGATATCTCCACATCCATGGATATTCTTAATCTTTTCGGTGAGGCTTCTGGGCTCAAGACAAACCTGCAAAAAAGTTTTGTGCTCCCGATCAGGTGTGGTGAATTGGAGTTTGCTACCTTACAAAACCTGCTGCCCTGCCCGCTCTCAGATTTCCCTTGCAAATACTTGGGTGTGCCCCTCTCCCTAAGAAAACTTTCTAGAGTTCAAGTGCAACCCATTATTGACCGCATTGCAGATCAACTACCTGGCTGGAAGGCAGATCTTTTGTCAAGGGCTGGAAGAAGGGTTCTAATTCAATCTGTCCTCACTGGGATGCTCATTTACTTGGTTATGGCCTTTGATTTTCCTCCTTGGGCTATCAAAGCGGTGGATAAAATTCGGCGCGGTTTCCTTTGGAGAGGCCGTAAGGAGGCAAAAGGTGGTCATTGTCTTGTGGCCTGGGGCAAAGTTTGTCGACCATTGGAGTTTGGAGGTCTTGGAATTTCTGATCTCAAGTCTCTTGGCTGGTCACTGCGCATGAGATGGGTTTGGTCACAGAAAACGAGCCTCATCGTCCTTGGGCTGCTCTCCTTTCATGTGCCCGAGCAAGTGAGCCTTCTTCTCGATGTGATGCATTCTTGGATTGGAGATGGTGCAAATACTCTTTTACGGACGGATCGGTGGCTCCATGGGCAATGCATCGAGACCTTGCCCCTCGCCTTTTCGCGGTTCTCCCCAAAAGGAGGGTAAAGCGGCGCACTGTCCGGGACGCCCTCTCTAACTGGGGTTGGATTACGGACATTCAGGGAGCTCTTACTGTTGGTGTGATTGTTGACTACCTTCATTTATGGGATCTTTTGTTGAATCTTCAGCTGCAGCTGGAGGTTGAAGATAGACATTTTTGGAGGCTCTCTTCCAATGGGTTATACTCGGCAAAGTCGGCTTATGAAGGATTCTTTTTAGGTTCTACTCTCTTTGGACCGTGGGAAAGGATCTGGAAGTCTTGGGCTCTACCCAAATGTCGCTTCTTTATGTGGTTGGTCGCGCACAATAAGTCTTTGGACGGTGATCGCCTAGCTCGTCGTGGGTTGCCTCATCGGAGTCTTGTCCTCTTTGTGACCAAGAAGAGGAGACTATCGACCATCTCCTTGTCCGTGTGTGTTCGCAAGAGAATTTTGGTTCTTTTGGTTCAGACAGGTCGGTCTTCAGCTCTTGTCCCCTCAGCCTTCAGAGTTATCCTTCCATGCTTGGTGGGAGAAAGCTAGCAGTAACACCGTTGATGGGTTGATGAGGCAAGGAATTAATTCGCTCATTATTCTCGGAGCTTGGATTATTTGGAAGCATCGCAATGGGTGTGTTTTGATGGAGCGACCCAAACTTAGCTGGTGCTTTGGTCTTAGCCGGCGAGGAGCGCCGCTTGTGGTCTTTGGCAGGGGCTAAGGGGCTATCATTCTTGACTACCCTCCTCCCCAGTAGTTAGAGTCTAGCTCAGTAGTGGTTGCCTTGTGGGTTTTGTCTTGGACGCGTTTGTATCCCTAGATTCTTTTGCGTGTTTGTGTGGTGTTTGTGGTTTTGTTTGGGCTCTTGCCCTTTATTCTCTTCTTAATATAATGAGGCGCAGCTCTCCTGCGTTTTCGAGAAAAAAAAAAAAATTGTTAACGGCTCAAGAGAGTTATGCTTCCCAAGTCTTTAGTGGGACCCACTGTGTTGTATTTGTTAAGAATCAAATCAGGACAGTAGCATTCATAGTTTGGTGCTACCAAAAGCTTTTTTTAACTTCAGTTAATGAATTTACCAAATTTACCATTATTAGTATCTTAGGAGTGCAAACTGAAAGGAATTTCAATTATCACTATGTTACAATCGATCACGATATATGCGTTATTTTTCCATCAACAGGGATTGCCCCCAGGAAGCCAGGGAAGCTGTGTCAACTCTAATTTTTGCTGCCGCTCGCTTTTCAGATTTGCCTGAACTGTGCGACCTTAGGAACATATTCACAGAGAGATACGGGAATTTTCTTGAGCCTTTTGTTAGCCTTGAGGTGTGCAAGATGCCAAAGATTTATTGTCACTGACTTGCTTTGTGGTGTTGTACTTAACCTGATTAATGATCGTTCAACCTGCAGTTTGTTCAGAAACTTGACAATAAGTTGTTTACTAATGAGGAGAAATTGCAAGCCATGCAAAGTATTGCTGAAGAATTATCGATTGGTTTTGATACTAAGGCATTGGAAATCAAGTTATGGGCCGCACCAGAAACTAAACATGTATGTTTACATTAACTTGTGCAAATGAATCTACTGCTTGAACCATGATTTGCTTTTTTTTTTTCAAATAAAGCAACATATGTATGTACTTAACTTGGCATCATGCATTTTGTTTTCAGGATCTGCTTGAACAGGATTCAGTGAAACAGGTAGAATTGGCAGTACTTTTGTCCAACAAGCGGGAGGAGGATGAGGCTGCTCCATGTGAAAGAAAACCTGAAGCTACACCTGTAGGCCATAAGCAGAAACTGGATGCACAATTGAAACCAAAATATGTTCAGGCTGTTGCTAATGGCATTGGTCGATTAAATGAGAATACCAGGAGGTAGCATTCTGATAGATCTGATGATAAGGAACATTTGGAGAAATCATTTTCTTCTTTGGACATGAAAAGAAGGAACACTCAAAAAGAAGTTCAGAAAGCTAACAAAAATGATACCCATCCTTGCGAAAAGGAGCTGATGGAAGCAGTGGAGGTAGATCTCAATGGCCTGCCTAAGCAGGGATTTGGTTCAGTGAAATTTCCTGAAACAGACAGCAACAAGATAGTTCCACTAAATGCCAAGCCAAAGGAAGCTAAGAAAGAGCACGATGTCGAAAAAGAGAACGACAGGTGCCTTGGTTACCACCACCGATCATGTATGCCTGGAGGTCCTGATCATAGCAGGAGACATGCGGACTCAGGGCTCAAAGCTTGTGGCCAAGAGAATCAAGGACTTAGTTCAATGAATCCCTCAAATGGTAACACTACAAACAGGGTCCCTCCTTATGCTAAGCTGAATGCAGCAAAGGGCAAGAATTGTGCTGAAAGAGAAGAGAACAATGGCCTCTTGCATGATAGACCACAACATTTAGCAGATCTGGGACATCCGGTGCAAGATGGACAGCGAGTGCCAGAGAGGGCAGCTAATATGCGACCTCCTTATGTTAAGCCCAAATTTAACATGCAACCTGTGAATGATGATCCTGCAAAACAAACTGCTAGTGACTACAGCAAGCACAATATCACTGAACAACAAACAGATCACTTGGCTGACAAGGATGTGCTTTGTCATGTCTCTGTTAGAAGGAAGAAGCCACCAGCACCTGTTGATGTGTACGATGAGGCGCCTAACAATGAGAAAATCACAAGCCGAACACCCAGCAGTCACAGAAGACACTCAATCAGGCTGAAGGGTGCTAATGAGAACTATGACTGGAAAGGTAATGGGATTGATGTTGTTGGCAATGGGAAGAATGTTCAGAGAACTCCTAGTAGCCGACCAAGGCACTCAGGCAGGAGAAATGGAGCTTTGTACAACGATGACTATGATGGATTCATGCAGCGTCATCAAGCAGACGAGGATGAGACTGCTATTGAATTTGGTAATCTTTTACCTCGAAATGCAAACGGGCAGTGGAGATTCAAAAGCGAAAATACCAATGTGCAGAATGGAGATCAGGATGAGGAGGAAAGAATGATGGACAATCTTCTGGTGCACTATAGCAAGAAAGGTTTAGATATGGATGAAGCCAAGACAAGAACAGAAACCAACAAAGCTGCTAATGGTAATGGAGCACAAATACAGTGTCAGCAAAATGGTTCCATGCACCCTCCAGGAAGAGCTATCTCACTGCCGCAGGAATCTGCCAACCCGGATGAAGATGTGAAGGTTCCTGCTCGGTCCACCTCACTGCCGCCGGACTGTCCTAGGAGTGTTCGTGTGCCCCCAAGAATGCCGGACTTTGATGAACTGGCTGCCCGGGTCGTTGCTCTGAGGAAGGCTTGAGGTGGCACAAGATTGTCTTTGGCTTGTGTACACGTTCAGAATTGGACCTTTTTGACAGCTTCTTCGTTGCAAGTCACAAGCTTTCTTGATGTGCAGTGCCTATATGAGATTGAACAGATATGAGCATGTGTTTTCCTTTTCTTTTCAGCCTTTTATATGGGATCCTTTCAGCTTTTCCTTTTCCTTCTTCGTTTGTCTAGATAGAGGATTGGTACAGGGATTAACACGGTACAATTGACAGGAATTTCTATTTGTTCTTTCATTCGACTGAAAGGAATTTGATTTGATACATTGTAGTTCCAGATTTTCCATTGTCCGATGTCCACTTCAGAAAATTATGATTTGTGTGTAACTGCTGTTGATAAAGTTACAATGTCCCCCCACTTGTTTATATCCTTTTGCCCTAACTAAATGCTGTTGACAAAGTTACAGTAATTTCCCCTCTTGTCTCTATCCTCCCCCCCTCTTGTTTCTGTCGTTTTGCCCTAACTAAATGCTGCTGATAAAGTTACACTAAATTTTCCCTCTTTGTTTCTATCCTTTTCCCTAACTTTGTATGAGTCTGTAATGCTTGTAATATGTAGTGCAGAAGGAGCTGGGTTTAGAGCTCTACAGTCTGTACAAAATTAGTGTAAGGGCGTATTTTATACTTCAATACAAAATTGGTGTAAGATTTTCTCTATACTCTTAATAAATATCTATTTTTTACTTTATATTCTCTCTCTATATGTATTAAATATAGTACTTAGAGATAATAATTAAGAATAATCTACTCATTTTCAACATTTCTTTGGCCTATGTGTTAAGCAAAAATACGACTTATAAACTTGGACAGAAAGAGTAATATGCATAAAAGATTTTAGATTTTTCATATGACAATTAGACTAGTAGATTTGTCACAACATTATTTCTATGTAATTATATTTTAATACGTTCTTCTAGTATATAATTATAAAAAATAACGGTTAAATGGGCATATTGAAAACTAAATCCCAAAGTGGATAAAACCCAGCCTAGGAAATTATGGGCCGAAAGCGTCCATCAGAGGACAAGTTAAGCCCACTGCAGAATACATGGGCCGCAGATACACAGCCCATGAAAGCCCGGCCCGAACTCACCCACCGTAAGATTCCCCATTCGCAGCCACCTACCACTCTCTCGCCTTCTTGGCCATTTCCTCGCACCTTTCCCCTTCTTCCTCGTAGCGACGCGAACTAGGGTTTCCGGACTGCTTCCTCCAATCCTCCCTCCGACCGCCGATCCCATCAGCCATGTCGAAGCAAGGTTTCTCCGCTTCCTATTGATTCCTGCGAGGTCTTGCTGATGATGATTGGTGCCGATCGATCGTTGCGGTTTCTGACGTTTTGATTTCGGGGTGGTTTTGCAGGAGGGAAGGCCAAGCCCCTGAAGGCGCCTAAGGCCGACAAGAAGGAGTACGATGAGGTGTGTTGTTATGCTTTTGACCTTTGCTCCCGATTCGATTCCTCGATTCGTTGCCCGGATTAGCGATCTGCGCCTGTTATAAGCTTAGGTTTTGACTGTTTAGGCCACTCTATTGTAGATCAGTTCATGTTTGGTGATTGATTTATAAGCGATTCTTTAGGGGAATGGAAATTTTGGCGAATTTCTGTGCCGATTATGGTGGATGAGAGTCTTGTGTGAAAATTACGGATTAATGATGAGACAGGTTATTGGTTGAGGGCATCTTTCAATATTTGCGTATATTTAGTTATCTGTTGGTTTATGGTATTTTGGTGAATTAATCCTTGAAATAATGTAAACTTCAAATGGTCGAGATAGTGTTGATCTTGTAATTTTTTTTGGGTAAAAAGCTTGTTTGGTTGACATGCCCATACGCTGTTTGAAATTCCGATTACCAGCACAAATTTCTTTCTGTCAAGTGGTCTGTACCCTGACGAAGCGATAGCTGAAATGCTGAATGCGCAATTTTGCAAGCATGCACAAAACAATCTGAAAGCATGTATGATGTTATATTGTTATGCATAGGTGTCTTTTCTTTCATGGTTAGGAATTATGCATTTGATAACTTAATTTGTCTAATCTCGCCGGTGTTGTTTGGCTGGCAGCTTACCCAATTAGCCTATAATCTTGCTTGTCCAAGGTGAATATGTTAAGCAGGATTTGGATTAAATACTCAAGTAGGGAGCTGTTTGCTTGGCTTATTAGGATTCTTCTATGTCATAAATGTAATCTGGCTGGAAGAAAGTTCATTGGGGTTAAAATGCCTTGAATGGGTCTTAATTCTGAACCTTGTTATGCCTTAGGGTTTTTGAAGAAAGGGAGTTGTATGAGCCTTTAGGTTCCTGGTTTTGATTAGTTTGAACTATGCATTGTGTTACTTGATACTCCAATTCTACCAGCTTTCTCTTGAAACATAGTCTACAGTGGCACCAGGTGATGCCAATAACTAGTCATTGCAAATCTAATCCAAAAGGTACATGTAATAATAGGGAAGGAACAGTGGTGATGCATGTAAATATGGCTGTCTAGTTCAATTTGAAACCTGAATTCCGATTAGCATTCTGTATGTTATTTGGCCAAGTTAAGATGCTGTGGCAAGTATATATTTGGTTTAACAAGTGGTTTGGGAGGGTGCAATATTTTGATAGTTCTTCTGAATTGCTGATATTGTCTCGTCTGAAACAGTGATTCTCTATTTTCCTTTGCAGAGTGATCTTGCGTATTTGCAGAAGAAGAAAGATGAGGAAAAGGTAAGGCCAGTAGCCAAAGTTATATGGCATTTCTTTCTGTTCTGCTTAGCTGGGGTTCTTATTTGCTGACATGATCTTCATGATTTTCTTCGCGGACAGGCACTGAAGGATCTGAAGGCCAAGGCGGGACAGAAAGGTGCATTGGGAGGCTCTGGTCTCAAGAAAAGTGGAAAGAAATGAGTCTGGCCACCCATCTGTAATACCAAACCATCTACCTATCTGTGTTGCGCTCCACTGTGGGGTTGTAACAAGCTACCTTCAACTGTGTCGTGCGTTTAGCAATGTTGCGGTTGGTTGCTTGATCCGAAGATGTTGCAGCCTCTATTCTGCTAGCTATGATACTCTGGGTTCCCTATGATAATAGTACGACATAAATTGTGATGGAATCCCATTATTTGGCAGTAATCCGGTGCGGTCACTTCTTTTAGTGACGTCACAGATCACGGATAGTTACCTTAAAAGGCCATGCCTCATCATGTAATGGTCTTGCGGTAGAATAATAGTAACGTAGTTGTGCTATCATGTAATGATCTATATGTAGAGGAGCCCGGAATATCCAATCTCACATTCCACGAGCGTCCTCTACGCACCATACTGGTTCATATCCACTGACGGTTTACTACTCTCATAGCAATTCCATCATTCGTTACATTCTCTGTCAGATTATTTTAGAAACTACCATTTCGATGCATTTAGCAATAGCATTAATTTTAAAAATAACTTGTACAAAATTAGAGCCCTCGCTACCTGATCAAAGACTGGCCTGTCTGGTTTTTCAGAAATTCAGCCTCGTGAAAATTGGTGAGTGTTGTTTGTTGCATCTGTCCACTCCAGCTTCAGGTCTTAGTTCTCCATCCATCTTCGAGTGCTCCGATCGTAAGCTGATTTGTAGCACACCTGCGAGCTGCTCCCCGCCGTCATCATCTTGTGCTCGTCGACTTGTCTTGATGCTCTTAAAACGACTTGGCAAGTGAGCGTGCCGACCGCCGGTATGCTGCTGCGGCAATGCTCCGTTCCGGCGTGCCTGGTGCTCTACCTATCTCCGTGCGAGCTCCTCCCATGCAGGATCATCATACGCATGCATGCACGCTTCTGCCCTTGCTCCAGAGATAGGTCCCTAAGCCCTTCCCTAAACACCTATGCTCTAATGCGATGCAAGGCTTTGCCTAATGGGAGGTTGAGTGCAAGGCTATTTGCAGTGGTTATTTGGGTGTGTAGGACTGTTCTTTCGGACGGCGGTTTTTGTTTTGAAGGATGATTTTTGTCTATATTTTTCGAGACTGGAGTGGATAGTATATATAATTGTAGACTCGAAAAGTCGTTAGTAAGATCCGCTTTAATAAACCATCGTATTTATTTTAATTTTTAAAAAGTTAAAAACCTAAAAGATCAGAACGTAGTGGAGGCGCCTAAGAGCTTGCCTGATGCAGGGGCGTAGCAACCGGGGGGCTTAGTGAGGTTTGAGCCTCACCTCCCCCGGTAGCAACTTTATACATAGTAAAAAATATAAAAATAGAGAGAAATAAAGAGAGAGATTAACAAACCCAAAGAGAGGCTAACTCTTCTTGATGGGAAGGTTAACAACAAGCATGAAATTAAAGAAGATGAGGAGGAGAAGAAGAAATGAAAATCATAAAATTAAGAAGTGAATTCATAAAATTAAAAAAGAGCTAATCAATCAATCAAAGAAAGAAAGAAAGTGAAATAGTATATGTAAATCATAAAATTAAAGAATAAGAGGAGGAGGAGGAAGAGTAGTGAAAATCATAAAATTAAAGAAGAGATAATCACTCAAAGAAAAAAAGAAGAAAGAAAGTGAAATATATATGAATCTTCTTGAGTCCGGGGATAACGATGGAGAGATCGATGAATCTCTAGTTGATCTTCTCCCCCCGCCGTCGCTCCGTGATGATGTGGTCCTGCAAGTGGAGAGCTCGATGAACCTCTAGTTGATCTTCTCCCTCCGCCGCCGCTCGTGATGATGTGGTCCTGCACGTGCCTCGAAGGCACCGCCGCCACCAAGCCCCCCACCGTGAAAATGATAAGAACATTGGATAGAGTGTGAAAAAAGATGTCACATTTTGTTTCTATTGTCTCGTGATTTAAATTAGTTTAATTCTGGTATATTTCATATGATCTAAATTTTTATTGTTATTTATAATTTTTTATTATATTACTAATTTTGATATATTTATACATAAGTGACTTCTCGTTACTCCGCACTCATAGCGCTTTCTATTATCGAGGTACCTACTTTCTATTTCTCTATTTTTATTGTTTGTCTTCATCCAATTTATAATTTCTATATGAATTTGAAATTTTATAAGAGTAAAAGACTAATTTTGTGTCAATTTAGTTTAGATCTATAAATAGTTTAGCCCACCTTTAATTTTTTTTTCTGGCTTCGCCACTGGCCTGATGGTCCCCTGCCCTCCGCGGAACATGCTGCTGCTCCTCTTGTGATTATGGCTCCAGCTAGGCATGTGCTAGTTGCTATTCCTCCTCTCTTTTGATTGCTCTACGGGAGGGACTCGCTGCTGCTGCAAAATTGGAACATTGGTTTCTCTAATAGGCATTTGGGTGAAAGGAGGCTTTCCCTGTTGGTTACTTGGGGAGAATTCTGGTTACTTTGATCAATGTGAAGTTCTAGTGCTGTGACATCTCAGTCCTTATAGAATTAGACCTATAATGATCTATCTGTATGTATACATATAAGGGTATGGATTAGTTTCATCTTGTTAGTTTAGCTTGAGAAGCACTAACATATAAGCCTAGAGCTTCCAATGATAGCAAACTCCGGTTAACCGTTTTGCGCGAAGCGAGTTGCTACGTGTGCATGGTCTATTCAGAATAGGGTTAGGCCTGAGCCGGTTTAGACCCTAGAGCGTTACAAATGGTATCAGAGCCGACCCTCGCGGTTATATGAGTACGTGCGGGTCAAGGGCGCAGGCATATGGCGTATGACGCGTGTGAGCTCGGAGTGGACAGATGGTATGGTATATGTGCTAGCACTGAACACATGAACATGTGCCAAGAGGGGAGATCTTGATCATTTGTCCTAATGTAGATATGTTGGGCCGACGAGTGACTTTGATCCAATATAGTAGCAAGACGTTTCCTACGCAAACTGCATCCTCCAAAATTTTGGTGCATATATGCACGAGTGACTTTGGATTACCAGACTTACAATTTAATGACTTTTGGTGGCGTTAGGCGCTGGCAAGAATTATGCTAAATGGATGTTAGAAGTAACTCAGCTACTCATCTAACAAGTTACGTGGAAGTATTACTGTTTGTTTCATGCAAACATGCTTTAGACAATCAAAGGGACGCATTTCCGACAATATGCTACTCACCAAGTTGCTACTTTGCAAGAACATTTGTCTGTGAGTCAAGAGTGCTGGATCTGCCTCTGGTTGGAGACTCGGGGTCGGACCAATGGCTATCACCCTTCAGTTTTTCGTTGTAACACTTTAGGGTCCAAATCGACTTAGATCTAACTCTATTCTGGATACGTCACGCACACGTAGCAATTTGCTTGTACTTTCGTCCTCGCTTCACGTAAAACGGTTAACCGAAGGTGCTGCTATTGGAACTCCTAGGTTTATATGTAAATACTTCTCAAATTAAGCTAGTAAAGTGAGACTAATCCAGAAATTAACGTGAAAGGTGAAACGCAGAACAGGAGGGGCCTCACGTTCTGAACCTTGTGATGGATGCCTTTGCCTAAATGCCTAGTTTCCCATGGAGATTCGGCTGCTGACCAGAGACTTTTTCTATCGAAAAAGATCCACCGGTGGCGCTAGTTGTTACGAAAACGCGAGACCGGGATGAGATGGGAGGAGGCGGTAAAGCGAGAAGGGGAAGGGCGCGGCTGTCGTGATGAGCTCAAGCGGCATCCGATTCCGATGGACTGGTGTGCACGGTGACACCCGCCCGGTGGACACCGCGAGGGCGCGATGCCGTCGCTCACGGCGACTTTGGGGACACACCTCGCCTTTTCATCTCTCTCCAAACGACAGATGAGCTTGGTATCCATTACAATGGGATCATGAATAGAGAAAGTATCAGTACGCCCATACTCCGTATACTACATGCATACAGACAAACCAAATTGACGTGGTTCCTGCCCAACTATCGAATTTTTTTTATAAGAATAATCTATTTTTTATTTAAAATAACAAAAATATATCCGCGGCAATATTTTTTACAGAAATAGGCTCCAGTCGCTCGACCGTTAAGAGACTGGAGCCTATCATCCAATGGCCAGATGACAGCAACGCTGTCTGCAAGCCGTTGGGCGATGGGTTCCAGTCGCCCGACCATTGGGCGACTGAAACCAGTCGCTCAACCACAGGGCGACTGCATGTGGAGTCGCCCACCCATAGGGTGACTGTAAACTGCCACCCCGTGAATTTTGTAGATTTTATGAATTTTTTAGATTATAACTGGAAGATAATCTATTGGATTTATAATAAAAGTTTATGGTCGTTGTATGTTGTTGGAGCGTTAAAAAATTTGTGAATTTTTTTAAGAACGATTGAACTTAGAGCGATCGGTAAGTACGATGGTAAGTGATATTGTGATGTTATCGGGAATTCGTACATGGAGAAAAACCGATATGTTAATATTGTTGGATAACTTGCTATGTGAATAATTGAATGCGAAAAGACGAGAAAATAAACTTGTCTAAATTTAAATAGACTTCATAATACAGTTTGCATTAATTCCCCCAATGGTTGGGCGACTGCAATAATTCGCCAACGGCTAGCGGATTGCATGTGTGTCGCCTAGCCGTTGGGCGATAGTAGGCTCCAGTCGCTTAACCGTTGGATGACTGGAATCTATTTCTATAAAAAAATATTTCTACAAATATATTTCTGTTATTTCGAATAAAAATAGATTATTCGTACAAAAAAAATTCCCCAACTATCTCTCACGCATCTGGATGTGCATTGGTTGGCAGTAGGCCAGTGGTGCATGTATCCATTGTAGTGGGTGCACATTGGATGATCAATGGCGGATAGGGATAGAGCCAGAATTTAGAAACCAGGGGGCCAAATAATATATATAATATAATTATATTTGATGAGAGGGCCGAATAGCACTAATGACAATAGAATTTCTTAAAATATAAAGAGATATAGTACAAAATTTTCCAACCATGGCGCCAGCACCTCCTTCCTCCGCCCGTGATGATTAGAGGTGAAAAGTGGATATGAATTATCCGTATTATCCGGTTACCGTATTCGATAGAATGCGAATATGTATAGATTTTTTTCACCCGATTAACAATTTCCATCATATTCGTATTCGAATTCGCATAAAAATATAGATACGAATATGGTATGAACTTTTAAAATCCGAAATATTATTTTGTCCGGACTATTCGTATCCGTATTCAATGAAGTAATATGCATATTTTATTACAATACGACTAATTAGTTGGACAAATTTTTAATTGAACGTCGTGTTTTTAGGTTAAGTAAATGAATTAGAATGATTAAGTGTGATTGTACGAGGATAAAATGTTATTAATATCTTTATAATACATAAGTTATGAGGATATCTCGATCCGACCGAATTGAGTAGATATTCGATTCGAATTCGTATCCGGTATTTATCTAGTCCGTAATCGTATCCAACGTTTGTTCGATTCGTATTCGAATCTAAAAAAATAATATGGATGCGAATATGGATTAAATACTATTTAATCCGTTTTCACTAGTTTTCACCCCTAGTGATGATGGATAAAGCACTTGTATTCTTCACTTGATGAGAAACTTGTTTCTGACGATCGAATTGTTTATTCCTACGTTACTAGCTAGTTCAGTAAGAAGTTTCAGAGATCCACTTGTGCACTACCCCCTTTACAGTTATAGAATATATAGATCACTCTTACTGAGGCCATGCATGGCTTGTGTTAAACGCACACGATCATATCAATCGATCGGAGATAACTTTGGGCAAATCAAATACTCCTTTCCATATGCTTTTGAACTCTACGGAAAACAACTCACGTCGTTGGAAACACGTCGATCACCCAACACTTAAAATAAGACTGGATACCGGTAATATTCCATCCATCAAATGCAGAGCAGGAGATGTGTCCAAATCTCGTCAGAATCATTCCCCAAATCCTGCCCCCCGAACCCAGCATGCCATCGATCCATGACGGGGAAAGCTCAACGGGGACGGGAAAGCAACGACGCCGACGTAGCACAATCCAAACAGCAAATTAACTATTCCTGTTAGAATTTTTTTTTCATATACAGCGATTGGCAGTTAGGTTCTGTTCTATAGTGTTTCGATTTTTAACTGGAATGATGCTGCAGTGATGATTAATTTTTTTGAGATATTCAATTAAAGAATGTCAAATAAGACACTTTCAGTTACAGTAAAATTTCAGCCGTTACAGTGCAATTTCAGTCATAAATCATAGCTTTTTAGCCCTACCGAGCGGTGGTGCCAGGTCGTGATTTAGCTGGACCCAGTTGTCAGCGACAGATCCTAGTTAAATTGTTCGTACACGTGGCACTTTCACGGGGAGCACATCACACTAAGGGCCTGTTTGGGACTGCTCTGCTCCCACTTTGCAGCCGCTCCACCAACTCCACCATGGAGCAGCCCACTGTGGAGTTCCGGAGCAGTGGTCCTGTTTAGTACGCTAGCTCCAGCCCAGAATGTGAGGTTTCCGAGAAAGGTCCAATATGCCCCGAATGATGTTTGGTGTATGTTTTGATGTATGCGGGAGGGGCGGAGGAGGAGGGCGGCGCGGGAGGCGGAGGAGAGGAGAGCAGGAGGGGCGGAGGAGGCGGGGGCGGGCGGGGCTGGAGGAGGAGGAGGCGGGGGGGGAGGCGGCGGGTGAGGCGGAGGAGAGGAGGAGGCGGGAGGCGGAGGAGAGAGGCAGCACGCAGGTGGGGCGGAGGGCGGCGGCGGGGCGGGGGGCGGGCAGGAGGCGAGGCGGGCGGGCGGGCGGGGGGAGGCGGAGGAGGAGGCAGGGCGTGGGGAGGAGAGGAGCAGGGGGAGGAGGAGGAGGAGAGGCACAGGTGGGGCGGAGGAGGAGGCTGGCGGTGGCGGGCGCAGGGAGGGAGCGAGAGAGGAGGGCGGGCGGAGGCCTTGGCGGGTGGGGGTGGAGGAGAGGAGGCGGCGGGCGTGGGAGGAGAGGAGTCGCGGGTGGGTGGGGAGGAGAAAAACAATCGAATCGGTATGTTTGTGTAATGGCGGTGGTGGGTAATTACACTTCAACTCCACGAGAAGATACAAAACGCCGGTTTGGAGTACCCCGAGGAGCTCCGGAAAACGTGAGTTGGCCCTCAACTCCACCTTTTTAGCGGAGTTTCTGGAGCTGAACCTGTTTGGCTGAGTAGTTTAGGAGCGGAGCTGCAAAAGTGGGAGCAGAGCAGTCCCAAACAGGCCCTAAGTACCAGCAGTAGTAGTGTAGTGGTACTCATTGTGTCGGGGGCGCCTTTTCCTCCGGGCGCTTCGCGGCAGAAACGACGGGGAGAAGGGCAAGTTGGTAGCATCATGCTGCTGCTGGCGATGAGTAATGTCAGAAAGCGAGAGACCTGGAGCCCGATTGGTTGGTTTGATTCACTGAGGGGCAAGGCAGCGAGTGCGAGATGTCTAAGAGCACCGCTACACCACTGTCCACTAAGAGAGCTGATGGCTTTAGCCCTCTGCGTCTGTCTGTGCACTGAATCGCATCCGTGTTGTATCACCGTCTGATCGGCCAGTTGAGCTATGCATTGTGTAGTTGCAAACTGATCGATCCTCTAAGGGCATTGGAGGCTGTGGAGCTTGTTGCGAAGTTTCCGTACGGTCGCCTTTGCTTTCCGATCACTTTAACCCGTTCTTGTTAAGTTTCGCCGAGCCCTCTACTTGTGGGATCATATCTGTTTATTGTTTTTTAATAATTTATTTTTTATTTCTAGTTATAATAATATATCTATATTTTTTATTTTACAGTAATACTCATCTGTTGCTGCACCACTGAGCGACATGGACTAGTCGTCCAATGGTCAAGTGACACATGATCAAGTCACTCGACCGTTGAGCGACTAGCCTAAGTCGCTCAACCATTAGGCGACTTAGCCCTAGTCGCTCAGCCGTGAAGCGACACCTCAACAAGTAGCCCACTAGTTGGGTGATTTGAAATAATTATATTATTATTTTATTAATCCGATAGAAATAATTATGGGGAATAAATAATAATTTTTATAGGTAATACATTCAGCAAATCTTGTTTGTAGGTTATTATTTTTTGAAAATAAAAGGACAGACAAGGTAGGTTGGTTCGTTTGTGATTTTTGTAGATTCTTAAGGGTACGAAATCGGTTAGACTCACAATAACATTTTGTGATCGTCGTATGTTGTTGTACTGCGATAAATTTCTGAAGAATTTTGTGAGGACGATTGAGGTCGCAATGATTCGTAAGTAGGAAGGTAAACGATATTGCGATGCCCGAGGGAATTCATACATAATCATGCCATAGTAAATACAAAGTAAAATAGGGACCTAGTCCCCGCCCTTAAGATATGGCACACGAAGGCTCGCGCGGTGCTGCGTGTCGATGCGTCGGTCCAGCATGCCAAAAGGTCAGTCCGAACCACCAAGGTCATGAGCCATACCTGTAATTCAATTGGAAGTTAGCAATTATGACATAATTAGTGGTTTGATTATTTATAGCTAGCTCCAGAAATTCTAAAAAATTTGTTGCATTCTAACATAAACCATATATTCCTCAATATATATAGTCATAGGCGTATTTTGTTATTAAGGTTTTAAGTTTTAGTGTTTTAGATTTCAGGGTTTTGGGGTTAGGTTATGGGACTAAGATGTTAGAGTTAGGGTATAGGGTTAAAAGGTTAATATTAGGGTATAGCTATAGCGGTATTACAACTATTAACGACTAAATTGTGTTAGATCTACCGCTACACTATTTGCAACTATTAACAATATATCGCGTACCCGATACAATTACATGTAGAATGATTTTAGTTGCTAACCTACCATTGTTTTCAAAGTACAACTATTAACAACTAAATTAATGTTGGTTCTACGACTACACTATTTACAACTATTAACAATATGCAACGTACCAGATACAACTACACATCTAATAATTTGAGTTGCTAACCTACCTTGGTTTCAAAAATAAATTTATAAGGAGGGCCCGACACAACTACACATCTAATAATTTTAGTTGCTCTCCTACCATTATTCAAAAATGATCTACAAAAAGTGCAGATGACTCACCGTCATCGATGCGCGAACCTCTCCTCTCTTCTCCTCCCTCTCCTCTCCTTTCTCCTCCTCTTCTCCTTTCCTCTCTTCTTCTCTATTTTTCTCTCGAGTGAAATGAGCGACCGGCGCTAGGACTGGCGTGCACGATATATACCCCCTAGTCGTCCATGGTTGGGTGACTAGGGCCAAGTCGCCCAACGGTCGAGCGACTTGGCCCTAGTCACTCAACGGTCCAGCGACTTAGCCACGTGTCGCTTAACTGTTGGGTGACTAGCTCAAGTTGCTCCACGGTGAAGCCACCAGATGATTATTTCTACAAAATAAAAATCATAGGTATATTACTATACTTTAAAATAAAAACAACTATTAAAAAAATTATATGTTTATTGTTCCACCGATGTATCACTGATACTTGGCTCTATTGACAAATATATTCTAGATGAGACCATCTGTCGGCTACGTACCAAGAGGGTTCATGCGTGCTTAGTTGAAGACTCGATTTTGCTATTGCACATGTGACTGAGATTTTTTTATCTCTCAGTCACTTGAAATTGCACTCTTAATCAACTGAAGTTGCAGCCCTCTCTAAAAAAGCATTTGCAACTTCAGGTGATTCAGATTGTAACTAAAGTTGCAGTCCCTCTCTAAAAAAATCATATGCAACTTCGGGTGATTAAGAGTATAACTTTAGATGACTACGAGATAAGACAGTAAGTCACTCCCTTAAAGAATTTGTACTGATTATATATCCGATGATGTCTGCCGAGCTATCCGTCAGCTAAACTACTATTAGATACATGTGTTCATCACACGATTCCAGCGAATTAAGAAGGGACCACGGAGGGCATGGATGCAGAGGATCCGGCCTTGGGAAGAGGAGGAGGAGGTTAGGCGGAGGAAAGCAGGGGATCGCTGATAGCTTGTCGTCTCCAACAGCACACGTGGGTCACACAGACGGGTGAGTGCCGTCCCCACCCGCTACAGTGCGCCATCATTCCCTCCTCGAATCTTTAAACACCACCCAAATCACACAAACACACAATGCTTCTCTAAGTATTGCAAAGCACCTTAAGCGCCTTTTGATTTTTTACCATCCCTCCTTAACCATCTTAACCATTCTTCTTATATTACAGTTTTATATTTTATGATTTTTTAACAAATAAATAGGATAGTTTCTCTGTCGTCTTTTTGAAACACCTTATTAGAACTGTCTTTTCGAAGTAGCTTATTGACATTAGATTCGTTCGCACAAGCGTATATTCTAGAGCAAAAATCATCGATCATAGCAAAAAACATACCCTTTACGTATAATCATCTAATGTGTTTGATGTGGTTTGTAAGAGTTGCTTTTGCTGGCTCTATGGACCTAAATTTTGAACATCGGTTAAGTGCCGGAGACTCGTATAAAAAACGCACCGGCTCTACGATGTGTTTTATTCGCCACATAATTAAGTAGCAAACAGATGCAGTGTTTCTCATTCTAGAGGATGTGTCAAGCAGGGCCTAATTCGTGTATTTTCGCTCCACGATTTAGTGAAGTTCTAAAATGGTTTAGGGCATATTCTTTTTGGCTGCAGCTTGTGGCTTTTGGCTGCGGCTTGTGACTTTTGGACTGTTTGCATAAGAGATTACAGAGTAATAGAAATTCACGTACGGTTTTTGCTGATATAAATGAAGTCAGTAAAGTATATACTACAATTAACTAGTAGACCCTATCTTGAAAAAAATACTCTATTTAGAAGCTAGTTACTGTAGAAAAGTCGAAAAACAGCTTTTAAAAGCTGAAAAGAACAGGGCCTTACTCACTAAGAACTGAGCAACTTCCAAGTTATGAAACTTTAGTCACAACTTAAAACATGGGCATGGACAATAAGGCAGATGATACGGTGAACAAACAAGAGATATGACGATAGATGGAGTAGCTGCTACAGTGATACCAACATACGATATGGGGTCTGTTTGGCGCGGCTGCAGCTTATGGCTTTTGGTTGAAATTTTTGAAATTTGACTGTTTACGGTACAGATTACGAAAAGACAGATATTCACTTGCGATTTTGGCTGGTACAGATATTGGGCTTTTAACGTGTAGATTGTTTAACTTGTAGACCTCGTCTTGAGAAAATACTCCGTTTGAAAGCTAGATACTATAACAAAAATTAAAAGTCACCAGCTCAGGAGGAAAAGAATAGACCCATCATTTGTAACTAAAAAAAGTACAAGTCTATCCTTTCTGGTCAGAAGAGAGAATCAAAAGGACCAGCTTTAGCAAAGCCATACAACACAAGGTGTTCCATGCATATCACCTAGCAAATCAAGTAGAAAAGCTCTTCCTTTATCCCCTCCCTCAGCTCAATGATATACTAGTACAGCTAGCAGCTTCATCACCCAACCCCCCTCGCCACTCTCTCTCTACGCATACAAACACAGTCAAAAAGAGCAACAGCAAGAAGCTCATAGTGGTAGGCATATTGGTACGGTATACCAGTGGTGGTTGTAATGGAGAAGTGCAGATCGGTGCCTCACGAGCACTCGTCGGCGTATTACGGCTGCGGCGGTGGGTACGACTACGAGGACGTCGGCGGCGACGGCGGCGCCGCCAAGTCGTACAGCTTCAACGGGCCGAGCGCCCGCGACGACCCGGAGGCGAAGCGGCGGCGGCGGGTGGCGGCGTACAACGTGTTCGCGACGCAGGGCCGGCTCAAGTCCACCGTCCGTAGCAGCTTTAAGTGGTTCAAGTCCAAGCTCTCCGACGTCCGCTACGGTGGCCTCTGAACTGAACATCTACATATATATATATAAGTTTTGTTAAACATATATATATATATATATATATATATATATGCCTATGCATGCCGAATTATGTGTGCTACTACTACTGTACGCTCATGGCCAAGTTGATGCACATATGTACTGTTTACATGCCATATTTATGCATGTGTGCATGTATGAACTACTGTGTGTGATCTTAAGCTGCAGTATGGTTGACTGTTAGATCGGTCTGTGTGTTTTTGTTTGCCTTGCGTGAAAGAAGAGGGAGAAAAAAAAAGGAACTGTGGTGGTATCCTGCTTAATTCGCAAATTAAGTTGCGTCAAACCATGCATGTTCTCTGTTTCTGTGTATCTTTTTCTCTCTCTCTTTCTTTCTTGTATATTTTGTTTTGGAGTGGAGAATTTTAGTGATTGAAAGCTAGTTATGTCCTTCGTTAGTTTGGATGGTTTCTGCAGATATTTTGTTAGCCTTTAATTTTGCACCACAAATTGATTGATCCAGCCATCGATCGTCACCTGTTGTGTTGCGAGTATGATAGTTAAGCACTTATCGCAACAATTCACGTTTCAACATTCTTCAACTCTAGAACGGTTACAGTAAGATCAATCAGGAACTGCATAAAAGTAAAGTAATGATTCGCTTTCTGAAAAGAAATGATTATTGATATGAAGCCTCAGTGTCTGCAATTCAGGGGATGCTCAATTGGTACAGCAGCAGTTTGGTTACAGCAACGAAAGTAGATAGAATCTGAACAATTTCTACTACCTTTCATCTGCTGAAACCACAAACTACATATGATCCGCAGAAACGTACTGCTTGTTGTTGGAGAGGTCTCCCTGATCATGCCGCATCGCGTCGAATTCCGACATGGAAGCTGAGCTGATCTCTAGGCCATGGTTCATGACGCTGCCGGCGCCCGTTTGCTCATCCTGATCATCCAGAACAACAAGAGGCTGATGATTCTTGTGATCGTCGCTGCTTGAATGGTAGGTGTTTGCCCTTCGCAGCTGCTGATCTTGCGGCGCAGGTGAGCCCTCTGGTAACACCTGAACCGGCCTAACTGAAAATCGTTTTGAGACTGTGCTGGAGGAAGCATTAACGATGGCATTCTCTGGTTCCTCTGGTTCCTCACTTCCTTCCATCATGAGAAGTGGTAGGATCTGCAACCCCCTCCTTGTACACGGCAACGGCGGAGTGCTGAAGAACTGTACTTAGGAAAGAGCATTACCACATTAGATGGCAGTACAGAACTACAAATGATGCAGTTTGAGCATGTAATTTTCTCATGATTACACTACGAAATGAGAGCACAGAGAGAGGATGGTGTACACGTACGTTGCTCTGTAAAGCTTGGCCGGCGGTGCCACGGGCGGCCGGGTCGAGCGCGAGGAGCGTGGCGAGCAGGCCAAGGGAAGACGGCGGCAGGTCCCGGAACTTCTCCAGCATCGTGGATTTGCACGCCTTGGGGGGCCGGAAGCTCGCCGGGAGCTTCATCTTCCTCCAGTAGTCGTCCGGCGGTGATCCGCACAGGCTGAATATCATGAAGAGCTGTTCAACCTGGATCGGATTGAGGTCGAGTTGAGACGACGACGGTGCAAGAATGCTCATATACTATATGCTTGTCTGTCCTCGATCGAATCATGTTATTTTGTAGCTTGCACGTACGTTGTGGGGTTAGTGTTGCACGAGCGTATCTGGTGAGAGCTGTAAATTATCGCTACACAAACTAGATGGCTCAGATTACGTGTAGCACATGTGAAGCGAGCTACGGGCGAGTGAGCGGCTTGCCGAAGAACATCTCGGCGAGGAGGCAGCCGGCGCTCCAGAGGTCGATGCAGACGCCGTAGTCAGTGGAGCCGAGCAGCAGCTCGGGGGCGCGGTACCAGAGCGTCACCACCCGGCTGGTGAGCGGCCGGCGGCGGTTCGGCCCGTAGTAGCTGGCGAGGCCGAAGTCGCCGATCTTGAGGACGCCATCACGGTCGATGAGCAGGTTCGAGCCCTTGATGTCCCGGTGCAAGATGCCGCGCTCGTGGCAGTGCTGCAGCCCCGACAACAGTTGCTGTGTAACAGCCCCAAATTTTCGAATTTTCGAAATTTATTTTGAATTTTATATGAATTTATGAAAACTTACCCAATTCGAAAATTTCCTCGGGAATACGCTTTCCTTTTCCGTCCTTTCCGCTTCCGACCGTAGCTAGCGCCGTTCGCGCGCGTGGGAGCCGCTCCCCTCCTCCCCGAAGCCGCAGCCCGCCGCCTCCTCCACCGCAGAAGACCGCGACGCCGCCTCGCCGTCGCCGACGCCATCGCCGCTTGGTCCCACCCGCCAACCGCCAAGCCCTCTGCTCCCCTCCTCGCGCGGCGTGCAGACCTACCCGCTGTCCTCACCGCCGCTACAGCTCACGGTCTCGCGATCCTTCTCGCGGTCACGGTCAGCCGAAGTCAAGGGAGGGCAGGGCAGCTGTGCCACCTCATTCCCTCGCCACTCCCGCGCTGCCCGAGCTTCTTTCCTTTGCCGCCGACGTGGCCCGAGCGCAACCAAGAAACCGCCCGGGGGCAGCCCGCTTGCACAGCGCACAAAACCCCTCTCCCTCACTTCCCCGATATTTCTGGCAACCCCACGAAGCCCCTCACCAAAACAATCGAGCTCTTGCCGCCGGGATCGCCGCCGAGCCTCTCCCCTGCGCCGGTGAGCCCTAATAGCCAATACTGTGATTCCGTTGATTAGAATTCAATTGCATTCGCTGAAACACTCCTTGCCACCCCCTGATCACGACGGCAAGCTCGCCTGAGGTCGGGCGTTGGCCTAACGCTCTGGCATCAGAGGCCGCCGCTGACCTCAATGGCCTCACAGTGGCCAGCTCACTGGGGTTCTTCCCGAGCTCCATCGTTGCTTCCCTTAGCTTCCTAGCACCCCGTAGATGGTGAAAAGCCAGCCGAATTGGCCCAAACACCACCCGAGCTCCTTAGCGCCGCCATGGAGAGCATTCTTCCCTCGGCTGCCGCCGGGCTAATTCAGCCAACCCCATCGTCTCCAGAGCCCTTAAATGGAACCCTGAGCTCTCCCACAACCCTTCTGCAGAAACCAATTTCTCTCAGATGCCCTAACCTCGCCGTTCCGCCGTGAGGGCGCCATCTCTGCCCTTGGCCAGGAAAAGGCCGGCGAGAGGAGGAAGACGACCCAGGGGGCGACGTGGTCGCATCCGGGGCATCGGCGTCATTTTAATCCAGCCGTCCAGGCCAGTTTAAAACGGAACCGTAGATTTTACATAACGGTTCATCCGAGCGCTCTCGTTCGCGGGATCGCGTTCGTCCGTGGCACGCGCGTCGCCCATCGAGCGGACGTATGCTCTGTCATTGGCTTCGCGCAGCACAAGATGGGTTGGGTCTGCCGCCGGCGACATTGACTGCGCGATCGGGCAAAGTCAAGATCGTTCCGGTGGCCGATTCACATCGCTCTGATAATTTTAAAATCCGAAAATATGTTAAAAATTGTAGAAAATTCTAGAAAATCCCAAAAATTACAAAAAATACATTATTTTGACCAGAGTAAATTCTAGAATTCAAAAATGATATTTGTCTTCTTAAAATTTAACTTTAAGATTTTATAAATTTAAAAATATGACTTAAGTCTTAGTAAAATGCATTTACTATTTATTTAAAAATCTAAATATTTCTTATTCTCTGAAAATTTAACTTTAGAATTATTTAAACTCCTTTTAAAAGATGTTGTGCATGAATATTTGTTTGTTTATGTTATTTCTTTGATTTAGCTAAAATCAAGGTTTGACTTATGTTATTATTTTATGTGTTTGCGCTAGCTCCCGAATTCGTTGAGGTTGCAGTTACAGATCCAGAACCTGTTGCACAATTGTACGAGATGGAGAAGGCCGCTGCCGCAGCGCGGCGAATGGCGGCGGCGTTCGGATGGTCGGTTTAGGCGATGGCGTCGTTGGTTTTGTCTGGTGGTTCGTGTCGACGGCGATGTGTTGATCGCTCCGCCGCCGCCGCTCATCGGAGCTTGGCTGCCCTGGGGCGAGAGGAAGGGATGGCCAGGTGAAAACATGTGTAAAATGTAGTTGTGCAAGGGTCCTTATGCAAATTCCCCTCGCCATTTTCGCAATGCTCAGATGGAACGGTTAACAAACGTGGTTCATTCTGTGAGGGTATAACACTAAGAGTTTGTTTGGGAGGTTTATTTTTCATTGTTTTGGTGGCCAGAATCTATATATAGATAGACTAAAATTTTAACTAATATCTCGATTTATTCATATGGATCCTGCTTGAAAATAATCTCACAAACAAGCTTTAAGGACATGTACAATATGGTGACATAAATTATCTATAAGAAGTGTCACTTATAGAAGACAAGGAGGTCGATTGTAATTCTATAAACAGTCAAAACACGAGAAAATAGTTTACTATAAACATGTTACATACTATTATATCAATGTTATCTATATTTTACAAATGACCTATTATAAAAGGTATTTTTAGTGTTATCTATAATGATAAAAAAAATGATACTATATGTATCACTGTACATATCCCAAGAGGTTTAATCCAAGGGTCTGTAGGGAAACCTTCGCACCCGGTTTTATTCTCCACTATCTGGGCCGCGAATGCTTGATCCAACGGCTCAACATAAGCCCGATCCAACTTGTGAGGTACCGTATGAACGGAAATATATAGTAAAACGAGGGTCTCTTACGAAAACATCCCGCCCAGTTTTATTCCTCCCCGGTCTCAGCCGCTAATGTTGGATCCAATGGTCATGGAGAACCCGACTATGGTCGCGCTGCTTCTGCGCTATCCAGCCATGGGCGAGGTGAAATGGCAATACGAAGTAAGACAAGGGTGTCTCAGTAAAATCCCATCCCACCACCGTACGTGCTTCATTCTGGGCCGCGTAATCCATATCGAACGGCCACGCAAAACCCCGAGCTGGTATACGACGCAGATGGCAAGAACCATCGCCGTCGCCGCACGGGCGCTCCGGTCCTCCTCCAGACCTTGCAGCAGCGTCAGCCTGTCTACACCGATCGATACGGCCGCCTTGTCGGTTTTTTCTTCTTTTCAAAGCAGTCAGGTTTGGTTTAAATCCTCTACAGTCAGAAGTGAAGTGAAGCTACTCATATCCAAAAATGCTTAAGTAGATGATAATAAATTAACAATTAACAGACATCTCAGGTCTAAGTACATCACAATGAAGAAAACAGTGGGGAAACTCTGATTCACAGACACAAGTCTACTGACTGAATACACAGCAAAACAAATGCTGATGAAATGCACAATGATAACGTCACCAACTAAGAGCATCAAAGAAGCAAATCATCTACTGTGGGATAAGGAAAACCATCTCTAGCATGCCGACATCTTATGCCAATACAGACCACAAAACTAGGAACAAGCTCATCAACCCTGGGAAGCCGGCTGAGATAGTACGATGACCGGCGCTGCTGCCACCTGGAGAAGATGATTGTGAATGTAAGATAAAAAAGATGCACTGCTTAAAACTTAGACGAGATTTAAACAAGGGCCAGTTCCTAAAGATCAAGTTTCAGTCGCCATGTGTGTTGAGCTAATCCACTGAAACTAAACATCATCATCAAAATAAGGAAACTGCCTTTATGAACAGCGAGAAGTATTTTAACCATGCTAACAAATAACAACTCCACAAACCCCCAACTTGGTTCTTTTTTTGTGGAGAAAAGTTCTCGTTGAAACTGGATATGAAATTTGCCAATGTCAGTGCGAAATCATAATTTCTTCCTTTATTTTGTATCAAGGCATAATTTTTCTTCATGAAACAATACAAACCCATTTCTTTGAGGTACAATGACAGAATGACTGGAATATAGACTAACCGTCCCTGAACGCCAAACTCATCATAGCAACTCCACTTGTTTTTAAGCATTCGACGTAGCTACTTTATGGCAAGTGTGAGTGGTAAAATGTATAAACAACATCAGTGACATCACTATGAACATCGCTCTGTAAGGCAACATATTGTTAATAGCATGCCAGTTTAATAAAAAATGTTCCTGTGAAACATTGCTGGGCCTCCTTCAATGATACTACTAAAGTTATACAGATTGCTAACGTTGTTGGTTGGTTTGCAGCCTTACAGACAGAAGAACTTTAAATAAATTCGAGCAGACAATACTAATTCCTACTTTGTAATGCATTTATTATCGGTCTTAGCAGCCACTACTGGTTTCTACGCCACATACGTTTTTCAAATGGATATACACGTACAGCAGTGATCCAATCTGCAAATGAATGTGCTACACTGCTGTTCACAGCAATCCTTGGGACCATATCTAACACATGTCTGACCATACAGAAGCTTCAAGTCTGTCTAATGCATGTTACTGTACACTTACTAGCCAATTTGACTTTGCTTCAGTCTCTGTTAAGCAGTCACACAATGCACACTATTGAGATTCATCCGTCTATTTCTTTGAAGAGAAGTGGGGTATGAATGCTTTAGTGTATATGAACTAAGTCCTAACTGATCTCATATCCCTTTTTTTTATAAAAAAAGAAGTAATTTCTCTCATAGACCCATCACCCATGAGGCCATGACCCAGTCCTAAGTTCACATCAAACACATAAACTGATTTATTTCTACAGAAATAGCTGGTGTGACTCGTACATATCAATTTGTCACCGCAGTTCCAATTAAAATGTCACATTCCAGGAATTATTCTTTGTTCAGGCAAGAAGCTTCACTTAGTAAGATATCACACAACAAAGCAAAGCAAGGGGCCAAAATAGCTGATTTGAACTTTCACAGTGATATGGGGTTGGGTTCTTTTGGGCTGTGTTTTTTGACTTAAAATTTTGAATTCTCGCTGTTCGCAAGAGAGAGTACGGAGAGAGAAACACTCGCGTGCGATTTTGACAGATATAGATGAAGTCGGGACAGTGTCTACTATAATTAACCTATAGACCGCGCTTTGAAAAGACACTCGGTTTGAAAGCTAGTTACTGTAGCAAGTCAAACCATAAGCCCCGTCAAACTCACCCCATGGTCTAGTTATGCATACTATTATCAAAATCTAACGGGAGAGAGTTATGAGCTGCATAAGCAACACGGTACAAAAGTATAGTGAGTGCTTTACAGTATCTAACATTGACATGACCAGATATATCATATGCGGTCAACAAGGTGTGTCAATTTCTGCATATGCCAACCGAACATCATTGGACAACGGTGAAAAGAATTTTATGGTATGTACGATACACATTGAGTGTCGGACTCCGTATTCACAAGTCTACTTCTAATTTGGTTTGTGTATTCTCTTATGCAGATTGGGCAGGATTAGAAGATGACAGAAGTCAACCAGTGATTTTGCCGGCAAGAGCGAGCCCATTAGTAAGGCTCTTGAGTTTGTTGAAGTAGTCATCATTGTTATGTCCCGCTTCTGAAGTGTAGCCAACTGTCGTCGGATTTGTATAATGCACACCCTAGATTGAGTCGCAAACTTACGCTCGAGGACATTCCAGACTGTAACTGATGATGACAGAAACAACACCTGCTCCAACACCTCCGGTGAGAGGGTGGATAGCAACAGACTTATGCGCGTTTGATCCTATTGGAGCCAGACGATATATGTAGGATTAGGAACCTGTGCGACTTTATCTTTTGTCGACGCCGCGATTAACTAGGGCAGCGTCGGATCGGTTCCCTCTACGAGACCAAGCCACTGTGCGCTGTGAAGGAGAAGATCCTGCACCTTTCATAGCAGGTAGGTGTCGTGAGACAGCTTCACATTAATAAGATTACCAAAGGATGGATGACCAGTGGACATCAAGCCGACGACTTAAGTGCTGAGCGATCCTGAAATTGACGATCTTAGGCTAGCAGATGTATTTGCAGATGTTATCATTGGATGAGAATAGTATGTTCTGATACCATGTCAGAAGATATCAAGAGAATGGTTTGTAATTTGCACGCATGTGCCTTCTATTGATCATCTATTTATATACAAGTACATGAGTGTGAATACCCTCACGTGTGAATACTAATCACTACCTCTAGTGGGAACATTAGCACTACTAGGAATACTAAACAACAATAAAAATACGCACTAATGAGAATACTAAATAACAGTAAAAACACAACTATCCTAGTTGTTAAACAGATACTACTATTCAGAAAGCATATATTACCTGGAGGAGACTTCGTAGGAGAACTGCCTGTAAATTGAAATTGCAGGACACTTATCAGCAAATGACAGAAAGATATGCATCGAAGTTATCTGAAGAAAAGGCTAGCTATTGCCAAAGTCGAACAATAAAAGAGGGACACTGATAAATACAGCACATGTGGTACCAAAGTGCAAGGCTTGCCTATGTGATTTTCAAGGTTGAATTTGCTAAATGCTATGCAGTAGAAACAAGCACAACACAAAAGGTGCTTAACAAAATTGCAGATTCATTTTCATGGCTCTATTCCGTCGATCGGGTCAAACTAGATATTTTCTTAATTGATTTTTAGACATTATCCCAAACGCAACCTAAATGGCTACAATAATCCATCCGAGACAGGGCCGGAATATACCATTCGACTAACATTATTCATACAAAAACAGGCATAATCTGACACGCTTACATCGCTAGATTAAACTAAGCTTATCACGAGATCGATTGGGGAAGCTGAAGACACCTGGAATTCTGGATGCCTCCAAGCTTCCCAGATCATGGAGCTCGGTCCAATATTCCACATCCAGATGCTTTTTCTCTATTGCCTTTAGACTTGATGGCGACAGAAATGCAAGACCAACTTCCCTACGCCACTCACAACAAACGCGCAAACGCAAACCCGCCGGCAAAAACTATGCATATTTGGACCTGCCTTGTGTTGATGCCTACTTACTTACATCAAGCTTATTCTGACACAGATTGGTCACAGGTCACTAAATATGCAGTAAATCGGATACTGATCACCAAATATGTTTACTTGAACAGCTTTAATTGTCCTAATTAGATGTTGGAAAATCAAATCTGAAAGAACAAGAAAAACATTTTGCGCGGTAAAAAAAACGAGAGAGAAGAGAAGTGTAGGGTTAATTACTGGGGCAGTTGGTGGTGGTGTCGCTGAGGCCGCATCGCTTGGAGAGGCGGAGGGCGTCGGTGATGTTGATGTTGAAGGCCTTGAAGATCTCCGGCGAGGCGTAGAGCGCGCAGAGGCACTTCAGGTCGTTCTTCACGGCGTCCCTGACCGGCCCACAGCAGGTGTCCGGCGGCGTGTCCGTCCCGTTCATGTACTGTCCGCACGGGACCAGCTTCGCCGCGCAATTCGGCGCGTTCGGCGACTGCGCCGCCCCGCGCGCCGCCAGCAGGCTCACCGCCACCAGCACCACGGCCACCGTCGTCGGCATCCGCATCGCCATTTCTTTCTCTCTCTCTCCCTCTCCGCTTTCTTGTGAGTTGTGAGGAAGAAAGGTGGTGTTTTTTTTTTAAAAGTGCTGACTCCTTGGCGCGCGGTAGGTGTGTGTGGAGTGTGATTGGAACCGCGCGTGGGATAGGAGCCAACCAGGAAGCTGCACGAGGAGCTTCCGTTTTTTCGACCTGGAGTCCTGTGTCGATTGATCTCCACGGTTTTGTTCAGGCCCCTGGAAACTCAACGACTCGTGTGTAAAGATGCAAGCGGT
The DNA here is from genome assembly GCA_036346245.1 of Bonia amplexicaulis. NCBI lineage: Eukaryota > Viridiplantae > Streptophyta > Magnoliopsida > Poales > Poaceae > Bonia > Bonia amplexicaulis. The sequence continues at coordinate 23,545,077 of CM070752.1, read as the reverse complement.
ACAGATAATTTTTGTATCATTGATGGATTGAATACTTTTAGAGTAAATATATAAATGAGTATTCGGTACTATTCGTGTCTAACTCTGAGAAAAAAATATATGAAATAATATATGTAATGAGTGATATCCATCCATATATATCCGTATGTCAAGTAACATGAGAAAGTCGGGTGTGACTTTACTTCAGAACAACAAAACATATAGACGGATTGCCACATCTAAATAGACGAAGAATACTAAATGTTCTTCCTTCGACATCTTGACGATTAGTCTATCCGTGTTCCAAATCACTGTTTTCCAAGCACTACAGAAATTTCATAAAAAACTATTTAACTCCTGCATAGTAAGTATATTTTACCACCTGATATTTGGTGATCGTATAGTAATTTTCAACTCATGTGCAATGGATTGAAAGTGCAAGTGGTGAACTATCGTTTTTCAAACTACAGGTGTTAAGTTGAAAACAACTTCCAACAAAAATTACAGACTAGTGGTGCAATTTCTCTAGTTTTTCTATGTATTTTCTTTCATTTTAAACCGGAGCACATCTCCTATTCTCCCGTAGTTTTTTTCTTCCTCCCGTGTGCTACGACCCTGTTCACTTTAACTTATATAAGCTATTTTTATAGTATATAGCTTTCAAGTGGAATGTTTTTTCAAGAAGGATTTACTGATCGATTATAGTATATACTATAGTGACTTTATTTATATCGGCTAAAATCGTACACGAATATCTCTTTATAAGTTTCTCTATAAATTATTACTATTTATAAATCAAAATAAAAAATTATCAGTAAAAATAATATGAACACCTCTGTAGCAGATAGCATTATAGCAAGTACATGGAAAAAGACCAGGCGTATTTTAGCCTGTCCATATCACACAATCAACGATTCAGAGCAAATGTCCAGCGAAGAAACAAAAATATTCTCTCAATTTCTTTCTTTACACTGGCTGGGCCAGACGGCTGTTTAAACAAGCGTTCGAAAAGGCTGAAGCTTTTGAATTTGATTGGACTGAAAGAAAAGGCGACTGAAAGCAGAACTTTACTGTTTAATTTGTTTAGAGCTTTTAGCTAGGCTAAGTTAACAAGTATCTTAAATACCCCTTGCCTTTCTATCTCCTCATCTGTCTTCTCGACAACCAGCGACAAGCAGCGACACATCAGCAGCGGGGGAGACGCCCCGACAGCTGCCCCTCCCACTACCACTCCAGCGCCGCCGCCACTCCCTCCACTGCCAGCAGGCCGATGGGGCCTAGGTCTGGCTACCATACGAGGTGATGGCACGACAGTCGACGGTGGAGGAAGGTCAGATCTGACGGTTGTGTGGCCGAGAGACTTCATATCCGGCGACTGGACGGTAGATGACATTGGGATCAGGCGTTTTCCTCCCCTTTGACTGCCTTGAGTACTTCCTTGCCTCCGACTGCCGTCGAGCACTTCGCCACCTCCGGTTGCCTCGTCGGGGGGTGGGGGGCGTTGATGGCAAGACAAGCGTAACCGAGGGGCAGGCACACGGTATTGTTTGATCCAGTAGGAATCGCTTCTCGCTTGTGGTTGGGAGTTTGATTTGGAAGCTAGAAGCTAGAAGGCTAAGCCGTTTCAAACACCACCTGATAAGGATAGAATAATTCTCAAATTATTACGTCATTATATTTCTTAAATATACCCCTTATCGATACGAGATAAATATGACAGGGTGGTCATAAACACTTCTACGACCATATAGCTGTAAGACTTTCTATGATCATATAGCCGTAAGTCTTTCTACGACTATATAGTCGTAAGTCATACTACGACTACCTATATAGCCGTAAGTCCTCTCACGACCACATAGTCGTAAGTCTTACTACGACTATCTCATTGTCGTAAGTCTTACTGTAACTATCTCATGATCGTAAATCTTTCTACGACCATATAGTCGTAAGTCTTACTGCGATCATTCTGTGGTCATGGGAATTCCTACGACGAGGCTATCTTCAACCGTCTTATCTACGACAATGAACTACATTGTCAATTCGCCTGACAAGGCGATTAGAACATGCGTTAGTCCAGTGAATGCACACAATCTCTCTCTGACAACAACCGCTACACGATGAACATTTTTTTGTGTCTCTCTGACAGTAACTTTTGTCAGGCGGTTATTATCTGAAGCGTCAAGGCGTCTTCCGGCGCTAGTCAACTGTCATCGCTTCACCTGTTATTTAAGGGTTAATGTCAAAGGAAGAGAGGAGAGATTTTCGGTGAATCATTCACGCAAGATAGCACTAGGTATTCGTGTAACTCTCTATTGTAAACCACTTTTTAGCAATTAGCAATCATACTAGATGTGGAGTTATTATTCTCTTAGAAGAAGGCTCGAATCAGGATAAAGTTTTCAGTGTCTCTACTTCGCTGCCGCATACGCCGAGTCTTTTAAAAGTTCTCCAAATCTGAATAAATCATATGTAACACCGATATTAAAACATCGACACCACCGTTATTCTAGTAGCAAACAAAGTGTGCAACTCCGTGTCAGTTCTGACTTTGCGACGAATTGTAGACGCCTGACTGGACAGAATAGCACATGATGCACATCAGATGCACCGAGACGGCTCGTTTAACTCTGTTTTTACCACGCATCACTGAAACGACATGAACTCCACGCAACCTTGCAGAGTTTTCTACCCTGCCACCCGAAAGGTTTGACTTGAACTCGTGCACCCGGACAAGGAAAAAACTGCGAAGTTAAAGCACGGTAGGAGAGACGGCACGCCGGGTGAACATTTCTACTGTGGGAGTCAATATTTTCATTGTGAACATGTGAACCGAGCATTTGACCTGTTACTAAACAATCATATAGGAAAAGAGAAGTGAAGTAAAAAACAACCATATGTTGTGGATTTTTCATCAAGGTACACTCACTGGAGTCCACCTGAGAATTTCTCATGTATCGTGATGATAATGATGATGATTAGCCCCATGCATTTTTCATGGATCAAACCAAAATCTGTCGCAGGTTTTCCGGTTGTCCAGGCAGTCCAGCAAAGTTCATTTCCTGGAAAGAGTCAAAATTACTCAACATCCGCACCAAAAGTATAATATTCAGTTCTCAAATAGCAACCGTGCGCCAAAATCTGCTAAAAAATGCCTCAAGATACGAATATCCTAAGCTCCTAACATTCATCTGCTGAGGTTTGTTTATTTAAGAATAATCCCTGAACACAGTGCCGAGTCCAAATTAAGTGCAGAATTTCAACTACTTTTGTGCTCTCGAATTTCTTTGATGATGCCATCAGCAAGGGAATCTGCATTATAGTTCTTGCCAAAAAATTTACCGAACTCCGTTCTCATGTTCAAGTACCTGAAAGTAGATAAGCATCTAGTCAGCATTTAACACATGATGCGAAACGACAGTGGACGAATCTACCAATTTGCTACTTCAAGGTAAAGATATTGCCTGTTATTACTCATTACTTATATTTCACAGAGCCAAACGTGCTCAGTGGAATTTTATGATGGACAGGCCTTGAAAATACCAATTTGAGTGTAAGAACATTTTCAGGCAAACATGTAAAAATACACATTTACCATACATGATTGACCTCTCAATATGTAACACCTTAGCCTAAAATCCGCTCAATGGCCAACCCACTTGGAGCAGACCCACACATGTATAACACCTCATTTACACTTTCGTCCTCACTTCGTGTAAAAGGGTTAATCCGGATATGCTACATTTAGACCCAACAAGCACTATATGCTATTACAACTCACTTTTAACAAACAATATGAAACTAAACCTACCATTACAACGCCACATGGAACACATGGGCTGTACTACGAACGGGCCGGCGTATTACACAGCATGTAATCTCAAGTTGAACAACGGTCAATAACTTGGTTCATCCCATTACAGTTAACTGTAACAGTAAAAGAAAATGCAGAACAACTCACTAATGGAGACAGCTACAGAATCCACAGGTGTAGCCGCCTAGCCTGACAATTCACAATCATGAGTGATCAGCTTGGGGGCATATATCAGTTCACATAAGAGTATATTCGATGTCACATGGGTTGCATCCAATAAATGCTCTCACTGCCTGCTTGATTGGTCTGGTTTGGCAGCCACAATAATTAATGGCAGTAGGCATTGTTACTAATGATAAAAACAAGCATGTTGTATGCTGGGCCAAGTACACTACGAACAGGGTACGCTGGTAGATCAGGCATTTTAGTTCAAGAATTGGCACAACCAAGAACCTAATCGTTGTGCTTCTAATAAAGGTCTTTCTATTTTTGGTTTCCTTGTTTCATACAGTAAAGTGATGTTTCTAGCAATATAGTTCCAACCAATTGCAAAACCACAGACACCATCACAACCAAGAAAAGAAATCAAATAATAAAAAATTGGTGAAAATTTTTACGTACATGAGAGCCCTCCTCATCTGTCTCATATAGTAAACTCGATATGCACGAGCAACCTGCCTTATCTCATCTGTGGTACCAGTTAGTCCAATTAGATCTTGATGGAACTCTGCCGAACAGAAAGTGAGACAACAGTAGTTAGACATCATATGCGAAAAACTGAAAATCAAACGAAGAGATGCAGCAACCTCAACATATAATAATACAGAAATACTAAACAACGGTATAGCGTTTTTTTTTTCTGTTTCGACGGAACAGCCCACTACCGTCCGATACGGACATAAAATTCCCAACTACTCTACCTTGTGATTCACTCCTATCCCCTCATTCTTGACCTTATCCACTCATCTCTCTCAACGTCTCCTCCAGGGCTAGCTAGCTAGAGGAGACGGGCAGATCCGGCCGTCTCTGTCCCTCCCCGCCTCAGAACCACCCGCCACCGACCGCCGCTCTGTTCCCGGCCAGATCCCGCCAAGGGGGTGGGAGATCCGGCCCACGCGAGGCCCGCCAGTTCGCCGGGCGGCTGCGGGAGAGCCCACCGCCGGCGGGGTTGAGTCGCCCCCTCTCGACTTGCAATTGAGGCTTAGTTTCATACACTCAATTGACCCATTTCTGGCACTTATTTCAAACCATCACTACTCGGCACACATCGCAAAGCACGTATGGGAAGAAGGCATCTGAAACAGATGAAAACCTCGGACAGGCTTCCCGGCGTCCGTTTGCTCCGACTTCCCAGACTGCCCGCCCCCTTCTCCGCCGCCGCCACGGGCTTCAAACCGCCCAGCGCCGCAGCAGCATCGCTCGAGAAGAAACCCACCGATGCGCCCCTGAATCTCCACGCACTCAGAGCGGTGATCTGGCACGAGAAGAAGCAACAACCGCCGCTTAGCGACAGAACAGGAACGGCTAAATTACGGATAGATTCGTTACGAGTGGGATTCGTGCTAACCTGAGGGTGATGGCGCGGAGGAAGAGGAGAAGGAGAAAGCGCGCGCGCGAGGAGCTGGAGCGCGTGCCGCCTCATCGTCGCCTTTCTCGCCTCCGTGCGACGGCGGAAGTCGACGGCGGCGCCAACGGGTTACGGCCTTACGGGCACTTCCTCGCTTAGCTAGGGAGGGTTCCAGACTTTCTGGCCCTTTAAACAAAGGCCCAGTGAAGTAGCAATGTTTCGTCGAGAATCTCCTTTTGCGGGCAAGAAGCCCAATTGAGCTCTGCCACACGGCTTCTGCAGTTCTACTGGGCTATACAAGTTTAAGGCCAGGAATTCCACTTATTGGCCTCTACTATGCAGCCCATCTAAGGTTTTCACGAGATGACAGGCTGAGGCTGAGACCCTCAGAGCAAGGTCTTATCGCATTTTTTTTCGGCTTTGATTTTTTTTGACAACTAAAATAAATAAAACAGTTTCTATAAACTGTTTTTCTAAATGGCTTCGAGCTTAAAATCATATACGTTATCTATACCGGTGTCTTCGTCGTCTACTAACGTATCAAAAAACACAACAGAAAAAATCAAAAGATATCAACCACAGACTAAAATAATATACATGTGTGGAAGCAGCCGGGCAGCAGACGCGACGGTTTCCTCTATTCGGAGGGCGCCTAAACTAAACCTAAAAAAATACGGCCGTTGCGGAGCAAACTCGAGCCGCGCGCGCATGAATGCATTCGTGCGGCGACGTCAGCTCGCATAGGGCCTTACCCCGCGCGCACGCCTTGGATCTGCCGAAATTGCACGTGCAGCGCTACGTAAGCTAGTTATTATGGATCCTGTTTGGATGAGTAATTTTGTGTCGATCGCCGCACAGAAAGATAGGCCAAGATTTGATTAACTAACGATGGTTTTAATTACCACCTGCTGGTACAGGAACGCTAACTTCTAGGTGCATTGGATGGATTCGTTAGGGTTTTGGAGGCGGATCCACTATGTACGTGTTGAACTTGTGGCCTGCTTTGTCACACTTTTATTGAACTTATCGTGTTTCTTTTTACTTTTTGTTTTAGAAATCGATGTGGTCTTTAATACACACTTTGATTATTATTTTTCTATTTATATGTTAGTAAATATATTAAAAATAATGATATAAAAGTATTTTTATAACAAATCCAGTAATACCATTTCTACGTGACAAATCCATATATTTTCGTGTATAATTAACAGAAAGTATTAAAAAATCAACTGCATGTATCCTAGAACGGTACTAAAAAAAGAATGGAGGGAGTGTAGTTCGATTCTTGTTAGTAGTACTTGCAGACTTGCAGATCCGTTCAATATGATCTGTATAATGATGAATAGATTTGTCGGGTTTTAATCTACGATCATTGCTACTCTGTTATTGTTTGCTCACTCGCTTGGAACTTGTTCTACGCCACCTTGCCAAGTACGGAGTACCGCGTGCAAGATTTCAAAGTAATGACTAGCTAGCAATGTCAAATGGCGTGGCAACGTGACGTGACGGGTACCAATTCTTGATTCTATACCGCGTTCTCACATAACTGCGAGGTCTTTTTCGAGAGAGAAAGTAACATGGCAAATCATAATTCTTTTCCCTTTCGTCAGAGATGGACTGATCATAATTCGATTAGACGGACTAACAGTCTAACAGCTAAAAAGCTAGTTTCTGCTGGCTCTAACCTACCCCATTCTCGTTGGATCGAAAAACGGAAGAAAAAGGCCAAGAAAAACGTCGATCGATGGAGATTTTTTTATCCTTGTAACGATCGTTGGTGGAATATTATTTGATTCGAACACGTACTGTTCGTATGGCACGAGTAGAGTAGCAGTACGCAAGTGGCATGAGTAGCTAGGCCGCTCCGTGACGGAACGGGCAACCGTGCGGGGCACGTGCGTATACTTGACTTGCTGCGGCCGGACGGACCGGACGAGTCGAGCCGGAGTCGCTCCGCGCCGAGACGAGCGGGCCTTGCGGCGCGGCGGAACATTCGAGTCGAGGGCGAGCACGTACGTACGCACACACACGTGCGGCGTACGTGTCCCTTCCCCGACCTCACGGGCTCGTGACTTCGTGAGTCGCCAGCTCCCCTCCCCGGCTGGCCGCGCGAAGGCGTTTTTCAACGTGCAAAGCGCGCTTTACTCCACTCTGCCTCCGTTCTTTTTATCCTTCCTTTGCCCCTTTTTTTTCTGTGACCGAAGCAATCTAATCACGTTAGGAGTACCTTATAGAGTGATTCTTGAACATGGTATATATACTCGTTCGTCTACTCGTCTTGTGTCATATGTGTGAAGCATTCAAACGTACGTGACAGTGGCACGGCGCCACCCCTTTCTTTTTTTGAAGCAGCTAGCCAACGGTATACCGTTGGAAGCAAGTTTTAAGGTGTTTTAATACACTGCAGTAAGTTTCAGCAATTTTTGTTAGGTTTTTGAAAGTTTTAACAAAACATTTGCAAAAAGTTTCGAGTTCCAACGAGTTTTACGTATTTCTAAAAGACAATAGAAAATTCTAGAAAAAATTTCAGACCAAATTCTAGCAAGTTTCAAATTTTCCAACTCAAGCTTCAAATTTCAACAGATTTCATCAAGTTTCAATCGAAAAGTTTCAAAAAATTTTAGTAAGTTTCAACAGGTTTCATCAAATTTTAACCGAAGAGTTTCATGAGGTTACAACAAGTTTGAACAGGTTTCATCTAGTTTCAACCGAAGAGTTCCATAAGGTTTTATCACGTTTCAATTTAACAGTTTCATGAGGTCTCAGTTTCAGCGTGTTTAATGAAAAGTTTCAAAGAAGTTTCATTTTTGCGTTTGAACTTGATGTTTTAAGCAGGTTTCAATATGTTTCGTGAAAAGTTTCGTGCAAGTTTTAACATGTTTCAAAAAGTATCATAAAAAATATTTGAAGCAAGTTTCAAATTTTTTACACGTTTCAAGAAGTTTTAGAAAAAGATTAAAACAACTTTTAACACATTTTAAAAAGTTTTATAAAGGTTTCTTCACCAAAAATTGCATCAAAAAGTTTCAACAATCGAGCAAAGTTCAAGCACGTACATTTCACCAAGTTTTAACAAATTTCATATTTAAAATTTAAAATTAAAACATGTTTCACATTTTAAATTCAAAACTAAAGCATGTTTCATCGAGTCCTAGCAAGTTTCATGTTTCAAAAGCAAAACTAAAGTAAGTTTTACCAAGTTCCACAAGTTTCACGTTTCAAAAAGCTAAATTCAAGAAGTTTCTCATTTCAAAAAGCAAAATTCAAGCATGTTTCATCAAGTCCTAGTAAGTTTCATGTTTCAAAAGCAAAACTAAAGTAAGTTTTACCAAGTTCCACAAGTTTCACATTTCAAAAAGCTAAATTCAAGCAAGTTTCTCATTTCAAAAAGCAAAATTCAAGCATGTTTCACCAAGTTTCAACTCCCAAAAAGAAAATTCCAACAAGTTCCATGTTTCAGAAGAAAAAAACAAGTATGTTGTAGGCAACAACGAAGATGAGGAACTCACAAGTGATAACAAGACTTCCATATATGTTCAGGATCCACCACCATGCCCAGCTTGTGCATGCCTGTTGCAATCGCACCCATGTCTTTCTCCATATCCGACACCACGTGCTACTCGTGATTGAGTGCCGTTGGGAGTTGGATAACCTCCATGCCACTAAGGTCGAATATGAATTGGTCGGCAATGTTTACTATTCGATATGGAGAGAGAGGGGGTTAAGGAAGGAGCGATCTAAATGAGGGATGAAGAGAGATACTTAGTGTGGAGAGAGGGGGGATTTAGGGAGTAGAGGAGGATCTGGATGGAGAAATTTTGGTGTGTAACAGTGGCACAATCCGACTTGTGTAACGAGCTAATCGAACGATGACACATGGCACGAATATTGTACCAAGTATTTGTAGCGACATTGCAGCACATTAAAAACCCAAAAAATTGTGCCGTGGTGCTAGAGCGCAAAAATAATTTTTTTCTATAGCGCTACAGTGTTTTCGCTATAGCGCTGCAGTGTTCTACAGTACTTTTGTGCCACATGTCAACGCTCGATTGGCTCGTTACACAACAAAGAGCTATCCCGTTGAATTAGGTTGGGGCGATATAGCGTTCGTTAGTTTTTCTCTCTTTTTTTTTCCTTTCCTTTTCTTTCCACGGCAAAACATGGCTGTCGCTCCTTAATTGCGAAGCTACCAATCGATCGGTCACTATATAGCAGGAACGAAAGCAACAAGGCATTAGTAAGTTGCTCCCGACACGACATCAACTAGCTAGAGACCAGCAGGGCAGACGAAAGCGACGGCACTCGCTTGCCGACGTCGCGCGCGCGCACGACCACGCGCCACGAGCTAGCGGCGGCAGCGTCGCCGTCGTTGTCTCGCTCGATCGGTTTGACCCCGGAGCAGTGCACGCACGAGACACCCGGGCGCGCGGCAGGAAGAAATTAACGAGCGCGCGCGTGCGTCGTGGCGGCCGGCGACCAAAGAAAGAGAGCTGCCGATCCACGCTACTGGGTTCAGCACCGATCGACTTTTTTTTTGAAGGCTAGAACCGATCGACCTAGGAGGCTAGGACTAGTATAATCGATCGCGTTGCATTGCGTAATTCAACGCTAGCTGCTTTGATTCTTCTCCCAGTACTCTTTATCTTGTGCATGCATAAATGGATTGCATGGATGGTTGAGATGCCGTTTTGCTGGGTCAGTAAGTAGTCGAATCACTGCCTCTTTGAAGTTTCACCAGTGCTGGTTAGCTCTTCCTAGTACAATTTTTTTTACCCGTGCAAGAATGTATATACAGAGGACTAGGGCCTCGCAAAGCTATGGGAGAGTTCAGTGCACGTACGGGATCAACATGGCGATGACAGTTACCCAAGCCTGAGTTCTCGAGTCAGTAAATACCAGTAGTGGAGTTACCGTTTGGTTGTTGAAGTTTCGGTAGTGCTCTTTTTAACTTTTTACCCGTGCAGCACTGCGGCTAGAGGATCGAAGGAATACGTACAGAACTGTCTGTACTCTGTACCTCTCACTTATACTCGCAAGCTAGTAGTAGGTTATTGCAGATCGAATGTGCGTATGTACAGGAGCTACATGGTTCTCAGCATTCAACAGTGCAGCTGGGAGAGAAGTAGAATGGTGAGTACTGAGCACTACTACTGCTATATAAAGAATACCTGAACGGCAGTACCATTCAGACCTCGATCACACGTAAGATCTAAATCAGACAGTACTACTATGGGAATCGGTGATCTAGCCTAGATGAACAATCCAAAACAATTGCAGAGCAGCGAAAGAACTTGGCAACAACTGACGAGGGTCCGCCCATCGGTGTTTATACATGTTTCGTTCGTACGCGTAGCATTTTCCGACGCATCCGCAGTACAGTGGGAGCGGGGAGAAAGCGCCGTCGCAACTGATAGCAAGTAGCAGTAGCAGCAAACGTCGCGCTCCGACGGCCGGCTTGCTCTCCAATTGCTACACGTACTGTACCAGAAGGTCCAGAAGAACACACGACAGATATTACACTCCCGTCTTGCATATTAGCCGGCAACCTGACGTGAAACGGAAGCGTGCCAGCTGCAACCTGACGTGAAACGGAAGTGTGCATTTCATGGCTAAATCAGGTCCACATTTTGTTTTTTGTCATTCCTGAATCCAGTTCATCGTTTCTTGGAAGCACAGCATGTCTTTTGATTTGATGGAAGTAGAGAGTACAGACAGAGCACATGGGCTTCAGCATTACAGACAACTCAACATTCTTCCCAAAACTTTCAGGAATTGCATCTGCAGAGGAATGGTTCGTGGCAGATCGAGTACATAATAGTGATCACGTGCAGCTGCTGTGATCAGTTTGCATGACAATAGGATAGAGCTAGTCTAATAAAATCTGCCAATAAATATTGGCCCTGGATTACAATGGATCCCATTCTCGGAGCTCTAATCGAAGAAAACTGAACTGCCTCCTTGAAATTGCACCAGTACTTGGAAGCGGCAATCTGCCTTCAAAATTGCCGCTGTGATATCCTCCGGCTGTACAAGTGACAAGAGCTTTCCCCTACCTCGCTAAGCTACCGCTGCTCGTATCCGTTAGTATTGTCAGCCTACGCGCTGTTTTCGTGAACTCACTGCAAAATTCAGATCAAGTTTTTTTTAGCACATTCGTATCTATTCTGAACAAGAGGACAATTGAGAACGGAAAAATGAACCAAATGCGATTTGCGAATGATGGCTCCTTGATCAATATGGAAACAAGATGTCTCAGCTGGAAAGTCCTAGAGTCAAAGTACTATAGGGATGCTTCCAAGGCAAGAATACCTAGAGTTTGGGTGCTTCAAGACAACTGAGTTTGGATGTACTAATTGAAAGGTCTAGAAAGATCACAACTACTACAAATGAGGCCATTATATGTTGTCCAATTTAAATAGGTCACACTGAGGTTACCGGATGCATATTATTCATGAAAAATCCAGGTATTGAAAGGTTCTAGCTAACAGCAAATTGGAGTATGAAACCAGAAAATTACTACTCGAAGGGTTCATGTGACTAAATATCAAATTGATTCCTAAAACGAGTAATCTTACGCTTGAATAGAAACACACATTTTAATCTGAAATTGCACAAACCTGAAAGGCTCTTCTCCAGTGGGTTTTAGTTTCCCAGCGGCATCATGGTAGAAAACATGGCTCATCAACTCAGCTTTCTCGATGCCGAACATATCAGCAAGCCGCCGATATAACTCCTCATATGAACCAACAACAGAGAGATCGAGTGTACGCCCGACATCCTCTGACTGCAAGAATACCTTGCAGTGCCCAGTTTCCAACCCAAGATCAAATACCATGTCTTGGCACAACGGAACTCCTCCACAGGACAAGTTCTCTGTAGTGCCATTCTGATTGCTTCTTGGGCTTGAAAGATCCGAGTTACCTGAAGATATCTGCTGCTCCGTGAGTATCGGTTTTCCGAAAAGCATCAGCTGGGGTGCCGCCTTCTTGACATCCGATTTCTTCTTGTTTTGGGGGGTTCCAATGGTCAGCAGGCACGAGATGTCATCTCGAGCTGCCGGATGACCGATGATAAGCCCAGCAGCGATCCTTGGCTGCGTGCTGTGATCGAGCTGGTGAAGCCCGTGGGGTGACAAACTCGACTGCAGTTTGTTAAGGTGGAGACCTGATAGAGATATACCAAATTGAGCATGCCTGGTTCCCTGTATGCCTGCAGGAGTGCCGTCCGGGAAGTAGCACATCGGACCAACGCCACGACCGAGCGGGCTTCCATGGAACATCGGGGCCGGAAACTGGCCATCGAGCGGAAGCTCGGGGTACAATGGAACGCACAGCTTCTTCCGAGGAGGCGAGAAAGGAGCAAGATGAATGGCTGGCATGGTTGACACAAGCTCGACCAGCCATGGACTCACTCTCTTCACATTCTGTAACAAGTCCGGTTCATCCCAAGCCACCTGCACAAGCCATTCCAAGCAAGTGTTTAGCGTTGTGACACCGATAAATCGACTGGAATTCTGTGCTGCTGTCCTTGAGAGGACAGTGTACAAACTACACATGAAGAATTGGAGATATACCTGAAGAAGCCTCCAAGGTGAATTGGGCCATCTAACTGGGTCAGCCACCTGCACGGCCGAGACGGTCCCCATGAACCAGCTGATCCTCGACGAGTCCTCCGTCTCGAAGGCCATCTTAAACCTCATGCCGGGGTACCACTGGGTGCGCATCGCCGCCCTGACCGCCCCAGCCTTCACGCAGAACTCCGGTGTGCTCGCCCTCGGGTAGTAAACTACCTCAAATGGTTGCCCGTTCACTGCAAGGTTGGCAGCGTCGACGACCTCCTCCGGCCGCACCCTCACTCTCACCTTCCCCCTTGCCACCATCATCTTGTTGCCGTCCTCCTCTCCCCTCAAGAACATGGGGAATCCTCCGTAATTGCCCCCCGCCGAAGGCGGTGGCAGCAGCAACTCCGGCCCTCGAACGCCCCCTTTCTTGGCGCGCCGGATGCCCACGCAGAGATCCCCATTCTCGGTCCTCATGAACACGATGGAATCTCCGGCGACGAGCTTTTTCTGGTTCACGAAGGTGCTCCACCCCGTGGTGAGGAGGTGGCGGCGGGGCGTCCCGCGGTAGATGTGCCGGAACCTCCAGACCACGCCGTGGACGTCCTTGGCGAGCACGGTCTGCACGGGGGGGTCGGCGGAGTAGTCCAGCCGTGGGAAGATGGTCTCGGCGCAGTACCGCGGCACGGAGAAGCCCCCGCCATTGTTAGCGTCGGACTGCGTGAGCGTCTTGGCGAAGGACGCGGGCTTCTCTTCCGGCGCGGCGGCCGCGGCGGCGCCAATGCCGTCGTTGGTGTCGCCGGCGTAGCCCGGGTCTTGGGGCCGGATCGGGACGAGGCGGATCTTGGCGAAGACCTCGTCGGTGTCCGGATCGGCCATGAACCTGACGCCGGCGACGCGGCAGAGGACGAGGGCCGGGACCCGGCCGGCGGGGAACTCGACGGGGCCCTGCCCCTGCGCGTGCTCGGCGTGACCCTGCGGGAAGTAGTACACCTTAGAGCCCACCGGCGGCATCTGTACCATGCCGCCGGCGCAGGCGTGCCACAGCTGCGGGTCCAGGCACTTGTCATTCTCCCTCCCCCGCTCCATGGCCGCCGAGTCCACGAAAGTTATCATCTTTGCCACCACCTTCCACTACTACCCGGAAGCAACAATTTTAGCGGAATTGAGCAATTTCCACCCACTGCAACAACCTTTTATGGAGGAAATTCCCCACCTTTTCCACTAGCAGGAGAAGCTTTTCTGCTGCACAGCCGCCACCATCATCATCATCATCAGAACTCACAGCTGAAACGGCAGGGAAAAATAAGACGCAGCAGCAGGAGAAAGGAAAAGAGAAGGAACAAAGAGGAGAGGAAGAGAATTTTGGCTCAGAAATCTTGCAGAAAAAGGGAACCCAACCAACACCACAACAATTCATCATCCAGTCACTCACCTCGCCTTTCCAAGCAGCTCAGCTTCAGATCCCTCCAAAGCAGGCGTAAGGACGAACTGGAGGGCAATCTTGGCACAGTTTGTTGTTTCAACCCTCTCCTCCCTCTGCAGCTCTGCTGCGTTTGCCTCCCCTCCAGTCCAGGCTCAGTCTCCCTCAAGACTCTCAGGTGAGCAGCAGCCACAGAGATTCACCCAGACTGCAGCTCAGCTGACATGGGGGCAAAACAACTAAATAGAGAGAGGAGGCGGCAGTCAAGGCACAAAGGCCCGTTCGTAATTGCTGGCGGGGCTGAGTTCCTTTTCATTTGTAACTGATAGTTTATAGTTTATATCACAGTAACTAAGCTTTAAATAATATATTTTTTAGGTGATATCAATAGAAAAATTATAGTAAAAAATATATTAAATTCAGTTGTACCAGCTAAAATCATAAGTGACTATTTTCATGCGCATATTGTCTCTCGCGAACAGTCGAAATTCAAAATTTTAAACCATAAACCATAGTCTAAAAGAACATACCTTTTAATTGAAAATAAATAATAGTAGCTAAAAAGAAATGACTAATAGAAAAAGAAGATGAGCGGTGAGAAAAGTGTGAGAGGAATACATGCACGAGACGGGAGTGAGAAAAGTAAAATGAGTGTTACGTCTGTGACCCTCTACTTTATTCCGAACTAGACGAAATTGAGATAAATGATGAGCTAGATAGGAGCGAGATAAATAATGAACCGCTTCAAAAAATTGAGTATTTAAATTAGCTTTCATTTCTTTAAGGAAAAGCCAGTATAAAATCCAATACGATAAGCCCTCTTAAAGCATGAAGCTAAGCAAGTACCCATGCGTACGCACTGCTAGTAGTACTAACTCCTCTTGTTAGGGCCTTTTGATTGAAAGGAATTTTATTCAAAAAAAAATAGAGGAATTCAATATAAGAGGAAAATTTTCTACGAGGGCATTTAATTTGTAAGAATTTTTTCTTATGATAAAAAAATTCCTACAAATTATGGAGGAATCCTAGTATGAGGTCTAACCTCATGTTAGGAATTTCTTTAGAGTTCCAGTGCAACTTCCCTCTTCCTCTCTCTGTTCTCTCTAATCAATTAACATTTAATATCAAATTTTCTATATTTTTTTATGTGGGGCAATCAAACGCATGGTTTGAATAATTCACGTGGTTTTATTTTCTGCAGTTTTCAACAAGTCATAACTTTCTAATCATGCACTTATCCTATTTCTGCGATTTTAGAATCTGTGAATCAAACAGACCCTAAGTGGTTTAATTATTATTTGTTTATTTTTACTTTTCAGTTCCCAGCACAAAAGTACCAGCTACCAGATATCTCACCAGGATTAGCAGTACAATATCATTAGATCATTACTCTTCACCGCCTTTTCCTCCTTAAAAATGCATTCTTTTAACCAAAAAAAAAGAAAAAAAATCGGGCGCCTCGCCGCGCGCCACCGCCACATGTGGGGGAGTCGGAGGCGGACGGGACGGGACGGGACGGGATCGGGAGATGTCTTTGTCGGGGCCGGGCGTTGGTTGCCTCGAGATTCGCTCCCGCAGGGAACGGCCGGCGCGGCGCGGGCGAGGCGTCCGGGCCGGCGACCCGCGCGACGCTCCCGTCCACTGCGCTCTGCTGCGCCGTGCTCCCTCCCCTCGTCGGCCGCGTGCACTCGCCACTCGCCTCTGTCGACACGTGATGCCTGCTTGTTCTCGTCTCATCTCGCTGCAGCTACACCGTTTGCTTGCACCTAGTTTTCTTCCTTAGGAAGCCAGCGATTCCCTCTTTTTCATGCTTGCTTCCCTTGCAAACCAAATCAAATATTGGTAACGCTAACGAAAATTGGCTATTATTATCAAAATTTAGTAACGTTCACAAAAGTTCGGCAACACCAATGAAATCCAATGTCACGCGAACAATCCAAATGTGAGAAATTTACTCACTAAAATTTTGGTGACACCAAAATTTAGCTTGGTCATGATCCAAACAATGTTTTTTTTTTGCTAATCTTTGGCTTTGCTTAGGTTTTGGCTATGCTAAAATTTTGGTTTGCCTCATATTGGCCATCAACCAAACAACCCCATAGTTCACATGGTGGGAGATTGGGTGTACACAACTCAGATTTATGTGTGTGTTTCTTCTTAATTAGATCGGTATCTAGTTTTTCCTGGATATCCACCATTATTTAAATAAGAAAACATTTCTTGATGGAAGAAAAAAACTGCTCGTTCATTTCTTTAAAAAAATATACTCGGAGTTCTTATCGGTTAGCCTGCATGGAACATTGGAACTAGATCAAGTCGTGAGTGTACCTGATCCATTCTTAATTTTGACGTGCACGATATCATCAAACTCTTGTTCAACCACCAGATATACGGTGTCCATTAGATGCAGTCTGCTATTTATTTGGTTTGAAGCACAAGTGATGAATAAAAGTTCTAGCTTCCTTCAAGAAACAAGGAAAAGATTAAAAGGCGTTTCTTGTTGTTGAGCATGGTCCAATCAACTCGCTATCCTCTTTAATTGTCGAAGTGTGAAGGCTTTTGTCCGACTTGGATTGGATCTTTGTTTGATGGGCGATGTTTTCATTTTTTTAAATTAATTTGTACAATTTTTAAGCAGAACTGAACGGTAGATAGTGGTTACTTATCTCTTCATATGCTTTGAGTTTAGTATCATTCGTGTTAGAGTGTAAACCATAAAACGGATAATATCTCAAAAGATAAAACCAAAACAATTGAAGTATAGCGCTAAAAATAGCGGCAGAGAAATCAACAGTTTTTATTAGTTCAAGTGTCGTTGAATGATTTGGACCGACAAACGTGTAAAGATATGGCCCGATCATTTGCTGTCGACAATATTAATACGCTTCTCCTTCGATTGGTCGCATAGGAATTGAATGACCACTGTAGAGCTAAGGTCATCGTGATGGTTGGACTTGCGCTTGGTTTGGTGCTTAATATTTTGCTTAGTTAGTTTAGTTGTGTGGCAGATTAAGAATTCTTAGTTGGGGTTTTCTTAATTAATCATAGTGTGAATGGAATTGATGAAACCATGGGCTTCCCGTTGCTAAATGCAGGTCGCCGTTCTCGTTGTTTTAAAAAAGTAACTAGGTCACAAATTTGGTATTACGATTTCATCGTGAAATATACTTTAGTAATATATTTTTATTTTTAATAAAATATATCTTTCAAAGCAGTACTACAGCACCGTGTCAACATGCAAAATGTACTACACACTTAAAGAGATTAGCAAGAAGGTTATTTGGTCCTAAAACATTTGGTGGTTGGAGCTTAAGAGGGATTACTATTACTAGATT
This sequence comes from Bonia amplexicaulis, assembly GCA_036346245.1. Taxonomy (NCBI): domain Eukaryota; kingdom Viridiplantae; phylum Streptophyta; class Magnoliopsida; order Poales; family Poaceae; genus Bonia; species Bonia amplexicaulis. Next base: position 23,527,404 of record CM070752.1, on the reverse strand, counting down.
ATCAATGAGTTGACATCATTGTTACAAGATTGCAAAGCAAGATCCTGCTTGAAATTGCCTTGTCGAACTAGAATCTCGCTGTCTGGACTCTGGAGAGCCTGCTGGCTTTTGGTACACCAACCGTGTTGCTGTGTACTTTGTCAACATAACTGAGCCAGATTAAGCACTGTGTGACCATGTGGTGACAATTTCATTAGAATAGTGAGTATTTGATATTGTTTACACTTTGTTTTGTTAATTGAGTTTGATTTTTGTGAATTTGTATTTTGACTTGTGATTTTCTAGTAGCACCGATCAAACCATCCTAGGGTGGTGGTCTGATCGCCGTGCGGTTGCGGTTATAGCGGCCAGAGATGGTGGTCTGATCGGTGGATCTCGGTTGTGGTCTGACCGGCCGTGGTGACGATCTAATTGGCATGCTTTGGGCGATCTAACCGGCATGTGTGCCGTAGTTAGACCGACCTCTGTTTCTAAGAGAAGTTGGTTTTGGATTGTTTCTTGGAGTGTTAGTCACGACGAGAGTCCACGCATGTGTTTATCATGGTGTGCCCATGCAATGCTAGTCATTGGTTTTAATGCATGTGTTAGTCATGGCATAGATCTATGCACATGTTTTGCTAATTGAAAGTCAAGTGCATATCATTTGTGTTCGGATCAATTGCTTTGTCTTTGGTATGCAACTTTGATGATGGATTGTGGCCAGTGCCAAGATCGGGGCTTGGTGGCAATGGAGTGTTGTGTAAGTTCGGGTGGAGCATCATCTCAAACCGAGAGCACGAGGGTGTCACGTAAGTCCGGGTGTCGCATTAGTCATGGGGTTTCCATGCATGTATTAGTCATGGCGTATGTCCATGTATATGTTTTGCTAATTAAAAATAAGTGCGTGTCATTTGTACTCGGATCAATTGCTTTGTCTTTCGTATACATGTGCTTTAATGATGGATTGTGGCCAGTGGCAAGACCGAGGCTTAGTGTCTATGGAGTGTCACATAAGTTCGAATGGAGCATCATCTCAAGCTGAGAGCATGTGAGAAATGCAATGATCGTGAGGAGGCAATGCGTACATGTGGTGTGCCAATTGATCTTGTACGTTTCAAGTGGTGACGATTCTTGGAGTATATGTACGATCTTGGCGGCAAGCATTGTGCATCACGTTCTATGGTATGATGTTAGTGTACCATTAGCATTGGGCGTTTTAAGTGGTAATGGTCTCGGTGCAGGCGTGCGATCTTAGCTTAGAGCTCTGCTATCCTGAGGGATTGGCTGTAAAATATTTGTCTCCAAGTGAAATGAACATACAACGTTTGCCCAAGTGAGTTGTGTCATAAGTCCCTTCTTGTGCTTTTGATTTGCTTTGATTTCTTATTTGGATTTCTCTCTTCTTGATTTTTTCTGGTGCCAAGGACATGTAAGTGCGGGAGATATCTCATGGAAACAAGATCACATCTATCTAGTCATGATCTAGAGGGAGTTCTTGAGTTTACTTGGTTTTTCCCAAAAGAAAGGTGACTTATGAGTGATTTGTGTTGAATTCGTGTTGTGATTTGCTTGCTATGACATGTGAGAACCCATTCAAGGTCATCTGAATTATCAAGGAATCACAAGCAAGAGTGGATCAAAATTTCCCTTTTTTGCTTGATTTTAGTGCAACTTTTCTTCAAATAAAATGCCACAACTTTGATGACGATTCTCTCGATCATCTATTGGAATAAGTTTGTGACATTCTAGAGATGGTGCATGCTAAGTGTCAAGTCATTTAGATTATCAGATCAAAAGTTACATGGATTCTTGGTTTCGAAATCGTGTTGATTTTCTGTTCTGACTTAGCCTCTAGCTCGTAGAGTTCTGACCAGTGTTGTGTTGTTTTCTGGAGTTTTGCCATCCGTGACTCTGGGCTTTGGTGAGTTTATAAATTTGTGTTTTCGTTGCATATTGTTGCTGATATTTAGGAGAAAATTTTGAAGAGTCGTTCACCCCTCCAACTCGCCATACTCGATCCTATAAGCGCCATCTTTAATTTCAATCCCCCATACAAGAAGCCTCAAGGACTCCTAAACCAAACCATGAAAGGTATGTTTAGTGTTAGTTAGTCTATAGCCAGTAGATAAAGGCAATGCTTGACACAAATAGGAGAAGTCTTAGAAGGCACAACAAGAATTGAATACGCTCAACTCAACTAGAGAGAGGGGAGGGGAGAGAAGAGAGAGAAAGCCAGCAATCAAGGTTGATGTCTAGATCAGAATCATTCACCCATCCATCCACAGGATGTCATGGAGAATTCTTTTCTCCCAGTTAGCACTACAGCAACAGTACTAGCTGACAGATGGCCACTTTGTGCCTACCCCCATCTTTCTAGCAGCTCATGTGGTACATCAGAACGATAGATAGGTGGACGGATTAAGGATCAGCAAAAGGATATCGCAGGATCTCCCTAGCTCCAATAATAATTCTCCATGGATCCAAAGCAAAAGAACGCATGTGTGTGCTGCATACATACACGGATGGATCGATGGATCACACATGAACGCACGTAGCACACAACCGATGGACAGCAAGAGGCCAAGTGATGGGGCAATTGGCCATGTGCCTGCCTCCAACGGGGATCAGATGGGGCGAGCTGTCCTGTGGTGCTCCTAGTGCAATGTCATGTTCGCTCGCGCCGAGCAACACACGCGCGTGCGGACACCATCGAGCCTCCCCCACTCCTTGGCCGCTTTTGACCGCGGAAAGCCAAAGGCGGAGCACTGCCGCGACACAAGAAAGGGATTAGCTCGGCCGTGTGGTCACCTCGATCTTGTGTGTTAGTGTTACCCCTAGTACAATTATTTGCTTTGTGTGTGTGTGTGTTTATATGTATATATTCTTGTGAATTGGATGTATATGTACCACTTGGTACGAGTCGCGGTACAGTATGGTTTTACGTCATGATCTGGGATAAAAATTGCTAGGAAACTACTTGGCCAATGTTTTTAGGGTCGTGATCTGGGATAAGATTTTAATAGGAAGCTACCTAGCCAATGGCCAAGTTGTTTTCGGTTTTTGGATTCCGTTTATCTGAAAATCGAAATAAACAATACAACTTCTTTAAGCGGCTTTTCTATAATAGCTTAGCTATTTATTTCAAAAAATTTAGAAAAAAAACAAAAAACTAATTAATTTAAAATAAAAACAAGTCTTTTTGGTTGTCTAAATTTTGAAGATTTTATTTGCCTGTTTTAGCTTTTTAAAAGGCTTTTCTTAAAAGTAATTTAATTAAAAAATATAATTAAATAAAGAATATTTTGAATTTATATAAAAACACTATTTTAAATTAATTATTTTAAAAGTATTTGGCTTTTATCTAGATTTTCTATGCTTTTCTGTATTTTAAAAATCAATTCCAAAACTAAAAAGTATTTTTGTAAAAATAAAAAATACCAATTTTAAGTTAAAAATATTTTTCCTAAGTCTAAAACATCTCCAGGAATTTCTGTGAATTTTACTGGAATGTTTAGACTTTATTTGCTATTTAAAGTATTTTTAAAGCTTCCTAGTATTTCTGAAAATCAAAAATAGAATTTTAATCCACACTCTCCCTGGGCTGACACGTGTCAAGCTCTGGTTCAATCTGCCCTAGCATGTTTTAATCTGAGCCGTCCTCTCCCTCTTACCCCTTCATTCCTGTCCAACGGTCTAGATTCAATCCACCGTCGCCCGATCTTATCCCCCCGTCCACCTTCACTTAAACCCTACTTTTGCCTTGGGTTATCTTCTCGATATGCATTAACACATAATGCATCTCTTCATCAACTCCATCAACACATTATAGTCTTTACTTGATCAACACATGATCACCATACATCAACTCATGATCATCTCTTGATGGCCTTTCAATGCATGACGCTATCTTCATCTTGATAGCCTTCAATACATGAAGCTATCTTCTTCTCGCATCTTGACTTGATGATTTTCAACACATGAAGTCATCCCAAGTCGTCCTCTTTTGTGGAACCTAACCTATTCGTCCAACTCATGGAAACCGTTAGTACACAAAACAATTGTCATCAATTACCAAACTTCACTATTAACACATAATGGAGGGATAATATTCAACAATCTTCACTTTGTGGTAATTCATGACAATCTCAACAAATCATGAGATATAAAAATTGATTTGCGAGTATACAATTTATACACAATAATTTGTATACTCTAAGATAAGCACAAAGCTTACTTATCCGGTTGTCATTGACTATTCAACCATTAACACATAATAGAGGAGTTAGTTGACAACCCGATTACACGTGAGTATATATGAACTACACAAGTTATATATATACCTGATCATTTGATGCCACTCGAGTGCTGTCCTATGTTCTGATGCAACTCGAAAGCCATCCGATGCTCCAGAACTACTCGAATGACGTCCGATACTCCGTTGCTACTTGAAAGCCATCCGATGCTCCAGAACTACTTGAATGACGTCCGATACTCCGTTGCTACTTGAAAGCCGTCCGATACTATTCGGATCCGATCGGACTGGTCCGATACTACTCGGAGCAATTAAAATCACTCGAAATCGACTAAAACCACTCGGAGCAGATCTAAACCATTCGAACCCAAGCAAAAGTATTCGTACGCGACCGTAACCATTCGAAGCAATAAAAAACACTCGAAAAAGACAAAAACCACTCGGTGCAAAATAAAACCACTTGAACTTGAAACATTCGACCTCGATTGACTAAAATTTCATAAACACAAAATCCAAAGCAATCTAAATGTCAATTATCCATCATCACTTTATTTACAACCATCCACATGGTCTAACAAAGCCACTTCTCCAAACGGCTTTCTGAGTCTGTCGGTGCGTGCGTCGTCAGCGTCAACATCTCCTCCATTCACCACTATCTTAAAAAATATATAATTAAAAACATTAATAACATAGTTAAAAACCATCAACCGACAGCTCGAAAGACACGACCAACGATTTTGGCATCTTGCTGCAGAGATAACGTTGAAGGGCGGCTCGGTTCGTCGCTCCATGGTACCAACATTTGGCCTCCTTCATGTTTTGGCTCGATCTGAGACGTCCATTTCCGATTGAATGGAGCAGCTAGGTCCATGTACATGCAATTTTCATCCCGTGGTCCATGCAGTGCGGTGACATATATGTTGGTGAGACAACAAGTACACATGCACAAGCAACTACATATATATCATTAGGTTGCTATCTGCAACGACGATGCGTTGCGTCGGTTTTTTTTTTCTAACAGAAACTGCATACGTAGGAAAACTATGTAGTTAATTACACATATCGTTGTGGTTACACCAAAACCCCTCTCTTCTCTCTCGCGCGCTCCTGATCCTTGCATGGCGGATGCATGACCCAACTAACAGTGCATGTGACATTGACACAAAATGGGGTGTTCTCTTATCCTATGGCAGATGAATTTTATCTATATTTTTTAATACGATAACGAACAATAAAGTTGCCGACGTAGATGACTCATATGATTTTAGGCATGATATAAATACTATGCTACGAGCCATGAATAAGGTGATGCTTCAACTAGCTTTTAGCTGTGACTTTTGACTAAAATTATACTGTAGCGATTGATAGTTTTTTCTGAGAAAAAATAACGAAAAAATGAGGAAAAACATTATATCATGACGGACAATACAAATGAATAAAGGAGAAAAAGAAAAGACAAAAAAACAAAAAAGCACTAAAATTGGAAACTAATATGTTTTAAATGTCTTCTGATTTAAATAAGTTAAAAACTAAAAAACAGTTTTAAAAGCTAAAAAACCAAAACTGTTTGAGGGTCCTCCCTGGTGGCGGAATGAATGTGCCAACAGCCTCCGTTCCCTCTCTCTCCCCTCCTAGAGATTCACATATATATTCAGGACACAACGTACACGTCCTAGTGGCCAGTGTGTACTGCTGCTGGCTACTGCTACTATATATTCGGTAATGCAACTTACACATATCTTATGATTTTTGGACTGTTTGTACGAGAGATTACAGAGTAATAGAAATTCACTTGCGATTTTTGCTGATATAAATAAAGTATGTACTACAATTAACTAGTAGACCCTATCTTAAAAAAATACTCTATTTAGAAGCTAGTTACTGTAGAAAAGCTGAAAAACAGATTTTAGAAGCTGAAAAGAACATGGCCGTAGTATATTGTACACAACGTACACGTCCTAGTGGCCAGTGTGTACTGCTGCTGGCAACTGCTACTATATATTCGGTAATGCAACTTACACACGTCTTGTGTTGTGTTGTACGTACGTACGCAGTACACGCGCGTAGGCATCAGCGATAGCGTACACACGCATGCATGTCCAGCTACTGCTGAGAAAACTGATCTATATTGCGGACAGTACCTCCAGATTCAGGACAAATCAGAGTATTCAGTACTGCTCCTACTAATTAACTCCAGAAGTAATACGAGTGTATCCTCTGATCAGTACTAGTTTGGTAGAGTATTTTAATACGGCCGTATGAGCGTATATCCTTGGATCAGTACTGCAGGCAAGTGGCAAGATAGGGCATATGCTGATGCTCGCAGCTTGCAAAGAGAATGTTACGAAATCGACGGGACGACCGGACGAGATATCGAATAACGAGGAATAATTAGGACTACGAAACAAAAACAAAGATTTAGCCTGAAAAAATCTTATGAAAAAAAACTACCAACACACAATCGACGAAACAACTATATAGAGAAGAAATTACATGACCACTATACGGAGAAAAAATTTCAGAAGATTCAAGACAAGAAAGGAATAGAGTCTTAGTCAACAATGAAAACAGAGATCTACTCAAAAACTAAAACAGTAATCAGCTCGAAAATGGAAACAACACCTCGCTCGGAGACGGAGCAGAGTCTCAGAAGATAACGGCGAAGAGTTGTAGTTAAAAGCACCTTAAGTAGCCACGTTGACTCCAATCGACGCAAACACATTTGGACACCATGATAGTGCAAGTTGGTACAAAGTCCATCATGAATATGAAGATGATCTCAATCATAACCTCTGACTAGTTCACATTACCACTAGTCATACTGGTCAGAATATATTCTTTCAAACGAAACCCAATCGGATTTTTCAAGTGATCAAACCCGATAAGATTCGACTCACAAAATACGTGAGAGAATAATATAGTATCAGAGTTTCAGATCTCACTGTAAATTATACTCGTACAGTACCAGCTAGGACAGTATGTAATCTACTACTACTACTACTATACGGTGTACCGGTGATTGACGAGGCTGGAATATCTCTTCTACCTTCACGTCAAGATACTTCTGGGGACATCAAGATCTCGAGTGTTTTTCGTGTGTGTTTCTGTGTACGGGACATGTACAATCTGATGTACCACTCCGTTGATCCGGACGGTACGTCTCCATATACAGCTCGGCGGCATTAGATCGACTGGAGTACGTGCGTACGCAGCTTTGTGCGTTTTGTCCATGGAAACGCGTGTGAGGCTTCTTCCCGTGAATCAACCGAGTACAGAGACCAATGCCCAAGTACACGTACGCATATCTGCGAAATATTCGCTCCGAGAAGGTACGTAGTACTATGTATACTAACTAACTGTTTCAAAAGCCAAGGGTACGAATCTTAATAGGGGCTGTACATGAGGCCGGAGAGCAATAACTCAGTCCTCTAATTTTGAAGTTTACTAGCTCGAGAGTTATTATACCCGTATGTTGTACTAGCTAGTTCGTGCAACCCCGCTCGATTGGGCTGAAAAGCTGAGACTTATGATTAAAATTACAATGTAGCAGTTAAAATTTCATTGTAGCTGAAGGTGGCTTATTTGACGTAATTAAATTTTAAAAAATTTAAAAATATAAGAAAATATATTAGCTCATTACGGACAACGCAAACGAATACGGGAAAAAATAACCGACAAAAAAACTCAAAAAAAAAGCTAAGACGAAATTTATGAATAATAAAAAATAAGCCAGAAGCTGAAGCCGAAACGAGCGGGAACTACCCACGCAGAGAATCTTTTGGGGGGAAACATTTTTTTACCTCCACATTTTTATAGTGTTATTGAGCAAATTACGCCTATATTTGAGCTGAGGTGATTACAATATATAGGTGGAAACAGTAGGTTGGATCTGGACCAGGGTGTGGTATAGTGGTATGCTTGCCTATCGTCCAAAGAACAAAGATACCGGCCTGTATATTAGCATTCGCGTGCACGTGAGGCATGACGTGAAGACTACGCGCGTGGCCGCCTCCTCCGCCGCCGCTCGCTGCCGCGGCCGGCCACCTGCGTCAGCGCCGACCACCGCCTTCCAGCGACCAGCCTGCATGCAGGGGGCAGCTCACCTCGGGATCCAAACAAAACTAGACGTTTTGCCTTACACGGGGGCTGCCTCAAAGACTAGATTAAACTGGATCGAGTACGCTTTGCCTTGGAACAAACTTGCACGCGCCAAATGTACCAAAAAGTGGCTAGCAGGCAAGGTTATAACTTATACCAACAAATTTGTGATACTCCAGGTGATACGACCAAAATCGTAAGTTTGTAGCATCGGATAGTCTTAGCCGGCCACCAAACTATCACATGGTTTACCGAAGCTCAAACGGTAACTACTTCAACTGAGGTTCAAGAGGCAAAAAAGATACAAATTAAAGTGCGTACAATGAACTATCATAGGTTCATACATTTTTAAACGACCTCAAAATTTAAAAAAGGATTTGAATTGCTTTGGATTCTGCTTTCAATTGGTTCTTCATCCTATTCACCTCAATTCTCCACTGTTCAAACTCCTTCGCTCCCGTCATAGCAACCGCCTCATTCACTTGTGAGCAGTGTGGCAAATCGACACTGTTCACCACCTGAAAAAATCACCACTCCACGCCGCCGTCGTGACTTCTCCCGCCTGCTATGCCCTGACAGCTTTTAAATGCCTCTAGCCGCACGTCGAGGAAGCCAAGCCAGAGCTCACCCACCGCCACTCTACTCTCTCTGCTCTATCTCCCATCACGGCTGACCTCTCTCGCGTCACAGATTTTGACCCTGTGAAGCCACCGTTGCCAACCTGAGCAATCGTACCTCGCCTCATAATAGCCCTGACCACCACCTCGCTGAGTTCTGTCATCGTCTCACTCCCCACCGCCTCGCCAACCTCTACTCCATCTCTGCTCTCACCCCTCTCACAGCCGACCTGACACTCTGTACTTCCGTTTACCGCCGCAATGTTGTGCCCGAGGAAGTGCCAAATAACTGTATCGCCAGCCGCGCCGCACCCTCCCGTGTCTTCCCGACTCCTGCCACGCACCGCCGCTGCCATGACTCGTGCCCTGTGCTGAACTGCCTCTCTCGTGCTATTTAAACCCCCGAGGCCCTCCATCCATAAGCACCGGTGTCCAAGGTAAGCCACCCACTCCCTATTGCTCCGATGACCCCTACACCGCCAGCGATCAACCGATGACCCCAAAGTAAGCCATATTTCAATTTCCATTAACTAGTCAATTATATTCTAATTGCATTCACCCATAGCGTCATCGTACTCTCAGAAACACCGCCAAAGCTTGCCATAGCTTTCCGAGCTCCCCTCTTCCCTGTCACCAAATCTCGCCACTCGACCATGGAGCCTCGCCGTGGGCAGCTCGGCTCAGCCATCCTCGACCCAAACCACCACACTCCTAAGCCTCCCCTACACCTAGAGATGCTCAAAGCCTCCCCTACACCTAGAGATGCTCAATCACAAATGCTATTGTTCTCTTAACTCACCATTATCCTCTGTGACATTTAAAAATCCCAAGGAAGGAAGACCTCACCGCTGGCGATCGCCTGACTTCCAATCCATCAGCTGGACCACATCATCTGCCGTCGACGGAGGTGTCTCGTTGCCACTCAGGAAAGGGAAACCGCCCTCAGCCTCGTTCTTCTCTGCAATGTGCACAAAGCGGGAGAAACTCTTGCGGCAGTGGAGAGACATATGGATAACATTGTCGATCAAGCAGAAGCGACCGATTCTGAGGAAGGTTATCATAGCATCCTCTTTGAGATTATGGTTCGTGTTAATGATTTGCTCATGCTAGAGGAGGAAGTGGAGAGGGCAAGGACAATCTTCACGGTATTCGAGAACTCAGCGGCTGATCCTACAACTCCAAAAGTTGAAGAAGAAGCATACGAAGTTCAGAAGACTAAGATATGAGAATATCTTTTTTTGGGACTTTTATAATAAATTTGCCTTGAATTTGTCTCTTGTCTCAGTAGCTTCTATAGTTCATACGACAAAGGACAAAACACAGACGATTGTAAATAAAAACCGTCTATGATAGTTTCATAGATAGTTCTAATTAAAGATCGTTTGTGATAATGCGTATATCATAGATGGCTTTTAAACATAACCGTCTGTGATAGTTTCAGAGACAGTTTTAGCCATGAACCGTCTGTAATAATCAAAGCATAGACGGCTCCATATAAATCGTCTGTGGTGGAGCGTCCAGTATAACTTATTTTATAGTAGTATTGGCCAACATTTGTGGCGCTAAACTAGCTAAGCTCCATTGATTAGTCGTCATGTTTACGGTTCCAGCAACAGGGAACATACGGGATCCCGAACTAAGCAAGCATAAATACTTGTGTCTTTGGGATTACTCTCTGAGTTTGACCAAATTAAACAAGCAAAGCAAGTGGACTAGGTGAAATTAACCATCTTGTTTTCTGTAAAAAACATTTTTTATTGGGAAGCATGCATCCATCGTTGGTGTGAGTAGTCCTCTTAAACAATGTGTGTGTGTGTGTATATATATATATATATATATATATATATATATATATATATATATATATATATATATATATATATTAGTCCTTCTATAATGCTTATTGAAGAAAATTAGTAAAATGTCATTGGAAATTATGTAGCTTTGAAAAACGATTTCGACGTCAGACAATATATGTTCCTTGGACTTACACGTCAGTGAGCCATCCATTCTAATTTTTCAAACCGTAAATTTGGAAGCGGCATTCAGCCTATTAAACTATTGGATCGAAATATCACATATTCACACATCTGAGAACAAATCATGCATCATAAACAATTGAAAATAGCCTCAGGGTTTTCACTAAAAGCAGTTCACGCCTTTGAGGTATTTTGGATGTGCTTCTATGTTCTCCTAAATAGTAAAAGCACAAAATTTAAAGTACATTATCCACATTTACATTTTACCGAGAGGAAGATAATGATTTACAGTACATATCGGACGGGTGGTAGAAGGGATCCTAGGATCATCCAGGTGCACATGCATAGACTTATTCTATTGTAATCAAGTGTACGTCCATAGTTCATAGAGGCGTAGACCATGGTTTAGATGCCTTATGGACCTTACCCTTTTTGGGAATAGATTTGGTGATCCCATGCACACTTGCATGTGGAGTTTTTAATTTATTTTTGCGTGTACTTTGGACTTGGGAGCATGGGGATCCGAGCACTCTCCTTTATGTCGTTGACTCCATGTGCCATAATTTTCATTTTGGGGATCGATCGATCAGCACATGTTAAGCAGCTCGAGTGAACTCCAATCAAGGTCTAATGGCTTCAATTTGAAACTAGCTAGGCGTCCAACAAAAGACCAGTAAAATTGACCTAAAGAACTCACATACGATCGATAAAACCATAGAAAGAAACTCTTTTTAAGAAACTCTTTTAAAATTTGAAACACTTTTTTCCTTTTTCTCTGGAGGCTTTGTGATTCCTCTCATCGCATGTTCTCTCCTTCCCCAAATCTCTCTCTCTCTCTCTCTCTCTCTCTCTCCCTCGATTGGAGACCAGCAGGCTACGGCGAGCACGTGCAACAGCTTGCATGGGCGAATGACAGAGAGCAGGTGCAGCACCTTGCATGGATGGCTGGCGGCATGTAGGATCCAGCAGACGAGCGATGGTGAGCAAGCGCAGCTGCAGAGGTAAGAGCAGGCATGGTTGCGGCCGGAGGAGGAGGCGGCGCGGCTTCGCGGCAAGGTGGCGGGGAGGCTCGTCACCAAAGGCGGAAGCGGCACAGCTCATCGCCAGAGGCAGAGGCAACACAACCAGAGGAGCAGTCGTCGTAGCTGGAAACGCAGCAACTAGCCAGGGTAGACGCACCTGCGAACATGTTTGAATTTTGCTTGATATTTAGAACTTTTGGTGAAACTTTGCTAAACCATTTCTGAAATTTGATAAAACTCTTTTAAAACTTCTTAAAATGCGTTAAACTTGTATTGAACTTTTCACAAAAGTGCAGAAACGTCTTTGGATCTTTTTTCACGAAACGCAAAACCTAAATTAAGCCTCATAAAACGTGAGACCGTGACCTCAGGAAACTTGAAACCTCGTGAAATTTAAAACCTTATAAAACAGAAAATCTCATAAAACTTGAAACTTGAGACCTCATAAAATCTCATAAAACTTTTGTACCTTCTATCGATATAGCATGAACTAGAGCTAGCGGCACTTTTCAATTAAGGCGCGGCACTTTTTAATTAAGGCAGAATTACACTATGAGCCCCTAAACTATGTTGCTTAATTTATTCAATCGGATTATGTATTATTGTTTTGTTTATTTGCGTCCACAAACTATCCGACTTAATTGGGCTCTTCCACTAGTTTGATGACGTGTCAGCTAACTCGTGGAAGAACGTGCCTTATTTTCTTTTAGTGGCTGAGAAAACTATGTATATATTCTAATGGCACTACTAATGATACACCCTGTACAATAACTATAGTATTAATTACACATCCATATAGGATCCACATAGGATAAAAAATACGGCAAAATCTTCTCAAAACTGTCCATGTACATTATTTGTTGTGTAATATGGCAAAGAATTAAAAAAAAGAGAGAGAAAATTAGTATCTTACATGAGACATTGCATGAGCACACACTCCAATCATCTAAGATTAACAACAAAATCTTATATTAGGGAGGAAAGTAGTGTCCATGTACATTATTTGTTGTGTTGTTGTATTAAACTGTCGTTGCTCACGTCAGTCGTTCATGGTGAAACTTGTTAAAACAAGGATGAAACATTTCAAACCTTTCGAAACTTCTCAAAACTTGCTTGAATTTTATGAAAATTATACAAAAACTTGTATTTATGAAACTTCCATTTTCTTTTTTTAACACTACCGAAACTTGATGTAACTTGCAAAAACAAGGATCAAACTTTTTAATTATGCTACATATAATTTCAAGGAGTCTTGTTCAAATTTCAAGATTTCAAATTTAGTTTCATTCAAGTTTCATGATAGTTTTGTACAAGTTTCATACTAGTTGCAACAAGTTTCACGGTACTTTTCATAGGTTCATTCTAGTTTATACAATTTTATGGAAGTTTCATAATAGTTTCAATAGGTTCTAGTTTCAACGAGCTTCATGGTAGTGAGCTCATTCTAGTGTTAGACAAGTTTCAAGAAGTTTCATGCTTGTTTCAACGAGTTTCTTGATAGATTCCATAGGCTCATTCTAGTTCGTATAAGCTTACAGAAGTTTCAATCACGCCATCCTCAAGCTTGTCGCTGTTTAGATGGAAGAAGAACTCAAGGGGCTGGTCAAGGTAAAGCACATAGGTGTGGACGAAAGCAGAGTGGTTCTCATTGTGAAAGTCGGGGAGGCTGAGGAAGTGGGTGCTATGGTGCGTGGCATGGAGGAGCTCGCATTGGAAGGAGGGTTGTCGTTGGCCAGGAGGCGGTGCACAAGTATGAGTGACTTGAGTGCTACGAGGTACTCACAAGTGTGGGAGCACCCCACTACGATGGCGATGACCGTGGGCGAGGGATCCAGAGGTGAGGTAGAGGGTGTTGCGCTCCTCGATCGGCTTGTTTTCTTGGTTAGTGCCCTTGACGATGTGTATGTTGAGCTCTACGCGAGATGTTTCTGGTGACCTTGGCGAGACCGATACTGGTTTGGTCCTTTACCGCCCCCAGAAATTATTTGGTGTTGGTGATTTTTTTTCTTCTGAAATTTATGTGATTTCTTATGAAACTTGCAAAAAAACTATTATGAAATTTGTCCAAATCTTTGGAAATTGTATTAGACGGTTAAAACTCACTCAAACTTCTTGAAGTTTTAGGTTGAAACTTGACAAAACCTGTTAAAACGGCTTGCAAGTTTTATGTTAAAACTTGATAAAACCTGGTGAAACTTGTTGAAACTTCTAGAAATTTTGGGCTGAAGCTTGAGGAAACTTGTTGAAATTGTTTGAAACTTTGAGGTTGAAACTTGACAAAACTTTTAGGTTGAAATTTACTGGAACTTCTTGATACTTTTTAGGTGAAACTTGATTTCCAAAATTCTAAAGCTTGTTCAAACTTGGGCTTGGAACTTTTTTGGAGTCTTCTATAAATTTGTAGAAATAATGAAACTCACTAAAACATAAAACCTTTTCAATTTTTTTATAGAACTTTCTAAAATTTGATGAAGCGTATCGCTGAACCGTTGCCTCGATCGTGCGTTTTGATGCGTCCAGGTCCACCAGCACGACGGAATTAAACGGAAGACTGCAGCTACAACCCCCCGCATGCGTGCAGCTTCGGAAATGATTGCGCGCCACGACACCAAAACCCGCAGTAATCTTGGGGCATGTTCTTTACGGCTTCTACAAACCGTTTTTGGCTTTTGCTATAGTAACTAACTTTTAAATGGAGTATTTTCTCACGACGGGATCTACAAGTTAATTTTAGTACACGTTAAAAGCCTAACATCTGTATCAACCAAAATCGCAAGCGAGTATATCTCTCCGTAATCTCTGTCGCAAACAGCCAAAATTCAAAAATTTCAGTCAAAAGCCATAAGTCACAGCAAAAAAGAACATGCCTTTACAAAAACAATGTTAGTCAAAAAGATCCACGGCGTCGGCATGGCAGGCAGCCCCCGCGCGCGCGGTGGTGGAGCGGACTGTGCTCTGGTGGCTGCCAGGCGAGGGGTGAGCTTTGGCCAGAACGCATCAGCACCGTTGCATGTTCCATTTCTGCGCGTCCACAGGCTCCGGCTCCGTCTCCGACATGTGGTGTGATCGGAAACACCTGGAGCAGGAGGTGTCTCGGCCTTTTTGGGGTGGCTTTTTGGTTGCCTGAATGCCTCCAGCTACTCCTCGATCCAACTCAACAGCAGTGTTCAGTCCCAGAAGGCTACGGGATCGAATCATATATAGAAGATCAAGAAACTATAAGCTAGCTACCTACCTACCATACGATTGGAGGTAGTCGGACACCTGGGTGCCACACCGTTAGACTAAACAGACACTGGGAGTTGGAGTTTCCATTAGCCAGGCCGACAAGCTCCACGGATACATTTGTATTGCACTCCATAGAAGAAACCTGTGCCACTCATGCTATACATGCAACCGAAAGCGAAGAGATGATATACATGACAAATGTAACCCAAGCAGTGGTATAAAGGCAGCGCTTTTATGTTACAAACAAGCAGCCACACGACTAACCAGCGCTGTTCGTTGATGCTAGCAAAAGAAAAAGCCACACGACTAAAAGCGAGCAAAAGATATAGGGACTGAAGTTACAAACATACAGGCCCACAAGGAGCATGGCGACTATAGATTTGGTGTATCGTACGGTGCTCCGTTTGATTTCGACGTGTATCGTGCCGTTTCTCGAGTTGATGAGGTGGTGTTTTTCGTTGATCCGACCATTGCTCACAGCATCCACTAGATTTATGTCCACATGCCCCAGTGATTCCTGAAAGAATTGACAGAGATTGATTTTAGAGGGCATGATGATCACCAAAAGGAACATCTTGGATTGACAGAGATGAACTGAAACTCTTCGCTCCATCTTGGATCTCTTGTTTTCCTGATTACCAGCAAGGTACATGAGACCATGAATTGGCCAGTTGATGCAGTACGGATTTTGGTATCTAGACTGCATACCAGTGAGTTCGAAACAAGAATACCTAGGAGGAACCAGGTATTTTTCAATGAAGCATACCGGTGAGTTTGGTTTCTGAAGCTCAAGATTTTAGGTTCAGAGAGTATTAATTTTAGTTTAGTTGCATGAGACGTGAAGCAATAACAATAAGATGCAACATCTCGTGTATGGCTGTTTAATCAACTCCAAGTGCAGTTCCAGTTCTTTTGTCACCGTTGATGGGATCATGCTGCAGGTTTCTATTCAGAAGACGCGCTCTTCCTAGAATGAACTAGACGGTAAAATTGGCATGTCTTTGTATGAAGGCAGGAGCAGGTATCGTCGTGTCAGAGAAATTCTGGTTCAGCTCTCTGAATGTAACTTCAAGTTGCACAGACAAGTCGCTACTAGCAACTTGGTGCACTTTTTCACTTAACTGTCAGCACTCAGCAGCCTTGCAGGGCAGGAACCTGGACATTTGTTCATGACAGTGAACTTACTCTACAACCTACTCCAGAAGGTTGTCTGTGCAACTTAATCTGCAGTGCTACTGTGCTAGTCCCAAGTATCGTAACCCAGCTCCCATTCAGCCGTAGATAATGAGATAGTATTTTTTAGCTAAATGAATTGGCAAAGTCTCTTTTGGTTAAAGAACTGGATTTGTTACTGTTTTTTGGGCCGATGGACTCCATGGTCAGTCTTTTCTTTAAAAAAAAAACAAGAAGAGCATATCCAGCCCAGTTCGTGGTTTAGAATTTGGACCGAACTCGCCCAACCCCATGAAAAACTAGGCTTCACAAGAACTGGCCCGTAACCGCCGTAAGCCTGGCCTATCTAGTTTGAACGTTTCACGCCAGTTGGGCCCAACCTGGCACCTCGCTAGCGAGAAAATTCCTGGCCGCTTCTCCTCCTCTCCTCTGCTCGAAATTTCAAATCCAGCGTAGGGGCCAGTTGCTTTTCGGAGAAGGCAGAGACGGGAGACTGGAAGTGGTGGGAGGGTGAAGCGGCGGAGAGGGCAAGGAGGAGTGGCCACGATGGCGCACCAATCCTGCCGCGGCGCCGTCTCCGACCCGAAGGGGCAGCAAGGAGACGGAGCAGAGGCGGTGGGGCTGCACCGCCTCTCAGGCGCTTCCGGCGAAGGCGCAGTCATTTGCATTTCACTAGCATAAGATGTATGTCGGTTGCAAATAATTGTGACAATAATTTGCAAGTCTAGCTATGTTGGTTGCAAATAATGGTGACAATAATTTGCAAGTCTAGATGTGCTTGTACTAAGGAGTCAATAGCGGTAGATGGATTTTTATCAGAGATGTGGAGGAGGTTGGCAAGACTAGCTCACACGTGTAACATGAGCCATGCTCTTTGGTTGGTTACAGGGAGTAAAATACAGTTTTGCTACTAGGATGTGTAAGAGCCAGAGTTCGGGTGTCGGGATGACGTATGAGATGATTCCCGTATTTTCATGAGAGAATTACGACATATGGCATATCAAGATGTGTATGCTGCTACTATTGCGGGGGTTATAGGATATCGTCGAGAACGGCTATAAGGAGTATGCTGTTGAATATGTTCTTACGACGGAGAAGAAGAAATCTTTAGCAGAGAACCAGATGGCAGACACCAAGGTCTTATTTTTATTCAACAGGGTTTCGTGGAAAGTTTGTTTCTGTGGATTATCGACGCCAAGAAGTCGAAGGAAGTATGGGACACGTTAAAAAAAGGACTTTCAAGGTTCCACAAAAAGTTTTAATCATAAAGCTACAAACTTTGTGGAGCAGTTTCAGAATCTACATAAGAAGTCCAAGAAGATAAAAGATTACTTCTTAAGGGTTATTGAGGTGGTGAATCATATACGCACCTACAGTGAAGAGATTACTAATCAAAAGATTGTCGAGAAAATTTTGATCAGCTTATCAGAAAAGTTTGCGTATATTGTTACTGCTATTGAATAGTTGAAGGATTTGACGACCCTCACAGTGCAACAATTGATGAATTCGTTGGAGTTACATGAAGAGAGAAAACTACAACGGGAAGAGAGCTCTGTTGAAAGCGATTTCCAATCAAAATTGAGTTTCAAATCCCACAATTCGAGAAATAGTGGGAATTATCAAAAAAAGAGGTGATCCAAGACAAGATAAATAGAAGAAGCCCACCCAAGATAGCAGAGAAAAGGTACATGTAGCATAGCTACAATAGTGGGTACATGGTACCCTTCTCCATGAGACATAACAATAAAAGAGCGAGAGAGAGAGAGAGCTGGTGAGTAAGAATGAGAGGATCTGGCCTCTTTATACCCCTTTTAGGGGATTATATACATGAGTGGGGTAGGACAAGAAATTTTCATCGTACCCCTTAATAATTATAAAATATGAGAGTACATTGGTACATATACATTCCTCTATACTATTGGGTCTATTATATATTGGGCCAGTTGCAAAGCCCAGTCATGGGAGTTGGGCCACCCCTACTACAATAGCACTCCCTCAACAGCAAGCGCGGAGGTCTCGATAGGCGAGCTCATGTAACCAACTATCCCAGCCTCACGTCCCCCACCAGTAAGCACGAAGTTCCCGATGAGCGAGCTAACACAATTGGTAGCTCCAGCCCCTCCAATGCCGAGGCTATGGCCATGTCGTCGAGTTCCTATTCTGATGTGGGCGACACATAAAGGTGGAGTCATGGGTTGGGCCACCCCTCCGAGGCGATCAAGATCCAGAATACATGTGTTGAAGTGAATTTGTGAGAAAAAAATAGGTGTTACTGATCAGCTATTTTACATATAAAGGGCAACATTTCAGCAATCTTTGGAGCAGGATATCCTCTTGTATTTCCAAACAAAAGGAGGCAAAATAGGACAAAAGGTGGGGATATAAGAGACTACTACACCATGATCCTGCACTTACTCAACATAGAACACACAGGTTATAATTCAGAACAAGCACCCATAGAAAGGACTCTTCACTCTCTCTTTTCACACATTGACTAGCAAGGCCTTAACAAAAGGAATGGGAAACAAAGCATGAGATATGAATGTAACAGTAGACCATGCAAACACACTGCAAAAAGCCTCACCCACATGCTAGCTCAAGTTAAGCAGGCACTTTGAACAATCATGAAGGGGAGCTGAGCTGAGGAATGGCTTGAAGCCATACTACTGCTCAAGTTTCTGCTGCGGCTGCCTCTGGTGCTTTGACTTCGAGGACCCGCGCCTGGTAGGACGAAACGGCATTGCCGTCACCCGCTGCAGCCGTGAAGAAGGACGGCTTCCCGACCAAATCAGCAACCCGCTTTGCGCACCCCGAGTCACGGGGACTCTCATCACAAGGCAGCATGATCCTGATCCTTGGGAGCAGTTCAGCAACCTTGTCAATTGTCTGAGGAGATAGCTGATCATTGGAGGGCTCGATAACCTTCGCTCTGATTTCCTCCATCTGGCTTGCACCCCCTGCCGATCCCTGGAGAGACTGCTTGCACCGCTTCTCTTGTGTTCCAGCTCCGAGGGGCGCACCAGGCGTGAGGCTGTAGCGGCTCGGGACGACCCTGACCTTGGAGCTCCCCGCCGGCCTCCTCCCAATGGCTGCATTGCCGGTGTGGCTGAACACACCTTTTGGCTTGAGCTCATCAACCACCTTGTTAACCCCAACTGCCGCAATGCCTCCCCTTGTGTCAGTACCCTTGGCAATGGACTGCCTCCTGGACCTGGGGCTCATGCTCGAGCTTCTCGCCTTCGCGCGACCTGCTGCTGCTCCCTGCTTAGCGTCCAGTGGATGTCTGGTATTGCTTGATGGCCATGGCTTGGCGGGGACTGTGGGTTGCTTGGAAATCTGGCCTTCTCTGGTGGCGTTGAGCTTATTGGAGAACGGCTCAACCCGCGCCGCCGCCGCAGCCGGCTTGCTGCCGACGCCGTGGTGGATCTCCAATGGCCCGAGGCTGACGCCCCTGCGACGCTGCACCGGAGGCTCCTTGATTGGCTTCAGGATCCGAGCGGCTCCCGCGCCCTGCTTCTGCTGCTGCGCCGCAGGCACCTTAGGGTTCGCAGCGGCGATGTCGAGGGGGCCGAGTCTGAGCCCCATGCCTTGCGACACCGGAGGCTGGTTGATGGGGTTCAGCCTCTGGGCGGCGGGGGGCGGCTGCTTCTCAGACAGCAGGTTAGGGTTGGCGGCGGAGATGACGTCGAGGGAGCCGAGGCTAAGCCCTCTCAGCCGCGGACGCACCTTCGCGGTGACCTCTCCCGTCGCGGCGTCGGCGTCGCGCTTCGGCCCCGACTGCCTGGAGGTACGGAGGTGGTGGAGGCGGGAGGAGAGGCGAAGGATCTCCGCCTCGATGTGGACGATCTCGGCGTCCACATAGAAACCGGCGCCGATGTCGTCAGGCTCCGGGCGATGGTTCTCCTTGTCGCCCTTGCTGATGGCCGCCGTCGCCATGGCCGTGTGGGTCTGCCAAGCGGATGCGGAAGACGAGGAATCGTCGAAGGCGGCGTTGTTCCAGACGTGGACCAGCGGGATGAGGGGGTCCTCCTCCATCGCCGTCGCCGGAGAACCCTTCGCCTTCGGCGACCGCACAAGCGGAGATCAGGGGCAAGCAGGCGATGAACAAATCGAAATGGAGAAAGAAAGCAAATCGATGTATACCTGAATCGATCGATCGATTGGTGAAGACGGCGAGTGGATTCCTCCCCCCTTTGCGTGGATTGGATTAGGTGGTGATTTTTTTTTTGAAATTTGCGGTGTGAGATGGTGGGATGCGGTGCGGGGAGGAAGAGGGGTTAAGAGCCAGGTCACACTCGACCGTTGGGGCTCTGGAGCGGAAGGGGAGCGCGTCGCTTACGTCCTATTCAGTGTCGTGTATTCTGCGTTTTGGTTATATCTTTTGTTTTTCAGCCGTGCCTTTTGATTTTTATTTTTTAGTTGATTGTGGGGAGAGTTGAAAAGAGCAAGAACTAAGGAAGGCCAAAAGAAAAAAGCTATTTCTAACAAACCCTTATATATTACAAGCGGATTTTTAAAAAATAGAAAGGAAAATACATAAGCAGACGCAGTGCATCTGGAATGCTAGTGATAGCGGATGACTCGGAGATCACTAGACGTTGGTTCCTTTTTCACGCTATGGTGTACAACTTTTTTGAACAATTAAATGAGATATTTTTTTGTTGTTATTTTGAAGTGATTTATTGAATAAAATTTTTAAGGCGGCTTATCAGTTTATCAATATTTCGTTCATCTGCATAAGTACTCGTACTAAAGATAAAAATCATCGCTATAAAAATATCATAGCCGAAAAGAATACAACCGTTGTAGCAAGTGCGCACCCAGCAAACTCTGGGTATGTTCTTTTCCTCTGAAGCTGACGACTTTTGGCTTTTAGTACAGTACCTAAGTTTCAAATATAGTATTTTCTCAAGACATGGTTTACAAGTTAAACGATATATATGTTAAAAGCCCAACGTCTGTACCATCCAAAATCGCAAATGAGTATCTCTCTCTGTAATCTATACTGTAAATAGCCAAAATTCAAAAATTTCAGCTAAAAACTATAAGCCGCAGGCCTTTACCAAACATGTCTTCTGCTCCTCTCTTTCCATCATCTTGAAACCTCGTTGCTATCCGCGTTTGACTGTTCATCAGTGCCGTTTCCATGTTGATCTTTTTATCGAAGATTTCATCTTACATGCATCTTGCATTTCTGTTCGTAAATTATCCATCCATTTGTTAAGCCGCGTGTACTCGTATGTTCAGCTCATTTCTCGGGGAAAATGCGCATAGTATATCCTTGAGCCGAGCCATTGAAAGCTGCATGCATACAAAATTAGCGCCGTAGATTACACGTATCCACAGTTCCGCACAAAAATAGGCGGAGTTCCCCTCTTGGCAAGTCACATCATATAAAAAGAAGCATCATTTTCGCAAATACCAAGCGAAGCAACAAATGGCCTTTCCTGGTGGTTTTTCAAATTTACATGAGAATTTTCTTACAAAATTTACATGAGAAGACACACTTCGCTTTTCCAGTAGAGAACTGTTAGAAAACCTGAGTCCGAGCTGGAAGTCTTGGCATATAGTGGATATCTTACCACTAGGCTATAAATAGAAAGTACTATTGACTATTTTGTACGGGGAATTAAAAAGAGAGCAATAAAAAAATCAGGAGTTCGTTTTACTTTTCTGTGTTTTTAATATACTATTTTTATCTTCTGTGATTGTTCTTATTTTATATAAGTAGAGAAATCAATCAGATGATCATCAGCGACGGTTCCTCAACAAGAACGGTGGCTTACCCAACTAGTCTTTAACAAGTTTATTTTTCCACTTCAGCTCAACTAATGGGCCTTGTAAACAAACCGATCTTGCACAATATGGCCCGAGGAGAACAACAAGAGCCCAAGCTCAATAAGCCACCTCTTCTCTCTTTCCAGCACAAGCTGTTGTTTTACTTTCCTTCAGTAGCACGCAACACATGTACATGAGAATGAGATGGTCAAGAATACCTGGCCCCTACATAAACCCTAGAGGAAAGTATAAAGAAATGAAAAATGAGAACTAATGCATGTGGCCCGAGACCCATCTGGACCTTAGAAATCCAGCTTGTATTTGTACATGCAAGAGATATCAAAAAATGAGCAGCTTGCATCGTACGGAGACAAGGATTGCCGATCATACACGCACGGAATGGTGCCCTCCTCTAATGAGTTTCTGGCTTTTATCTTTTAATTTCGCCTCTTTTATTGTGCGTTTTAGGTTTTTTAGTTTTTTTGTTTTTTTCCTATCCTTTATATTGTTTATGACAATATAAATTTGTAAAAAAATTATAAATTTAATTACGCTAAAAAACTAACGGTGGCTACAAACTATAATAAAAAAGCTAGAAGCATCAACTTATAAACTCAAATAAGTACCACCTAAATGGTTTGATGCAAGCTGTGTTGTATGGACGATGGAGACGTGCACAGACCGGGTCAGTTGGGCCACCAGAAGAGCAGGTGCATGAGCTTCTCCGTCTTCTGGATCTCAGCTTCCACCGTCTCATCCCCCGTCCGCTGCGGCTGCTTGAGCAAATGTAGCTTCTCTGTTTCTCTTCCCTGTTTTCTTACATGTATCAACAGTTTATTCATCCTATTTTATTTTTATAAAATCTGCAACAGCAACTACCCCTCTCGGACTACTGCCACATGTGAGAAAACACAGAAAAGAAAACATGAGAGCTTGGTGTCATGCAAACTTTGGTAAAATTGATATTTACCGATACCATACCGAAATAGGATGGTATTTATCGATACCACACCATATTCTATAAAGTACTGTATTTTCCGAATTACTAAAACCGTATTTACCGAGCAAATCGTATTTACCGAACCGTACAAACCAAAAAAACCGAACGAACAATCATATCTGGCGCACAATCAATTGATCCTGAATTAAAGCAAATCAAGGCAACCAATATATTTCGAGCAAAGGGACATTTTAGTTCAGGGCTAGCTAATTCCGCTTTGTAGGTCCCTTTTGTAACTAGTTCATAAGCAATAAAGATCATTCCTTTCTCTTGCTAAAATACTTCCAAGGAAATTAGCATACTTTCTCATATTATTCGTAAGATTAGGGACTTGGTCGTCGACAGTTGGGACCGTTCGTGGAGAAAAAGACGTCGAATCCTTGAAGATCTTCATCAGCAAGCATCATCCTTTTCTATTTTCTGTCAAATATTATCCATATGATCATGACAGAAACTCCGAAGGAAGAGAATTGGTTTAATCTAGTCGGTTACATCAACCCCGACACAGTGCAGTCTGGCCACACGTTAGCATTTTGGGGTTGGGCTTTGGAGATCGAATGAGGGACGGCGAACAATATACGTATTGGGTTTGGGCTTGGGCTGGCAGAGAATCAGGGAGCGAGAGAGGCAAGCAAACACATGGTGCTCTGCACGACAGACGGCAGATGTGGCGAGCAACGCACGAAAGAAATCAAATCTGGACGAGTCAAAGATAAGCTAGTTTGCCACACGTAATTCTGTCCTTTTTTTTTTTGGCGGGTCGAGCTGTACTATGAACAAATGCACGTGGAGATACAATCCTGTACAGACCAGTATGACGTAGTTAGCATCTGCGTGATCTCTCACCAATCGAACTGTACGAGAGATCACGTCCAAATCAACGTATACACACACATTTCCACGAGCAGCCACGCGCGCGCTACTTCCCCTCGGCGTCTCGCCGCAGGAACCTGAGCACCTCGTCGGGCGGCACGTCGCGCCACACGCGCGGCCGCGCCGCCTTGTGCCCGAGCTTGGCGAAGCCGTGCGCCACCTTGTTCCCTCCCCGGCGCACGTGCGACGCGCTCATGTCGTCGAGCAGCGGCAGCAGCGCGGCGATCTCCCTGCACTGCCTCAGGTCCTCCTCCGACCTTACCTGCGCGCGGTTCCGCAAGACGTCGACCACCGTCTTGGCGTCGCCCTCGATCCAGATGCTGCGCCACCCGTTCTGCAGCGCCAGCTCGAGCCCGCGCTTGAGCGCGACGAGCTCTGCCACGGAGCTCGTCGCCGTGCCGATGCGCTCCGCGTAGCCGAGCACGAACTCACCCTCGTGGTCGCGGTACACGCCGCCGATGCTCGCGCTCCCGGACGCGTGCTTGGACGACCCGTCGAAGTTGAGCTTCAGCCGCCCCTCCTCCGGCTTCCTCCACGTTCCCGCCGAGTCCGTGTGCAGGCTCCGCCGCCCGCCCCCTCTCGGCGCCACCGGAGGCGTCGCCTTGCAGCCGGCAACGACGAGGCAAGCCGATACGGGGTCGCACAGCAGCATGCTCAGAGGACGCTGCACGCGCAGCATGTTTGCCGAAATATGCGCGATCTCTACGTGTATTTAGCGTTTGCGCGCGCACTTTCTTGAAGCTACCGATCACGTTCACGTAACAAGCATGCATGGATGGATTGACCGTGGAATGGCAAGGCGTGCAGGCGCAAAACAGATCGAGGTCGAGGGATTAGGAGAGACGGAATGGAACGATCAAGCAAGCAGATCAAGATGGATCTGTTTGAAATGGTTCGACGCGCGAGCTAAGCGTATGCTGATGTATATTAATTTTGCGTTAGTTTGCCAAAGGAAAGGTGCATATGCTTGCCTTGTGCTCCTAAAATTGCCTGCGGGGGAAGCAACCGTAGCACACGTTGCTTGCTGCCTCAAAATTAGTGAGCGCTTGCTGCTGCCTTTGGGCTCCTAAAAACAGATGTTTCCATGACCTCCATGCTTGTAGCGTGGGCGAATTTTCATTATGCGTTCGAGTCGTGGCCTGTGTTAACCGCCACGAGGAATATGCCGCGGCAAAAATAAGGATGACTGGCGTGGACAAAGTTGATGGCTGTTTTTAGGACGTGGAAAAACCTGTTCCAGCCCAAGCTCTACATAAAGTGAGGCATTTTTTTGAAACACGAGAGTTTTTTTCTTGTTTCTACGAGAATTGAACTGCGTATAAAACTAGCAAGGTGGCCCGACACTTGTGTGGGCATCTTTTTTAAAAACATATTTAAATAACTTGGCAATACATATATAGTTTACTATAGCTGTAGGGATTTACCAGGGCCAAATTTAAGATTTGTTTAAGTCAAAAGCTATAAGCTCCACGTTATTAATATAATAAAAAAAGCCAAGTTTATGATTTGTTTCTTAATAAAGATTATCTTCTCTTCTAAATTAAAAAGAAATTTATCTTTAAGTAATAACATCTTAATAAGGATTATCATCTTTTTAAATTAAAAAAATATATATTTTAAGCAATAATATTTGATGATTGCTACAATTTTGCTTAATTAGGACTCACTTGATTAAGGACCGGATGTTTTGCTTTTTTGTAACAATTCCTATTTTTTTGTAAGAATTGGACACGCAACACTCTCCAGTTCAAGTTCCACAACATCTAACGAATATCATATCTCACATGCAGGGCTGGTCCTGACATTTAGGGGGCCCTGGGGCGAGATAGAAGTCGAGGCCCTTTACTTAAATATAAACATGTTTTTATATCAACTATTAAGCTAATGTTCAATACTACATAGCAAATATTCATGGTCTTATATTGCCATGTGCTCTAAAATGTACATAAAAATATTGAAGTCATTTTTGGTGACAATCCAATATCCCATTAATATTACTTATAAGTCTGAGGATAATAAGGATAACATTGCATCACTCAAAGGACAATAAGGAGAGCCATCATCTATTATTCGCAGAACAAACAAGACTGATAATGTTGTAAGCTGTAAGCTGTAGCTATGCAGATTTCAACTCTAGATAACATCACTCAAAGGACAACAAGACTTTCTAGATGACATCTTACCACACCAGGCCCTGTTGTAAGCTGTAGCTATGCAGATTTCAACTCTCCATTCTCCAACTCTGCCCTTCTCGGCTTCTCTAAGTCCAAGACAGTAAGACTCCAACAGTCCAACTCTGCCATTAGAATTTAGAATGCAGAACATTAAAATTTAGAATGCAGTCATGCAGTTGCCAGTCATGTAGATTGTAGTCTTGCA
This sequence comes from Bonia amplexicaulis, assembly GCA_036346245.1. NCBI lineage: Eukaryota > Viridiplantae > Streptophyta > Magnoliopsida > Poales > Poaceae > Bonia > Bonia amplexicaulis. The sequence goes on along the minus strand of CM070752.1, from coordinate 23,501,026 downwards.
GAATGCAGAACATTAAAATTTAGAATGCAGTCATGCAGTTGCCAGTCATGTAGATTGTAGTCTTGCAGAATGCAGATTGCAGCACAGCAGCAAACCATTAGAAATTTAGAAATGCAGATTGCAGATTGCAGATTGCTGAATGAACTTATGAACATGCGTTGATTGCAAATTGCAGAATGCAGATTGCATATTGCAGCAAACCATTACTCCATTAGAAATTTAGAATGCAGTCATGCATTGCAGAATCGTGTCACCTTGAGGGCTTGACCGCTTGAGGCTTGAGCTTGTTGATGAAATGAATTATGAACCGGTCGTTGACTGAATCCGAATGAACTCCTCTGCAGTCTGCTCTTACGGTCTTGCCTCTTGGTCAAACTCGTAGCAAATGGCTACACCGGCATATGCAATGGCCGAATACAAATAGGGGATGCAAATGACCACACCGGCGTATGAAAATGCAAATATACAATGGTTATGTGAGGGGATTTCGAGTAGAGCCGTTGCAAAGCGAAGAAATCGAGCTCATGGCGTATGGCGAGAGGATACGACTTACGAGCAGACGCGGCGTGCGATTGGGGAACGGAGATCTCGAATCGCACAGCAAAGTGAGGCGGCGAGCCGGCGACCTGGCGTGCTATTGGGGAACGAGGATCTCCGGATCTGGCGCAAGCAGGCGGAGGCGGCGAGCCGGTGACCTGGCGTGCTATTGGGGAACGAGGATCTCCGGATCTGGCGCAAGCAGGCGGAGGCGGCGAGCCGGCGACTTGGCATGCTATTGGGGAAGGGGGATCTCCGGATCTGGCATTCATGGCGTGGTGGCGAGCAGCAAAGCGGCGATTGGGAATGGGCGGCAGTGCGGGTGAGGCGGCGATAGCGATGCGTCTCCGTGACTCCTCTCGCTGACTCGGTCTCAAGCCGCAGGTCTCTGGTCTCTCTCGCCCGGATGGATTGGGCTGGGCCATTATTGTCTACAGTTGGCCGGCTGGCCCAGTCCCAATCAAAAATAGCTAACGGATGAAGTGTAGAACCGAAAATCCCAATACATGAGGTATATATACATGGGCTTGGGGTGGGGGCCCCTAGTTTTCATGGGCCCTAGGCGGGTGCCCCTGCTGCCCAGGCCCAGGGCCGGCCCTGCTCACATGTAAGGCAAGCATCAGATGAATCAAATTTCACGTGCCAGGCAAGCATCATAATCCATAGCACAGGCAAGCATCACATGTAAGGCAAGCATCAGATGAATCAAATTTCACGTGCCAGGCAAGCATCATAATCCATAGCACAGGTATCATCTCACCCATTCATCATGGAAATAATATTCATGATCCAAGTACTAATTTCCCAGCAAAATAGCAGTGCAGAAATACCAACAACGCAGAAGAACGTCGATCAGAGCCCATGTACTCTAGCCATTTTCTGGTGGTTCTACCAAGGACACACCACGACTAAAATCCTAACAGATCACCTATGCAATAGCCGTAATTTGAAGTGTAGTACTATTCTGTAACGAAGCGCGATCATGAAGCAGAGCCTCGAAAAGCCATTACCAAACAGGGAGGGGAGGGGAAGGGTGGGGTGGGGTCGGAGCAGACCTGAGTGGGGTGAGGAGCTGCGCCATGGAGGGCTTGGGGTTGGAGTTCATGCCGATGACGATGATGAGGGGGATGAAGCCTAGTGCGCCACCACCTTCGTCGTCCTCATCGTCCACATGCTCTACTCCTCACCAAGCGCTTCGCCGTCGCCGCCGGCGAGGGATCCGTCGGTGTGGACGCCGGAGCGCCCCTCCTTGGTGAGCCTCCCAACTCACAAGACAGCTCCTTGGTGTCCGTGAGAGGCGAAAGACAGACGTCACAACTCACAAGCAACTCAAATTGAATGGTGATGCATCTCCTTTTTAATCATGGGCTATTCGAGATGGGCTACATGATATACTGGGCTGGCTATTCATAGCTGCTACTGTAACACCAAAGAAGAGTTCGACTCAATATTTCTTTTTTGTCTTAGTGAATCCCAACTCGATATTAAAAATATATTGATTCTTTCTCAATTACTATTTGAATTGGAATAGTCTTATTACTTCAATGAAATCGATTTTTCTTTTGAAAAAAGAAAATAAAAGACTATTTCGATTCTTATATAACTTTTACGAAGTGATTTAGTGTATGAGACAATTTTATGCATTTTCTCACACTTCATTTTTTATGAAATGCTGCTTTTCTGAACTCTCCTGAATATGAATTAATTTTGCAAGTACATAACAAAGGAGATCAGTGGTGGAACAAAATACCAATGAGAAATAGAATCCAATCAGAGGGGGGGAAATACTTGTCATTGGCAAAATATTATTTGTTCATGAATTTGTATAATCTGTAGAATGTGTAGAGAAAAATGCTAGTGTTTTTTTTTTGTGTAGCAGTCACATCTGCATGATTTGTAGAGTTTGCCAAGGAAAATCTAGGATTTTTTTTTTGGCAATCTGTATGAACTATATATACAAAGGGGATGCAAGAGTTTGCAAAACTATATATACAAAGGGGATGCAAGAGTTTGCAACTTACCCCATTCATAATGGGTAAAGTAGGATGCAACTTGGTTTGTCACACAATTCTTTTGTTGATACTTCTCTTTTTATTTCGTCTTTTTGTCTACAATATTTTTTCTTATACGAGAAGAGGGGGTGTACTGTGTGGTTGTGGGGAGCACAAGTTCTACATAAGCGCACGAAAAGATAGGCCGAATTATCCACGAGACCACAAGATAACAATTTTTTTCCTCAAAAAAGTGGGACACACCCGTGCGGTCAGTCCAAAGGAAAGGTGGGTGCATGTTTAGACTATAGCATGCATAAAAGTGCAATAGTCGTGTCCAATATTGAAATAAAACGTTCGTCTTAAACATTATTGCACTAGTTAGTAGGCAACAAAGTTTTCCAACACCTACAATTACCACAGAAGAATCTTTCGAGAAACAAAAGGACAAATATATCCTCCTGATGAAACGTTGTCGTCTTAGCAGCCATCTCCATCCTGAGAAACAAATGCTTATTGAATGCGATATATATGCATGCACTGTCGCAATGCCTCGATCAATTTGGCACAGCACAGCACAGGCGCAGCATTTAAGCCAAGGGGAGGTGACCAATCCTGAACCCTCCCACCTGCACAAAAGAAAACGTGCATGCAGCCCTATCAGTATATTTCTAGCTCCTCTCCATCTTTCGTCTCATCCATGACATGGCCATGGCTTCAGTTGCACCACTCCTCCTCACGGCCATCCTCTGCGCCGCACGGTGCTTCGCATCGGATACCATCTCCGCCAACTCCGCCATCTCCGGCAGCCGGACCGTCGTGTCGAAAGGCGGCAGCTTTGAGCTCGGCTTCTTCCGCCCTGCAGGCAACAGCGACACGTCCTCCTCTCGCAGCAACTACTACGTTGGGATCTGGTACAAGAAGGTCGTGTTGCAGTGCACGCCCGTCTGGATCGCTAACAGGGCCGCGCCGGTCTCCTACCCGGCGTCCTCTCGGCTCGCCATAGCGGCCGACGGCAACCTCGTGCTCACCAACGAAGCCGACAAGCTCGTCTGGTCCACGAACATCAGTTCCGTCGGCTCGAATGGCACCGTTGCCGTCATCTTGGACACCGGAAACCTCGTGCTCCGGCGTGAGAAGAATGGCGAGCTGCTGTGGCAGAGCATGGATCACCCCACCGACACGTGGCTTCCTGGAGCACGGCTCGGGCTGAACAAGGTCACCGGCGACGTGCAGAGGCTGGTCGCTTGGAAGAACTCCGGCGATCCGGCTCCCGGTGTGTACTCTTTCGGGATCGACCCGGACGGGACCAACCAATACTTCATATTCTGGAACAGGACGGTGAGGTACTGGGGCAGTGGCGAGTGGAACGGCGACATATTCACCGGCATCCCGGAGATGACGTCGCACTACATCTACAACTTCGAGTTCGTCTCCAATGCCAGCGTCAGCTACTTCACCTACTCGCTGCAGGACCCCACGGTCATCTCCAGGCTCGTCTTGGACGTCTCCGGCCAGGTGACGCAGCTCACGTGGGTGCCGGCCGCCGACGAGTGGATCCTCATCTGGACGGAGCCGCACCGGCTGTGCGATGTCCACTCCGTCTGCGGCGCGTTCGCCGTCTGCGACGAGAAGAGCGAGCCCTTCTGTAGCTGCCTCGCCGGCTTCCATGCCGCCTCTTCCGGAGACTGGGAGCAAGGAGATCACACGCAGGGTTGCCGCCGGAACACTCCCTTGCGGTGTCAGAGCACGAACGGCAAGGACGACGCCTTCTTGCTAATGCCTGGCGTTTCACTGCCAAAAAATCCATCTTTTGCACAAGAATCTGGGCCTCAAGACTGCAGGTTGGCTTGCTTGAGGAGCTGCGACTGCAACGCCTACTCTTACGGCGATGGCTGTGCTCTGTGGCACGGTGATTTGCTTAACTTGCAGCGACTGGCCGGCGACGAGGCGGCCGGCGCGAACAATCTTTACATCCGTTTGTCCGCCATGGACATGGCTTCGAAAACTAGAAAGAAAAAAATTGTTCTGGCTTGTATCGCCTCAGTCGCGTCAATCCTAGCTTTGTCCGCCATTGTGTCCGTGCTGGTTTGGATGTTCAAGAGAAGAGACAACATGAGACTAATGCAAGCGTCAGAAGGTGGCAACCTGGTGCCGTTCAAGTACAGCGACGTGAGGAGGGCGACCAAGAACTTCTCGGAGAAGCTCGGCGCCGGCAGCTTCGGGTCGGTGTACAAGGGAGCGTTTCCCGGCGCCGGCGCCGCCGTCGCGGTGAAGAAGCTCGAAGGCCTCCTCCACGTGGGCGACAGGCAGTTCCGGAACGAGGTGCGCACCATCGGCACGATCCACCACGTCAACCTCGTCCGCCTCCGTGGCTTCTGCTCCCGCGGCGGCGACCGGCTGCTCGTCTACGACTACATGCCGAACGGCTCATTGGACAAGGTGCTCTTCGGGGAGAAATCCCCCGCCGTGTTGAGCTGGAGCGCGAGGTACCAGATCGCGCTCGGCGCGGCGCGGGGCTTCCTGTATCTGCACCAAGGGTGCAGAGACTGCATCATCCACTGCGACGTCAAGCCGGAGAACATACTGCTGGATGGGGATTTCGTGGCCAAAGTCGCCGACTTTGGCCTCGCGAAGCTGGTGGGGAGGGACTTCAGCAGAGTGCTCACCACGGTGCGGGGCACCATCGGGTACCTCGCGCCGGAGTGGATCTCCGGCGTGCCGATCACCACCAAGGCGGACGTGTACAGCTACGGGATGGTGCTGCTGGAGATCGTATCCGGCAGGAGGAACACGTCAGCGGCGGCGGGGGAGCAAGGCGCGTACTCGAGCTACTTCCCGCTGGTAGCCGCGAGGAAGGTGCACGAAGGGGAGGTCGTCGGGCTGCTGGACCCGCGGCTGAACGGCGACGCGGACGCGCGGGAGCTCGAGCGCGCGTGTAGGGTGGCTTGCTGGTGCGTGCAGGACGATGAGGCTCACCGGCCGACGATGGAGCAGGTGGTTCAGGCGCTCGAAGGCGTTGTGAGCGTCGATGTGCCACCGATTCCGGCGTCGATGCAGGCTTACGCCGAGGATGCTGATGCGGTGGAGCACGCGTACCTGTCGGACGGCTACTCCAAGTTGCAAAGCCCTTAATTTGGCGGCAAGTTAAGCTTGGGCCGTGTCCACTGACTTGTTCACTGTGCAGTCAGTGCGTGTCAGTGTACGCATAAAATTTCTTCAGAACTGTGTATGCGTATAATAACCAGAACCGAAACCGTCGTATACCGCCAACGAGACCATCCTTGTTAGGTGAGCCTCGTATCGTTGGATGGCTCCAATATGTTCAGTTGGTTCTTGCCACAAGGTGACAGGCAGGACCGGAACAAAAATGGGGCTCGTAAACCGGTTGCACCTAGCCGTGGTATACATGCGTTGCTCCCTTGGTTTTTTTTTTTTTGTCTCCTTGGCAGGACTGCATGCAGGAGGAAGCCGAACTATACGTCATCTCTTGCAAAGTCATAACTAGCAAAATCGCACGCAAGTTTTGTACCGCTCTCTACAAGATGTTACTATTTAAAAACTAAAGTCAAAATTCATCAGCAAAAGCTAATATAAATAGACCCACAGAATATTTGGTGGTATTTTTTTTCAAAGCAGATGCTAACTCAAGTGAAATGGTGGTATTTTTAATGTAAGTTTTTGAACTACAAATGATAACTTAGAGTGTAACTGATGATAACAAAGTATAAGTATGAAGAAGTGAATTGCATTTTTCATTTTCTTAAAAACTACCCATCACGACTCAATAGTAGAGAAACGGTTTTTAGGATGATAATTTATTAAAAATATAGATGGTAACTTAGAGTGTAACAGATGATAATTTATTAAAAATAACCCATCATGACAGGATTTATCCTTTTTATTTTTCACCGAGGTACTACCAACTTTAGCTGAAAAATCTCAAACCTATGGATCTGTAGACCCACATGTACCACCATCCATCCGTTACTGAGTAGTGTTATACAATCGAACAAACGTCCGCCTAGTCGTGTGATGGTCTTACCATGCCTCGGTTTTTGTCCACTTGATGCAGAGCAGCTGTGGAGCATTCAAAAGGCCTCGCCTTTTTTGCAGTTCCTTCGGTACATTTTCTCTCCCCATCTTCTACATGTTGCAATGGAGTAACTCAACCGACACAACATGATGATAAATTCGCATGTGGTAATTTGTTGCGTGTGATAAGTTTGAAACATAGGGGGTTAATTTTTAAATATGCATATGATAACTTATGGTACAATTGATGGTAACATATTGATCTTAGGCTAGTAATTTGCTAGAACAAACATATGGTAATTTTGAAACTTAAAGGTGGTAATTTATTAAATATGCCTATGATAACTTACGGTGCAACTAATAGTAGATTTCGATCTTATGCTAGTAATTTGATAAAATAGCAAATGGTAACTTAAGATGCAATTGATGATAATTTTTTTGACCTTCTTAAAATCACAAAATTAGTGATATTTATTTATATTTAGGATGGTAATTTGATAAAATTATAGAGATTGACTTCGGGTGCAACCGAAGATAATTTTTGAACTTTTCAAATTCCTAAAACCAATGTAATTTAAAACTTTGGCTAGCAATTTGTTGCAATTTGTAGATGATAACAGGTTGCAACTGATAGTAATTTTTAAATTTCTTTTAAATTAAAAAATAACGATAATATGTGAACTTTAGGGTTGTACTTTGTTTAAGTTGCAGATAATAACTTATGATTCAACTGATGGTAAAATTTGAATACTTGAACTTTTTTAAAAAAATGTGATGGTACCAAAAAATATGTTAAATTTAGAAATTCGGATGGTAATATGTTAAAAGTGTGCTACACATAAATTCGTATGAGAGACACTAATGACGTATGACACATGTCATCTTTTTCTATTGAAAAGCATCTGTTCTTTTCGACCGAAGCTAGCGGCTTCTTGCTTTTACTACAATACCTAACTTTCAAACGGGATATTTTCTCAAGACGGGGTCTACAAGTTAATTGTAGTATATCTTAAAAGTCTAACATCTATATAAACCAAAATCGCAAGCGAGTATCTCTCTCCATAATCTCTGCCTCAAACAGCTAAAATTTAAAAGGCCTCGCCTTTTTTGCAGTTCCTTGGGTACATTTTCTCTCCCCATCTTCTACATGTTGCAATGGAGTAACTCAACGTACACAAAATGATGATAAATCTGCATGTGGTAATTTGCCGCGTGTGATAAGTTTGAAACATAGGGGGGGGGGTAATTTTTAAATATGCATATGATAACTTATGGTACAATTGACGGTAACATTTTGATCTTAGGCTAGTAATTTGCTAGAACAAACATATGGTAATTTTGAAACTTAAAGGTGGTAATTTATTGAATATGCCTATGATAACTTACGGTGCAACTAATAGTAGCTTTCGATCTTATGCTAGTAATTTGATAAAATAGCATATGGTAACTTAAGATGCAACTGATGATAATTTTTTTGACCTTCTTAAAATCACAAAATTAATGATATTTATTTATAGTTAGGATGGTAATTTGATAAAATTATAGATGGTAACTTCGGGTGCAACCGAAGATAATTTTTGAACTTTTCAAATTCCTAAACCAATGGTAATTTAGAACTTTGGCTAGCGATTTGTTACAAATTGTAGATGATAACAAGTTGCAACTGATAGTAATTTTTAAATTTCTTTTAAATTAAAAAATAATGATAATATTTGAACTTTAGGGTGGTACTTTGTTAAAGCTGCAGATAATAATTTAGGATCCAACTGATGGTAAGTTTTGAATACTTGAACTTTTTTTTAAAAATGTGATGGTACCAAAAAATGATGGTAAATTTAGAAATTGGGATCGTAATATGTTGAAAGTGTGCTACACATAAATCGGTATGGGAGACACTAATGACGTATGACACATGTGTCATCTTTTTCTATTGAAAAGCATATGCTACCTTTTTACACATAGGTCTACACACGTGAACTACAGAAATGAATGTTTATAAAAAGTTGGGTAGTAATTTGTTAATAATGCAAATGGTAACTTAGGGTGCAGTTGATGATAAATTTTAGCCTTTAATTTTCAAATTCACAAAACTGATGGTATCATTTGAATTTTATGTTGGTAATTTGTTTAAATTGTACACGATAATTTAGCTTGCAGCTGATGATAACTTTTGAACATTTTAGTTTCAAATTCACAAAACAAATGATATCTTTTGAAATTTAGGCTGATAATTTGTCTTGATTGTATACGATAACTTAGTGTGCAGCTGATGGTAACTTTTTGTTACATCCTCATGAAAGATGCCATGCATGTGTGTTAAACAAATGCATTTGAATGGTGCATTTTTCAAACTTTAGGGTGCTAATTTCTCGAACTGGAGATGGTGACTCAGTGTGCTAATGATGATAAAATATGCTGAACTTAGTGTGCTATTAATAGTAAATTTACCAGCTTACGGTGAATTTTAGTGTGCTAATAATGATGACTTACTGTGCTACTGAATGTTGACTTGATTATTGATGGTAAATTGCAACTTTCATTCACCTGGGGGGCATATGGAGACATGCATCATAGATGCGTTGCATGGGCCATGTTTTTTGGGCCGTAAAATCGTCCCAGGAAAGATAATAAGTGATGGGTCCATATAGGCCATGCGCTTGGGCTGTAAAAGGGCAAGCAACCCACATAAGCTAAACGGAGTGTTGGGCTACGATTCATATAAGGGCAGGGCCGTGCGCACGGACGAGAGAAGCATTGCGAAACGGGTGTGCCGCAGCTGTCTTTTTTTTTTTTTTGCTGCGGCTTATGATTTTTGACTGAAATTTTTAAATTTTGACTGTTTGCGATAGAGATTACGGAGAGAGATACTCGCTTACGATTTTGGTTGATACAGATGTTAGGTTTTTAACGTATACTATAATTAACTTGTAGACCCCGTCTTAAGAAAATACTTTATTTAAAAGTTAGGTATTATAGTAAAAGCCAAAAGCTATTTTTAGAAGTCATAAAGAACATGCCTTATAGCACATCTGAAAGCGCTGTAGTTGCATCTTTGAAAGAATATGCTGAAGAGAGCCCTACCATTTTTATGTGTGGGATAGGAAATGTTTGGTCATTTGTTCAATATTTTTGTATAGCTAGGTTGGAGAGACCGCATCGGGACATTGCTTGCTGTGGTGGGGACGTCCCCCCCATCGTGCTACTATGCTTGTTTGTGGTGCTTCTTTTCCTTTTTGTTTTATTTCTGGCGTTGTTTTTATGGTGTGCTGCCAGATTGCTGACGTGAGATGATGCCACCAAATTAGGATCAGCGATAACATTTACATGACCCCCACTGATTCGTTTACAGCCCGTTGGAGACGATAGCTCTGGGACGTCCAATTGAACAGATAGTGGATGATTTGGGCCGTAAGTATGCTGAACTTAAACTTTGTTATACGCAGCTTCGACCGAGGTTGGGCCTGAAGGTTAATAGGCCGAATTTGAAAGTTACTAACATGGCGTTGGTGGCCCAAATTTGGAAGTTATCGTCAGGCCTGATATGGGCCGAAATTGAAACTACCGGTTCTGGCATGGCCGTCGTCGGCTGAACTTGAAATTTATTGGGCCTGACGCGGGCCGTTATTGTGCCGAGCTTTATCTTATTAGGCTTGAGTTGGGCTGAACTCGCTGGTTTTGGGGCTCAATTGTACGCTCTTGATCTCTATTGATGTAGACGTTGTATCATTGTCCAGATGAGTCGGTTCGATAAAACCTATTAAATAAAATCTAGCTAAGGACTCACCAAAGAAGAACAAAACTAGAAATTTTAATCTAGGAAGAAAAAACAGAAGAAACTAAGGAATTCTAAAGTTACTTACAGAAAATCAATGGGTCCTCCACCCGGTTAACACGTCAAGAACGTCAGAGAAGAAGAGAGAGAGAGGAACTGACAGAGGGACGACAGGGCTGTGACAGGCGACTCCAGCAAGAAAATAATTCTACACCTCCTAGGCAGACATATTTGCAAAAAAAATGGGGGGACAGGTGGATTAGCGCACCTCCTGGGCAAGGAGTTCAGGGGCAGGCCTAGGCTCACTTCTGGCGCACCCCGAGTGGAGGTATCAGGGATTCAGAAGAAGGAATTTTTAAATAATTTTTTTATTCGAAATTACAGAAATATATCCACACAAAAAAATTTATAGGAATGGACTTCAGTCGCCTAATCGTTAGACGACTGGAATCTATCGCCCAATAGCCGCGCAATACGAATGCAATCGGCGGGCTGTTGGGCAACATAATTGTAGTCGTCGAACGGTGAGGGCGATTGGATGCTATCGCCCAACTGTTGAGCGACTGCAGTGTCCAGTCACTAAACTATTCGGCGACTGGATGTGATATATTCAATCGCTCGGCCTAACCCCTGGTCGAGCGACCGATTCTAGTATAGCACGCGCGAGGAGAGAAGACAAAGAAAGAAGAAGAGAAGATAAGGGATGAAAGGAAAGGAGATGAGAGGAGAGGTTCTGCTACTTCTGCGCGGTAAATATTTTTTTATGTCTTAATCAATATTTTTGTATGAAGTAAATAGTTTGTTTAGTGTAAAATTAGAATCCGTAGAAAATTATAGTTATAGAATTTTGCTATGAACTAAATAGTTGAAAAAAAGTTAATTCACATAGTGTGGAAAATTATCATCCGTAGAAAATTATAGTTGTAGAAAATTTAGTAAATATTGTAGTTGTAAAAAATTTAGTAAATATAGTTATAGAAATCTAGCATCCATAGAAATTTATAGTTGCAGGGTTTAGCATGTGAAATTTATAGAAATTTATAGTTGCAGGGTTTAGCATCCCTATAGGAATAATTTACAGTAGGACAGAGCTCAAGTAGCGATAGAAAAGTGGCATCGGTGTACATGAGAGCAGATAGGGAGTTGATGTGTGTTGGGGCAGAGAATACAGAGCGGTGGTGGTGCAAATGAGGAGGGGTTATCCTATGAGGGCACCGTCGTAGTTCAAGATAGACGAACGGTCATAAAAATGTAAATTACAGTATACCAGTAGTTCCATATTGTGCAATACGATATGACCAGTAGCAACATTGAAAATGTTTATAGGCAGACAATAGCAATGCCGATACCCACTACATTGAAAGTGCATTATGGTGTCGGTACCGTTCGTGAAGGTCCGAACAGTGTTGATTTGAGCAGTTTTGTGTAAGCCACTCTGACATACGCGAACGGCGAGAATGCTCAAATCGCAGATGTGATGTACAGGCTCACCCGCAGCTTCTCCTTGGACCCAGATATGTGCAGCGTCATCATACAAGGGCTTTGGAGTCGGTCTCCCGCGCACATTATATGGGAGTTGAGACTATTGATGTGCACAGCTACGTGAAAGGGCTTTGTGGAAGGCTACTGGCGTCGTGGTATTTGAGTGTGTGATGCTTGTAAAACCATGCCCAATAGAAGCTATACAAGGCCCTGCCGGGGCTATCATGTAGGTGGTACGAGCAGATCGGACGTCCAGCATGTTGGTGAACAGGAGAACCCGGAGGCCAGTGTTAGAGATGCTACGAAGGAAGTTGCTCGTAATGAGGGCATGCGTTACTGGGGTTGTGCAAACTACTGCTATGACTATCTCGACTGCCGTTGGGACACGAAAAACTATCGGCAGCCGGTAAGGACCAATTGCAAACTTGCAGTATGTTTCTCCTTCTATTTCTCTTTCAAAGTACGTACTAACAACTACTCTTGTCTACTCGCAGTTCCTAGAGGCGCTATGTAGCTACCACAAGTGGATCGACTTAGAGATCCACCCATATGACCAGTGGACTCTCGACTTCGAGAAGCAAAATGTCAAAAGAGCCTGCGAGATCTGGGAGGAAGAGCGCCGCAACAACGAGCAAACCGAGTGTATACGTCGGGAGACGAAAGATCATCTCGACACGTGCACGTGTAGAGAGCGCGAGGCTCGCGAGAGGGAGCACGAGAAAAGAGGGAAATAGCGGTCAAGACGAAAGAGGCCGCCGAAGAATTCAACGTCGAGCTCGTAAAGAAGAGAAAATAGCCCCGGTCCACGTAGTAGGTCGGGCCGTTCCGCACTAGTTTCCCAAGGTCAAATTTATTTCCATTCCAAAAGGGCGCATATGTATTGTACGAGTATTTCAGTTTGTTACATCTTGCAGGATGTTGTTTCTTATGTACGTAAATAAACTATATGTGTCGTGTTATTCCCACCTTATTATGAAGTCTATTTTAATTTGCAACATCACATCTCCTTATATTTTTATATTCAATTCTTCACATATCAAGTCATCCAACATTATGAGAAAACAAGTTCTACTCTATGTATGAATTCCTGGTTGTATCACAATATCACTTATCTTCATACTTAGCAATCGTTGTTGTCTCAATTGTCCCCAGAAAAAAATTTCTGAAAATTTTTGCACTACAACAATATATGACGATCACAAATTGTTACCTAATCATCATTTACCCCATGCACTGTCGGGAGTGCTATTTACGCAAAAAAAAGGGCTGAGGCGACAGTTGCCGACTGATCGGGCGACTAGACCTGCAGTCACTCATTGGTTCAGCGGCAGATTGTAGTCGTTCGACCGTTTGATGACTGAATCCTGTAGCCCAACGGCCCACCGATTGCATTCATGTCGTGCGGCCGTTGGACGACAGGTTCTAGTCGCACAACGGTTGGGCGACTGGAGTACGCTCCTGAAAATTTTTTGTGCCGGTATATTTTTGTAATTTTGAATAAAAAATAGATTATTTAAAAAAAAATCTTCAGAAGAAGTCGGAACCCGGAACGGTGCAGATTGTGTGCGCATTACGACTTTGCGCGGAGGAATCAGGATTCAGAAGAAGTCGGAGCCGGCCGGCATGGCCGCACGGGCAACTTCAACCTGGTAGCAAAGCAACTTTTTTTGCAGCGCGGTGAGTTTACGAACTTACGACAATGCAAACATGACGGGAAGCTACCGGGCCTCCGCCATCTAAAGACAAGTTTCTGTTTCGTCCTTTCGGTTAAATAATTTCCTCACCTTTTCGGAGCCGGGTCAAGCAGCCTAGTACAGTGTCAGAGAGAGAGAGAGAGAGAGAGAGAGAGAGAGAGAGATTTCTCTCATCAATTCTTGTTTATGAACAAGCACTGAGCATCAGATGATCTATCTTGAGTATAATAACAAGTTAGCGATGCTGTCAGTCCATATTTTTGTTTGCTCAATTTGAAACACAGTGTTGGTACTACTCCTGCTAATCGAGAACACGGAGAAACTAGCTGTGACATGCATGCATGCATGCATGCTGTCCTAGAGAGCTCATGATCCGGCACCACTGCTTAATTAAATACGGTAGCGGTGGCGATGGAAGCACGTTGATGAGAAGAATCCGAGAAGCTAGCGCTCATCCAGAACCCATATAAATGAATAATGCCAGTGTGTACCAGCCGCACAGGCACAGCTGTGACTCCGCACGGTGGACAGCTCATCTCAGCCTGCAGCCACTGAGCCACACACGCATGACTGATTCCAATCCGTCTCCCTGCTCAACTTGCAGCAGATTAAACTGCTAATCTTTCAGGGAGCAAGCTAAGACTCACGTGTGCATCGTCCATTGATCGTAGCCTGGGCAGAAATATAAAATCGACAGCGAGATCAAGGTGTCGCTCGTTTGAACTATAATAAGTTAGTTTAATGCTAAAATTATATTGTACCTAGCTAAAATTACACTGTAGCTGACGGTGCCTTATTTGGCGTAACTAAAATTTAAAAAAATTAAAAAAAGAAAAAACAAGTTAGTCCACCACGGACAACACAAATGAATACGGGAAAAAAACTGACAAAAAAGCTAAAAAAAACTAAAAAAAGAAATTTTATAAATAGTAAAAATAAGTCAGAAGCCAGATTTTTAAGCCCAAATGAGCGGAGCACAAGACTAGCACGCAATTGGATTGACCAGTTAAGTTTTATTTGGGCCGTGACCCCTCCTCGGCGTACATGGAATCATCCGATCGATTTGGTGAGAGCAGAACCTCCACCGCGGGGGTTCCGCCGAAGCCGTGGCCACGACCGGCAGGAAAACAACATGTTGAGAATCATAGGTGCAGCAAAGAGACAACACGCGTGCAGGCAGGTCGACGCAGCTTGTTCTAGGTGCCGCTTGATTAGGCTGAAATAAGCTGGCTTATGGCTGAAATTGCACTACAGCTGGTTGAAATTATACTGTATCTCATGATGACTTATTTGGCGTAACTAAATTTTAAAAAAAATTAAAAGAAAAAACAAGTTAGTCTATCATGGATAATGCAAACGAATATGAAAAAAAAACCGACAAAAAAAGTTAAAAAGCTAGAAAAAAAATAAAATTTATAAATAGTAAAAAATAAGATAGAAGTTAGAAATTTAAATCGAAATGCGCGAGTCCTGATCTGGCTGTGGAGGTTGAGAGTTTGCGACTTTGTGTAGTAGGTAGGCATTAAGTTTACAGCTCAGTGCCAATCATCCAATTAAATATACCAATCATTTGAAGGCGTGGCAGATCAATGTGCTACAAATGCCGAGACATAAAGGCACCAGCTCGGCCATGACCTGGCTACAGTTCGCGATCGGTACCTCAGCTAGCATCTACCAAGAATCTTATGTGCGCACTGAACAATGCGATTCACCAGCAAATCGCAGAGAACAATAATGCGTTAGACTCTTTTTTTTTATATATATATTTTTGGCGAGGGATCATGTGTTAGACTTACCGATCACTAACCCCGAATCCCCGATTGATTCGCTGTGGGCGGCGGCAGGGGCAACGCCAGTTCATCGCACCGGGCACAAATTGTCAACTCGGAATGAATTTCCCAGTTCATGGCACCTCTCTGATTTGATCTCCAAGCCTCCGTCGGCGTTGGACCAAGGTGCCGCTTGATTAGACTAAAATAAAATAAATTAATTTATGATTAAAACTGTATTATAAGTAGCTAAGATTGTACTGTAACTGATGCTATCTTATTTGACGTAACTAATTTTTTTAAAAAATAAAATAGAAAAAACAAGTTAGCACATCACAGACAATACAAACGAATACTGAAAAAAAGAATCGGTAAAAAAAGCTTAAAAAGTAGCAAAAAACAGAAAAGACGAAATTTAGGAATAGTAAAAAATAAACCAGAAATCAGAAACTCAAATCGAAATAAACGGGACCAAACCGGCCAGGTTGACGCGGCACCAAATCAACAAACAGGGCGTCCGGTCTCACCTCACCGGCGCACCGTACAAAGAGGGGGAAACAACGGCAGTAGCAAAAGTCAATCGCGAAATTCGGTGTGAAGCTCACAAGCTCTTGGCAAAGTTAGACAGGCATTATAGTACTGGCAGCATAGCCGACGGCGGCGGCGCGGTCCAAATAGAGTTAGTAGGAGGGTGAGCTGCAGCATGGCGCGAACGGTTTTGACTGCCGCGCGCGGAGGCAACCGGCCCAGCCTGGAGAAGGCGTCGCTTTCGGCTGCTTTTGAAGCTTCCGGCAACCTTTTCGGAAGCTCCCGGTCCAGCTTACTTGACATCACTACGTTTCGTTCCCCGCGGTTGGTCAGACGAGGCAAAGCGGAGGAAAGCGAGGCCAGGACTCCGATGCGGAGGGCTAACGCCCTAATTTACAGTGTTGTGTTTTTAAAGGCATTGCTCTTTTCGATTTAAACTTCTTGCTTCTTCCTTATTTTTTACTATTTATAAATTTCATTTTTCCCTGATTTTATTTTGCTTTTTTAAGCTTTTTTTTGTCGGTTATTTTTTGTATTCGTTTGCATTGTCCGTGATGGGTTAACCTGTCTTTTCTATTTTTTTAAAAAATTTAGTTACATCAAATAAGCCACCATTAACTACAGTGTAATTTCAATCATAAACTAGCTTATTTTAGTCTAACCGAACGACACTTTAATACGCTGGTTAGTTTTTTTCTGAGATATTTAATTAAAAATATAAAATATCATTATATCTCCACAAATAATATAAAAAATATAGTTAAAAATCAATACATTTCGAAGTCTTCTGATCAGAAACCATCGCCGTTTAGAATAGTCCTTAGTTCCTCTGGGATGGGATTGAGGACTCAGACCGGGTAAACGCGCGTTGAAGCAAAGCGCTAGCAAAACTTGACATCGCCTCGGCA
Source organism: Bonia amplexicaulis (assembly GCA_036346245.1). Lineage (NCBI taxonomy): Eukaryota > Viridiplantae > Streptophyta > Magnoliopsida > Poales > Poaceae > Bonia > Bonia amplexicaulis. The sequence goes on along the minus strand of CM070752.1, from coordinate 23,484,310 downwards.
GCACGTACGTGCTACGTACGCCGTGTTGAATTGGGTGTTTGGATTGCTCGTTTCTCAGACGTCCGCGTCCGACCGTTGAGTGGTTTCGTTTGTTGGTCTCGGAACCGCCGGAGGCAGCTAGCAGCAGGCGGGCTGCTGACTCTTGACTAGTGTATTCTTCTAGTCTTGTTCGTGTGATCTTACTCTTACAATTCGACGCATCAAGAGAAACGGAAGAGGTATTGATGATCCAAGGGGACTTTTGCACACATTTGCCGAATGCTCAATCTCACATTTGATCGATCGGTTATGGCGTTTTACGCGAAAAACGCAGGATTGCACATCTTGTCGATCACAGTTCATATCGATTCTGCAAAAATGAAGTGTGTGTAGCAGAGAAGGGACAATGTATGTATGCGTGGTGGATAAAAGAAGCCTGCTGATTAATTCAGATTCCACTTGGAAGAAACAAAAGGGCAGAGAGAGAGAGAGAGAGAGAGAGAGAGAGAGAGCTACATGAGTACACATGGAACCCATAAACCAATCAGCAGTGCCTTGTTGAATCCTGACGCTATGAACAAGGGAAGGAAGAACAAAAGAAAAATAAGATTCCTATCCATCTCGAGTTCTTGATCGATCTTCTAGCTGGAGAAGAGGAACTGGGAGGCCTGCGCGACGGCGTCGTCGAACCACCGCCGCGGCTCGTCCATTAGCTCGGGACTGAGCCTGACCATGAGGACGCAGAACTCCATCTCGCTGAGCGCGCCGTCGCCGTCGAAGTCGCCCTCGGCGAGCATCCCGCGGAGGTCGTCGTCGGACATGCCGCCGAGCCCCAGCAGCGGCGCGTTGCGGCGGAGGCTGTCGAAGGTGATGAGGCCGGCGGCCGGGTCCATGAGCAGGCGGAACCCGCTGGCCAGCTCCTGCATCAGCCCCTCCTCCCCCAGCCGCTCCGCCATCACCGGCAGGTAGTCCTCGAACCCCACCGCCCCAGCCCCCGCCTGCTGCATCTGCCTCTGCTGCGCCGCCATCGACCGGCGTAGAAAGTTACCACCGCCGCCCGCTTCTGAACTCTGACGGTTTCTTGATCCGTGTACACGACGAGAGGAAACGAATCGAATGGAACGGAGCTGAAACGCTGGGGAGGGAGGGAATAAGTAGGAGGAGGGGGAGGGGTGGGTTTCAGAGAAGGTGCGGCGGCCACGCTGGATGGGGGGTCACGTGCGCGTGTGCGGTGCAAAATTTCCCCCGAGTTTACACCCTTTTTTCCCATACAAAAATCGTATGAAATTACTCACGTGTTTTAAGCACGCCTAGCGTCTGATTTGACCAGGGGATTAGATTGAGATTTAGTTTTTATCCCTCTTGTCCGTAATGGTGTAAGGCCCACGGGCCTATCTCGCTTCGTTGTCTGTCCTTTCACATCTCGTCTCCGTCTCCATATTCTCCATGCGTTCTTCCTCTCCAATTATCTCTTATGCTGAGGCTTTCCCTTTCCCCACTGAATACCAGCACGAGTGGCATGTAGCATGTTGATAGCTATGTCCAATTTCAGGTAGCATACTGCAAAAGAAGTCAGGCAGGCTAGGCGGCAAAGCTTGCTGTGAAATTGCATTGAGATGGATGGACATCGTCTCGAGGCACCTCAGCATTTTACTCGTAGGCACAAAGTTTGGAGCTGGAAATTTCAGGGGAGGGGAGGAGCTGGAAATTTCAGGGGAGGGGACCATTCTGACCTGAAGCTGCTGGGGCCAGCCCAACGCCATCCAACCTTCCTGTTCTGAAAGCCTCGTCTTGTGTAAGTATTTGTCCTCACTTGTTCTACCCATCATGCGCTATAGCTCAATCAACAATAGCTTCTTGGAGCGTCTCACTGTCATCTCAACTTTTGGGAGGAAAAAAAGCAGCATCAACATGGGAGTACATTGACATAGAGGATGGGATGTTTAAGAACTGTAATTCTCGTGTTGATTTCTGTAACATCACTGTACAAGTATAGCGACACATTCAACAGCGTGGTTGACGGTCGAATAGGAGACTGTCAAGCTACAATTTATATCGAAGATATGTATGGATTATAAATAGTAGTTATGTACACTGGCCATTGCAGAATCACTGTGTTCTTATCTACATGATAGCCGCCTTCTGGGCTAGAACCTGACTGAACCATTCGACTGATGCTTTGGGTATCCTCGTCAGGTTGTTTTTGTAGTCAATGTAATAAAGTCCGAACCGCACCGTGTACCCTGAGTTCCACTCCCAGTTATCGAGCAGTGACCATATGAAGTAACCATGGACGTTGCAACCTTCCTTCCTGCAGTAATTCATATCGCAGAGTTTGTAGGTACCAAGAAGAGCAGGTGATCATAGTGGTACACATGGATGATGCATGGTGTTGATGGTTCCGTACACATGGATGTGCAGAGAAGTGAAACTTCACCTTATAGCATCTAGGAGGTTAGACATGTAGTCATTGTGGTACTGTATCCTTTTATCATCTTGCAGGACAGTTTCTAATCTTGAAAATGGGCTGTTTGCATCATCCATACCTGCCATAAACAACTTCTTGTGTCAGTTATTTCTTTTCAACTCTGCCAAGGCAATCATTCTTATCGAGCGTCAACAGTAAAATCTTCAGTCACCTACCATTTTCAGTAATGATCACAGGCGGATTTCCATACTTTTCTTTGACATATTTCATCAGGTTGAACATGCCCCAAGGAACTATGTGCAGCCAACTTGATGCTGCCTGAAAGTTGATAAATACATATTTTCCTCAATCAAACATTTGGCTAAAAAAGACAATAAATGAAAAGACAGAACAAGGCTGAAGCAATGGAAGAAACAGCTCTGCAAATTGTACCTTTTCTCCTATTTTCTGTCCATGCCTATAAGCTGTCATAGTGCATGCAGTTAAGGAATCAGTAATACCGAAAATTGATTAGGAGGTTTAAAATTTATTCATTTATGAAGACTGACCAGTTGGTATGACAGCGGCATCGGTTGAAGCATCATTCAGTACAAGTTTCCTCATCCGCATCCGGTCGTTCCTAGCATATAATGTAGTGTAGTGGTTTATTCCAACAAAATCTAGCGAACCAGATACTAACTTTGATGCCTGAGTTGAAAATTGAGGCAGCCTGTTGCCTGCAAGTTTCTGCATAGAAGGAGGATAGCGGCCAAACATTAAGGGGTCCAAGAACCTGTATTCACACTTGCAAAATTTCCTAATTAATATAGGAACAATGTCTATTTACTGTAATTAAATAGGAATTGAACTTAAGTTGATATATCAAGATGGTAGCTAATGTATCACCATCCAAGCTCAAAGTCCATTGCTCGTGCTGCTGCTTCTCTGTCTTCATCGGCATCTGACAATGGCTCATACCACTTGGAATCAAGTGCAATTCCAATGAGGCCTCCTTGTTCTTTCTGCAAATAATACATAAAAGCCATGCATGTTTCTGCCTTCATTGTTTATAATCTTTTCGAGAAACATTACTAGAAAATTTGTTTGCAATGGATTACCTTGAAATGTTGTTTGTAAGTATGAAAAGCGCCAGCATGCGCTAAAAGTATGTTGTGAGCTACAATATATGGTTCGGTTGATGATTTACCCTCCCTACAGAACAAATGTGACAGAATGGAACATCTCCCGGGTGCTTGGATGCCAAGGTCATAGCCGTCAATTGCAAAGTTATGGGGCTCATTAAAAGTGACCCAGTGCTTCACTCTATCTCCGAATTCCTTGAAGCAGGTAGACGCATAGTGAACAAAATCATCCCTGAATTATTTAGCTGTTAGAATAAATCAAGTCTGTTTTCTTGAATAGGAAGAAATTTGGATGTTATATAGATTCTGTAAGCAACAGTTTCATCTAAAACAGGATGATGTAGTATTCTTCCTTACACGATTTGCGAGTTTAACCAGCCGCCATATCTGTCTTCTAGAGCTTGGGGAAGGTCCCAGTGGAAGAGTGTTACGTATGGTTGAATACCTGATCCACAAATGTGGAGAACACCAAAGAAAGACAATCATAAAATGGCAGTTGGTAACAGTCTGCATTATGTAGATACCGAAATGTAGAAAGCAGCAGACCTTTATCTAATAAAGCATCTATGAGGCTGTTATAGTAACTCAATCCTTCTTCATTAGGTTCGCCCATTCCATCTGGCAAGAATATCATATATCTACTTAATGGACAGAGACAAAAATAATAAAATACACCGGTGTTTGTATTATCTTCTTCTTGAAATGAATGGCAGAGCTCCTGCCCTTGGTTTTAAAAAACAATAATAAAATACTTTGCACAGAATTTACTTAATACATACTTGGGAAGATGCGTGACCATGAGATAGAGAACCTGTATGCATCCATGCCGATGTCCTTCATCAAGTCCACATCTTCCTGCCAGTCAGGGTTGGGTTTGTCAATTCTGGATACTTTATCGGTGTTGCTGATATCTTATTGCATTACCAATTTAGTCTAAGAAGTTTAAAATTGATTGGACAAAAATAAGAAATGCTCTATTTCAGAAAGCCTTTTTGCTGATCTCAAATGCCACCCCATACTTGGAAAAACCTCAGGAATAATCTTCCCGCTGTCTTAATTTTGGAAGCAGCACGCCAGAGAAGCGGACTTTCAGTTTGATATAGTAAATTAGTGTACATACTGTCTACACACTAAAAATGGAAAAGGACCAGTGGAACTGGCACCAGGATAATTATATGAAATGATAATGCATTGATGCTAAGAGGCATGAAATAAACAGGCAAATGCACAAGTCATTTCAATTTTTACAAATTACTATAAGTCGGTCAAATGACAGGTAGGCAAACTTTTGATACAACTGCCATGAATGCAGGGACATGCTCATGCCTTGATAAATGAATTCTCTAATAGGTTTAATATCAATTCAGGTGTCAGTGGATCATCAAGATGTTCAAATCTCAATGTAATTGGTAAAGGTAGAGCTCAAGCTCTAGCTTACATAGCACAAACAAATGAACTAAATCGCATAAAAGAGAACGAGGGATTCATCAATTACAGATAACTCACCTTGTAACGATGGTAGTGATCAACAGCAATATCTGCATTGCTGAAATCTATCACCCGCCCTGCAAAAAAGAAGCATTCAGTCATAATTTGGACCAAACTGGCACATCAGACTAAAGTATTTTTTGCAACAAATTCTCGTTACTGCACCGGGTCGTCTCGTAAGAGTATCCCATATTGTAGGTCCACGTTGGCCCTCATTGACAGCACCTTCATACTGGTAACATATTGACCAGAAACATCTATCAGACATCCAGCTAAAAAGCACATCAGCTGAAACCAAAGAGATTGAACACTAGACCTGATAAGCTGAAGAAGCAGTGCCAAAGATAAAACCGGGAGGGAAGTCTGCTCTCCTTATAGCTTCAGCAGAGGCGGCAAAGCTGATAAGGATAGGAACCAGTGTTAAGACACCCATGGCGTTTCCTTCAGTTTGCAGCACTAACTGCAAATGCCCTTATTCCATGAATAAGTAGTAGACAGGATCATAAGATATATATGAACCTTGCTGAGTCGGTGGAGTGTGGGAAGCAACTGAAGGCTGAGCTTCACTTGTCTTGGAAGCCCTTTCAACGTGTGTCTGCTAATTAACTATTGGAAGCCACAGGGTGCAATATCTCTGTCACATTGGACATTTGATAAACAAGGGAAGGAAACCCCTTCACATGTCCAACTCCGAAGTGCCATGAGTGAAGCAAAGTAAAGCTTTGCTTGTGTACAACAATTCCAGACTGATTAGGGATTTCCCAGAACTCCAGCGTTTATGGATCGTATCTGCATAGCTAAGCCTTAGTCTATTTGGAAGCTACTCAACTTGGAGGGGAGTGCTAAGTTCTTATATAATTAGCCACATGGAGAGAAGGCCATATTATTAGCAAGACAACGTGTTTTCTTTCTAAAGTACCATCGTGTAAAGTATTGACCATAGTTGTTATCTTCTTGTTATTAACATAATGCTAAGTGATAACGATGACAAGGAAACTGCGGCAATTTACATAAATAAAAACAACTGGTGGGATTGAGGTCACCTTCTTCATTTTGAGAGCAAGAAAATACTATAATAATCGTAAAAAGAAAAAAAAATCCTAAAAATTCTCACATTAATCGAGAAAAAAAAGAAGCATCCCCACCACTTATTTTGGTAAGACCAGATTATAACGATACGGATTAATCATATATGTATATTAGAGTTGTATAGCAAATACAATTGTATTTTAATTATAGACAATAGAGTTATATAACAAAGACAATTATATCGTAATATCTAACCGCGCAATTGCGCGGGTAAGTCCACTAGTTATCCTAACAACATAGAAGACCTTTTGTTATCCATTTTATTTGGCAGCACTGTATACAAACGAAATAAGAAGTAATCATTTACATGTTGATGACAACAACATGTATATACTCAGAATTGATTTAAAGAATGGACAAAATGACAAATTAAAGAAAGGGAAAGAACCAAGACTCCGAGAAAGGATTAGGGACTTAATTTGCCCTGAGATTCGCACAGTCACACACTTATCCCATGGGGAAGATAATGGCTTGCTTGCACGGCAAGACGTTTTCAAGAATCAATTGAATGACTCCGATGGTAGTTACAGGAAAGGGACGGGAGCGATTTGGTGATGGTGATCCAGAGGAGCAGACAGCTGCACGGGCCCAACTGCCCAAGAATGCAGTGCACGTGTTGTCCATGGCCATCCGTCATATATATCCTATAATTTATCACAAATACAGGACTACAGGAGTACTGCAGAATGCAGAGAAACCGTAGCCTTTGAGGGAGCCAGGGTATGTTAGTTTGCGAAAGATGCTCGATGTCTCAGAATCTTTGGAGAAAGGCTTCGAACTCGTAATGACTAGTACCATGATTAGAAGTATAGAATTCAGAGATGACATCTCAAACTGGCTCTCTAGACACATATTGGTGCCTGCAATTACAATTTACAAAAGGCGGAAGCTTGATACACAATGCTGATATCCACCCACCACCCACCCCCACCGCCCAAAACAACACTGTAATGCGATTGCTACAGAGAGAAAAAAATGCTGCAAGAATTGCAACATCACAATCCCCACGCAGCGTGATGGGAAAGAACCGCCTCATGCGTAGGCGCATCAGCAGTATCAGCAATTCGGCAATCTCACAAAAAAAAAATCAAGTAAAAGTGGAGGCGGGGGTTTGGTTTGCTTGCCTCGGCAACTGTCGCTTAGCTTGCGCGCTTCGGCGCTGATGAGAGGGATGTGGACCGGAAGCGCCTGACTCTCCCAGTGAGGGACGCAAGCATCTCGCGGCGCGTGGCATGTGAGATGAGCCCGTCCCTCTCGTGCTGCTGGTGCTGATGCGTGCGTGCTGTGATGTGGAGACGATTAGACGAAGCCGCAAGGAAGAAGGCGAGTAGACGATGGTATGGGCCCTAGCTGGATGTCTTCGGTTCATTCCCGCCCATTAATAGCCCATTTGAGTTTTACGAGACGCCCAGCCCGTTTGGCCTCGAGGCCCACCTGTAGTATAAATCGCCGTGAGAAAATAGAAAAGCGTTGCCATTATCCTGTCCGGAAACACCAAGGCGTCATCCTCTGCTTCTTCCCTGCGGTTTGCGGTTTGGGTGGGTGAGGGGGCGACGAGGACGGCGAGGATGGCAGCGTTGCAGGTCTCCGTGTACACGACGAGAAGGTGGCGAGCACCAGCAGCTTCTGGGGCCACCCGCTCGCCACCTTCTCCGCCGCGCCGGCGGCGGTTTGTGCCGCCTCCCAATTCCGTCTCTTCTTTTTTTTCCCCTTCTGTTGCTCTACTATTTTGACTCGCTGTGCCGAACGAGACAAGCGTAGTTTTCTGTAGTTCCGGTCATTTGGTAAGAAGCTGTTCAGGTAGAGGTTGGACTGGAGTAGCGTGCCGAAGCGCAAATTGCACAAAGGACAACGCTGCCGTACCTTGGAATTAGAATTTTAGAGCTCACGAACAGTGTAGCATTGCAATGGTATATTGGTCATGCCCACCTGCCTTGCTCGTTGTTGCCTCCTAGGCTTCAGCCAACCAACACCTCTTCTTGCGAAATTCGCTGGTCTGCTTGAACCTTGGACACTAGTGTAATTAACTGTATAAGGATGGATTGGATGGAAGTAAAGATTGTTCGCTTGAACCTCGGACACTAGCGTAATGAACTGTATAAGGATGGTTGGATGGGAGTAAAGATTGTTCGAACTGCCCAGATTGAGTATGCCAACCGAGGAAATTATGCGGTCTCCAATGAACCGTGCATTAAGGTTTAGTACTTCAGTTTATTTTGTTGTACGAAAATATGCTGAGGGCAGTATAACTGATGAAACTCCAACACTCGGGCTTATAAGGACTAGGGTTTTTTTAGAAAAAGATTAAACAGACAAACAATTTTTAAGTTTATTTCTGCTATTGTATTCTCTTGATTCACTCAAGCAATAGCCTATAGAAAATTAACTGGCACACTCAATAGTATATCTTAAGCATAGTACTGATTATATTGAACTCGTGTCGTCCTTTATATATTGTCTTCGGTGTGTCCTATTGCCCACTGTACCCCTCTTCCTTGTAGAGAAACTCACTCATAGCTAATTACTAACAAATAAGAAAGGGAGGGGATAAAACCAAGTAACCAACTGAGCTACCCGAAAAATGACGACTAGAAAATAATGAGGCCAGATAATTGTTGCTGAATGAAGTTATAGAGCTATTGTACTTCTTTGATAACTCGTACTAAATTATTTCTCCCAAAAAGGGGGGGGGAAACTCGTACTAAAAGATCACCCAATGATCCTACAGTTTCGTGATTAGACCGTCAAGACCGCTATGTCAGGTTTGTGCCATATCTCAAAGGCAGATAATTATTATGTACTTTTCTCTTTTCTTTGTAATGAATTATTATGTTATTTTCATACGGAACTCTGACAAGCTGTACATAAATTTGATATGCAGATTAAATTTATGATCAAGACATGCCCAATTGAAATGAGGGTGAGTATGATTCTTTGGGTCCAACATATCTCGCACCATGTTATCTAGTGTTAAATGTCTGAATTTTTCCTTTTCCATTGTAGCTTAAGCAATGGGAATGGAAGAAGTGTAAACCAAACAGCCTTCCTGTGCTGCACAAGATGCTTGTTAAGGTCGGCGATACAGTACATATCATTGCAGGCCGTGAGAAAGGTAAAGTTGGGGAAGTAACACGGCTTTACAAACACAACAGCACTGTGATAGTGAAGGATATGAACTTGAAGTCGAAGCACAAGAAAGGCACAGAAGATGAACCGGGTGAAATTGTGATGGTCAGCAATATTTCTATTGAAACTTCTTTCTGTGCCTCTTTTCTTGCACACTTGCATATATTCATGGAAGAACATAATTTCAGATGCCTAAGTGTTATCTCCTCATGAGACTTGGAATTTCCTTTGATCAGATTGAAGGCCCCATTCATAGCTCAAATGTGATGCTCTACTTGAAGGAAAAGAATGTGGCAAGCAGGGTTGGGCACAAATTCCTTGATGATGGAAAGAAGGTTCGCTACCTGATCAAGACCGGTGAAATAATTGACAGCGTTGAGAACTGGTTAAAGGTGTTTAAGGAAGGAAATTCAGAGTAATCATCGCGTACTATGAAAAGGCTGCACATGCTCTTAACTTTGGCTGCTTCTTGCATGCCCAAATGAGTTGATGTTTATTCTGCTGCTGCTGTTGCTCCTTTTTTTCTTTTTGCTTCAGTCTTGTAAATTACTACACAGATGTCACCATTTTTGCGACGCATGACATGCTTGTCTTTTTACCAGCTAGATTGGCTCTGGTACATTTCGGTCATTTTCATGAATCGTAATGATGTTGGCTGTTACTGTCCAGAATTATTGTTTTATGATCATTGACCAGTTTTGCCAATTGTCACCTGGAAATATAGCATTATTGTTCTGCTAATCTGGAGGAGATGGCTTATAATAGCCACGGAAGTTTGACATTTTGGAGGAGATTAGTCAAGTAATCATAAAAAACATGTTTACCTGTTCGGCCAGCTAACCTTACTGCCGTAAAATTCGGGAGCTCGTGCCGAGTGTTAAGGGTATTAGAGATAGAATAGGGATCGGTATATTCTCTTATAATATCCCTTTGTACTTCCTATATATTGCCCATTGGACTTCTTTAATATACATACAATATTCATAATATGGTATCAGAGCTTAGGTTAAAATCCTAACCTCGATCTACTTCCGCTCCGGCCGCCGCCGTCGCCGCCCCTGGGAGGAATGTGCTCCACTCCCGGGGCGGCCACCTCATTATGCTTCTCATTGGCGAGCCCACGCACGCGTCTCCGCCCGCCTCCTCCAGCCAGATCCGACTGGATCCGCGTCCGCGTCAGCGCCCCGTGTCCGCCTCGAGCGGTCATCTCCCAGCCGCCAGCCGTCTCGCACGCGGCCGTCGTCACATCTCGCTGTCATCGCGCCGCCCAGCCGAATCTCCGGCCGCCTCCGCTCTCCATCGCCGGACCCGACGACCCCGCACTAGATCTGGCCACCCCACTCCAGATTAGGCCGTCGCGCTCTGTCATCCCTGGATCCGGCCATTGCCGCCTCAGATCCGGCCGTCGCCAGTCTGGCACCGCACGGATCCGGCCGCCTGTGGGCTAGATCCGGTCGTCTCCAGCACGCCTCGCCTGGAGCCGCCACGCGACGTCTTCGATCGGCCTCCAGCTTCACCGGTCGCCCGAGGAAGACGACGTCTATGACCGGAGAGAAAGAAGACGGCGGTGTCGTCTCCCGCCGCCGAATCCATGCGGATCTGACCGCTGCCGGCCACGGGCCGCTGCCTTCGGCCGCCGCCGCCCTTGGGTCGTCTCGTTGCTCCTCTTGACTCCGACCGGCACCTCTCCTCTCCCGGCGCTCCGCATTTCGCTGCCTTCGGCCGCCGTCGTCTCCCGATCCCACAGGGCCGCCGCTCCTCTTCCCTCCGAATATTGTGCGTTGATATCATGTTGTGAATATTACGTGTATATTGAAGAAGCCCAATAAGCAATATATATAGGAAGTACAAAGGGATATTGCAGGTGAATATGCCGATTCCTATTCCATCTCTAATACCCGTAACACCGAGAAACTATACGGGAGGAGATATGCTACAGGCCATGAAATCTAAGCAGATGTAAGCATATCCGAAGTTCTGAACTGCAAGGCTACAGCGACGCACATAGTTTTCTCCCTACGTTTTGTTCCGGGCCCCATGCAACCATGCCCCCCCCCATGTGCCACTTGCCACCTTCCCATTTATGGACTTCAACTCAACATTATCCTTAGTCCTTACAGGGTCTGTTCTTTTTGCTGCGACTTGTGACTTTTGGGCTATTTGTATGAGAGATTACAGAGTAATAGAAACTCACGTGCGGTTTTTGCCGGTATAAATAAAGTCAGTAAAATATGTACTACAATTAACTAATAGATCCTATCTTAAAAAAATACTCCATTTAAAAGCTAGTTTTTATAGAAAAGTCGAAAAATAGTTTTTAAAAGCTGAAAAGAACAGAGCCTGCAGTAGTCTGCAATAGGTTACAGAGATGGAGTAGACTCCAGCAGAACAGTATGTTGTGACAAATTAAGCTGTTTCCGGTTAAATTCCTGTCATGTTTCCAAGCAAACCCTACATTTGCAATGCGCATGCGTTGTTGGCCGATCAGTGCAGGTGACACTGTGCAGCGGCGTACGTACCATGCCTTGCCGTTCAGAAATCACGAGAAAGCGGCGACACTTTGGCGTGGAAGCTTCACGCTCTCGTGCGCCTTCCGGCGCTTGCATTGCCGGTGAGGTTGGTGTGTGGTGTGCTCGTGAGTAGGAAAGGCAATATCTTAAGAGGCGGATCCGGCCGGCTGCGCGTGGATTGCACTCACATCCAGATGCCATCCATCAAAAAGCCCATCGGTGATGTATACTTGCCCGATGTTTGCCTGATGTATAACAGCCGAAGAAACAACGTGGGGGTGAGAGGGCATGCAGCACCGGCGCGCGGCTCGCCGGATCAGGAGCAGGCCGCGGCCGGCGGTGGCCCGGTGTGCGTGACGGGCGCCACCGGCTACGTCGGCTCGTGGCTCGTCCGCGGTGGAGGGGAAGGAGCGGGTCAGGATGTTCCGGGCGGACATGGGCGAGGAAGCTAAGGGAGCTTCGATGCATGACGCCGTCAGGGGCTGCGTGGCGCTCCTCCTCCATGGAGCTCCACGTATCACCCCACCAGCACAACGTTGGTAAGCCGCGGTACACTTTACCCCGTATTTGATTCTTCGTATAAAATAGTATTGACTAGTGAGGTATGAGCAGGCTAGGCCAGGATGGCTGTGTGGGCTGAGCCCTGCTGTTTCGGCCTGAAAGGCTCCTCTTTCTTATGCGGATTGGCTAACTTGGGCCAAATTTAAGAACCCATTTACATCTACTGGCTTGAAAAGAGGAAAAAACAAGGGATTTCTGAAAAAAGAAGAAGAAGAAATCCTGCAGGAATTACAAGAAGCGGTTCAATTCCCGCAAGATTTTTGACAAAAAATAAATCATGTTTCAAATGGGCCTAAGCATTTTAACATGTGTCATGCTTCATATTATTCACCAATTCTCTGGTATCGATGGTACTTCTCGCACCATCAAAGGCACACATTTCTCGCACCATCAAAGGCACACATTTCTAACAAGCGCCTGGTATTTTGGAGGTCTGAAAAAAATATCAAAAGCAGAATGTACACAAGAACATCTATACTCTCCAGCAACTAACAAAGGACCTGTTTATTTCAGTTTTTTTCTTGATTTAAAAGCAGAAAAGCCAAAATCTAAACAAACGGATGACTTTTTTCTTTGCTTTTGTAAATGCCAAAAGCTTGCTTATAACTAAAAGCCATAACTAAAAGCCATAAGCCTGCAGTGTAGTGCTTTGTTGGCTTTGTGGAATCAAAATAACTATCTGCTACTAGACTTCATGAAAATTACGGGGAAAATGCCATTGTATACACACTGTCATCCAGCGAACCATTTGTATTCCCACCTCTCCCTTTCTCGGCCGAGTCGCCTAGGTGACTGGTTGCGGCGCATCCTGCCCTCCCGCGTCCCCGGAGCCCACTTCCCCATCCCTAACACCGCCGGCATCCATTCCACTGTCGTCGACGCCGTAGGCCTCCACATCGTCGACATCCATCCCGCCGCCGTCTCGTCTTCTTCCTCACGAGATCCTTCTCAACACCTTCCACTTTAACCCAGATCCATCGTTGTCATCTTAGTGTTGCTGCTCACCTGTTCCTTTTCCCCAATTTTTGTGGTTGTTACATGCAAAATCTGAAGTCTAAGAATATTGCACAAAATATGCATAGGAACAATTATGCTATTAGATGTACAGACATTGTGAGCATTCAACTAATGAAGGAAATCATCATTGTGAACTTTCTGATGGAATGTCGGAAGCAATACAAGTAAATTTTGTATAATTAGAATCTCGATTAGTGGTGGCATTCTACAAAATTCTTTAGGCTCTATTAGTGCCATTATTTGATTAATTAGATGGAACATGATCTAATTTCAGCCTCTATTCATATTTGATCTGCCATTGTTTGAACTGCACATGATCTTGAATGCTCTTTCAGAAGATTGATCAAATTTCTCTTGAATTTCAGCCTCTATTCATATATCATGTTCTTTTCGACATAAGATTTCTTTGTACAATAATTTTACATTAGTGAATATTGGCATGAAATCTGAGCAAATCCATAATAATTTTGAAAATAAATCCTCCTCCATTACGTAGCCCTTGAAATAAGCTTTCCAACGAATCCAAGATCACCTCAATCGGACCTCGTATGTGAAAGTTATAGTTTTTATACGCCAGGTATACGATCAGAGATATGATCATATTGTTCCGAACACCTTCAAGTCAATCAAACGGATGCAAGAATCTCCAGCCAATCCAACGGCGGAATCGTTCGTCCTGGTCCGAATGTTACCATAAATATCGACCGTTCAAAGTTGATCGAACGACATAGAAGGGCGGACGTTTCGAGCGGTCCAAACGTCACCGTCGCTATCAACCGTCCAAAACTGATCGAACGTCGCAAAATGAATGAATGTTCGGAGCGGTCTGAACATCACCGTCGCTATCGACCGTCCAAAACCGATCGAATGTCGCAGAATGAACGGATGTTTGGAGCGGTTCGAACGTCTCTAAGCGATCAGGCGGTCCATTGAAGATCAGATGGTATGACTCATTTGGAGTGGGCCGAACGTTTCCAAGGCGACTGGCGGTCCGTGGAAGATCGGATGGCGCGATCGTTCGGAGCGGTCCGAACGTCTCCGAAGCATCTGAGCGTCCAATGCTGATTGGACGGTTCGGACAATCAAAACCATGCAGACTGGTCTGAACGTTCCGAAGGTCTTGCAAGCATCCGATGTGAATCGGATGGTCTTGAACATATCTGAGGTTGATCAGACTAATCCAAGGTAGTTTTTGATGCCAGTTGAAATCATTTGAATGTCCGAAGCATCTTTGTGAGTTTGATTGTTCTTGTGGTCGATTCGACGTGGCAGTGAGGAGAACGTATCTTTCCTTGCTTGACTCCAATATTTGTTCTCCTCCATGGCTCCAATTTTAAAAGCTTCACATCGTTTAAACTTGAGAACGCATAACACATTGGAATGAGGAAGTATCCAGTTCTCACGTAAATTATAACCAAATCCAATTAGGAGCGAATTCACCCGTTGATTAATTTGTTTAGCTCGTGCTCGTGTAACCGGTCTAATTGTGACGTCCTCATCATCTTGTATACTTGAAGTGATAAACGATGAACTAGTATCGACAAGACCTTCTAAACACAACTTCACTTTAGGTTTGTACAAAACGAGTATGTGTTTGCATATAAATACATAACATAGTAACAGCTCTGTATCTCCAAATATAATAATTAAAGACCCAATTAAAATAGAGTTCATCTAATAATATTTAATGTGACTCAGTAATTGCTTCCAGTCAAATAATATATTTAACTAAAAAATGTTAAGCATGTCTGTATCCTTATTAGGTATGTGTTTTCATTTCATTTATACATGCAAAAGCTACAGTGTCCGACGACTTCTTTGTGTTCGGCTTGCAAGTACAACATCCGTATATTGATCATTGCTCCATTTGTATGCTCAATAGTTAATCAAAACCCTCAAGGATAGTTCAGTCTTTTTATCCTTCACCCGCATCTCAACAGGCCAACCATCTCAAAAAAAACTAGACTACTAAACAAACTAGCTTAAGCTTAAAAACTCTTTGCTTATAAGCTGGTTAAACCAAAAGGTTAACTTTTAGCTATAAGCCAAAAAGTCTAAACTTCAACAATCAGGGCCAACACACTACTCCCTCGAGTGACCACACAGTGAAATCGAGGATCAAGTCGAATCTGATCTTTATCGATGATCGCTAAACCCATTTTGCAAAATCAAGATTTACATATCACCACGAAGCACGGGAGAAGAGCCCTCGGGTTGAGCAGGTACAGCTCCTCGATGCTGGCGTAGGCGCCCACTTTGCCGGCGACCGAGTCGAACCCCGACTGCGCGGCGACGTCCTGAAGGTTCTCCAGTGGCCGGTGAATCCTCCCGGCGATCACCCTGCACACGAGCAATGCCTTCTTCACGCTCGCCGTCTCGGCCTCGCCTCCATCGCCGGTTTCTTGGACGCATTCTAATGCTCGTTTGGTCGTCGACGTCGTGAACACGCCAACGCCGTCCTTGACCTCCCTGGTCGCCGAGAAGCCGTGCCGGATGATGCGGCAGACGCTGCACCTGCCCGACGTGCAGAGGCTGGACGAGTCGCCGGCGCCGAGGGAGCAGGAGAGGGTCGTGCCGTGGAACCGGAGCAGCTCGTTGCCGTCGGCGAGGCAGCGCGGGTGCTTCTTGGGCAGCTTGGCCGCCCTGCCCTTCACCGCCTCCCTGAACTCCTCGAACCGCGTCACCGATCTCTCCACGTTGTGAACCTTGAGGACCCTCTCGACGCGGCCCAGCACGTTCTCCGACTTTGGCCACCCGGCCTTGCAGATGATCTCCACCACCCTTCTCGACGAGTCGCCTTCCACCAACTCGGTGACTGCAAGAACCGGAGCCATGGGTGATGAAACAGAGCACTACTTATTTCGAGTACTGGACGCATGGAGGGGAGAAATGGATAAAATGGTGGTGCTTACCGGCATGGTTGGAGAGGTGATGCGACTCCAGGGCGTCGTGGTTGGCGAAGCGGTCGCCGCAGCGGTGGCACCGGACGCCGACCTCGCAGGAGGCCCTGGCGGGAGCGGGCGACGGCGCCTCGGCCTCTTCGTCGTTGCCGTGGAGCGGCGACATTGCGGACGGGGACTTCCTCATGGAGACAGGCGTGGTGCTGCACCGCAGCAGAAGCGGACTGTGCGGGAACGGCACCCCGCCGCCGGCCCACACGCCGCCGCCGGGGGTTCTGATCCGGAGCTCGCACCTCGCGGCCGGCCCGGCCGCGAGCATCACCTCGTGGGTGACTGGGTTCAGGACGTCGTTACTCCCGATCGACCTCGGGCTGCCGCAGCGGGAGGCGGCAGCGGCTCCGACCCCCTCCCGCTCTTGCCGCCGGCTGCTACCACACTGGCTGTGGATCACGTCCCGCAGGTTGGCGATGGACCGCGAGCAACCTGACCTGCGCAGCGACGCCGCCGCCGACTTCTTGACGCCTCTGGCGCTGTGGGATTCCTCCCACTTAATCACACAGCAAGAATCGTCCGACTTGCAGTTGAGAGACAGAGACTTCTTGAGCGCCATCCACACCGTGGGCATCTTCCCCTCCTCTCTGTTCCCTCTCCTTTTCAGATTGCTCGTGCTAAGTGGTCCATTTATTTATCAACAAGATATACACCACACATTTAAGGCAAATGTACAGGATACAAAAAGAAACAGATAAGCAAGAGAGATTGCGAGATTATGTACAAGATGAGCATCGGAGATGAACCTGAAGAAGCCGATGACTGTGTGCAGCTCACTGCAACGCTAGTACATGATAATCAGTCAATCGCATGCCTCTCCTTTGCCTTCTACCGTCAAGCTGGCAAACACAGATAAACAGGGCCTAGCTCGAGGGAGACTGCACACTGCGTAGGGCCATAGACTTAATTCAATTCAAAGTTCAAATCGATGAGGTCGCACTGGCACATGCAGCCGCAAGCATTGTTTTGTAGTAACTGATAAATAATTGAGGCTGGCTTGCCTCTGGAGTTGTTCTTTGGTTTTATGCATGGAGTGTGGGTCAGCGATTTGGGTACACACCAGGCGTTTTCCTACTTCCAAGGGGACCAGAAACGGTCGAACGGATCACAGATGGGTGTGCAGATTCGGGGAATCTTTTTGGCACTTGATACAATGCACCATTGGTACATGCTCGAGCTGCAGGCCTCGCCACCTTTGTGTAGCCTTCAGGTTTGATTCTGGCCTCGCCACCGGATGCCCAACCCATGAGTGTCTTCCAATTCAATTCCCATTTGCTTCTTAATTTGTCTCGCAATTAGTTTTTGTAGTGCGGTCGGTTTGTAGTTGTGTATCATTGCTGTGGTTGCCAATTTTTTTGAACTTAATTAGAGGATTCATGCCGATTGTTGGAGTATACTGTTTTGGTTCTCAGTTTGCCCAGCATCTAGGTTTACGCAGTGTGATTGGCATGTTAAGGGAGCTACTCTGTAGATGAGTAGGTAGGGGACAAATTGCACCTTCAGAGAGTTTGTGATGGTGGAGTGAGTAATTTGGTTTTATAGCATTTTGTGCTGGCATATCAGTTTGAAATCAAAGGTAATATAGAAAAGCGAAAATTGATTGGTCTGCGCCAACATTAGAATGCTAACCTTGCATTTCCCTATAGAATTGTGTTTTATAGAGACAGTTAAGTTAGGAGCAACTGCTATACATAATGTTATTAGGCTCCCCAGCAATTTGTGCATTTTTATGCCCAGAAAGCCCTACATGAACCAGTAAAGCCCTTATTTCTTTTGGCAGGCCCTGTTCTTTTCAGCTTCTAAAAGCTGTTTTTCGGCTTTTCGACAGTAACTAGCTTTTAGACGGAGTATTTTTTCAAGATAGAGTCTACTAGTTAATTGTAGTACATACTTTGCTGACTCCATTTATATCGGCAAAAACCGCATATGAGTTTCTATTACTCTGTAATCTCTCGTACAAACAGCCCAAAAGACACAAACCGCAGCCAAAAGCCACAGCAAAAAAGAACAGGCCTGTAGCTGCGTTGTCTGGGTGCTCCCTCCATTCCAGAGAGATATACTCTCGGCTTTTCCCTTTTATTTCTTCTGTTTTTGTTTTGTCTTGGTTTTTCTGTTCGGTCACAAGCTCAGCCTAATGTGTTGTATTTCGGATTTCCCTTCTTAATACAACGGCGTGCAAAGCTTTTGTGCGTTCCCTAAAAAGTAAAGCTCAGGACGAATTGTTGTTACGGCTGCTTCTAAGTTGGTAATAATTTTGAATATGCTTCATAATTTACTGTTAGTTGACCGCAGAAAGGTTTGTTTGCAGAACATATAGGCCCTGCTCGTTTCGGCTTTAGCTTCTGGCTTATGGCTTATTTTTCACTGTTCATAATTTCGTCTTTTTCTGAACTTTTGGTTTTTTTTGAGCTTTTTTGTCGGTTCTTTTTTTTGCTGTATTCGTTTGCGTTGTTTGTGATGGGCTAACATATTTTTTTATTTTTTAATTTTTTAAAATTTAATTATGTTAAATAAGCTCATCATTCATGATTTTTTCATTAGCTACAGTGCTTTTCAGCCATAAGCCACCAAAAATAAACCAAAATGATCACCACCATAACCCAGTGACAGCCACAATAGTGATGTTAATGATTAGAACCACGAGAGATTAGTCTGCATTAGGATTTGATACCATTGAGCTGAATGCTGGATCTCCCAAGCTCCCTGAAGAGGCTCTCCTGAGATCAGTCTGCCTCATAAAGAATAGCGGTTTGCGGGCGAAGCTTTCTGTTTTCTTTCTCCCTGAAGCTGCAAAGCGTCGATGGACCATTTTGCATGATGTGTTCGTCATCTGATCCTCTTGCCGTATTGGTCTGTGTGGATGCAGGTAAATCTCTTCGTGGACCACTCCGAGCTGACGAACCTGGAGCGTCTTCGACATGCGCGGAGGCAACCCGTCCTTGCTCGCATCACCCTCCTTCCTGATGGAACGACCACTCTGAAGTGAGACCTGATCGTGCCATATGTCTATGGATGGAGTAAAGCCCAGCACCTTCGTCGTAGAGAATGTTATCGGGTTTGGGTGTTGGTGACTTGTAGTAATAGACTAATAGGTGGATCTGGATGATGCGTAGTACTGTGCGGTGTTCATGTTACCCTGCTGCTGCTGTGCTAAATCTATGGAAATGTGTCTTGCCCTCTACCTGATCTTCTCTTGACTCATCATGCTTGTGTACCTTACATGCCGCGCACCACCTTGGGATTGTTGGGCTGGAGGCTGGAATTTTCTCGAGATCTTGCCGGAATTGAACCATTTCCTGGGGAAATTCGAAACTTTTACTTATAGTTTTTGATACAGTGACTAGCTTTTAAACGATACGTCTTTTCAAGGTAGAGTCTACAAGTTGATTAAAGTACTTTAGCTATATCATTGTATACGATTCTTTCTCTCTCTTCTTGTATTCTCTCTTATAAATAACTAAGATTTAAAAGTTGTAAGTTAAAAATGATAGGTCACGGCGTAAAAGAAACTCGTCCGAGACCGCTGCTTAGAGGTGTCCAAACGGGCCGGGCCTTAACGGGCGCACCGCTGTCTGCCATCGCTGTCTCTACCATGACAAGACGCAAGACGGAGGCTAAGCAGTAGGGGTAAGCCTGCCTGGGACCGGGTAGTGGTGGGCAGGCGGCCACAAGACGCAGCGGGGCTCAAGACCAAGACTGCCTGCTTAGCAATCGGGTCGTGCCGTCGGCTAAGACGGCACCAAGACCGCACGCCCGGCCCGTTTAATTCGAAAAAATAGCCGTTTTTGACCGTTGGAGGGAAAAATTTGGGAAAAATAGCAAAAATTCGAAAAAATCAAATTTTTCCTATAAATAGGGGCAATGGCCTCCATTTTCCACACCTCAAACCTCACTCTCATCTCTCGGTTTAGCTGTGAAAATCCGAAAGTGTTTATAAATTTGGTGAAAATTCGGGCAAAATTAAAATTCAAAAATCTTGAAAGATTTTTGTAGGAGCTACAAAGGAGGTAGTAGTCTTTGTCTTATTTTAATTCTTGGTATTATTTGTTGGTTTAATAGTAAGTTAATCGTTCTTTTATATTTCAATTTGCAGTTGATTTAAT
The DNA here is from genome assembly GCA_036346245.1 of Bonia amplexicaulis. Taxonomy (NCBI): domain Eukaryota; kingdom Viridiplantae; phylum Streptophyta; class Magnoliopsida; order Poales; family Poaceae; genus Bonia; species Bonia amplexicaulis. The sequence goes on along the minus strand of CM070752.1, from coordinate 23,463,937 downwards.
GGAGAACTACGATTTTGAACTCTCCGAATCGGCCTCTACGGAGGATATGCAACTGTTTCAACAAGCATATCCATCCGCGGAGGACATACAACAAAGCGGAGAGGAGGCCCGGTGGAGCATATCCATCCATCTTCTGCTGGCTCAACAAGTGCATCCACAACGCAAAGCACGGGTGCAAAAAGAACAAGAGCCTGTAGAACCCAAAGCCATCAATCTCGTAGCTCCTCCAGTAGAACCCAAGTTAGAGACCCTGAACTTACTGAGGACGATTGGGTTGTTGGTCAAAAAATATTTTCCTTTCTAGAACTTTTTCATAAAGCTACACTTTGTCTTTCTGGAGTATACTACCCTACATCTCCTCTAATTGTTCATAACATTCTTGAAATTGCCACTCACCTAAAAGTTTTTAAAATATTGGAAGGAAATTCCTATTTTATATGCATTCGCCTTTATTTTGGATCCTAGGGCCAAACTCAAGGATTTATAAATGTTTTACAACTTTTAAGTGATGCTACTGGGTTTAGACTATCGTACATACTATACTCTTGTTAAGGATAAATTATATGAGGTATATGATAAATATGAAAATAAGTTTGGGTCTGTGCGTTTGGAAAGACCCCCCGTAGTCCCTAGCACCTCTAGGGGGACTATGCAATGGGGCAAGATTTTGGTTCTTCGTCTAGGATTCTCGTGCGGTGCGGTACACAACAATCGGGAGGAAGACGACAAAGCACTGGAGACCTATCAAGCTATCTCAACAGTGATAGCGTGAGCTTCGAGGAGTTGAACATCCTCTCATGGTGGCAAACCCGAAGGTATCATATCGATGCTATCCATATTAGCACGGGATGTGTTGACTGTTCCTGTCTCTACAGTCTCCTCGGAGTCAGCATTCAGTCTTTCCGGAAGAATAATTGAGGAGCGACGAACAAGTCTCTCCAACGAGATGGTCGAAGTACTTCTGACCGTCAAAGACTGGGAACAAGCTGAATCAAGACTTCAACATACTGCAGATAATAAAGATTTAGAAGAATCTTTTGAGAATTTGTATTTAGATAGCAATGAATAGAATTTTCAATATTTTCTTCACATCAGACCACTAATGAGCTTTATAGGTGTACTCTTTTTCTTTACCAAGGTTTTCTCAAATTGAGTTTTACTTGGTAAAGTTTTTAATGAGGCGACCATCCCATGTAATTTAATAAATTAATAAAGCTCATTATGTCATTGCAAATATTTATTTTATGATTAACAATGTCTACATTTTATATATTTTTCGATTTTTCTATATTTTACAATTTTTCTTATTTTTTCAATTTTCTTATTTTTTCTTTTTTTGGGCTAAGCAGGCTGGCGGCGGCAAGACTACCGCTTAGCCTTAACTGCACTCGGCTCGCGATGCGCGGCGCTGGCGGCACGGCACGGCCCGTTTATTACACGAGCCTTAACGGGCCGTGCCTAAACGGGCCGTGCCGAGCCGGGCCCGTGCGTGCCGCCCGGCACGGCCCAATGGACACCACTACCGCTGCTTGTTTGGTGCGGGCAATTGAACTAGCGCAAAAGCTGGGCCGGCCCGTTAGAGTTAGTTGGGCCGTTGTTGGTTCGCAGATCGTACGAGCTTCTCCGGGCCCTGTATCGTTAGTCGAGTCGTCGTCGTCCCTTCCCGGCAGGTACTCTTCTTCCCCTTCCGCCGCCGTCTCGTGGAGTTGCCGTCGGGGAGTCCGGAGAGGGAGAGAGATGAGAGAGATGTTGGGTCCTCCTCGTCGTGGTCCGGCGTACAAGACGAAGCTGTGCGCGCTGTGGAAGCGCGGCAGCTGCTCGCGCGCCTCGTGCAGCTTCGCCCACGGCGACGGCGAGCTCCGCAGGCCGCCCTCCCATTCCTCCTTCCAACCTCGCCCTCGACCTGGTATACACCCATATCCCCCTCTCCCCCCTCCCTCTCTCCTATTGTCTGCTGCGTGATTTTGTTGTATCCAAGGTAGGAGATTATGTGCAAACAAAGAGTGCAGAGTGGTAGTTAACTGGGGTCGTTCTTCTATTCGGTATAAAAAGTAATCGAGACTATGAATGTGTTATACTCGAGAGACTACGAATTTTTCGGCAGATTTAGGTTTAAATGGATGGCTTGGCTTCGATCTACCAAGATAGGAAGAATGTGTTCTTTCTAAAAGATTTCGCCTTTTGTCTGTTCGTTGGTTTGAGTTAGATCTTCAGACGATTGCTAGCTCTTGTTCATGGGGAACATGGTGGACAGTAAAGAACAAGAGATACCAGTGCCATCTGAACTGCATGCTTTCCTCAGAAACTTCGGAAATATATCTTCTTGTCTTATCGTGCATATATGATCTACTATCTTTCCCATATAGTTCATCAACTGAATGCCGGTTGCTGCAGTACAGAATAACTACCAACTGGCCAAAGCTTCTTGCAGAACAATGTGGCATCCTTGCTGGTATTATTTTGATTGTACTACTGTTTAAATGAGCTCTCTCCTGAGCAGATTTGTTAGAATTGACTGCATCCAGAGGATGACATGTCCTATTTTCATCACTCGCCTTTTCAGTTGGTAATCAGACATGTTATGGACACTCGAATGTTTATCTTGTTAAAGAAGAACTTTATTGAGGGAGCTTTATTGAGGGATATCATGTGGTTCCTCTTCTCGATCAGATGCATGTTATGCTCCCTGTGCTGAAACCGTGTTGTTAGAATCTTTTGCAACTAATTGAAACAAGTCCTTTGAACATGGCAAAATGCTGCATCGAGTATTCTTGTTGGGCTTTATTCTTGTCTGTCATGCCAAAGTATTATCTCAGAATAATTTTTGAAGTCGATATGGATAATATCTGCACAAATGAAATTAAATTTATTGGGTGATGTGGAAAGATCTTTCTTTGTGATATGATAATCACAACATGGTATCAAATTTTGGGAGATTTCATCAATTTCACTTCAGATGACTGATATTACAAGTTCTGGATCTATTTAAGTGGTGCATCATGATGCGTAATTGTGTATTGGTATCTCCTCTTGCATTACTCTTATTGGCTCTGCTGTTTTATGGCAACGGGGTTATCCTGGAACCTCTGCTTCTTATTGCTACTCGAATAATCATATGGCTCAAGATTGTGGTAAGCTTAATGGGTTTGTGTGTTGCCTTGTCTCTGTATAGCCCCCACCTACTTTTTCTTTTTAGTGACATAGTACTTTCTTTCTACAAAACTTCCACCTTACTGACGCATCCAATGACTGATATTACAAGTGCTGGTGTTATGGTCGCTGGTACTGCATGCGTGAATAGTACCTATGTGCTGTAGCATTGGGATTAGGAAGGGATTACCTTCCTAAATAAGAATTATCTATTTTCCTAAATAATTAATTAGTTTCCTAGGACCGAGATTAGTTAAGTGGTATATTATTTGTTAGTTAGGAACATGGTTGTTATGGCGTTGAGATATCGGCGATATCTCGCCGCCATATCGCCGTGGCGGTCAGCAGCTCCATGTTGTCCGGACGGCATGGATATCCCGTCCGCCACGGCGGCGATATGGCGGTGCGGCGTCGTCGTGGCGGCGTTGTGACGGTAAGTCGCCGCTCGGCGGACGCCATAGGGGGTGTGGGGGGTTGTTAAAACTCGAGACTCGAGAGTAGTATGAGTTAGACTGACATACGTTAGGGTTTTGGAAGCCGGGCGAAAAAGCAAGGAGAGTCCCGCCGCCGCCGGATCCGCCGTCGCCGCAGCCGAATCCGCCGATGCCGCGGCCGGATCCGTCGACGCCATGGCCGGATCCGCCATCGCCATGGCCGAATCCACCGCTGCCGGCCGCGGCCGGACACGCCGCCGCCGCCGGTCCGCCGCCGCCCGCGCCGGCCGGCTCTCCGTCGCCTCCGCCGGTGAGTTTACTCTCGCCACTCGCGATTTCGCCAGGGAATGGAGCGGAGAGCGGACCTCCGTAGCTCCGTCTGTTGAGTGCGGAGAGCGAAGCAGCGATCGAATGTATGCGATGCGTTGCGCTGCGCCGTTGCAATCGGAAGAACAGTAAAAACCCTGATGAACAGTAAAAACCTGATGAACAGTACTAACCCGATGAACAATACTATATTATGCTGCTAATTGCTTGCTACTGTATTATTGCTATATACTAGGTATGTATGTTTACTATATTTATCAAACTAAGTTAAGATGTGTGTATATTGTATAGCGTCGCCGCGCCGCATGTCATATGACGTCGCCACGCTGCGCGCCATAAGCGATATTGTTGTGTGAAGGTGATGAGGCGCCGCGCCTCGCCGTGCCGCCTTAATAACCTTGGTTAGGAAGGTCATCTATTAGTTAGGAAGGTAATGGTTTAGTTTGATCTTTTCAATAATTGTTAGAAGAGCTTTCTATATATGAAGGCCTATTGTAATCGTTGGAGACAGGCAGTGAATAAACAAAGTTCCTAGTTGTTAGATAGCCGCATAGGCTACATAGACTATTGGGCCTTTGGCCTGTTAGGGTTAGGGTTAATCATAGATTGTTTAGGCAAGGAGATCAGACGGTGGTCATTTCTTCTGTAAACCAACCCTAGATCCTCCTTGCCTATATATGTACCCTACCTCCAATATCAATACATCAAGTCATATATCTATCATGGTATCAGACGCTCAGGACTTCTCTTCCTAGCTCTCTACTGCGCCTCTTGGTCACAGACACCACACACCCTCCGACCGCCTCCATCGCGCACTCCTTCCCTACCGCCGCCACCTCTCTCCTTCCCTACCGCCGCCACCTCCTACCATGCCTGGATCTGCTCCTCCACCCGCCTCCTTCGCCGCCGACGCCTGCAGCAGCTCGCCGAGCGAGCTTCTCAGCAACCGAGAGGCCGCCGCCAACATGCCGCCGTCCGTCACGCCGCCCTCAGTAGCGCCCGATCCGTGAGGGAGGCCGCCATGCTCAGAGAGCCGCCGCCGCCACGCGCGCCCGTAACGCCTCGCCCGAGCCGCGCGTGAACGAGAAGCGGCCGAGGCCGCCATCCAAAGACGAGGACAACACCGCCTTCTTCGCCGTCCTCGACATGGAGTCCAACAACTATACTCGCTGGCGCCACCAGATGCTTCTGGTCCTTGGAAGTTCTCTCCAACGCCATGTTCTTCGACGACGCCGACCACACCTACCCCGACGGGAGCGCATGGATGCGTCGTCGACATGGCTCTTCAAGACCGTCTCTCCCGACCTCGAGGAAATTGTCCGGGAGGATCCCGCCATCGCCCGCCTCCGCTCGCTCGCCTCGAACACCGGTTTTAAGAATCAGCGAGCGGCGGCGCGCGCTACCTCGACGCCGCCTTCCGCAACTTCGCCTGTGGCGATCTCTCCATCACCGACTACTGCCGCAAATTCAAGTCCATGGCCGATGCTCTGGGTGACTTGGGCGAGGCTGTCACTGACCGCACGCTCGTCCTCAACATCATCCGCGGCCTCAACGAGCGCTTCGCCTCCATCGGCATGCACCTCCAGTGTGGGCGCCCATTCCCCTCCTTCTTGGAAGCCCGCAACGACCTCCTGCTTGAAGAACTCAACCTCACCCATCGCTCTACCCCCTCACCCACCGCCTTCCTTGCTTCTGGTGCTGGCGGCATTGCTGGTTCTACTCTTCAACATTCCAGCAAGCCCGTCCCGCCACAGCAGCTCCACACCCAAGCAACTCGGGACCTTCTAAGAAGGCGGCAGGCGGCTCATGGCGGTGGCGAGGGCAAAAGGCGGCACTACTGGCCAGCCAAGACAAGCTTCATGGCCCGGCTTCTACAAGCCTTGGTCCGGTTCCATCAAGATGTGGCGGGAATCACCTCCTCTCGCCTCCTGCCGCTTTTCGTCATCATCTCGCCGGCTCCTACACCTCACCCACAAGCCCTTGTGGCCGGCGCGCCAGGCGGTGGACCTCGCCGGCTCCGCGCCTCACCAGACACCCTTGCACCTCAGCCGCAAGCCCTTGTGGCCGGCGCCCAGGGGCAGTGGACCACTCCTCCCGGCTACTACCATCCCATGGTTGGCATGCCTTCCTGGGATTCTCAGGCGTTGGCTTCCTCATTCAACACCATGTCGCTCACTCCGCCTCAGCAACATGACTGGATCTTCGACACCGGCGCCACCTCACACATGACCTCCGACGCCGGTACCCTCTCCCACACCTCTTCCCCGCGGTATCCTCTTCCACCTTCCATTGTTGTCGGTAACGGATCTTTTCTTCCAGTCACCTCCATTGGCACAACTTACCTTCCCGGCTCTTTATGTCTTAATAATGTTCTTGTGTCCCCTGGTCTCATTAAGAACCTTATTTCCGTTCGTCAGTTCACTACCGACAACAATTGCTCTATCGAATTTGACCCCACTGGTTGTTCCGTGAAGGATCTACCGTCCCGGAGAGTGATCACCAGGTGCAATAGCTCCGGCCCGTTGTACCCCCTTCGCCCATCCAACGCGCCATACCTTCCTGCTGCACTCCTCACCACCACCGCCGCATCCACTCTATGGCATCGTCGTCTCGGTCACCCTGGATTTGAAACTCTGTCTAAACTTATGGCTTGTCATAAAGACCTTCGTACATCCATATGTCATGCTTGTCAGCTCGGGCGTCATGTTCGTCTTCCTTTTTCTATGTCCACATCTCGTGCCCCACATGTTTTTGACCTCATACACTGTGATTTATGGACATCGCCAGTTCCTAGCATATCGGGGTTTCAATACTACTTGGTCATTCTCGATGATTGCTCGCACTACATGTGGACGTTTCCTTTACGCCTCAAGTCTGACACTTTTGCAACTCTGTCTAACTTCTTCAAGTTTGTTTCCACTCAGTTTGGACATACAATTAAGTCTGTTCAATGTGACAACGGGCGCGAGTTTGACAACTCCAGCACCCGCACTTTCTTTCTCACCCACGGCACTCATCTTCGAATGTCGTGTCCTTACACATCTGCTCAGAATGGGAAGGCTGAGTGAACCATCCGCTCCCTCAACAACATTGTTCGGTCCCTCCTATTCCAAGCTTGTCTTCCACCCCGCTTTTGGGTCGAGGCACTGCACACCGCCACCATTCTCCTCAACATCTTACCAACCAAAACACTGCACTCCTGTACGCCTCATGCAGCCTTACTTGGCTCTCCACCTGCGTATGATCATCTTCGCGTCTTTGGTTGTCGATGTTACCCCAACTCGTCTGCCACACGGTGTCCACAAACTCGCTCCCGTTCAGTTCGTGTGTTTTCCTTGGCTACTCGCTAATCACAAAGGATACCGCTGTCTAGACACCAACTCTAACAAGATCATCATATCTCGTCATGTGATCTTTGACGAGTCTTCCTTCCCTTTTGCCGAGCAGCCCGTCACACCCTCCCCCACGGACTTTGAGTTTTTGGAAATTTTCACTAATCCCGCTTCGGTGCCCTTAGGCCCGACTCAATCTTTGTTACCTGCAGGATCATCTTTACCGATTCCTCTGACTGCTGCGGACACCATGACGCCGTCGCCCACATTGCCACATGCGCCAATGTCCTCCGTTACTTCTCCCGCACAGCCACGTGCGGCCCCTCCGGCGTCTCCCGCGACCCACGTGCGATCGCTTCCGCCACGGCTCCCACCATCACCTGTGTGTCTGTAGGCGTCACCCGCCTCCTCCGGTGCCGGCTCCCCCGCCACAAGTCGCCCCTGCGCCTATCCCAAAAGGCGCTGTTGCCATCTCCCCCGTGGTCAATCACCACTCCATGACCACCAGGGCGAAACATGGTTTCCGGGTGCCTGCTGTGTTCCACGCTGCGCCATTGTCCCCGCTCAAGACATACCGCATCGCTTGCAGACCGAATCGGCGAGCCGCCATTTGGATGAACACGCCCTCTTCTTGAACAACACTTGGGACCTTGTTCCGCGCCCCTCTCGCGCGAATGTGGTGACCGGCAAATGGATCTTCAAACACAAGTTTCAGGCTGATGGTTCACTCGAGCGCTACAAAGCTCGCTGGGTTCTCCGTGGTTTCACACAACGCCCGGGTGTTGACTTTACCGACACTTTCAGCCCCGTCGTCAAACCGCCACCGCGGACAAGGTTTCTTTAGCTCTCTCCCGTCATTGGCCCGTTCGTCAGCTGGATGTGAAGAATGCTTTCCTTCACGGCAAACTCGATGAGACAGTCTACTGCGCTCAGCCCGTCGGGTTCGAGGACTCCACCCATCCGGACTACGTCGCCGTCGAACCGCTCACTATACGGTCTCAGCGGGCACCTCGGGCATGGTATAGCCGTTTCGACCTACTTGATCTCCCGGGTTCATCGAAGCCAAGTCGACACATCGCTCTCAGATTCGGCGTGGTGCCGACATCATTTACCTGCTGCTCTATGTGGATGACATCGTCCTCACCGCTTCGTCGAGCTTGCTATTCCAGCGCACCATCACTGCCCTGCAGCAGGAATTCTCGATGAAGGACTTGGGTGATCTCCATCACTTCCTCGGGATGCAAGGTTCAGCGGCGGCCTAATGGTCTCTTCCTCTCACAGCGCCAGTACATGCAAGAAATACTCGATCGTGCGGGTATGTCTGAGTGCAAACCCTGCTCCACTCCCGTGGATTCCTGTCCCAAGGTTTCGTATTGGATGGTGTCCCGTCGGTGACGCCACAGATTTCGGAGTTTGGTAGGTGCCCTACAAGACTCACTTTCACCCGTCCGGACATCTCCTATGCCGTCCAACAGGTCTGTCTCCACATGCACGACCCTCGAGAGCCTCACCTTGCAGCTCTGAAGCGCATCCTGCGGTATATTCGTGGCACTCTTCATCTTGGGCTACTCCTTCGTCCCTCAGCCCAACACGATCTGGTTGTCTACTCCGACGCTGACTGGGCCGGCTGTCCCGACACCCGCAAGTCCACTTCGGGCTATGCCGTGTTCCTCGGGGATAGCCTCGTCTCCTGGTCCTCCAAGCGCCAGAACACCGTCTCCAGATCCAGCGCCGAAGCCGAGTACCGCGGCGTAGCTAATGCCGTGGCCGAGGCTTCCTGGCTCCGGCAACTTCTATGTGAGCTCCACTCCCCACCAAGCAAGGCCACCTTGGTGTATTGCGACAACATCAGCACCGTCTACATGTCCTCTAACCCGATTCAGCATCAACGCACCAAACACATTGAGATCGACCTCCACTTTGTTCGGGAGCGTGTTGCCATGGGTGCTGTCCGAGTCCTACACGTGCCGACGTCGTCCCAATATGCCGACATCTTCACCAAGGGCCTGTCTTCCACAGTCTTTCAGGAGTTCAGATCTAGTCTGAACGTCTGTCCCGACGCTCCGACTGCGGGGGGATGTTAGATAGCCGCATAGGCTACATAGACTATTGGGCCTTTGGCCTGTTAGGGTTAGGGTTAATCATAGATTGTTTAGGCAAGGAGATCAAACGGTGGTCATTTCTTCTGTAAACCAACCCTAGATCCTCCTTGCCTATATATGTACCCTACCTCCAATATCAATACATCAAGTCATATATCTATCACTGGTCTCTACCCCTCTTCTTCAACTAAGCCTCAGAGCCTTGGCTGAGGCATGCCCGGCCGTTCAAGGGTGAGTGTCCTACCCTCGGTCCTTGGACTTGTACCTAACCAACCCGTACCACAACAGCTGGATCTATTATAAGTGGTGCATCATGATGCGTAATTGTGTATTGGTATCTCCTCTTGCATTACTCTTATTGGCTCTGCTGTTTTAGCCAATGGGGTTATCCTGGAACCTCTGCTTCTTATTGCTAATCGAATAATCATTTGGCTCAAGGTTGTGGTAAACTTAATGTGTTTGTGTGTTGCCTTGTCTCTGTATAGCCCTCACCCACTTTTTTTTAGTGACAGTGTTTCTTTGTATAAAACTTCCACCTTACTGACTGTAGGGGGACGAGATCATAGAAATCATGACTTAAGAGGCAGGGCTGAGAGAAGATACTCACCCCGTGGGAGGTATTCCCCTGGAAGAGATACCAGGGGTCATTTGTTTCGTGATCAGAGACCAAGATCTAAAGAAAGGGGTAATCTCTCTCTCTCTCTCTCTCTCTCTCTCTGTGGGTTGGTGGGGGTTACTGTACTTGATCTAGTCCATTCTATTTCTAAACTCCTATGCCTTGAAATTTTACTTGCAGAATCCAGTCATTCAAGATCTCCCACCAGGAAGGGGTATGTAACAAGGATTCTCTGAAGGGATTCATCTCAGCATATTGCCTTTGTTGTGTAGTCAGCTAACTCTAGATATACTTCTGAGTACATGTATCTCTGTAATTTTGTCCATTTTTTGTTTGCTTATGTATTGTGCTATTGCTTAATTTTGGGCATATAGTCTATCTTCGTATGACCTTATGACTTGGTTCTTTTGTATTGGTTATCTTTTTTGTTTGCCATGTGTGCGAGTTGCAATGCAATATATAGCAAGGGGTTTGATGCTGTGTAATTTACTAGCAGGGACATGTTTATTCTCCTGGGGAGTTATCACTAAAGTAAAAGCTTTAGTTCTAATTCAGCTAATTTTTTTTATCAGATTCTACATTAAAGACTCTGCCATGGCAGTGGTCGGGTCATTTTTTACTTTTGCATGTCGATCATCATACTTACTGCCAGTTTTATTGTGTATAATTATAATGTACATAGACATCAGACAAAAATAAGCATGCTTGCTCTTAGGTACACAAACATGTAAGAGACTATGTGAGTTTTATTATTCTCTGGCATAGTTGTTAATCATTCTTGACAGGCCCATTTTATTCCAAAGATTTGCAAGTATTAAGCCTCTACCGATTGATTCTTCAATTTTTCCAAGTAGATTATTGTTTGTCACGCTCTTTGTTCTATTGTTTATACTGCAACCTACCATTGAGTTTAATTTCTTATCTATTCCTAGTTTTCTACTTTATGGAGGGAGCCCTTTGGGTTTGTTGTTCTATCCTTATGTTAAAAATGTAACCTTCGCATATGTTATTCTTGCAATTTGGTAATTTCTGCAATTACTTTTGTCTTTTGAATGGTTCTGTCGACCTTTCAGTGAGAGAAGGGAAAGGAAGAAGCTTGATGGTGGAAAGACTGATTCATCAGGAAGTTTGGACACATCTGATAAAGAAGATAGAAAAAAGGATGACAGATTCTCCAGCAGTGATGAGAAAGATGATAATGAAGCACAGGTATGGACTGTGCAGTCTGTGCAATCCATCTCATCCACATATACGTCTAGCTCTCTCCATATTCCTGGACCTCTGTTATATACTTACATATGCTCTGTAGCTGAAACAAATTCAACTGGATATGGAAACATTACGCGAAGATAAATCTAAACTGGAGGTCAGTTATAAATGTCTTAATGCATCTAGTACATATGGCACACTTATCAGTTATTGAGTTAGAAATATGTGTACAGATGAATTGAAAAGCTGATGCCTAATTGAGGCTGTTGTCTTGGCCAGGCAGCTACTTGATTGCAATTTATGTTTAGTTGCATATATTATTTGCATTGTTCTTTTTTTGTTATTTTGTGCTGCCTTAATCAATATGGTTTTGTATGGGAGCCTTTCTGTTGGGGAAATATAAAATTTTCAAGTTTTTGTGAGATTCACTCCATTGAAATGTAATCATGCATTCATGCCAGAGGAACTGCTAATGTTTTGCGTAAACTATGATGCCAAATATTGATGAGTAACCATTCATGACTGGGCAAATATTGACATGGAATTGTGTTCTAATTGAACAATAGGATGACTAGTTAACTCGTCATAAGTTGCCCAGTAAGATGCCTTTTTAAACTTCTCTGAATTGTCATTTTGTACTTGCGTATGGTTGTTCTTAAGGTGTCTCTGATTTTCTTCCTGCAATAGCCTGCTCATTTTTGTCTGTATCTGAATATTGCACTCTATTTAATGGTTCCTTGTATCATAGATGATATTGGACAAGAAGATTGATGAAGCACGTGTACTTTCTACCAGAACAGATGATCTTGAATCACAATTGAAAAAAGAGAAAGAAGATTACCGAAGGTTTTCTATTTCTATGACACATGAGCACACTACTATTTATTTTTTAATGTCAGTTGGTGGGTTACTTCAGTATAAACAAGGATTTTTGGTGGGTTACTTCAGTATAAACAAAAATCCCCAAGTATTTGGTTCTTCATAATACTTCTCTTTCGGTATAGGATGACCTCAAAAGTAAAGAAACTCATCAGAGCACATGGGCGTTATGTGAAAGCACAGGACGATTTAAAAAGGCATGCTTCTTTTATATGAACCACTCCTGAATTTATATTTGGTCTGAATCAGCACATAGTTGCACTCCTATTTTTAGTTGTATAGCTATTGACACATTCAAGGTCTGCAGGTCTCAAGCTCGTTTTGAGAGGTTTGCTGATTTGCTTGCTTCAGATACCTTGAAGTCTGGTACCAAGGAACAAGGCTCCAGTGGGAATGCTGGTAATGAAGATCCGTATAATGATTACGAAATGAGCCCAAGTGATCAACGACACAATCATGTTTCAACAGCTAGAAGAAGGTCTATCGCCCTCTCAACAAGCGAAGAAGGAAAAACTGGTAACACCTTGATGAGATTTTTGGAGACATCAACTTTAGTCTGGAATAGCATCGTTTATCCATATCTATCTTAACACTGCCAAACTAGTTATTATCTAGTGTCTATGATTTTCCTCTCATTGGCATACAAATGCTCTACATCTATTTAGTTTTTAATGTCATTGTAGAAGCTAATAGGGTCTCGTGTTCCCTCAAGGTATCGAAATTAAATGGCACTCTCAGTTAAATATTGTTAAGTCATTGAACTCATTTGTCCTTTATAACATGTTATATTTCCTGTTTGAACACATGGGCCGTTGTTGTCTTGGATATGTACATTTCTTGTTAGGACCGTCTTCTTGGGGGCATATGTGCCAAAAAGGGAGACACCTATGTATTACTATTTTCATGCCCAAACTGTGGTTTCTTTTTCAGGGAAGAAAAGGAGAGTGAGTAATGATGATATGTTTCCTGTGTCAAAGAAATATAGACCAGAAGATGCTCTAGAATCTCTGAGAAACAGCAAGGGAACTGATACACCAAAATTGTTATCTGCGAAGAAGTTAGTGGAAGGTGACAATAACGAGGAAGGAAATGTTTTTTCTTCTAGCAATGCTTTTGCAGACAGGGTGAGATGTCTTTCCTGCAGCAATTCATGTTCTCAACAAACTGTTTCTCAATCATTTATAAGTGCAGTTAAGCAGAAATAATCTGTTGATACTTCATTACTTATTATCCTGTTCTCTCTATACCCTTTTGTTTCTCCCTGGTTACTTTAATTTTGTAAATTCTAGTGGTTGCTCTTGTTTTTTTTCTTGGTGAAAGTTAGGTAGTGCTCGAAATTGATTGTTTCCAGTTGTCTTCAAGTCCGGTAGGTGGTAGCTCATGTAGGTTTCATTTGGCTAGACTTATCTGGTCATCAGCATATCAACATAGGGATTCGGCTAATACCTTGCCACTTACATGTAAAATGTTCTAGAGTGAAACATGTTTTGTCATCCACTGGTATAGCTGCTCATGCTGTAGATGATTTTATTAAAGTTGTTGAAATGGATTATAAATGTGAACGAATTGATGTCTATTTTGGTACAAAACAATGTGGGTTATAGGACTAAATATTTGTATACCGCGCCACCACCAATGGTTCAAAAATGCTTACTAGTAGATGATAGAAAATTTCATCTTCCAAGCAGTGACAAACTTAATTTGTCTATATTGTAGACCCAAGTAGTTTCCAAAGGCTGGTTTGCTATAACAGAAATTTTCTTTTTAGTCCTGTACTCTAATTTCATATGATGAACCTGTCAGCTCAGAAGCTTAATTTCAGCATGTCTTCTAAAATTTTGTTCAATCATATGCATTTGCAAAGCTTGCCATTACTGTAATACGACCCCCAGTATTTTGCTAGTGTCTGTTAAATCTTGTGATGATTTAGTTCCCCAGCTTTTGGTTATTGACAGCTAATAACAAGATATCTGTATCTTTGTCAATTTGCAAGAATTTTGCAGTATTCCTCTAGTTGCCAATTGGTTCTTGCAGTATTTTTTTCTTTTCTGTTTTGAGTCATATGTTTATCATTTGATGTCTTTGCCATTCAAGTTTGAAATCTTGAAAAACACTCAGCGACAATGTCATAGTTTTGCATGAATTGACCGTATTCACGATTTTTCCATGCTTTAAAGTTTTGTCCCTACTTTTGTTTCTTCTATCAAAAGTTCTTTCATTTTTCAAATTCGGAAGGTTTAAATGCAAATGCATCACAAGGACTGGCTAATTCCCACTGATATTATGCTTCTGCAGTTCGTCAAACATCATCCTGACATTTTGTGCCCTTTGGTTTTGCTCGCAGTACAAGGGTGGTGATGAGGATGTTCTTGTGGACTAGTAAGTAGACACTGACGTGATTGACAAAGACTTCAACAGTAAGGAAGCTTGGATAAAGGAAATTTTGGATTCGGTGCTTCTGATACTCGTTGCGCCTTTGGAGTCCAGCAGCTTCTGAAACTATTGCTTGTTGTCTTATTGTATGCTTTATACATTGGGCAATAGGAGTCCAGCATATTTATCTTCTGTAGTAATTTCTGTGAAAACGAGTTGCACTGTTGTCAAACGCATGATGCTTACATTTGTGTAAGTTGTTGCTTCTTGATATCACCTGGACTCCCCTCAAAAAAAAAAAAGACTCTTCAACTAGCTACCTGCCTGTACAACAAACCTCCTGTGTAAGCTCAACTTGTTTGGGTATTCTGTGCGGCAGGCCTTTCGAGTATTGTTTTGAGATTTTTGGATTCGCTGTGTTGCGCATACACTGCTGCTATTCGTTGTGTGCACCAAAAAAATGTGACCTGTCTATCATTTGTTGAACATGTTGGGCATGATAACCTTGTGATAATAGAGCTATTTTCATGGAATGTTTGTGAAAGCCACGAGGACAGCTATCAGGCTCGTTTGGAAAACAGCGATTTCGCAATTCCTGCATGATTCCTGCTAAATTTCCGTGTACCAAACATAACTTATTCAACTATGCCGAAACCGAATGGACAAGATGTTGAATTTAATCATACCTGTCTATAGTCTACACCAGGGTTTACTACTCTATTTGTGCTTGTCCTTTTATTTTCCAATTACTTCTTTGATTGAGAAGTTTTGCGCTTGTTGTTTTATTTTTCAGTTACTTCTTTGATTGAGAGGCAGAAAGAGAATCCGTTATTCCATCTGTTTGAAGCATACCGTCCTTGTAAATTATAGCCATCCACGACTGTTTTAATCTCTGAATTGTCTTATGATCGGAAGTTTGATACCTGTTTTATTTTTCGGAGTTTTTATGCTAAGTTTCATGTAAATTCTGTTCATATGCGTTCCTTTTTTTAGAGATAATTCTGTTTATATGTGTTCTGAAGTTGTACTTCGTCCTGAAAAGAAGTTTCCGGAGAACCGAAGACGAAGTTAAAAAAATATTGAAGAGCATTTCCAAAAAAATCTACTTACAAGGGTTATTTCTATAATTTCCACCCAAAGAAAAGAGAGGGCACAAGCTCTTGACCTCTCGGTCCTCCTCACCTCTCCGCCGCCGCCATCACCGGCGCTCCGAGCCCAATCTCTCCTCTCACCAAGACCAGCCGTATCATGGACCGGCAACCCCAAGACTACGCGGCGGCGGCCATGGCGTACGCGCAGGCGCAGGCGCAGCAGCAGCCGCCGCCACCGCAGTACGGCTTCCACCCGCAGGCGCAGGCGCAGTACCCGCACCACCCGCACGCCGCGCCGCCCTTCGCCGCGCCGCATCCGCAGTACGCGCCCTACCCGCGCGCCATGCCGCCCCCGCAGGCCCAGCAGCTCTACCCGCACCTCGCGCCGCACCAGCAGCCTCCCCCCTTCGCGGCCCACCCGCCGCACGTCATGTCGACGCCCTCCCCGCCGCCTCACCCCTACATGCACCCGCCGTTCGACTCCGGACCGCCGCCGCCGGCCCCGCCGCCGTCCGACCCGGAGCTCCAGAAACGCATCGACAAGCTTGTCGAGTACATCGCCAAGAACGGGCCGGAGTTCGAGGTCGTGATCCGCGACAAGCAGCACGACAACCCGGACTACGCTTTCGTCTTCGGCGGGGAAGGGCACGCCTACTACAGGTACAAGCTTTGGGTCTCGCCGCGGCCGCCGGTGGCGCCGTACCCGCCGGGGTCCATGCATATGATGCCACCGCTGGGTCCGATGATGCGGGGACCTCCGATGCACCAGCCGGCGTACCCGCCGTTCTACGACCAGCACCAGCATTTTGGTGCTCCCAGTTATGGGGAGTATGAAGCTGCGGCGAAATCCTTCAAGGGCCTTTCCGGGCCGCTCCCAGCGGATGTCGCTGCTGAGCTTAACGAGATGCTTATCAATCTTAATGGCACTAAGGAGTCAATAAAGGGAACCAAGACATGGTTTATGCAAAGGTCGCCATTTGCACCGGCTATGGCTGAAGCTCTTAGGGAGAGAGTATTTGCTCTTGAGGATTCAGAGAGTCAGCTGCACATTATTTTCCTGGTGAACGATATTCTTTTTGAAAGGTACGGTTTGAATTTAATATTTGTTTTGTGAATAGAATTGCTCATCTTATGGCTTGTCAACTGAGTGTAATTCTTGATTTGATCTATTTTCTGTTTGTTCAAGTGTTCATGCTGATGCTAACATAATTAATCGGTTGCTTCAGCTTGATACGGCTGAAATACCAACGTATGAAGTATTAGCTAATTGGCAAATCTTGTTGTCATCTTAGTAGCAACAAAGCAACATAGAGAATGCCCTTTCAATTTTTCAGTATCAATGTTAGCATCAGCATGTTAACAAATGAGTGGTATTTGACATGACCTTAGTTTGCCCTATTTCATTTCAAAGATCATTGTACTACATGAAGACCAAAAATATAAACAATGAAATGGTTGTTCCTACTTCCTTCACAACTAGAAGGCCTTCAAGAAAAAATAAAATGAAGATCAAGTATCAACCATCTGATGTGATCATATAGAAATTAAATCATGTTGTGTTCTTCTTACTAGGATGATAGCTTATATGTATGACTTAGGGCAACATAGCTACTTTTTTAGGATTTTTCTCATATGGAGATGAACGTGTTATTGCCAAGTCAAAGCATTTAGTCATTGAGAAACTTTGCGGTACGCTAAAGTTGGCACTTAGCAAAGTTGTGATGTGTTTTTCTGAAAATTATTCTGTTTTAGCTTTTGCCTGTATCCATCTCTTAGGAGGGTCCGTAGTCAGATATTAGCTTCGTAATACAAATAAACATTAGAACATGGGATTGAAATAATTCATTGAGACATCACGTTCGTTGCAGACAACGTTATTGCAGCTTAGCACATCAGGAAAAACCTCAATGCATGGGTGATGGCAAATGTGCTATATGTTGTGTATCACTCGGGGTATTTTGGTGGGGGTCTTTGGGTGTAAATCTTAAGGATTTGAATCCATAACCCCTCTATCCAAACAGGCCCTCACGCTGTGAACTAGCACAATAA